>CM022953.1:21754466-22357003 GCA_012931725.1 Litsea cubeba | reverse complement strand
GCTGCCTGCAGGCGTTCGGCGCACAGGGCCGAACAAATTGAGTTTGTTCGGCCCTATGTGGCCGAACGAATCAGATTCGACAAGTTTTCATGTTCAATGTGATTCGTTCGGCCACATAGGGCCAAACAAACTCTATTTGTTCGGCTTCGTGTGGCCGAACAAACTCGATTTGTTCGGCCCTGCGTCGCCGAACAAACTTGATTTGAGCCCGAATCAAAATGGCAGAAACACACTAGAAATGTTGAGCTTTCTTTGGCCATTGAGAAGGAGAGGGAGAGAGGAAGGGGAGAAGGTGGGTCGGCGGCGGTCGGCGGTCGGCGACGAGCAGGGAGAGGGAATAGAGAGGGAGAAGGAGAGAGAGGAGAGAGGGTGGGAGGGCGGCGACGGGGGGAAGGGTTTAGCAGGGAGAGGGAAAGAGAGGGAAATAGAGAGGGAGAAGGAGAGGAGAGGAAGAGGGTGGGCGGGCGACGGGTAGCGGACGGTGCCGGCGACGAGCAGGGAGAGAGAGGGAAGGAGAGAGAAGGAGGGGGTAGTTTAGGAAATTTTTTGTTTAAATGCGTGGGTAGAGAGTAGAATATAGTATGTAGATAGCCTGACTCTTCTATGAATTCTAGTAAAGAAATGGGCCCTAAAAAAGTGATCCCCTAACAGCACCCAAAGGCACCCATGTCAAAAACATGTCAAAGAAAGCACATATGAACGACAGAGACAATGCAATGGTGTTTATGATAGCAAAGAAGCAGACAGAACATCATACATATAACTATAGAAGATGACAAAGATTAATAAAAAAGGAAAACAAAAGAAAAAGTGTAACTATAGACAGAAAAAAGATCTCAGTTATCGTTTGATTTTGAAATATAATCATCTTCTATCTTAATGATTTTCTTTTAATAAGATTATTGTAATGGCTATTGTAAAGGAGACTACACAAAGTACCAAGGGGACTTTGGGACTTTGATTTAATTATGAGGTTAATCAAGGTTTGCTTTCTTAATTGCATTTTTCTGTGACCATCCTTTCCATTCAGCAAGATAAGCCTCTGGCCATCCTTTCCATTCAGCAAGATAAGCCTCCTGGCCATTGGACTTTAAGTTATGACAGCAGGGGTGGCAATGGGACAGATATGTGTCTAAATGGCCAGGCCTGTGTTTTTTAGACAGAGCCCATTTAGTAATAGGCCAGAGTCCAGCCTGGCTATGGGGGCCCTGGAGGTATACAGTAGGATGTTTTGTCCAGGTGTAGCGGCAAGTGCAAGACGCTTGGATTTGTCAAAGGTGGGATGTGGGCCCCACTATACAAAATAAAGAGGGCAGATAAGGGCCTTCAATAACAGTATATTGATTGTTTCTACCTAGGCGCAAGCTCAGGTCCAGGTCTTACTGAACCCGTCGGCTCCATCCATGGCCCCCCTTTAAAGTGGGTCATTTGGATAGAAATGGCCCACTATGGTTGCCCCAAGCATCCTCTGCAGACTGCATGAATCTTTCAAAAAAGTGATTCAGATGCAGACACATGACACCTTAATCACAAGCCACTGAGTTGCCAACTGCCAAAAACGTTGCATCAGATCCCATTGTCAATACTACTAGTCTAGTATTCCATATATCTTGAGTTATATGATGACATTTTTTGCAAGAGATAGTGAAATGAAATAAACTATTTTGATGTTTCAAAATATTACATTTTTTTGAATTTGTATGAGATTCTTTTTAATTTTTGCTGAAAAATAATATAATATAAATTTTGTTTATATATTGAAGTAAACAAAATTCAACGCACATAGAGAGGAATCAAAGAGACAGTTTGATTTTAGAGAAATCCAAGATTCTCATGTGAATTTTGGAAAGTATACTCAAAATTTTAATGTTAGTTATGGAAGCTTAGGTCCTATCCATGATAGAATTAAATGTTGCAGGCTGGATTCAACTTAGACATGGCACTCACACTGGAGTCTCACTAGTAGGACCCAATTTTTGCATTTAACAAAGTGAATGAGGCATAGTTAATGCTAATTCACTCGTAGTCCAAGGCTGAAGCATCTTCTATCTACAAATACAACAATAGTCTATTTGATAACGACTTGAGTGGGAGAGCATGTGAGAACATACAGAAAAAAAAAGAAAAAAGAAAAGAAAAGGCAGAGTTTCAAATAAGATTTAAGGTCCTTTATTAGGTAAGTCGAGATTTTAAATAATCTTTATCATCATCCAAGCCTAAGTAGAGTACAATGTTTATTACAAATTAAGTATAGAATTCTAAGTCGAACCTTTACATATCTACTGATGTATTGTGTCCACAATTGAGATTTTATTAATTAAAAAAAATGTTATATTCTTTTAGATTATTTTAGGATAGCGTCATGTAGAAATACAAGATAAATTACAACTTTTAGAGTAAAAACCGAGCTAATAAAAAGTTCTCTCTCTCTCTCCTCTCTCTCTCTCTCTCTCTCTCTCTCAATCACATGTGACTAGTCACAAGAAAGCCTAAGACGTCATTCATATTTGAAAATTTTCGATGTGTACAAAATAGAAGAAAAGCCCAAGACATTGTTTAGGTTCCATGAATGCTGGGGTTCTCTCGAAAACGAAATATGTAGAATATATGACATCATTGAGTAGAGAAAAAGTAAACGAGGTAAAATAATTGATACCATTGCCTTAGCTTTGAAGAAAGTTGTTACAATCCCAATAATTAATGTCATTCTATTAATCCATAGAAGAGAGATAAAAAAAGATGATCTTCAATTATTTGAATCAATTCTAAAAATGTAGTGGTGGTGTTAATGGCCATGTTGGACCGGGCCAGAGTTAGGTCAGACTTGCCTATTTACTTATGGGGCCAAATCTCAGCCCATGAACAGCCCAAGGGCCTGAAAGATAGGGCTCGGCCAAGCCCTTTGCCAAATATACAGTCTTCATTGTGCTAAAATAAGTAAGTTTGGATTAAGAAACACGAGACACTTCAGTGGAAAGGGGGCATCTCATTTTACACAGCCACTTAGGAATCAATCCCAGTGAGTGAGTTATCTCACATTTTTGTAGCACTAACCCAATTTAGTAGTAGTGGTAATAGGTCGGGTTAAAATGAGGATCTTACCCGACCCCCTCATATTTTATTAGGGGTGAGTTTGGTAAAGGTTTCAGGTTTCATCTTCCCCACCGGACGGATCATCATACTTGTTATTGGCAAGGGCCATTAGCCCTTCAAAATTTAAAATAATACCTAGCCAATAGTTATTTCTTAAAATAAATCTTGTCAATTAGTTAAGAAATCTTGATCATGCCCTTAACATTAAGATTAAGTCATCACGGATTCTATTTCCAAGATTTTTTTTTCTTCCATGTAAAAAGAGAAGGATCATTTCATCTTCTGATACATTACAAATGGGGCAGGTCAGAGCAGGTATGGAGTTTCATAAAAGTCTAAAAAGTGGGTTTGAATTTAAACATCCGAAACCAGTAACGACGTTCGTAGATATGGGATCGATTGAATATCAATGGACCCTAGTGTGGAAATAATCTGACCTCAACCCAAACCGTACCCTACCCTACCCTATCCGTTGCTAGCGTAGGGGTGAAGGGGTGCTGCATTGGGCATTGAAGGTTCTAAAGCTATTAAATCAAGGGCTAGGATAACATGATGGAGTTGATTATCTCTTGACACTAATTCGAAAGGAGACCTTTCCATTTATTCTCCCCAATGGGTAGGTATGCATCTTAGTAGGCCTAGGGGGCAATTGCACCATGCGAACTTTTGAGTGTTCACCCATTAGAATGAGGGGTGTGCCTTTACACAGGGTCTATCTAAAAATAAAGGTCCTCCCCTTCAACCCAAAGTTTTATGGCAATTGAACTTGGTTCTACCATAAGATTTGAGCATGACTTTTTAATTCACATGCTTAATCTTATTGTAGGACCAACTCTTATTGAAATAAAATTTAGAAAAAACCCATTTTGAGTGGCTCGGATATATTTAATAAGTGATCGCCCCCACTATCATGTTCCACACCCCTTGTGGGTAGTGCCGGTTACACACTGAAATGATCTGGACTCTAAACTTTGCACCCCATCAAAAGCTTACAAATAAGCAATCAAGTGGATTTTCATTAGTCAATATCGATGGACTGATTTATATGTTTTCAATTAAGGAAGGTTTCCACTTTGAATAGAGTGAGATACAAGTCCCTCACCGCTAGAAAAGGATAAAAAGATCATTCTGAGTGCTCTGCATTCATTATAGTCGTTTGTCATCAACATCAAAAACCTATCCTAACTTCATGAATTTTCTTTTCCAATTATTATAGTGAGCATTTTCCTTTTTATTTGAAATAATTATAGCGAGCCCTATTTGAGAGATTATGCCTTGAAGAATATCATTGGTAAGTGGTGACAGTTCTCACCTAGCTACAAAAGGTTCGAATCTTAGGTGCGTACATTTTTCTACTTGTGTGGACTTTCTTCCTATTTGTACGGGCTTCTTTCCCACTTGTGTGGGCTATCTTTCCATATGTGTGTGGGCTCTCTTTTGGATCCGATCCGAACTCCCTTAGAAAAATAAAAAAAAGTAGAATTCAATTCGGCACTATGGAGTGGACCCAAACTAAAAACTGTCTCCAAATGTTGAACCCATACCCCATTTTAAGTTCTGGGTACTTCCTATATGGTAATTGGGGACCGTTTTCATCCCTAGGCAGGTCCAATCAGGTATAATACCAATCCAAGCCTGATCGGTATAACACTTGGGTGAAATCGAGCCCAAACCATGTAAAAAATGGAACATGAACATGCCAGGCCCAAATTGCATTTGGATAAACCTGAAACCAAATCCAACCTAGAAACCTTAGCTGAGCCTGACCCGAATTAAAAATCCCCTGCCCAAGTACAATTTGGATTGAGCCGGGTTGTGGCCAGATTGGGTCGGATAGCCAGCTTTCTGTGTTTTGTTTACTTTTCATAGGCATAAATTACACAAATCCCTGCACATGGAGTCCTGGTTATAAGAGGCTTGGGCTCTTCTACAATTAAAGCAAAATTACCATTGGACTAAAGCAAAACATGTTTAAACCACCGATTAATAATAATTTGTTAATAGTCTACTTTTATGCAAAATGGGGCCACATTTTTATGATCCAAATAGATGTTCCAATCTCCTCTCCAATAACTGCATGAAATTTCACTGTAATCCAAGTTATGTTCACCAATGAATTGAATAAACACAAGTTTGCCACTTTCTTGCCCCATCTGACAGTCGTCAATCTTGCTCCAGTCAACCCTAAATTCTGGGTGTTTACTAATGCACAGAGATGAAGGATTGAATTAGAGGTTTGAATCCACATTTGGCCCCCTATTGTATAGAAACTTTCACTACAAGAAAAAAGGGCTTTTGCGGCGATTTAATAAGCGCCGGAAAAGAAATCGCTGTTAAGGGCATGTTTGGCAATGGTCTTCAAAGGGAAATCCTCGCCCATTTTCCGCTCTTTCATGGAAAACCCATGTTTGGTTGTAACCGAGACCGAGGAAAGAAAGCTTCCGTTTTCTACGCAATAACAGACTTCATTGGTCGGACCACCCCCCATCAGATCTTGTAAATCAGAGCTTTTAAAGGGGGAGGTATATAAGTGGGTTTTCTGCGCATAACTCCTCTCTCGATGAAGCTCATCTGTAACACCCCAGTTCCGGATACCGAGAAAACCGTCAAAGTACCGAGATTGGCGCGCTACTTCCCCGAAAAAAAAAATCCGAGAACTTCCAAGATCGTAGGTCCGCAGTGAGGTCCAATTTAAAACTTTTGTAAAATAAGCGGAAGTAATACAGAGATAGCGGAAGCATAAGGTATCATCATATATATGTCAAATGTGAATGAGCTGAAGTCCAGCCTAAAATGTGAAGTGACGAAAACCAAAGTTTTAATTACATATTTGGAACATTACCCAACTCACAACAAATGTCTCTCAAAAACCCAAACAAAATAGTCACTCAAACCCCTGCAACCGGTGCCGGCTCTCCACCCTCCGGCTCGACCTCTTAGTCGGCTGGTCCCCATCCAAAGTCACCTGCTATGGGCACCTCAACGAGTGCGTACGCATCGCCCTCGAACTCGGGGTCAACACCTAAGCACCAAGAGTGGATTAGATCTAAAGATCTGGCAAGTCACAGTATGCTTATAATATAGAATGTATGCATCAAATGAGTAGAGACAGTAATAAAGTTAAGAGAATTAACAATGGTACAGATCCTAGGCAGTTGAGCAAGATGAACAAATAGAATCAAGATAAACATAATATAATAAACCTACACAAAATGGCACACTCACACAAGTTGGATACCGCGGGATATTATGCCGCGGCCCTCCCATACTGAATACAGTCACGGCGGGGAAAATCTCACAGTGCTGGGGATTATCTAGCCCCGCAAATAACATCATCCATCAACATACACTGAGACCGGACCCGGTATCACACCGTCCGTCTCCAACAATGCTCATCATGATAGCCATACAACACTCTCAATAGTTCCTACCAGTGATGATCAGTCCAACTGGCTGAGCTTAGATCAACTGAGTGAATGTCTATGCCGACTCAGGAATAATAAGGGTCTGTGTCTGTCTAGGCTTTGCCTTGCGTGAACAAGGTCCTAACAAAGTCCCTAAGAGGTCCAAGCATCCATGGATCATAATCCAGGTCCAAGTCCAGTCAATGAATCCATACCAAGGCCCACCAAATACATGGCCTGATCTATAATAGTCCATATGAAATACAAGTCCATGCTCAATAATGCATGATCCATTTACATCCATAATGGGTCACAAGCCCATACAATCTAACCTCTCCAGTTTAGGATAAATCACATCCAAACTTAGGCCATAAAAGGGCCCGCCTAGCCACAGACACGGCTCAATGTTCACCCAATCATATTACCGGGTCACCTCTAAGTAGTCCTAGGTTCGGGTCCTCTGTTTTCTATTTAATTAACAGGTATAAGCAATAATAAGGACAATAGAGTGACAGTAATAATATGAGGGAGATGAATCTCCAAGTACAAGGATCAAATGAGAGATATCAACAGTCCAACCTAAGTAATTAGTCCATTTTCTGGTTCAGGTCTATCTCAGGTAATTTGATCTTTAAGTGAAACCACAGATGCTAAGGATTACTGTGTTTGGTGCTCAGAAGTTATGTGCATCATTGGTAACTTATAAAGCTCGAATCATCTTAGATTACATAACCTGAACCTTAATTAGTGGACCCCACGAGCCAAGGTTGAGCCACACCATCGACTCGTGGTTGGCACAGTGATGGAAGTCTAATTGGATGGTCAATGGGTCCTACATATGATTGCAACAATAGAAATTAGAATCTGGGAAGTGTCACTGTACACAGTGTGCCCAGCCGACCTCCTGGCCTGGGCGGTCAGCTCGGCACACTGGGATAAGAGAAGTAAACACCCTGCAGGCAAGCCTGTTGTCCAGAACTTCCTGTGAGTTTGGCTAACCCCTGGCCTGGGTAGTTGGCCGTACACACTAAGAATTCTGGCCGAAGGGAATGTCCCAGGTTCTAGTCTCCCGTGTTGGAATCCGGCCTTTTCAGAATCCATCTCGGAGTTCGGCTAAGCACTAGAGCTCTATTGAACACTCAGCTCGGTCACCCAGCTGAGTTCGGGAAAGTGCCTAGCTCAGTTCAGTCACCCAGCTGAGTTCGGGAAAGTATTGAGCTAAGCGCTGAGCTCGGCTAAGCACAGAGCCCGGTCTGGCACTGAGCTCGGTAGAACACTGAGCTCGGCCATAACACTGAACCCGGCCTAAATGACGAGCTCGGCCTAGACACTGAGCTCGGCTAAAATGCGGATCTCAACCTAAGCATTGTGCTCGGCAGAATACTGAGTTCGGCTAGCGTTGAATCCAGCCATCGCTGAGTTCGGCTAGTACTGAGCTCGGCAATCACTGAGCTCTGCCAATGCTGAACTCGGCAATCGCTGTGCTCTGCCAGTGCTGAGCTCGGCCACCGCTGGACTCCATCAGTACTGAGTTCGGCCATCACTGAGCGCTGTCCATGCTCCCCCATCAGTTATGTTCTGTTACAGAATTCAGTTCTGCGACATAACACAACTTCTCTTCATTATGCACAGGGATGGTGGCCCACCTCTGATCAAAATCCAGATTAGGTCCCATCCCCATGGTCGCCCAGGGCCCATCAAACAGATGTAGGGTCCTGATCTACTAAAGGTGGTCCCACCTCGGTCTCGATTTTGACACAGTAAGATGGGTTTTCACAATCCCATCTCTGGAAACCTATTTCCGTGACCCAATTCTCCTGGGTTCCTCCTTAGATCATCATAGAAGCATAATCGAAGAACAAACATTCCCATATCATCCATCCATCATCAACCGGCCATTGATCATCCAAATGAGGTAACCCCATCCATCAATGGCCAAAGAAAACCAATCAGACAAGCTCAAAGATCGATATAAACATATATATACTGCAGTTGGAATTGTAATTGCAAATCAAAGAAGGAAAACATGCAATCTAGACTATCAACATAGGGCACTTGCCTGATCGATTGAAGGTAGAAGGAAAAGAGAGAAAACAACAGAGAACCAAGGGGTTTCGGCAGTAGGTCTCCTCTGTTGTAGATCGGTCTCGGGATTGGCCTTCTATTGGAAATCATGGGGAGAGAGAGATAGGAATTGGAGGGAAGATGAGGGCTCGTTGGAGAGAAGTGGGGAAGAAGAAGAGAGAAAAGAGATGGGAATTGAGAGAGAGGAGATGAACAGTAATTACTTGGGAAAGGAGGGTTTAGTTTAAATAGGTTGGGGTTTTTGGGCCAGGGACAAAAATTCCCTTGGGGTTAGAATAGGATTAGGGTTAGGGTAGAGGGTACTTAAGTCTTTAGGTGGGCTTCTAGAAGATTCTTTGGTGCAAAACCCCTATAGTAAACATAATTTTCTAGCTAGGGCATCTAACAAACTAACTAACTCTAAAATTAACAAAAGACACCCTATTGACTCTACTAATTACACAACTAGACCAAACCAAGGAAAATACATAACTACCCTTATCTAAACCCCATAATTAGTATAATAAGATACTTAGGCTAATATATAGTATTCAAATTCGAACTGAGGGCCCACCAGGGGTGGGGCCTCACATCATCCCACCGACTCCTCTCTCGATCCCTAATCCATCTGCATAAAACCCTCTTCTCTACTGCTCATGCGATGGGATGCCCAGACTCTGTTGCTACGACCGGAGAAGACAACCTTTCCCTTTGCTGCTGTAATAGACGATCTCTCACTCCTCTCTCTTTCTCTGCAAAGACAAAGGAAGTGGTCCTTCAACGACCTAGCCCTCTTACACACTCCAGATCTCTTCCCACCGTCGGACTCCACCGCACTCTACCGGCGCCTTCCCTCTTGTCAATCTGTTCAAAACCATAAGTCAGGTTAGGGTTCTTGTTTTCCTTTTTTTTTTTTCATTTTTTTCCCCATTTTTCATTTTCTCTTTGTGGAATGGAAGATTTCAGTTTATGAAAAATAGATTCAGGCTTCAGCAGGGATCTTGATTCATTTTTTTATGTTATTTATTATTGCTTTTGTTTCATTTGCTGTAAAGGTTTCATTTGGCTCTTTTCATTCCCTGTTGATTCAATTGCCTGATGAGTTTATGTAGAAAAGATTCAGCCTGTTCTTTTCATTCCATGTTCTTTAATATTGCTATTTGTTTCATTTAATAAGGGTTTAATTAGAAACAACTTTATTTAAAAAAAAAAAACTTAATAGAATCAGCTCTGTTTCACAAGTGCAAAACAAGCCAAGGTTGTAGGCAATGTAGGCCATGTAGTTCATATGTGATGGCCATCAAAAGCCACATGGCTCGTTGACTTGTTCCTCCATTTTTCCTTTCCTGTATGGGTGCATGCATTATCTCAAACGTTTTTCCCTTGCTTTATCGTGATACAGTCACACTTAATTTGTTCATGCTGTATCTTTTGGTTATCATAATTTTTTTTTGTTTAGGAATCTGGTTGCTTTTTCTTCTTCCAATAATGTTATTTGATAGCTTCACAAGATATTGACATTATTGATTGGACTGTTGGTTTCATTTTATACTACCAATATTGTTAATTGCTAATGGTGGTGGGTATGTTAGATCGCTTTTGAGAAAGCCATACAAATATGTGTCTTGTCTCTAGTGCCGGATGTGGAAGCTATTTGAATGTGGACAAAGAGAAGGCTCACAGCTTGATTGACCCTTTGTGTGCAAGCCACTGGCAAGTATCTTGCTTTGTGAAGCCATAACCAATTATAGGTAAACTGGTTACATGTAATTAGGTTGGGTAAATGGAAAGTAGGGAAACCAAAATTGATAAACATGGAGCTAACAATGTATTCTGGTGGTGGTATGTGCTGGTTGTGGGTTGTTTACCCTCTATGGGGAATGACTCTTGGAGTAAAGCAATTAAATGCCTGCATGGCAACTGTTAGGTGGAATGGATATGGGTGTTTGTCACTGGTTAGTAAGGTTTTAAATGATTCTTTGGATGTTTAACACTCATTTCAATTGTAGGATCTCTGAACCAACTAGCCCCCAAGCTGCGAACACGGCTTCAACAAGAAACATGAAATGGACAAATGAACATGATGATGTGCTCCTCCACATCATGCTTGAGATGTGCAAAGAAGGCAAAGTAATCCCTGGGGGGTTTACCTCGGAGGGATGGGCTTTGATTACAAAGGAAATGCAAACCAAACTTGGGCCCCAATTCAGTAAAGATAAGTTGAAGAATAGGATGAAGAGCTTCAAAAAATGGTATAGCGCGATGAAGGCTATGCTATATTTAAGTGGGTTTGGGTGGGATGAAGAAAAAAGGTCACAGCAGAAGACGGGGTGTGGGACGATTACATTGCGGTGAGATTCTTATTCAATATATGTGGCGTTTTTTCATTATGTTATATGTGGGTTTTATTTCTTTGTGTTATGCAAGTTTGACTTATGATCTATTGCTCATGCAATGTAGGCACATCCTGGAGCTAGTATGTATAGGTCCAGACGTATGCCTGACTACTACGTCCTTTGCAAAATATTCGGCGACTCAATTGCTGATGGTCGAGAGGAATTGGTTACGAATGATATTCCAGGATCACCACCATCCATACATAACAATGACTTGGATGATGACTTGAATGGTGATGATGATGTTGCTACCCACAATGAGGAGGCTGGAGATGAGCACATCTCTATAGCTAGGGGGCGTAATATGAACCCTGTAGGATCCTCCAGACAAACAACAAGACGCCTAGGCACAGGGGATGCAATGGTGGCAGTCGTCGGGCGCATGGCAGATGCAATAGACACAATGTCAAGGAATACATCGGAAGAACGAATGAAGAAGGTGTGGGAAACAATACTACCTCTCGATTTGGATCCGGTGATAAAGTTAAGCGCATTTCGACAGCTAGGGAATGAAGAGATGGCCTCACAGTTTTTGGCCTTAGACAACGATTTTCGCAAGATATTTATAATTAACTTCCTTAACAATGTTTAATTTGATGTTTTGGTTGTTATTTTGGACTTATAAGTAGTGGTTATGATTGTGAGGTCGGACACAATTATGTTTCTTTTGTTGGTATGTCATGTATATTTTTATCAAGACATGTCTAAGACATGGAATGTCTTTTATCCATTTTGTTGAAATGTGATGAACACTTTTAGTAATTTGTGGGATTTGTGGACAAAAATGACTTCTATTAAGATTCGTGAAATGTCATAATTTTTATTAATTTTTGTTTTTTTTTCTTCACCTGCAGCATGAATAGAGAAGATCTTGTGTTCTTGTTAACTAATGTTGTTACATCAACATGTCTTTTATGGTACCGTTTTCAGTATCTCACCAAAAGTAAAGTTCATGAAGCTGCACAAAGTGGAAAGACTTATCTTAATGAGATCTTGACTGGACATCCCCATAAATGTCCCGACATATTCAGAATGAGTAGTGGTTATTTCTTGCTTTTGGCTAATGAGCTAAAACGCAGGGGCCTTTTACGAGACTCTCGTACAGTGACGGTGGAGGAGCAGTTGGGGATATTTTTATTCACTGTTGGCCACAGCAAGAGAAACCGTGTAATGCAAAACTTATTTCAACATTCAGGGGAGACAATCAGCAGATACTTTAACAAGACATTGGATGCAATCATAAAACTCGCGCCATATTATGTGAAACAATCCGATGGGGAGTGTCCACACGAGATTGCAAATAATCCTTTGTTCTACCCATTTTTCAACGTAATATTTTATGAGGCAACAAATATAAAATCAAATGCTATATTTTAATGCATGTTGTATTTGTTTATAGGATTGTGTTGGAGCGATAGATGGTACACATATCCCCGCATGGGTTAGACTTGAAGAGCAAGTCCGTTATCACAATAGAAAGGGTGGATTATCACATAACGTTATGGCCGTTGTATCGTTGATATGAGTTTCCAGTATGTATGCGCTGGATGGGAAGGATCAGCCTCAGACTCGAAGATTCTTCAACATGCAGTATGGAGACGGGCCCAAAATAGGTTACGTGTTGCAGCAGGTACTAAACTCTAGTGCCCTTTGTTATTAAATGTATAAATATTTTCCTATTTATGCCATAACAAGAATGTCTCATTATTGTTTTTTAGGAAAATTTTATCTAGTAGATGCTGGTTATGCAAACACGCGTGGGTTTTTAGCCCCATTTCGCGGAGTCCGGTATCATTTAAAAGAATGGTCCACAACACAGGCGCCTAGGACTGAACATGAACTATTCAACTTGCGTCATGCAAAGTTACGCAATATAGTGGAGAGAACATTTGCAGTGTTGAAGCAACGTTTTGCCCTTCTGCAAACTGCTCCACGATATCCTATGAAGACACAAGTCAAGATCGTTGTGGCATGCTGTGTTTTACACAACTTTATCCGTCAATGGAATATTGAGGACGATTTGTTTAGGATAGCATTTAATGAAATGATGGAAGAGGATGATGTGGTTGATGAAGAAGATCAGGATATCAAAGCGGACAATGTTGGTGGCTCCAGTGATGCGGACAAGCAATTTATGACAGGTTTTAGAGAACAACTATCGAAAGATATGTGGGAAGCTTTAGCTTTATCAATGTTTTTTTTTTTTGGGTACATAAGTTGCTTATATGGGTTTTTTTTTCTTTTGTTGGGTTGCTTTTGTGTACCTCTTTTGGGTTTTACTGGTGGCCCAGCCTATGGGCATCATTTTTGGGTGGTACAGCTCCACCTTGGTTGTGTCTCTATGATATGAGTGCAAGTGGGTTGGAGCTGCTCCTCATTATTTGGTAAATTCAGCCCTTAACTTTGGAAATATATACTTACTTTTCATCCAAATTAAGGTAAGCTCTCTACTTTATGTTAATGGATTGGTTGCATTTTCATTTTCCATATGACACTTGCGTCATGAATGACCTGGTAGTTGCAAAAGTTGAGGTTGATTGTTGTTCTCAAGTATTTAGAATTCTTCACGAGTTTTAGATCTTTTTCCCCTGTTTTATGCTTGCAAGAGATCAATTGACCCTTTTGGATATACCCCAATTTATTTCCACCAGCTCACATCTGGGAAGGCCAGAAATGGGCTTGCTCCTTGGTTTACTGGAGCCCTCTCCCTGATTGTTGGTTGTTTCAGGGCTGTGCTGTTGGTTTATTATTTGCTCTGCTCCCAGTTCTGGGCGGTAATAGCGGACTTTTTTAAGGAATAATCTCGATGGCAAGGCTGTAAGTAATTTTATTATCTCAATTTGTAGTATATTCAATTGGTTATTTATTCAATCCAATTATTTCTTTGCGCTTCCCTGTTTTTCCAGGTTGCTGGTGTTGTCACTGTTCTTAACATCATGTTCCTTTGGACCTTTATCAGCTCCTTTCATTTGGCGACTTCTTTTTTTTTTTTTTTCTGTCTTAGCACACTTCTTTTTTTTATTTGAAGCTTTTGTAAATTACGTGATGTGCTTGTTCAATGAGTTAAGACTTTGTGCTGGTTTGCAGACAAATGAACTCTATCAGCTAGCTTCTGTGGCATTTTGCCTGTTCTTAGCTTGGGTAAGAACAAACAAACTCCTTTCTTTTTGTTGAGATCAAGCATCTGTAGTAACGTTTTTTTAATAGTATCTTTTTGCAATTGACATTGGGAAATATTGTTTTCCTTAACCCAATGATAGGATCCAAAGGGTCAAAAACTGCTGTGACAACAGAATATAGTGACTGCCGTTCCTTGACTTAAGATAAAACAATGGAAACAATGTTTGATCTCCTTCAAATAGAGTAGTTCTCAATGCACTAACATACCACTAAAATGAGATAATGAACAAGAAGAAGGGGAAGTGTGTGGGGAGATTTCCAGAGCCACAGGATTAAGCTAATCACAGCCATCAGATGAGGCTAAGCATTCTCACGTGCCATCCACGTGGCACCAATCTCACCCCGGCTACCAGGACAGAGGCCTTGGCCGAAGTCATGCATCTCCGGGCCTCTAGCGCCGAACTGGTCCACCCATGGCGCCATCTCGGCGAGGAGCTCCACCTCGGCTGAGCCACCTCGGGGTGCCATCTCGGCAGAAAGCTCCACCTCGGCTGAAGAAGCCGGGATGGAAGCCGAACCAGGAAAGAGTCTCCACATACGCCCCTCTTCCCCCATGTCACCAGGCACGTGGAGGGATAGGGGCACGAGCTAGTGGAACAGACACGACATCCAGCCGCCCACAATCTTCGCCAGATCCCTGACAGGGCGGCATCCAGCGGCTAAGGCCACATCAGGGCAAGGCCCGAGGGCAGATCCCACGATCCCCTACCGCCAAAGGCGTCCAACACGATCTGGCCCAACAAGACGCGCGTTAAATGCGACGTGGGCTGATCCGACGCGCATTTAATGCAGAGTGGGCTGGATTGGACCGCAATTAATACAATGTGGGCTGATCGTGACTTCCCAGTCGAATCACGGGACCCACACCACGATATCTCTCAAAGATACGTTCCAAACTCTATAAATAGAGGCTCAAACCACCATCAAAGGTACGCACAATATAACTCAGAGAACAGTTACTCTGCCTCTCTTCTCCCTCTCCTTCCATTGTTCCAGTTCCCACACTGACTTTGGCATCGGAGAGCCTTGCGCCGCCCAGGCCAGGGTCCTTTGATCGTTTGCTCTTCTCTTTCAGGCTTTCGGACGGTATCCAGTCATTCCCAGTCATCATCTTCTCGGATAAGTCCTCTAAGGCACCTCCTTATTGTGGGTCATTATTTTCTGCACCTACAATTGGCGCCGTCTGTGGGAAAGTAATATCCCAACCTTCCCAACCTTCTAAACCTCATCTCTCAGAAGCCATGCCACCGAAAGCTAAGAAGGGCGGAGAATCCTCGAGGGCAATCCTCGAGCGGCTAGCACCGTCGACGGACGTCCCTCCTCACGGACGGTCCCGAACGGTCCAAGGCACATCCGCAGGCGAGGGCCGCCTGGGCTCCCAACTCTTTGTCGAGATCCCCTTCCAAGAGGGAGTCGAGGCCTCGCTCTCAGCGGACGAAACCGTGCCACCCCGACGCGACGAGCACCGGCGCGAGCGTCCCCGCAAAGATAAAGCTGTTGCCGTAGAGGAGACGCGCCGCGATCAACCTCCAGCCGCTGGAGGAGACGTCGCAGCCCAAGACGCTCTTCTCCAGAAGCAGGAGCGGTTAGTCCGAGAGCTCCAGCAGCTCCAACAGCAGCTGAGGGCAGCACAAACTGCCTCCTTGAGGCAAGTCTCTGAGCCTCAAGGGAAAAAGAGGGACGCCCCCAGCAGGGCAGCCCAGCCTCCCCGCGAGGACCTCAGAAATCATCTGGACCAGAAACGGAGCCAGATCCGTGACGAAGGCTCGAGCAACAGCCGAAGTCACCATAGCCGCGACGGCCGAACTCATAGCCGTCGTAGCCCGAGCCATCCCAAGCGAAAGCCCAGAGCTCAGACTCCAGAGAAGGACGATGGGCAAGAGCGATTTGACAAACGTGTCAGATTGGCTCTCCAGCACAACTTGGACATGCGGGACCAGAAGCAGATCTGTGGTCACACTGATTTGGGGGGCTCACCCTTCACAAAAGAGATCGAGCGCACCCCCTTGCCCAGAAAGTTCTCCGTCCCGCGGTTCGTCCCCTATGACGGATTGTCCGACCCGTCTGCACACCTCCGACACTTCTCCCAGAAGATGTCCATCTGGGGGAACGAGGGTCACCTAAACTGCAAAATCTTCTCCTCCAGTTTGGGTGACCTCCCCCTGAAGTGGTTTTGCTCTCTCCCGGAGCAGTCGGTTTCCAGTTGGAAGGAGCTCCAGCTCTCCTTCCTGAAGAAGTTCCAGGCCTACACCGTCGTCCCCAAGAAGGAAGGGGACCTCCTCGCCCTGAGAATGAAGCAGGGCGAAACCCTCGCCAAGTTCGCCCAGCGATTCTGGGCGGTCTACAGCCAGATCGAGGGCACGAGGGAAGGGATAGCAATCTACGCCTTCCAGCATGCCCTGATCCCCGGCAACGACTTGCGGAAGGACTTGGCCGGGAACCCCCCAGAATCCATGCCAGAGTTGATGTCCCGGGTGAAGCGCTTCATCGCCCAGGAGGAAGACGAGATCCGAGCTAGAGATCAGGGCGGGCATCCGGAGCCCGAGCAGAAGAGTAGCCAGCCTCGGCAGGGAGGCGGGAGGCCCTCCCAGAAGCAGGAGCCCGAGCAGGCCTGGGTCTCCAGTTCGGCGAAGCCTTCGTCGTCCAGGTCTGGGGGCACCTGGAAGCCCAGACCTCCCTCCAGCGCCAGTCAGAGCGTCAACGTCGTCTTCAAGGAGCCGATCTACCGCATCCTGACCAAGATCAGGTCCAAGCCGTTCTTCAAGTACCCTCCGCCCATGCTGAATGAGCCCACCTCAGGCGCCCAAAGCAAGCTCTACTGCTCCTTCCATAGGGGCAACGGGCACAGGACCGAAGACTGCAACTCTCTGCAGTGGTATCTGGAGAAGCTGGCCGAAGAGGGCCACATTCCAGAGTTCGTTGAGGCAGGAGATGCTGGCGGCAGCGAGGGCCGAGTTCACCAGAGCGCAGCCCAGGTTCCAGACAGTGAGGATTCGGAGAAGATCATTACGTGATCCATCTGGCGTCCTCTGTATCCATCTGTATCCCAAGAAATTCAATTTCTAAAAGATGTAATGAATCTCTGAATCAATGGAAATAGCTTTCGCCCCGTCATCAATCTGTCATCTCTCTTTGATCGACTTCGGCTACAAGGGTCCAACGCCCTAGAAAAGGCCTCGAGTCCAAACTCGGTCGTTTCCTAAAGCTCCGGGTCTACCGCCCTGGAAAAGGCCTCGAGTCCAAACTCGGTCGTTTCCTAAAGCTCCGGGTCTTGGACCCTGGAGAAGGCCTCAAGTTCGGACACTCGGCCGGATTCCTAAAGTCTGGGTTTTTACACCCCTCAAGGATCATTGCCGAGCTCACGCTTCCACAGCCGGAATGACGACTCCACATCGGCACAACCAGCTCGTCTCGGCCAAAGCCAGCCATTTCGGCCAAGGGCAATCTGTCATCTCTCTCTGGTCGACCCCGGCAGCATAGGCTCTACGCCCTGGAAATGGCCTGGAGTTATTACACTCAGCCTTTCCTAAAGCCCCGTGTTTTGAACACAATCAAGGCTCTACGCCCTGGAAATGGCCTGGAGTTCTTACACTCAGCCTTTCCTAAAGCCCCGTGTTTTGAACACAATCAAGGCTCTACGCCCTGGAAATGGCCTGGAGTTCTTACACTCAGCCTTTCCTAAAGCCCCGTGTTTTGAACACAATCAAGGCTCTACGCCCTGGAAATGGCATGGAGTTCCTACACTCAGCCTTTCCTAAAGCCCCCGTGTCTTGGACACACTTTGGGTACATACGCCCTGGAAATGGCCTGGAGTTCCTACACTCAAGCCTTTCCTAAAGTCCCCGTGTTTGGAACACACTCAAGGGTTAACAGCCCTGGAAAAGGCCTCGAGTTCGGACACTCGGCCAATTCCTAAACTCAGGGTCTTCACCCATCTACAAGGGTTAACAGCCCTGGAAAAGGCCTCGAGTTCGGACACTCGGCCGAATTCCTAAAATCAGGGTTTCATCCCACTCTACAAGGGTCTACCGCCCTGGGAATGGTCTGGAGTTCCTACACTCAGCCGTTTCCTAAAGTCCGGGTTCACAAACCCCTCACACCTCGGCTCAAGGCAGTTCGGCCAAGGTCAGATTCCTGAAATCCGGGTTCATACACCCCTCAGAAGGCCATAGCCGCACTCACTCTCGCCTAGCCGAGTCCAGCCGAACGATGGATCTACCCCGACGCAAGGCAATTCGGCCAAGGTATGTATCCACCTCGGCGCAAGGCCAGCCATTTCGGCCAAAGTCAGTCTTCAAAAAAGAAAAGAGCTGTGCCACCACTCAAACACAGAAAAGCAGCACAAAAGCACAAGTGTTCCAGAACAGTGCAAGGAAAGTGAGAAAGAACTCAAAAGCATTGTACACAGTTTGGGTGATCACAGAACTCCTCCAGGGGCAGAAGAGGCCTCACCCTGAGGCACGGCAGAAGCATCACTGGCGACCGGGGCAACGCTCAAGACCGGGGCAGCTGGAGCATCTTCCGGAGCAGGAACCACTGCAGGAGCTCCAACTGGGGCACTTTCGACTGCAGGAGCGGAGCTCGGCTCAGGAGCCCCGCACGTCTCACTGCGGCCAGGCATCCTTCCTCGAACAGGATGGCGGTGATCTCCTCCACCTGCTTCTCGTACAGCTCAGTGGCTCGATCCACCCCATCCTGGGAGGCGGACTGGGCCTCGGCCTGAAGAGAGGCCTTTTCCTTCTCCAGCTCGGCGTTCGCCGTCTTCAACCTTGCCGTTTCGGCGCGCCCAGCCAGCACTTCCCCACGCAGCCTCGTCCCCTCAGCAGTAGATTCAGCCTTCAATCTGGCCAGCTCAGACTCCAGTTCGGCGGTCTTCTTGTTCCTCGCCCAGACCTCGCCTTTCAGATGATTGGCCGACATCAGCCAGAGCCGATGCCAGCCGAGCAGCCTCTTCAGCGCTGGCCTTCCTCATCCCCTCCATTCCTTTCCGCGACTCTTCCAGCTCCCTCTTCAGCTTGTCCCTCTCAGACTCCAGCTGAGTGACCCGCGTCGCGTCCTTATCGCTCCTTCCCACCACGGTCAGGAGCCTCTGCACGTTCAGCAAATGGAAACAGAGGGTCAGGTTCGACCAAGACACTTGAAGAATGAAGAAAAGCGTTGCAAACACTTACCAGAAGATTAGCCTGGATCGCCGAGACCATCAGGCTCTCATCATCAAACCTCTCGTGCGTCTCCATGTCTCTTGGCAGAGCACAAACCTTGGCGAGATCTCCGATCACCTCGGCATTCCCCAACAGCCGGTCCTCGACGTCCAGAGGCTTACCGGGTTGAGTCTCCATCCTTGGCCTCCATGGCGCTGGGGCACTCCGGGGTCCGGAGGCCGATCCAGACCCTTGCCCCACCGAGATCGTCAGCTCGCGGGTCGCTCCACCGGTCGGCTTGCTGACCTGCGCGCTCTTCTCAATAGGAGCCTTGGCTCCGGGGGCCCGCGCAGGGGGCCTTATTCTTCGGAGGCTGTTCAGCCCCCGAGTCCTTCTCCCCGGCCTTGGACTTCTTTCTAGGCGGGGACCCCTCCCTTGGGTGCTCCGGCGAGCGTCGCCGCACTCCCGCACTCGGAGCAAGAGCTGGAGCAGGAGCAGGAGCAGAAATCGGAGAAGAAGGCAAAGGCGAAAAGAAATCAGAAACAAGAAGGGAAGAAGACGACCCTTTTTATGGAGAAGAAACCCTCGGCGCACGCTACTTTCGAAATTCGAAAGGACGGACTTCGCGATCCGCGCCCGTTCCATCAAAAAGACACCGCAATCAGTGAAGAGGCGACACGTGTAGCCGTCGACTCGCTTCCCAGTACAGACAGGACAGAGCGTTTATTGCTTCAGGACAGTTGGAGCGACACCAGGCAATGATCGCCGCATCCCCAGACGGATTCTTCTAGCTTTCAACCTCTAAAGGCTAGTACGCTTAAGAGGTCAAAAGCTTGGGGGCAATTGTGTGGGGAGATTTCCAGAGCCACAGGATTAAGCTAATCACAGCCATCAGATGAGGCTAAGCATTCTCACGTGCCATCCACGTGGCACCAATCTCACCCCGGCTACCAGGACAGAGGCCTCGGCCGAAGTCATGCATCTCCGGGCCTCTAGCGCCGAACTGGTCCACCCATGGCGCCATCTCGGCGAGGAGCTCCACCTCGGCTGAGCCACCCCGGGGTGCCATCTCGGCAGAAAGCTCCACCTCGGCTGAAGAAGCCGGGATGGAAGCCGAACCAAGAAAGAGTCTCCACATACGCCCCTCTTCCCCCACGTCACCAGGCACGTGGAGGGATAGGGGCACGAGCTAGTGGAACAGACACGACATCCAGCCGCCCACAATCTTCGCCAGATCCCTGACAGGGCGGCATCCAGCGGCTAAGGCCACATCAGGGCAAGGCCAGAGGGCAGATCCCACGATCCCCTACCGCCAAAGGTGTCCAACACGATCTGGCCCAACAAGACGCGCGTTAAATGCGACGTGGGCTGATCCGACGCGCATTTAATGCAGAGTGGGCTGGATTGGACCGCAATTAATGCAATGTGGGCTGATCGTGACTTCCCAGTCGAATCACGGGACCCACACCACGATATCTCTCAAAGATACGTTCCAAACTCTATAAATAGAGGCTCAAACCACCATCAAAGGTACGCACAATATAACTCAGAGAACAATTACTCTGCCTCTCTTCTCCCTCTCCTTCCATTGTTCCAGTTCCCACACTGACTTTGGCATCGGAGAGCCTTGCGCCGCCCAGGCCAGGGTCCTTTGATCGTTTGCTCTTCTCTTTCAGGCTTTCGGACGGTATCCAGTCATTCCCAGTCATCATCTTCTCGGATAAGTCCTCTAAGGCACCTCCTTATTGTGGGTCATTATTTTCTGCACCTACAGGAAGTAAATAAAAAGGCATCACACAGAAGCTTATATCACTAAAATTGACTGTCCAACATGAACTACCTTGACTGTCAACTACTAACATACATATATAATGCTCCGACCTCTAAAAAACCTACTACTATTATAACTCTTTGTCTAACCAACAACCTGCAATGACTTCAAAGTTGTCCTAGGATATTATTGTTTAGAGTAGATTAGTCAGGAAAGGACAAACTTGAGAATAAGGTGGAAGAACTTCAAACGGATAAAACTTGCTTCAAATGCATCTACACAAAGTCACTCAAGATATGTATATTTTTCATATATAGGAAATATACAAGTCCCGTCAGTTACAAAAACTTGCTTCAAAGGCAAATGATCATATCCTATATTTTTTACATGGGAGCCTCTTTAAAGTAGTAAAAAAAAAAAGGTTGAGTTCCAACAAATACTTAGCCAAGCTATAAAAGCCCACACCTAAAGCAAAATGTTTTTGTTGCAACTGTGATTGACCCATGCAACATGTTTAGGCACTGTACTTAGTGCTAAAAAATCCATGTTCCATCCATCATAAAATGGATAGAGAAGTGCATTCCTCTGACCCATGTAACAACTCATTAGGGTCTACAACCTTGAATTTTACCAAGTCATTGAGGCCAGTGTCTTTGATCAGAAAAAGATTCTTAGAGGGAGATGGTCTTTTCTTGGAGATGCACTTTAGTGGGTGACCTATTCTTAACTCTTTCTAGAGTTGCAGAAAAAGGGTTTCTTTTACACTTGGGTTTGAATATATTAACACTAATCATAAACCATTTAACTTTTTGTTTCTAACTTTGTGTTGAATGAGAATAATTAAGCCTTGGTTTTTTTTTTCTCAAAATCAGCAAGAAATGTAATATTCTGCAAATCAGATGAACCTTCTTTATTACTGTTAGACAATTCATAAGCACAAAAGAGAGACAAGATGCATAGAACTGAAGCTGAAAATGCATCAGGTTTATTTGTTAGATTTTGTGTGTGTTATGCAGTATATATATATATATTTAGGTTCCAATCTAGATAAACTCTTGTTGTACTGAAATCTGAAATCTGAACAGGAGGGAAATGGGAAGGGGGGGTTGAGATGGTCGAAATTCTGAGCAGGAGAATAATCTTTTGGAGGTAAAGTTGGTAAAATTTGAAATCTTTATTGTATTGCTGCCATCCTTGTGATAGATTGCCTGCCATTCTTGATTCAATCTTTCTTCTTCCTTCCTTTTTATCATACTATCATTACTGCTCATCTAGTGGTCATGCCTGTTTTGGGTCGTTGAGCTTTTCTAGTTGTTCTGATGGGCATGTACATGTGTGCATCCAGCAATGTAAGACATGAATAACCGTAAATTGTATGTTCCTTTTCTTTTGTTGAGTCATTGATGATGATTGGGTAGCAGAACATATGTTATAGATGAAAACATAAATTGAGCAACTTGTATCAGCAGCTACATCTTCAGGTATAGGGCTTCTGTTTTGGTTACTTATCATAGTCTTCCATGACAAGTTCCCCCTCTTTTTTCACCACAAGTACAGTGATAGTGGATGCAGCTGAAAAACTTGCAATCTTATTGGCCTTCACCATCCTACTTTGGAAATTGAAAGTGAACAAAAGTTTCATTTTGATTGTGGACTATGACTACAGGAAGGTAGAGATCTTGAGGCTTTAGTGATTATGTGGAGATCAAATCCGTATACTACGAGACCCCATATAAACAATCTCTTTTGGATAACTAGCTAATCAAGGGTCTATTCACATCTCTCCTTATGTGTAGAGTTGAATAGAATACTAAAAGCCTTTTTATATAGACTTAAAAGCCTTTTTGGAATTGCATGTTTTAATTATCTTTCACTATATGAGAAAACAAAGTCTATAGTACAATCATCTAAAATGTACCTTTCAGATATGTATTGGGACAAGAACGGTTTCTTTGTTTTGGTCCATCCATAAGATGACTTCAACATTTTTTTACGAGTTTTTTAGAACATTTTTCTTGTTTATCGTTAGCAGGCTTTTTCTTTATCATTAGCAGGTGTTTGGACTTCTGGGTTCTTCTTACTTTGTGGGCATTGCATGTGAGTTGGTTGATTTGTAGTGTTTATTGTTATTTGTTTGTTTTATGGATTGATGAGCATGATTGCATATGAGTTTGTTTTGATTCCCATGTTTAATTCCTAACATTTTTTTTTGTACCACAGGTTGAGACTGGAGATCAATGTAATAGAGGCCAATTGCTTGAACATCTTTTTGTTTTTCATAAGAATATTGTACTTACACTATTTTGGATGCCATATTTTTACTTGAATTGGTAACGATGACGTGGCTAAACTTGTGGGTTGGGTTTAATAGTTATATGTTTCCTAATATGTTGAAGGAGCAGGTTTTGTACATTTTTTATTAGTTAAATGAGCAGACTTTATTGTACATTTTATTTGAGTCGAATGAGCAGGTTTTATTGTATATTTTGTTGGAGTTGAATGAGCATGTTTTATTGTACATTTTATTTTTGTTGAATTTTGGAGCCCAACTAGAATATACAGGTGATGTTCTCTACAGCATGTTTGGATAAACAAATTTTGTAGTGGATGTTGTCATAGGCAAGAGTGGTTTGTAGTATAATGGTTTTTGTGGAAGTGGAAATATAACTCTTCAGATTATTCTTGCAAATGGTTTGAAATGCAAATAGTTTGTAGTTGAAAGGTTTGAATCCACTGGCAATAATAACCGGTCAGATTATTCCTACTCCTAGTTGCTCATTAAAGGTTGGTTTCTACCGATTGCACTTTCCTTGACTGAAGTAAACATGTTGCTGAGAAATAGCTCCTATGTAAGAGAAAGTTGCATTTTGCAAGTGATATAAAATCAAAATCCAGAGAGCTGCAGGACATAATTCCAAACCAGAGAGAATCACAACTTTGATTTTATGAAAACACCATGCTTCTTAAGGTGAACAATTTATAGAAACATTTATTTACAACAAAATAATTTTCTACATAGTCCAGCTTTATCTTGTTTTTCAAGTATAAGAATTCTTCTCATGGTGTACAGTTTCTCTTGGACAATAGGCCTAAAGCTGGTGGAAATATTGGGAGTGGGTCTAATTGGAGATACTGGTGTACAATTTTTGATTAAATCCTAAGTAGCTAAAACTTGAGTGATGGGGGTGGGTTTAATTGGAGATGGTGATTTGGGATATAAGTTAGGGTGGGTGGTGTGAACTGGATTTAAGATGGAAGATAACCATTCCTTTTTTTTTTTTTTTGTGGATTCCACTCGTGTTACCAAACGTGGGTCTGAAGGAATCATCTCGGATTCCTCTGTACTAGCCAAACGTGGAGTGCGATGAATCCTCTTCCTCATAAATCTCTTCTGCGGAAAGTTTAAATCCACGGCACCAAGGATTCATCCGAAGAGAGGATTCCTCTCCCGTTACCAAACGTGCCCTAAAGGTATTTTTTTGCGGCGAAATATATACCGTTGCAAAGTTACAAGTTTTATGTGACCATTCCATTTTTTACGGCGATTTTGGTAATTATTGCGGCGATTTAATTAGACGCAAAAGCTATTTAAGTATTTCCAGCGTTTTTTTTTTCGCCGCCATATCTAAATGCGGCAGACCGCTTAACTCCCGACGTTTTCTTTTCCCTTCCCACTTTTTTTTTCCCTCCCGCGCTCTGCCCTCCCCTATTCCCGCTTATCCCTCACTCATTTCTCTCATTCCCTCCTCTCCTCTCATCTCCATCGTTGTCCTCTCATCTCCATAACCCATCTCCTCTCATCCTTTTCTATCTCTCCCTCCCTCTCCAGACCTCTCCACAGCGAAGTAGAACCTGAATATCAAATCATATTTAAGGTTTGTTGTTGTTTGGTGATGATGGATGCTTCAATCTTTGTTTTCAAATTGCAACTTATTTCCCATTCATATATATTACAACTAATTCATATACACTAGTATATGTGATCTCCTGCCTTTTGCTGAATATCCATGAACATAGTCACATGCTTGGGAATTCCACACGATAGATTGTGCTTCTTCCAAGTAAAAACACTAGCAACCTACTGTTTCTAATATTTATTTGTACCACTCATATGAGGCTCGCAGTCGTAACTTGTATGCATTGGGTCAATTTGTATTTTTTTTCCTTATAGGTATAGTACAGTTGGCTTATTTGAGTTATGTTGCTCACGTAGATATTTCTTGTTTCATTCTTATGTCAGGCATCTCAAGCATGGATGTAGTGGGTTATGCAGAAGAGAAAAGCTTTTGATCAGCGGGGTGATGTGGCCATGCATTCAATATTGGGCTGAGTAGCAGCAACATATGAGTTGTACACCAGATTTTACAGCCTTCATTTTAGTGATAATAGACTCTTTAAATCTTTTTATGGCCACAACAGTGATGTGTGCCTTATTTAAGAGTAGCCCGATTTATACTTGATATGAATATAACGCACCGCCACATTGTATAAATACATGAGTTTGGAAGAATTGATGTTTGAACAGATTTACGAATTTTTGTGTGTTAATATGTAGAAACAAAGATTAATTATATGGTGTTTAAATTAGCATATGTGACAATAAATGTGACGTGAGGGGAAAAAACAAAAAACACCCTGAAACGAGCAATTCCGTCGAGTTGAAATTGACGCAATTAAGTTTTACCCACGAAATTTGCCTAGCGGCGAAGTGTACATACGTTGCGAATCATTTTTTTCCGGCGATAAATAGTCGATGCAATTGATTTAATGAAACCAAAAAATAACATAGCCAGAAACGAGCATTTGCGTCGATTTCATTTCGTTGCAATTGAGTTGTAGCTGCGACATTTAACTTGCGACGAAGTTAAAAAACGTTGCGAAAATATTTTTCCGGCAATAAAAAGTCGCTGCAATTGATTTTTTAAGTCAGACACGAGCATTTAAGTCGATTTTATATCGACGCAATCAATAAATAGACGCTGAAAATGACTTTTTTGAAAGAAAAAAATAACGGTAGAATCAGCAATTGCTTCGATTTTAGATCGACGCAATTGTGTTTTACCCGCATAAATTTTTTGCGGCGAATTTGGAAAACGCTGGAAAAATTTAGTTGCGGCGATATAAAGTCGCTGCAAGATAATATTTATCGCTGTAAAAGACATTGTAATTATAAGTTGAAGGCTATTTGCGGCAAAAAAAAACGCCGCGAAAAAAAAAGTTTTCGCGACGATTTGCTGTTTTCGCCGCTAAAGATTAGAAGTGAAGGATTTATGCGGCGATTTGCGACGAAGTTGTAATCGTCGGGATAGAGAGTTAGCAGCGATTTTGGTTATTATTAGCGGCGAAAATGTGCGCCGTGAAAACACTTTTCTGTTGTAGTGTTTTGCTTGTATGTATTGAGAGAATTATGATTAATATGTGACTTAAATCATTCTCCAAACCTCATTGTGACTATTGCAGTAAATCATGTACCCATATGCATAGGTCAGTCAGCATAAGCTTTGAATGGTTTGGTTCTTCATGAAGTGGACCGCACATAGTTGATTTTGACCAGACAACGTATAATCAACCTTGCACCAATGCTTGAGCCCTTGAGATCATATGCGTGCTTCTAATCATGCAACCATAGTGACACAAGGTCATTCCTCATTAATAGAATATATAATATATGTATTATAGGTCTAGGGTTCTATACATCATGTTGTCTAGACTACAACAGCATCTTGGCAGGAGACCCTGCATTTACAGGCACTCCTTAGTCCTGGAAATGCAGGCACCTCACAACTCTTTGGCAAAGGAGGAATGCTCTGGGGATGTCTGAACACATTGTTTGGATCAATCAATGTCTTGGCTCTGACCAATCTCTCATAGTTTCCCATAAAGTACCTCTCTCCCCATGACTTGGCACTACTAGAAAAAAGGGTTTTTATATCGGCTAAAAACCGATATAAAAGACCTATTATATCGGTTTTTGAGTGAATTTCAAACCGATATAAGTACCCCCGATATAAAAGATAAACGAAACCGATATAATAAGTGTAATATTTCATATCGGTTAAGCCTAAAGCGATGTAATATCATATGTATTTATATCATAAATTATTGTAAAACCGATATAACTTATAGCCAAACCGACATAATTAATATATGTTATATCGGTTTCATATGGTTTTTTATATCGGTTTAATAATAACCGATATAATTGATTAAGAACAACCGATATAAAAAATATGTAATTGGTTTGTTATATCGGTTTCATATGGTTTATTATATCGGTTAAATTATAACCGATATAATTGATTAAGAATAACCGATATAAAAAATATGTAATTGGTTTGTTATATCGGTTTCATTAAAAACCGATATAATTTCACAATTTATTTATTTTTTTAATATCAAAAGAACTTGCTGTACCACGATAAAAAAACCTGCAATATACCTCAAAATACTAACATCTAAACAACAAAAACCTTTGTATATATATAAATAAATTAATTTCTATGTACATATATACACATGCATAGTATAGTATAGGTAGTTCATTCACTTCCATGTACTGTACAACTTAACAAGCTAAGTTAAACTAAAGCAAGAAAGACAAAATCATGTATTGAGAACTACATGCATAATGCCTCCAAAAACCATGGGATGTACCTGGAAAGATTTTCTCGAAATTTCGGCAAAGTCTCCCCTGTACGTGTGACATGTAATTTTTTTTTACAACCTGCTAGTACCTGTACATGACAAAATAAACACTTCATATAAACAACCCAATGCCCCAACACACTACAAAGTCATTCACCACTACGTCATCAGTCATACACCATTTAACCATAGCACTTCAATGCCCCAACACACTAGAAAGATGCACCAAAAAAACTTATGTTCATTCATTCTATATCCAACACCATGTCATTATTTCAAAAACAACATTCTCATTACAAGATACAAAACAATAAAAAGGGAAGTTGGTCCTGGTCTTTTTCAGAAACAAAGATAATTCTAAAGCAGTAATGAGTCTTATATAAACTACTTGGAATCTTTGATCTTAAACCCACCCATCTCTGCTTGTAAAGTAAGAAGGATGGTTCTATCTTAGCAATTCAAAATTACCAGACTCTCATTCTACCCCTAGCAAACTAGGATCATTGGCTTGAGGCAAACTGCCATTTTTGATACACTGGTTAATGTAACCCTGCCCTCATAAGATATTTTCCTCTCTTGCTACTTCTTGGAGCCTTGGAGCAACTTGAGGCCCCATTTTATCCTTGCCATCTGTAATGGAGTATAAACCTTATTTGGCCAAGCGCTGGCTTGGCAAATTGAGGGCTTGTTTGGTAGCATAATTAATGGAATATAATTGCTTACATGTTGACTTCTTACAAATGGGGAGATGAATTTCACAAAGAAATTGAATTTGGGAGTGGCAAAAAGTTCGTCTCTAATTCAGTTTGGTAAACCTCAATATAATTCATTGATTTCTTTTCTTGTTCTCTTCTCCCACCAAATGGGAAACTTGCTTGTAAGAAAAACAGGCTGGTGGCCAGTTTAGCTAAAAACCTTAATTCCTGTCTCAATATTCATCTTGATTCTACTACCAAACTGACCCTAAAGCTACATGAGTTGTGTTTGAATTATTTTTGACATGAGAAACATTTTGCCTCTACACTGGTTTATCTCTTCATTAAAGCAGGGGATTTCAAGAATCAAAGAGTTACTCCATCCTATTGCCAAACAGAAACTTGGTTTAAGTGGTAATTATGTTTTCTCAAGGCTCATTGGATGTTGGCAATTTGAGTGCAGGTTACATTGGCAATGAAGCTGCAACCGCTACAGCTATAAATTCTGAAGGGTGGTTCAAAACGGGTGATCTCTGTTACATCGACAATGATGGGTTCCTTTTTGTTGTTGATAGATTGAAGGAACTAATAAAGTACAAGGGATATCAGGTACATTGCCTGTTTGAGAAACTAATACATTTTCTACTGCACATTAGTGTTTTGTAGTGTCTAATCTCTTGCTACAAGTTTTGTGATATATACATTAGATAAAGAAATGAAACAATATAGTTATACTTATAGGCATTAGATTTTGGCATATTGGAGAATGACTCTATTACTTTAATTCCTATTTGAATAACTAATAATAATCTGATCCCACAATATG
Organism: Litsea cubeba; assembly: GCA_012931725.1. NCBI lineage: Eukaryota > Viridiplantae > Streptophyta > Magnoliopsida > Laurales > Lauraceae > Litsea > Litsea cubeba. Next base: position 22,327,788 of record CM022953.1, on the reverse strand, counting down.
ATCATTATTAGGGGTTTTTTGGTTGCTAGAATTGGTGGAATTCATGTTGGAAGAATTTCAAAACCTCCAAACTACCATCACCTGGTTCTGCTTGTGAAATTCTTTAAATGTTGATCTCCCGCAAGCATTCCAAATTTTGGAATTCAAAGAAGTTTTAAAGGTCATACGGTAAGTTTAAATTGCTTTATGATAGTTCAAGTGGAATCGAGCCTGGCCAATCCTAGATTAAAAAGTGTCTAAGCCTAAGGCCCCCTTGGCCTAATATCAATGCCCCTCTCCAATCCACCCACCTAAATTTAATACTGTTTGGAATTTTAGCTCCTTCAAAACTTGACCCTCATTGGGCTTCTTTGTCTGGTAGGTAAGGAGGATGACAACTTTGAGGCCTTATTAAGACCGACCCAACATCCATTGTTTTAGCTTATGAGGATTCCATTCTTATTATTGGGTCATGTCTTGTATTTTAGCTTAGTAAGTTCATCCAGGTTAGTAAGGATCCAAGTTTATGGTTTGAGAATATTTTGGTATCTATATCAGGACTTCTTTAGAGCTTAAGAATTAGAGAGTGTTGTATAATATTAATGTAATTTGTAATCTTTAACCAATAGAAAAACAAAAGAAATAAAAGAATAATCAACGTGGTCATAGGCACACTACATAATCACATGAAATCTTGTTGTATTTCCCTTGTATGATTACTTGCTTGGATTTGTATGCACAGTGGTTGTGTGTTGAACTGTTGACCACGAATTTTCCACAGCACCCCAACACTTACCACCTTTTAACAAATTTTAACAAACAACAATATATAAACCTATGATTAACTGTTTATAAAAACAACCCACCACTACCACTGAGAAATCTAATTTTTAACAAGTGGATGCACAGCCAAAACATCCAAAGGCAAAATGCTGAAATCATCCTAGTGATTATTGGCATCAACTACCAATGTAATAGATTACGCAATTAATTCTTCTGAAAAGGAAAGACTAACTCTAACAAAAGCTTCGAGGTGAGGAGGAAAAAGGAAACATTACATACCTTACTTTGTTTTAATGACAATAGATATGCCGCCATGAAGCATGCAATACCATCCACTATATCTTCTTGTCCAACAAGAACATAACCATCTTGATCTGATTCATTATCACCATCAATATATCCTTCCCATAAATCAGTTTCACTAACCATGTCCCATGAACTACCTTCTTCTACAATAAAAACACATACTATGATCAGCAAATGCCACCAACAATGAACCTACCACCCCCACACCACCACCACCCCCATATAAGACTTTAAATAACATCATCATCATCATCATTACCGGCATCATGATTCAAGATTTTATCCTTATCCCATTAATCTGAAGGGTCGAATTAATGAGCTTTACTATTTTATTAGTCATGATAGACTTTAATAAGGAAACATGAATATTTCTACGGAAATTGCAGAGAATTCAATAGATCGAACGATCGAAGACAGAGAAAGAAAAGAACGCAATCAATTCAAAGAGATTAAACACCAAACCACTAACAAATCCACTCTCACACCCACAAAAAAAAACTAGATCCAATCAATTAAAAACAAAGTCAACAGCTCAATCAAGAACAAGATCTATATTTAGAGCAGAAATGCGGAGATCTGTTACAAAACCTCGGCCGTTTCGGAGTCGCCGCCTTGAGAACATTTTTTTTAAAATCTGATTAGGTACAGATTTTTTTTCTCAAATAGAGAACATTTTTTTTAACTAACTTAAGTGTTGCTCACAGTCACATGTATAACACAGTTTATTTTCAGTCATCCCATGTATCTTTCCTCTGGTTTCTCATCTTCTACTTCTGACCATTCAAACAATGTATATTTATAGTTCTCAAGATTTTTGAATGCTACTGACTGAAAAAAAAATGTTTGTGAAGCCAATGATGGGCATAGTAGATCCAAACTCTGACGCCTAACCCCATCCTTTGCTAGGATGTTAACCACTGAATTGGACATGGTAGAAAGAAGCACCAACCTTTTCTACCACATCTTGTTTTCTCTATGGAGACCTGCATCTACCAGAAGCTCATCATAGAGCATTTAATAAAAGCAGTGGCATGTAAGAGAATTCTAGTGTTTGGCATTGTTAATGACTAGTAACACCAAAAGACAAGCTATACATGTACAGAACCAAGTTAGAGAGAACTTACTATAAATATGAAAGTCCCTTATTCTTCGTCAAAGATGTTTTCCATCTATAAATTAATATGTTCCATATACTCTCCACCACACACCTACAAAGAAAGATTAATCCCATAAACAGAAGTAAGTGCATGCTATAGTAAGGTCATAAGCGTAAAAGGCTCAATTTCACACCATATCAATGATGATATTGGCACAATCTCAAGGCTCAGAGCAGTTCATTCAAAGGAGCCTACAACATTCAGATACGTATTCTATCAAGAGCATTCAAAATTCTTTTAATAACCAAATTATACAAAATATACATTATACATATTCTAATTGCAATAACTAAAAAACATTTACATATAGTATTAATATTAAGATAAAGCAAGTTTTCACCAAAAAGAAATTGTACAACGTATGCATATATTAGGAATATTTAGTTGAATCTCAGTTACATCAGGTGACACATGGTAATTTTTAGAGTCCTTATTAATTGTTAGTCGAGGAAAAAATATTGCCATTGCATATTTACCCTTAACACTTTGCAATTGCTAAGTTGTCTCCAGAAACATGGACGAATCTTGGCAAACCATTTTTTTAAATGAAACATGAAAGAAGGAAAAAATGAAAATAAGTAGCCTACGCCAATTACACATTAAAATAACACAATCTACAGTGGTAAAGAAAAAAAAACATTTCTACTCCCATAAGCTTAACCGGTGAAAAGAATACTTTTGAGCAAATACAAGTATCGTGTACATTATTGGTAGAGTGCTAGATAGAGTAATCAAATAAGAAATACCAATCTATTATTAGTACATGGATTTTGCATCAGAATATCCAATAAAGAGTTGAGTAGCTTAAATGAATTTCATGCAATCTAATTAGAGAAATTAACACCAGCATCCAACATATCTGCTTGTGCATTTCATACACCGGCTGAATCAATACATGTCATCACTCATCAGTAAATCAGGAATACAATGAAACATAAAATCGGATAGTGATTCAGGTGGGTTTGGGTATTAGGCATTATTGATTCCTTCAAATCCAACCAATGCACAACTGGAAAGAACCCAAAACCGAGAACGCCTCTTTTTTCTTTTCTTTTTATACATGGTTTCAAGGAAGAACCCAAGTCCCATACAAACCCAAAACAAATATTTACTCAATCTGCTTCAACAAAGAAAGATAAAATTGAATAGAAATTCTCACTTACAGATTAAGTCATGAGTGATGAAAAATGAGATCTCTAGCTAAAAAACAGGAAAGGGATAATCAAATTGAAGGAAAATAAAGAACCCAGAAGCAGGGGGCAATTAAAATCAACACAATCCATGAGAAATTGAATAAAAACACCTACAAATTAATTCAGGATCGATGAAAGAAGCAGCCTTTAGCTGAAAAAGCACAAAGAAATAATCAAATTAAAAATATAATAGACCCAAAAGAAGGTGTCGAGTAAAACCACATAATCCACAAGAAAGTAAAGTAGAGAAACAACAGAAATTGATTGATACCTCTGGATAACTCAAGATTGCTTGAGAAGGGAGAAAGCTTGAAGAAGGGAAGGGGGACTTGCACAAAAATCTGAGTGTCACCATTCAAGAGGATCGAGATTCAAGAGTGCTATAATCTGTGTCGTCAAAGTTCATAATAAACTAATCAAGCACTAATCATATTATTCACAACAAATATTCTACAGAAAAACATAAAATCACAAGCATTTACAGGATAATGAATAAGATACAAAGGGGCCCAGAAAGAACACAAAATCACTGATTTTCTACTAATTTTTTCATAACAGAACTCCCAAAGTCCAACAACCAAGAGATAAAGAAAGACTCTAAATACTTCAATTAACCAGCAAAATTTGCAACCTGTCTCCCAAACAGACAAAAGAATTCACCAAAATATCCTAATTCCTCACCGGCGGATACTATGATGCAGGAGATAATGTGAAATTTAGATTCCCAATAGCATTCACCATTACAACTCCTTCCTGGGGTGCAATTTTACACATGAATCGGTTGCAAAAGGTTGAGCAATTGCAAAATATGTATTCACTATCAAGTGGTGGACAGATTACTTCCTAGAATACAGTGCCAAACCCAAACATTTATATGTATATGTGAGTTTTTTGATACCTCCAAAACCGATCAAAATGTAAATAACAATGTATGGGAAGTACCTAAGGAGCATATTCTGAAATCATAAATGCAAGAATGCTCTGTCTCTTTGGGGACTATGTAGCATGTTTGGAAATCTCAATTTATTTGTGATTCATAATTTAATAGAAAAACCCGAATGAGAATTCATTAGTTTCTTGATGTTTGTAATGACTATAAGAAGTCGTAGAGAGAGATGCTGAAAATAATCAAACCTATTTGTTTGCTGATCTTTTTATTTCTTTTGTATGTTTTTTTTAGTAATGAATAGAATTCAGAACATGGGTAAGGAATGAGATGCACAAAATATCACTATAGAAATCATGCTTAAAAAGCATGTAATCAGATGTGTTTTCAACACACATTTGTACGATTCTGGTTAACAATTAAAAACCATTCATTTCTACCATCATTCTTATTTGTGTATATCCAAATCTACCATAACGAATTTAAAAAATTAAACTAATTTAAACTCACGCAGACACAAATTCCAACTGAGAACCTAATTAACTGTAATTGATTCAGATTTTTTTAAAAAAAACAGTACCAAAAGAGAACTATAGAATTTAATCATATCACAAAATCAATTTATAAATCCCAAAAACCAAATTAACCTTACCCAGTTTTAGAACAGTGTAACAATATAACAAAATAGTCATAACAATATAACAGAATAGTCATTCATACCAATTGAACAATCATTCCCAACAAAACTAAATCAAAATTAATAATAATAATAATAAATCATCTGATTTTATTACATCACAAACATGAATTTGAATTCCAAACAACTAATTAAACCCTAAACAAATGTAAACAGACAATAAATAATAACAAAACAAAACACAGCAAAACAAAAAATGCAAAACCCCAACATTATACAATCTAAAAAGACATATAGTGTCTAAGATAGTTGCCAGAATACTATTTCCAGCGTCAACTTGAGCGAAAAATCGCAATGGCAAGCTAGAAAAGAAAAAACACATTCGTTGTGAAGAAAAGAGACATTCATGGGGAGAGTTTTTACCTGAGCAGAAGCTTTGAGGAAGAGGAAAGGCAAGGAAATGGAAGACGAAATACTTTCTGAGTTTTTTTGCATGTATAAGCAGGTGGTGGAGACGAAGAGTTTCTTACATGTATGTGAGGCCAGAGAAGCAGAGTATTACATGAACACGTAGCATAGCATTCGAGGGCCCTCAATCAACGGCTTTCGTAGAAGCAAAGGGGGAAGCAGGTAGGTGGGAAGCAGCTGGAGACAGGCAGGTGAAACTGTCGCTTTTATATTATGGTAAGAAATGCAGAGATCTGTTACAAAACCTCGGCCGTTTCGGAGTCGCCGCCTTGAGAAGACGACACGGAGGCCGATTCGACAGCCGTATCACATCCTTCATGCAAGTCTCCACCTCCGCCGCCAGCGCCTCCAGATCCTCCTCCCCGGACGGCCGGTCCTCCATCCACGCCACCTCAGCCACCAGGTAGGGCTTCGTCCGCACAAGCCGCCGTACTCGGAACCTCTCCTGTCCCTTGCAGATAAGAAAAAATCGATCATCGGAGAGCCTCTCGTGCTTGACGACCTCTCCGACGCAGCCGACGTCAGCGGTGCCGGAGCCGGCGTCGGAGAAGAGTACGCCGAAGTGGAGATCGGTCTGGAGGAGCGTGTGCACCACAGAACCAAAGAGGGATATTTTTCCCCCTAACCAGAAGATATATATCAACACCTACCCTTTCCACAACCACCAAAACCCTAACCGATAAACAAAAAAAAAAAACACACATACACAGAGTAGCTAGGGGAGGAAGAAGAGAAGAGAGGGAGAGAAAGAGAGAGAGGACCGAGGGAGAGAGGAGTGGTGTGCAGGTGCGCAGGCGAAGGGAGAAGGGAGGAAGAAGAAGAGAGGAAGGGAGGGAGGAGAGCAGACATAGAGGAAACATACAGATGGGGAACGAGGGAGAGAATGAACAGAGAAGAAAGATAGAGGAGAGGGGGGTGCGCGTTGTACCTGGTGCAGTGCAGGGGATCAGGCGTCCGGCGGTGAGAGGGATGGGTTCTGGACGACGATGAGAATGAGAGGAGAGGAGGAAAAGAAAGAAACAAAGCATGGACGCACGATTGATGGAGAAAGAAAGAAAAGGGAGGGAAGAGAAAACAATGGGAAAGAAGGAAATAAAGGGTGGGAAACGGTAGTGAGCCCACAGTGAAAAATTATATATATTGAGTAATGAAAGGGACATATTATATCGGTTTTACTAATAACCGATATTACTAATTTTTAAAACCGATATAAATTATTATATTTTTATAGTAGTGTATATAATATCGGTTTTACTAATAACCGATATTAATAAATTTTTAAAACCGATATAAATAAGTGTATTTTAGAAGTGTATATAATATCGGTTTAATAATAACCGATATAAAATATATCAATTAATATCGAATCTTTGTTAACTGATATGATATATAGCGATTATTATATCGGTTACAATGTAACCGATATAAAAAATTATTAACCGATATAAAAAATATTGACCGAAGATATTATATCGGTTTTATGAAAAACCGATATATGGAAGTTTTTGTAACCGATATAAAAAGTCTTTTTTCTAGTAGTGTGGCCACCTTCCATGCTTTGAAGAAAGTTGTTACAATCCCAATAATTAATGTCATTCTATTAATCCATAGAAGAGAGATAAAAAAAGATGATCTTCAATTATTTGAATCAATTCTGAAATGTAGTGGTGGTGTTAATGGCCATGTTGGACTGGGCCAAAGTTAGGTCAGACTTGCCTATTTACTTATGGGGCCAAATCTCAGCCCCATGAACAGCCCAAGGGCCTGAAAGATAGGGCTCGGCCAAGCCCTTTGCCAAATATACAGTCTTCATTGTGCTAAATAAGTAAGTTTGGATCAAGAAACACGAGACACTTCAGTGGAAAGGGCGCGTCTCATTTTACACGGCCACTTAGGAATCAATCCCAGTGAGTGAGTTATCTCACATTTTTTTGTAGCACTAACCCAATTTAGTAGTAGTGGTAATAGGTCGGGTTAAAATGAGGATCTTACCTGACCCCCTCATATTTTATTAGGGGTGAGTTTGGTAGAGGTTTCAGGTTTCATCTTCCCCACCCGACGGATCATTATACTTGTTATTGGCAAAGGCCATTAGTCCTTCAAAATTTAAAATAATACCTAGCCAATAGTTATTTCTTAAAATAAATCTTGTCAATTAGTTAAGAAATCTTGATCATGCCCTTAACATTAAGATTAAGTCATCGCGGATTCTATTTCCAAGATTTTTTTTTTCTTCCATGTAAAAAGAGAAGGATCATTTCATCTTCTGATACATTACAAATGGGGCAGGTCAGAGCAGGTATGGAGTTTCATAAAAGTCTAAAAAGTGGGTTTGATTTTAAACATCCGAAACCAGTAACGACGTGCGTAGATTTGGGATCGATTGAATATCAATGGACCCTAGTGTGGAAATAATCTGACCTCAACCCAAACCGTACCCTACCCTACCCTATCCGTTGCTAGCGTAGGCGTGAAGGGGTGCTGCATTGGGCATTGAAGGTTCTAAAGCTATTAAATCAAGGGCTAGGATAACATGATGGAGTTGATTACCGCTTGACACTAATTCGAAAGGAGACCTTTCCATTTATTCTCCCCAATGGGTAGATATGCATCTTAGTAGGCCTAGGGGGCAATTGCACCATGCGAACTTTTGAGTGTTCACCCATTAGAATGAGGGGTGTGAAACTTTACACAGGTCCTATCTATTGAACATCATAACTGCTAAAAATGAAGGTCCTCCCCTTGGATCCTAAGTTTTATGCCAATTGAACTTAGTTCTACTATAAGATTTGAGCATATGACTTTTTAATTCACATGCTTAATCTTATTGTAGGACCAACTCTTATTGGAATAAAATTTAAAAAAACCCATTTTTAGTGGCTCGGATATATTTAATAAGTGATCACACCCACTATCATGTTCCACACCCCTTGTGGGTAGTGCCCGTTACACACGGAAATGATCTGGACTCTAAACTTTACACCCCATCAAAAGCTTATAAATAAGCAATCAAGTGGATTTTCATTAGTCAATATGGATGGACTGATTTATATGTTTTCAATTAAGGAAGGTTTCCACTTTAAATAGAGTGAGATACAAGTCCCTCACCGCTAGAAAAGGATAAAAAGATCATTCTGAGTGCTCTGGATTCATTATAGTCGTTTGTCATCAACATGAAAAACCTGTCCTAACTTCATGAATTTTTTTTTCCAATTATTATAGTGAGCATTTTCCTTTTTATTTGAAATAATTATAGCGAGCCCTATTTGAGAGATTATGCCTCGAAGAATATCATTGGTAAGTGGTGACAGTTCTCACCTAGCTACCAAAGGTTTGAATCTTGGGTGCGCTACATTTTTCCACTTGTGTGGACTTTCTTCTTGTTTGTACGGGCTTATTTCCACTTGTGTGGGCTATCTTTCCGTATGTGTGTGGACACTCTCTTGGATTCGAGCCCCCTTTGCTGGATTACCAAAAAAAAAAAAGAGTAGTATTCTATTCGGCACTATGGAGTGGACCCAAACTAAAAACTGTCTCCAAATGTTGAACCCATACCCCATTTTAAGTTCTGGGTACTTCCTATATGGTAATTGGGGACCGTTTTCATCCCTAGGCAGGTCCAATCAGGTATAATACCAATCCAAGCCTGATCGGTATAACACTTGGGTGAAATCGAGCCCAAACCCTGTAAAAAATGGAACATGAACATGCGAGGCCCAAATTGCATTTGGATAAACCTGAAACCAAATCCAACCTAGAAACCTTAGCTGAGCCTGACCCGAATTAAAAAAATCCCCTGCCCAAGTACCATTTGCATCGAGCCGGGTTGTGGCCAGATTGCGTCGGATGGCCAGCCTTTTGTATTTTGTTTATTTTTCATAGGCATAAATTACACAAATCCCTGCACATGGAGTCCTGGCTATAAGAGGCTTGGGCTCTTCTACAATTAAAGCAAAATTACCATTGGACTAAAGCAAAACATGTTTAAACCACCGATTAATAATAATTTGTTAATAGTCTACTTTTATGCAAAATGGGGCCACATTTTTATGATCCAAATAGATGTTCCAATCTCCTCTCCAATAACTACATGAAATTTCGCTGTAATCCAAGTTATGTTCACCAATGAATTGAATAAACACAAGTTTGCCACTTTCTTGCCCCAGCTGACAGTCGTCAATCTTGCTCCAGTCAACCCTAAATTCTGGGTGTTTACTAATGCACAGAGATGAAGGATTGAATTAGAGGTTTGAATCCACATTTGGCCCCCTATTTTATAGAAACTTTTGCTTGTATTTATTGAGAAAATTATGATTAATATGTGACTTAAATCATTCTCCAAACCTCATTGCGACTATTGCAGTAAATCATGTACCCATATGCATAGGTCAGTCAGCATAAGCTTTGAATGGTTTGGTTCTTCATGAAGTGGACCGCACATCGTTGATTTTGACCAGACAACGTATAATCAACCTTGCACCAATGCTTGAGCCCTTGAGATCATATGCGTGCTTCTAATCATGCAAAGTGACACAAGGTCATTCCACATTAATAGAATATATAATATATGTTTTATAGGTCTAGGGTTCTATACATCATGTTGTCTAGACTACAACAGCATCTTGGCAGGAGACCCTGCATTTACGGGCACTCAGCAACTCTTTGGCAAAGGAGGAATGCTCTGGGGATGTCTGAACACATTGTTTGGATCAATCAATGTCTTGGCTCTGACCAATCTCTCGTAGTTTCCCATAAAGTACCTCTCTCCCCATGACTTGGCCACCTTCCATGCATCACATACACTCACATTCTCCCAATGCATCACCCCATAATCAAGGTCCAATTCATTCACCTCAGACGCCCTTGGATCCTTGGAAACAAATGGGGTCATGTAACCATGCAATCCCCTAATCCAATCAATATATGTGTCACTCTCCCCATCTTCTTCCTCACTCCAACCCACAAAGTAAGCAACTTCAAATAGCTTATCAGCCCTATGCAGATATGGGATTGCATTTGTTTTTATCCTATGCATCATCCCACCATTTGGGATGCACCCTGTGTGGGGAGATTTCCAGAAACACAGGATTACGCTAATCACAGCCATCAGATGGAGACTAAGCACTCTCACGTGCCATCCTCGTGCCATCCACGTGACGCCAGTCTCACCCCGGGCGTCGTCAGGCAGCTCCGGGCCCTTAGCGCCGAACAAGCCCACCCCAGTCGTCATCTCGGCAGGGAGCTCCACCTCGGCTAGGCCACCCCGGATGCCATCTTGGCAGAAAGCTCCACCTCGGCCGAAGAAGTCGAGATGGAAGCCGAAGCCAGAAAGGGTCTCCACTCACGCCCCTCATCCCCCACGTCACCAGGCACGTGGAGGGATAGGCGCACGAGCTAGTGGGACAGACACGACATCCAGCCGCCCACTATCTTTACCAGATCGCTGACATGGCGACATCCAGCGGCTGAGGCCACATCAGGGCAAGGCCCGAGGGTAGATCCGATGGTACCCCAACCGCCAAAGGTGCCCAACACAATCTGGCCCAACAAGACGCGCATTTAATGCAATGTGGGCTGATCCGACTAGCATTAAATGCAGAGTGGGCCGGATTAGACTGCATTTATTACTTTGTGGGCTGATCATGAGTTCCCAGTCGAATCATGGGACCCACACCAAGATATCCTCTGAAAGATACGATCCAAACCTCTACAAATAGAGTTCCATGCACCATGCAAGGTACGCACAATTTTTCATTCACAGAGCTGTTACTCTGTCTCTCTTCCCCCTCTCCTTCCATTGTTCCAGTTCCCACACTGACTTTGGCATCGGAGAGCCTTGCGCCGCCCAGGCCAGGGTCCTCTGACCGTTTGTTCATCCCTTTCAGGCTTTCGGACGGCATCCAGGCATTCCCAGTCATCACCATCTTCTCGGATAAGTCCTGTAAGGCACCTCCTTATTGTGGGTCATTATTTTCTGCACCTACAATTGGCGCCGTCTGTGGGGAAGCAATATCCCAGCCTTCCCAACCTTCTCCAAATCTTTCCAAACAACCTTTCTAAACCTCAATCTCTCAGAAGCCATGCCACCGAAAGCTAAGAAGGGCGGAGAATCCTCAAGACCAGTCCTCGAGCTGCTACCACCGTCGACGGACGTCCCTCCTCAGGGACGGTCCCAAACGGTCCAAGGCACACCCGCAGGCGAGGGGCGCCTGGGCTCCCAACTCTTTGTCGAGATCCCATTCCAAGAGGGAGTCGAGGCCTCGCTCTCAGCGGACGAAACCGTGCCACCCCGACGCGACGAGCATCGGCGCGAACGTCCTCGGAAGGACAAAGCCGTGGCCGTAGGAGAGACGCGCCACGTTCAACCCCCTGCCACTAGAGAGGTTCTTGAAGCCCAAGCTGCTCTCCTCCAGAAGCAAGAGCAAATGATTCGCGAGCTCCAGCAGCAGCTCAAGGCAACGCGAACTGCCTCCTTGAGGCAGGTCTCTGAGCCTCAAGGGAAGAAGGGGGACGCCCCCAGCAGGGCAGCCCAGCCTCCCGCGAGGACCTCAGACATCATCTGGACCAGAAACGGAGCTAGATCCGTGACGAAGGCTCGAGCAACAGCCGAAGTCACCATAGCCGCGACGGCCGAACTCATAGCCGTCGTAGCCCGAGCCATCCCAAGCGAAAGCCCAGAGCTCAAACTCCAGAGAAGGACGATGAGCAAGAGCGATTTGACAAACGTGTCAGATTGGCTCTCCAGCACAACTTGGACATGCGGGACCAGAAGCAGATCTGTGGCCACACTGATCTCGGGGGCTCGCCCTTCACAAAAGAGATCGAGCGCACCCCCTTGCCCAGAAAGTTCTCCGTCCCGCGGTTCGTCCCCTATGACGGATTGTCCGACCCGTTTGCACACCTCCGACACTTCTCCCAGAAGATGTCCATCTGGCGGAACGAGGGTCACCTAAACTGCAAAATCTTCTCCTCCAGTTTGGGTGACCTCCCCCTGAAGTGGTTCTGCTCTCTCCCGGAGCAGTCGGTTTCCAGTTGGAAGGAGCTCCAGCTCTCCTTCCTGAAGAAGTTCCAAGCCTACACCGTCGTCCCCAAGAAGGAAGGGGACCTCCTCGCCCTGAGAATGAAGCAGGGCGAAACCCTCGCCAAGTTCGCCCAGCGATTCTGGGCGGTCCACAGCCAGATCGAGGGCTCGAGGGAAGGGATAGCGATCTACGCCTTCCAGCATGCCCTGATCCCCGGCCACGACTTGCGGAAGAACTTGGCCGGGGACTCCCCAGAATCCATGCCAGAGTTGATGTCCCGGGTGAAGCGCTTCATCGCCCAGGAGGAAGACGAGATCCGAGCCAGGGATCAGGACGGGCATCCGGAGCCCGAGCAGAAGAGTAGCCAGCCTCGGCAGAGGGGCGGGAGGCCCTCCCAGAGGCAGGAGCCCAAGCAGGCCTGGGTCTCCAGTTCGGCGAAGCCTTCGTCGTCCAGGTCTGGGGGCACCTGGAAGCCCAGACCTCCCTCCAGCGCCGCCAGAGCGTCAACGTCGTCTTCAAGGAGCCGATCTACCGCATCCTGACCAAGATCAGGTCCAAGCCGTTCTTCAAGTATCCTCCGCCCATGAAGAATGAGCCCACTGAAGGCCCCCGAAGCAAGCTCTACTAGCTCCTTCCATAAGGGCAACGGGCACAAGACCGAAGACTGTAGGACTTTGCAGGAGTATCTAGAGAAGCTGGCCTAAAGAGGGCCACATCCCAGAGTTCATCAGGTAGGTGATGCCGGCGGCAGCGAGGGCCGGATTCACCAGAGTGCAGTCCAAGGCTCCAGACAGCGAGGACTCGAGAAGATCATCAACGTGATCCATCTGGCGTCCTCAGCTCCCGCTTCCTCATCCGGGGAAGCTCTCAGGCCCGTGCCGAAGCCAGGCGGGCTTCGCACGAGAAAGAAGTAATGAAAGCCGAACTCGCTCCGGCATCCAAGAAAGCCCGCCGCGACCGACCCGCCATCTCATTCTCGGATCGAGATCTAGAGGGAATCCAGGTCCCTCACAACGACCCCCTGCTCCTCACATGAAGCTGAGAGACTTCACACGTGAAGAGGATCCTCGTCGACTCCGGCAGCTCCTCCGAGGTCCTCTACTACGACTGCTTCAAGAGGATGAAACTCTCCGAAGCAGACCTCACGGAGGTCCGAGCACCCTTGCTAGGGTTATCAGCCACGCCAGGTCTATCCCAAGGGTAGGATCACCTTGGAAACCCGAGTTGGCGGAGCATCCGTGCTGGCCGACTTCTGGTTGTGGACGCCCCTTCTCCCTACAATGTCATTTGGGCAGAACGTGGCTCCACAAGCTAGAGGCAGTTCCTTCTTCCCTCCACCAAAAGCTGAAGTTCGTCCTTGAGAACAAGGAGGGCAAGATGGAAGTAGTCACAGTGGAGGGAGACCAGCAGTAGGCCAGGCAGTGCATGCTGGCCGCAGTCCCAGCAGTGAAGGAGCCAGAGTGCGTCAACCTGGCCGAGTTCGAGAAAGGCCTCGATGAGATCGGCCGGGACCCTGAGAAGAAGAGCATCGAGGACCTGGGCGAGGTCAGGCTCGACCCGGCAGACCCAGACAGGTTCTTCCTGATTGGCACCCAGCTGCTAAAAGAAAGGGCCGAACTCTCTCGGTTCTTGATGCAGAATGTGGACGCTTCGCTTGGAGCCCAAGCGAAATGCCTGGGGTCGACCCTGAGGTTATGTGCCACAAGCTCAATGTCGACCCCGACCACAAGCCGATAGTGCAGAGGGCCCGAAGGACCGGGCTGCAGCAGACAGATGCGGTCGTCGAAGAGATCGACAACCTGCTAAGAGCAGGAGCCATCCGGGAAGTCCAGTACCCGGTATGGCTGGCCAACACGGTGGTGGTCAAGAAGAAAACTGGGAAGTGGAGGGTGTGCGTGGACTTCACCGACTTAAACAGGGCTTGCCCTAAGGATAGTTTTCCCCTCCCGAAGATTGACCAACTGATCGACGCCACCGCTGGTCACGACCGAATGAGCTTCCTTGACGCCTACCGAGGCTATCATCAGATCCCGCTCTACGAGCCTGACGAGGAGAAAACATCGTTCATCACCCCCCGCGGCACTTACTGCTATAAGGTGATGCCCTTCGGGCTGAAGAACGCGGGGGCGACCTATCAGCGCCTCGTCACAAAAATGTTCCAGGCCCAGCTCGGCCGATCGGTAGAGGTGTACATCGACGACATGGTCGTCAAACCTGTGCGCTCCAGCGACCATCTGGCGGATCTCGGCCAAGTCTTCGACATCCTTCGTGCGTACAAGCTCAAGCTAAACGCTTCCAAGTGCGCCTTAGGCGTAGCCTCTGGCAAGTTCCTCGGCAGCTTGGTAACGCGGAGGGGGATAGAAGCCAATCCGGACCAGATCACTGCCATCCAGGGCATCCAGAGTCCCTCCACCACGAAGGAAGTTCAGAGGCTTACAGGAATGGCCGCAGCACTCAACCGCTTCATCAGCCGGTCGTCAGATAAGTGCAGGCCTTTCTTTCAGCTTTTAAAGAAAAATTTGAAGTTCCAGTGGACCCCTGAGTGCGACCAGGCATTGGCCGCACTCAAAACTTATTTAATGTCACCACCATTACTCTCCACCCCAACTTTGGGGGAGATTCTGTATTTGTACCTTGCGGTCTCGGATCACGCAGTGAGCTCCGTCCTCATCAGGGAGGACGAGGGAGTTCAAAAGCCGATCTATTACACGAGCAAGACCCTGCTCGATGCCGAGACCAGGTACCTCCTATTGGAGAAGCTTGCGTTGGCTCTCGTCAGTGCCTCCCGCAAGCTCTCCCATTATTTTCAATCCCACACCATTGTGGTAATCACGGAGCATCCACTCCGTTCAGTGTTCAAGAAAGCTGACTTTTCAGGGCGCATATCAAAGTGGGCAGTTGAACTGGGGCAGTATGATATACAGTACCGTCCCCGAACTGCAATCAAAGCCCAGATTCTGGCAGACTTCATAGTGGAATTCGTCTCCCCCAACCCGGCTCCGACCCAGCTCGGCACGGTACTGGGGGGCACAGGGCATGAGCCAGGAGAGTCTGAGACCGAACAGTGTCCCACCTCGGCATGGAAGATCTTTGTCGACGGATCGTCCACCTCCAAGAGAGCTGGCGCCGGCATAGTTCTCCAATCGCCAGAGGGACTGGTCATAGAACAGGCCTTCACCCTGGACTTCAAAGCCACAAACAATGAGGCAGAGTACGAAGCACTGATTGCAGGGTTGAACAGCACCCAAATCCTCGGAGCCCAGCACCTGGAGATCTTCAGCGACTCTCAACTGGTGACTAGCCAGCTCGCTGGAAACTATCAGGCCAGGGACGATAGGATGGCGGCCTACTTAGCCCTTGCGAAAAAACTGCTCTCCCATTTTCAGAAAGCCGAGGTCAGGCAAATATCCCGAGATACCAACACGCATGCAGATGCGCTTGCAAACCTGGCCTCCGCCGTTGAAGCAGGAAAGAAGAGGACCATCGAGGTCGGATCAGTATCAAGGTCAAGTCTAGAACTCCATTCATCTCGGCTTGTCCTCTGTGCTGATCTCGGCCCCAGCTGGATGGATCCAATCGTCGCCTACTTGAAGGACGACCAGCTCCCTGAGGACAAGACTGAAGCCCACAAGATCAGGCTCAAGGCAGCTCGGTTTTGGCTCTCTCCCGAAGGCAAACTCTACAGGAAGTCCTTCACAGGTCCATACCTCCAATGCGTCCACCCGACCAAGGTGGACGACTTCCTGTATGAGATCCACGAAGGAATCTGCGGCAGCCATATAGGAGGTCGGTTGTTGGCCTATAGAGCAATTAGCCAGGGTTACTGGTGGCCCTACATGCAGAAGGACGCCCAGGTCTACGCCAGAAAATGCGAGAAATGCCAGAAGTTCTCCCACTCCCTCCATCAGCCAGCACAGGATCTGAGTCCCCTCTCCAGCCCATGGCCCTTCGTTCAATGGGGCCTGGACATCGTGGGGCCTCTTCACCGAGCTCTAGGGAACAAGAGATGGCTGATAGTGGCTACGGACTACTTCACAAAGTGGATAGAGGCTGAACCGTTGTCTTCCATCACGGATAGGGACTCCAGGAACTTCGTTTGGAAAAACATCCTTACGAGGTTCGGCATCCCCCGGACCCTGATTTCGGATAACGGGACTCAGTTCGATTCCAAGTCCTTCAGAGACTTCTGCCAAGAGCACGGCATCAGAAACCATTACTCCACCCTGGCATATCCACAGAGTAATGGCCAGGCAGAAATCTCCAATAAAGTGATCCTGGACGGCCTGAAGAAGCGACTGGACAAGGCAAAGGGCAGATGGACAGAGGAGCTTCCGAGCGTGCTGTGGGCATACAGAACAACTCCAAGGAGGTCCACCTCGGCAACACCTTTCTCTTTGGCCTACGGGATGGAGGCGGTCATTCCCTTGGAAATCGGCCTTCCTACCCTGAGGACAGAGCTGGTCGACCAAGGCCGAAATGAGACGAACCTGGCGATGGAGCTGGAGCTGGCGGACGAGCGACGAGAAGCAGCAGCCCTGAGACTGACCGTCTATCAGCAGCGGTTAGCCAGGGCATACAATCAAAATGTCAAAGAAAGAAGGTTCACCACGGGAGAGCTCGTTTTAAAGAAGACCCTGCCAGCTGACAGAGAACCAAACGAGGGGAAGCTTGCCCCGAACTGGCATGGCCCGTTCAGAGTAGTCTCACTGGCAGGAAAGTCGGCCTACAAGCTCGAAGACTTGGAAGGCAAGCCACTGCCGAGACCATGGAATGCATCCCACTTGAAGAAATTTTATTTCTGAAGATGTATCGAGTCTCAAAATTAATAAAAGCAGCTTTCACATTGTCATCAACTTGTCGTCTCTCTGACTGATTCCGACAGCATGGGCCCACCGCCCTGGAATAGACCTCGAGTCCAGACTCGGTCGTTTCCTAAAGCTCTTGGCCTTGGGCCATGGAGAAGGCTTCGAGTCCAGACACTCAGCCGGAATGGGCCCACCGCCCTGGAAAAGACCTCGAGTCCAGACTCGGTCGTTTCCTAAAGCTCCTGGCCTTGGGTCATGGAGAAGGCTTCGAGTTCAGACACTCGGCCGGAATGGGCCCACCGCCCTGGAAAAGACCTCGAGTCCAGACTCGGTCGTTTCCTAAAGCTCCTGGCCTTGGGTCATGGAGAAGGCTTCGAGTTCAGACACTCAGCCGGAATGGGCCCACCGCCCTGGAATAGACCTCGAGTCCAGACTCGGTCGTTTCCTAAAGCTCCTGGCCTTGGGCCATGGAGAAGGCTTCGAGTTCAGACACTCAGCCGGAATGGGCCCACCGCCCTGGAAAAGACCTCGAGTCCAGACTCGGTCGTTTCCTAAAGCTCCTTGCCTTGGGTCATGGAGAAGGCTTCGAGTTCAGACACTCAGCCGGAATGGGCCCACCGCCCTGGAATAGACCTCGAGTCCAGACTCGGTCGTTTCCTAAAGCTCCTGGCCTTGGGCCATGGGGAAGGCTTCGAGTTCAGACACTCAGCCGGAATGGGCCCACCGCCCTGGAAAAGGCCTCGAGTCCAGACTCGGTCGTTTCCTAAAGCTCCTGGCCTTGGGCCTTGGAGAAGGCCTCGAGTTCGGACACTCGGCCGGATTCCTAAGATCAGGGTTTTTACACCCCTCGAAGATCATTGCCGAGCTCACGCTTCCACAGCCGAGACCAGTGGAATGATGACTCCACTTCGGCACAAGGCAGCTCGTCTCGGCCAAAGCCAGCCATTTCGGCCAAAGGCAGCTTTCCAGAAGAGAGCTGCACCAGCACTCAAGCACAAATGCAAGCGTTCCAGAACAGTGCCAAAAAAAGAGAAGAACTCAAAAGCATTGTACACGGTTTGGGTGATCACAGAACTCCTTTTTTGTTCATTGAAAACTGCTTGATTGCAAGAGCTACAGAACAGAAAGAAAAGTACAGAAAGGAGGATCGCAGTCCTCTGAAAACAGAAAATGAAGTAAAAACTGGGAGACTCTGATCTTCACCGACTGTTCAGGCTGCAGGCTCGAAGACGCCGGATCGTTGCCTGGAGGTTCTGAGTGATCCTGAATTTCACAGAGCCCTATAATACACTTTGGCTGGTCAGACCAAAGCATCGCACAGCCCCTCCAGTTCGGTGGCCCTGGACCTCGCTGGGCTCTTCTTCTCTCCATCAACGAAACCTGACCCATCGCTTGAAGAAACCCCAGGTCCAGCGGGGCCTCAATCCCGCCTTCCGTACGACGGTCGCACAGGACCGTGTCGGACGAGAATGCGCCACCGTCCCCCGGTTACGCTGCAGCGCTGCGTTGCAGCGCATCCTCACTCTGTCTGGCCAGGGACGGATGGCCATGAACCCGCGTTCAGAGAGCGCGTGGCCCACGGGGAGTTCCTTCAGAGAGCGCGCAGACCACGACGGACTTCCCCCTTGGAGAAAGCCGTCCACAGGCGCAAAGGTTCCCCCCGGATCGAAGATTACAGAATGTCTGTCAGACATGGTTCCTACAGCCAAGTGGAATAAGCTATCCTACTTCAGTTTCTTTTCCTTCCCCCATGGCGAGCTTGCCATCCCTATTTATAGGAGGAAGGAAGGCTCGGTCTCCGAAAAAAGTTATGAGGGCGAAGTCTCCCACGCGTTACTGGGGATGCACGGCTGTTGACCAGCGATCCCTATGGCGCCACGTGGAGACATCCGTCCGATCCCCTCGTCAGCTGCGCCACCATGTTTATTGCTATTTACGGTCTCCAGAATACGGAGAATAGGCATTGACAGCTATGAGGACCGTTTGACTCTTTCTACCTCAAGGGCCACGCCACACAGTAAAGGCATTCAATACCAAAGAGGATCACCTAAGATACGGAGTATCAACGCTAGCGCCCAAGAAGACCACTCGACATTCAGTTCTAACGTTTCGTCACAAGAAGCACTCTGCCGAACTCAAGCATCTAAGTATCAGGCTTAAAAGAGACAGAAGCGCGAGTATTTGAAGAAACTTTCAATTGTATTAAAATGTCACTCGTTACAGTGTTCAGCAAATACGAACTGAAGAAAGTTACAGAGCATAAAGCAAAAAAGCGAATCTCCCGAGGTCATGACCGGTCAGTCGCACGGGCTGCGGCATCAGAGGCTTCGCCGGATGGACGGGCAGAGGTCGGCACCGGAAGCGTGTACGGAGGAGGCTCCCGAAAGGAGGGGTGGCCCTCCGAGACCCCGGCCTCCTTCAGGCCGGCAAGCCACCCTTTCGCCCAGGCCTTATCCCTCACCACAAGAACCCTTTCCTTGTAGTGGGCGGTGACTTGCGCTCTGGCGTCCTCGAACGCAGCATCGCACTCGGACTCGAGCTTCACCTCGGCTTCATCCGCCCTCTTGGATTCGGCTTGAAGCAGGGCCGCGTAATCGTCTCCCATCTTCGAAATGGAAACCTCGAGCTCGGCCGCTCTAGTCCTCTCCGCCTCGGCTTCTTCCCTCGCCTGCTCGAGCTTCGCCGCGTATTCCCCTTCCATCCTGGCTAACTTCTGGCTAACGGCGTCCAGGGATTCCTGCAGGCCGTTCTTCTCCACGTTCAGCTCGGCAACGTCCATGCTGTACCTGCGGATCCTGTCAGCAACGGCCATGGACTTCTGTGCCGCCTGTCAAAGAAACGGGGAGTATGTGTTAGATCCAAAGAGCGTTAGACGCCAAATCGCTGGTTTGACGAAGGGAAATGAAGATTTACCGTGAAGTTAGACTGCAACATCGACAGGATCAGCTTCTGATCGCTGTACTTGTCCAGCCGCTCCATGTCCCGGGGAAGGGCGCAGGCTCGCCCTAGGGCCTCGAGGACCTGGGGATCGATCTTGTGAAGAACGCGATCCTCCATCGTCATCGGCCTCCCCGGCCCAAGCATGAAGCTCGGCTCCCATAACGGCGGCCCCTGGGGCAACGAGGCAGCAGCCGAGCTAGGGCCCGCGTCGGTCCTCGGCATCTTCAGTGGCCGAGTTTCCTCCTGTTCGACCTCAGCCGGGGGCGAGCGTACCTCTGGATCAACAGGGCTAGGGGATGCAGGAACCTCCGCCACCTCTGCAAGGGAAACTATCCGAGCCCTCGGAGATGGATGCTCCGGGAAATTCACCGGCTCCTGGGGGGCTCGGGCGTCCTCCACTCCAAGCGCCAAGGCCTCGAGGTCCTCGAAGGACAAGCGCCTGGTGTGCCTCATCTCGGAGCCTGGCGAGGGAGATCGGGCGGTCCGACTCACTTCCCTTCCTGAGACCTGGAGAAGTCTCGACCCCGATGTGGAAGCTAGAGCTCCAGACGTGGCCCTAACGTCAGGCGACGCCCGCGAGGGCTCTGCGATCTCCGGACCGGCCTGCTCCTGCCCGACCTCGAATCCGGCACCTTCACCCTGGATCGGCTCTACGGTGCCCCTCAAATACCCACGGTACTTCGGCCGATACCCTAGCAGCGACCAGGCCGCCCTGCCGTCATGACCGCTGTACCGCTTCACCAGGCGGAGCCAGGCCTCGTTCCTCTTCCAAATGTATCGGGCGGCCCGTTTTCTCTCCTTCAAAGCTGCAACAATCAGAAGCATAAGCGCGGCAGAACAAAAAGAAACTTGTGTAAAAAGAAAAAAGAAACGGAGGGTGTTTACTTGGGATGGTACCGAAGTGGCGAGGGACCTGGTAGCCTCTATCGGTGTCGGCCACCCCAAACTCCGAGTTCCCCGAGACGTACAGAAGATCGTCTCCGGCATACTTGCTTGAATCCTCCAAGTATCGGACGAAGCCGTCCCGGCCTGGCTTAGCTCGGAGATAATAAGAATCTCCGGACTTGCATATGTCGTAGACGTCCTCAAGGTCGAAGACGCCGAAGTCGATGCCCAGGACCTCATTCAACTTGGTCGTGCCCATCACGATCTTGAAGGCATTCGGCAGCAGTTGGCAGGGGCAGAGATGCCACTGACTAAGGCATCTCCTGAGGAGTGGGTGAAGGGGGAATCGGACCCCGCCTTCTATCACGGCCACTAGCGGAAAAGGCATCCAGCCTCCCGAAAAGTCGCGAGGGTTGTAGCCACGGGCTTCAGCACCCCTGACTTGGACATCAGCAGGGATCCTAAAGGCCGACCTGAAACCCTCGATCGCTGCCTCGCCCTCTAACCAGTGGCTATAAATCCCCATTCCTATCCCAGTCTAAAAACAGAGAAACCTGCAGAAGAAGAGGCAGGGCAGAAGGAACTTACGGAAGCAGAACGAAGATGCTGGGCAGCGAAGAGACTCAACTTCAGCAGCGCACCACTTCTCGGACGAAGCTCCCTCACAGTAGCTTGCCCACCTCTGATGCTCGCCTCTGGTTCAGAATAGCAAACGAAGGGTAAAACGAACCTCGATTGCCCTATATATAGCAGAGAGGCCCCCTTTTCAAAAACCCTAATTGGGCGCGCCAGGGGGCGCCTCCTGGGATTCTGCGCGAATCATTTCAAAAATTGATTACGCCCCTGACGAGACGGCGCGTATGATCTCGAGGAGACAGACAACTAGCCAGGAAATGACGCGTGGAGCCGTCGACCTGTCTTCAGCATTGAATAAGGGACGCCAGTTATTACCTCGATCATCCAAAGCGACCGCGAATCAGGGCCGAAAGCCCCTCTCTCCTCCAGATAGACCCCGTCACATAGCTCCCGACCTCACGACACTGACGTTCTACGCGAGGTCAGAAGCTAGGGGGCAATTGTGTGGGGAGATTTCCAGAAACACAGGATTACGCTAATCACAGCCATCAGATGGAGACTAAGCACTCTCACGTGCCATCCTCGTGCCATCCACGTGACGCCAGTCTCACCCCGGCTACCAGGATAGGAGGTCCGGCCGAAGTCAGGCAGCTCCGGGCCCTTAGCGCCGAACTGGCCCACCCCGGGCGTCATCTCGGCAGGGAGCTCCACCTCGGCTAGGCCACCCCGGATGCCATCTTGGCAGAAAGCTCCACCTCGGCCGAAGAAGCCGGGATGGAAACCGAAGCCAGAAAGGGTCTCCACTCACGCCCCTCATCCCCCACGTCACCAGGCACGTGGAGGGATAGGGGCACGAGCTAGTGGGACAGAGACGACATCCAGCCGCCCACTATCTTTACCAGATCGCTGACATGGCGACATCCAGCGGCTGAGGCCACATCAGGGCAAGGCCCGAGGGCAGATCCGATGGTACCCCAACCGCCAAAGGTGCCCAACACAATCTGGCCCAACAAGACGCGCATTTAATGCAATGTGGGCTGATCCGACTAGCATTAAATGCAGAGTGGGCCGGATTAGACTGCATTTATTACTTTGTGGGCTGATCATGACTTCCCAGTCGAATCATGGGACCCACACCAAGATATCCTCTGAAAGATACGATCCAAACCTCTACAAATAGAGTTCCATGCACCATGCAAGGTACACACAATTTTTCATTCACAGAGCTGTTACTCTGTCTCTCTTCCCCCTCTCCTTCCATTGTTCCAGTTCCCACACTGACTTTGGCATCGGAGAGCCTTGCGCCGCCCAGGCCAGGGTCCTCTGACCGTTTGTTCATCCCTTTCAGGCTTTCGGACGGCATCCAGGCATTCCCAGTCATCACCATCTTCTCGGATAAGTCCTGTAAGGCACCTCCTTATTGTGGGTCATTATTTTCTGCACCTACACACCCAAATCCGCCTGTGGGCATCTTGACTAACCGTTCCATGGCCCCCTTCAGACCCTCTAGAGGGATTGGCTCTCTAACTATATCCCCTTTTAACTTGAAAAATCCCCTCAAGGGGTCGTCAAAACGGTCTAGGAGACTCTTCCCATTTGAAAAGTAGAAAACCGCTTCAATCCAACTCGACTCATTGCACTGGTCCTCTTCCAGGCCCAACTCGGGAAAGACCCGGGTTAGGGTCGCCTCAGTCCGGGCCTTGGGCCCGGCATAGAACCCTTGGAATCGAGCGGAAAGCTGATTGGCCGACTCCAGCGCAACCGTTACAGTCAAGTAGAACTCGTCGTCCAACTTGGGCGCTACGAACTGCCATTTGTGTAGCAGTTTCGCTATATCGGTGCTGGTACCGTTTCTTACAACAGTGAATGATGTAACTGTTTTGGGAACAGGATGTAGTTGAATTTTCCAGCTGTAGACAGCACCCCAGCTGCCGCCGCCACCGCCACGTATCGCCCAAAACACATCCTCCCCCATCCCAGCCCGGTCAAGTACATGGCCGCGGGCATCAACGAGGACCGCATCGATGACATTATCAGCAGCAAGGCCGTACATCCTCACCAGCATGCCATAGCCGCCACCGCTGAAGTGGCCGCCGCTGCCAACGGTGGCGCAGAAGCCAGCAGGGAAGCCAAGGTCGGGGGCAGCCACTGCAACAGCATGATAGATCATGCCCAGGGTGGCGCCCGACTCGGCCCATGCCGTATTGGTTTTGAGGTCGACAGTAACTCGGTCGAGGTTCATGAGGTCAATAATTGCAAAAGGGGTGGGGGCCGTCGACGAGAGGCCCTCGTAGCTGTGGCCCCCGCTCCTCAATCGGATGGTGAGAGATGATTGCGTGGAGCATCGGATCGCAGCCGTTAATTGATCTAAATTGTGTGGGAGGATAATGATGGTGGGCCTCAGGAAGGTGGGCCTGCTGAAGACCAGGTTGCTGAGGCTGGCATAGAGGAAGTGGTTATAGTGAGGGGAGTGAGGGGTTGTGAAGTTGGTGAGGCCTTGAGAGGTGAGGCAAAGAGCTATGTCTTCTTTGTGTTGATGGGTGCAACAGGCAGTGGTTAGAAAATAGAAGAGGTGTAATAAGAATACGAGAATTCCATCACCTTCCAATGTTACAAAACAAGAGGAAAACCACAATGTATGTTAACTACAGAGAGGTCTTAAATTTTGTTGCTTCATTTGAAGTAGGAAACTAAAGCTATACTATATATTTCAGTGGTTCAACACCCCTAACTAATTCTAGGGAATTTCTATATACACCCACCCTACCTAATATTTACACCTACCCTACGCTATTTCTATGAATGACCTGATCTGACGTGAGGGAGTGGGAGAGCACAGTGATATAGAGAAGGGTACTACTATTTGCACCACACAAATTGATAGGTCCACCGTATTCCAATCCCATGATGTGACATGTCAGTTTGACAATAACACATGGTTTTTTCTCTCAGCTGATGTTTATCCTTGTGAAGCGCGCCTGATGGAGGGGCGGTTGTATCTGCGTGAGAAGTTCGATCGGGTAGGGTCAGGCCGGGTCGGCCCAACCAGAATCAACCCAGTCGGCTCAGAATACAAGAGGAAGACGCTGGTACGTGAACTGTACACTGATGACGTCAGCGTGACGTTAGGCACAATGCAGATGACGACATCAGTGTGAGTCGGTCAACAGAAACTTTGACTGGCCATACCATGCTCATCCGGACGCCGATCGGAGTAGTTTGGTTCTGCTGGATCGTCGTGACGAGCACTACCCAGTAGCGTTGACAGATTTGGGATCCAATGTTCAAATATTTTTTGGACCAGTTGTAGTCATCTTTAACGCTTGAAATTTGTCGCGTGATATTTGGGTTATCTGCGCTCCGATGGACGATCCGTTTGCGCTTGCGGACTCCTGGCGATGACCGCTATACTGAGGTAGTGGGAGAATGACTATCCAACGGTTAGAAAAGTTATTTGTGAGTGGTATCTTGACTTTTCCTTTTATTTATGTGTTGGATTTGTCTCATATAAACTTCCCCTGGATGACCCACTCGAGCGATCACGCTCAGTGGTAGCTCACACCCTACCGTCGTGCCCCTCTTCGTACATAGAAACTTGGTTCAGGATGTCCAAGAGACGAAAAAGATTCATTTCCTCATATTCTTGTAGACTTCTTCTGAAAATCGGGCCCCATTGAACTAAGTCTCCATGTCTCTCCCTGTGGCTACTGATTGTGGCCATCTGGTCCCTGATGCAGGAGAATAAATTGGGAAATTGGATTGGCAACAATCTATCCCAAAGCCATCGATCAAGCCAAAAGTGGATCTTCTCACCCAATGTACCTCTAAATCTGATATTTTAAAAGGTCGAGATTTCACTAGCTAGGAGTTTCACTCTCCCCCCACACAAGATTTACCCAAAGTTAAAACACCCAGTATTTAACAAAAAAAAGAAAAGAAAATGTAACACCCCGACCCACCTTAATCTCGTTTTAGAGTTAAATAACTTAGATTAATTGCTTAATGGATATTTTGATTGTGATTGGACTTGGTTAGGTAGAATTAGTGGGGTTTGACCAATTACAAGGTAGATTATGACTTTTGGAGTGTTTTGGGTTTTTGTGTGTACTTAGAAATTTTTGGGTTTTTAATGCATTGCATAGAGCATTTTATGGGCTTTAACTTTCATGTCTTGACTCATTAAATTCGGATCTATTTAGACCCATTTCCAGCCCACTTAATCACCCCAGGCCCTTTCTTGCAAATTCAGTCCATTTTGTGGACTTATATGCAATGCAGGGAAAAATTGGGCTTAAAACCCTTACCCAGCCATTTTTCTTTCTTCTCCTCTTATTCCTTCTTCATTTCCAGCTGAGAGTTTCTCTCTACTCTTCTTCTCCATTTCTTCCTTCCTCATCTCAAGCAATCAACCAAGACTCCTAGCATGAGTAGAAGCTAGCCACCACTTCATCTTCTCCACCAAGACAACATCTTCCAAGCTCAAGCATCCACTCATCTTTCTTTCTTCTTGCTTTTGGTAAGCTCTTTCTTCACTAAGCATTTCCATTTGATTTCCTTCATTCTTGGAAAGCTACAAATCATGTATGCATCATCTCCTTCCTCATTCATTTTCTTCCATTTTGTTTTTCACCATTTTTAGGGCATTTGAGCTTTCATATTTGGGGATTTTCGAGTTTAACAAGGATTAGGTGTGAGACCTAGCTTTCAAGCACCAAGGCAAGTTAAATATGTACATTGATATGCATGTTTCCTTGTTTGATTCATGAATGTATGAAATCATGTGTAGAAACCCTTCTTCTTGCTCAAAAAATGGATTTTTGTGGATGATTTTTCTTGTTAATGTATATGGGTTTATTGATGGTTTTGATGAGCATTTTGGAAGCTCAAGGATACCCATTGGTAGTGGTTCAAACCTGGAATGAATGCCTTGAATGGCTTGAGAGAAATCAAGAAGTTTCAGATTTTCGGAACCCAGGATTTAACAGTTCGCTCGAGCGAGCGTGAGTGAACGCTCGAGCGAAGGGCTTTCTGGGAGAGTTCGCTCGAGCGAACTTTAGGTCCGGTCGAGCGAACAGCTCTCTGTCTGGGGTCCGCTCGAGCGAACATCTGAACGCTCAAGCGAACCTGATACTTGCAGTATGCAGATTTTCCAATGACCATAACTTTTTAACCGTAAGTCCGTTTTTGGAGATCTACATACCGTTGGAAAGCTCATGATGTGTAGAACCCAACAAAAAGATTATATGTTGGATTTTACATAATTGTGACAAATGGACGTTTCCATGAGCCGGACATTGGACCGTAGCTTGTTCTTTGATTGGCCTAATAGATGGACCTGTAGGATGTGCACCCTGAACTTTTATCATGACCGATGGTTTGTTTAATTGTGGATATGGATTGAGCACCCGTACCCACAAAAAGGGCATTGTGTTCTTCGGATTGTAACCGTGCCAAATGTGTTCTATTAAGGGATTCGACATCCAAATTATGTAACGCCAAGGGGTCCTCGTAGCCCGATAATGTCGAACTCTTAATACTACCCTGAGTTGGACGGTGAAGACCACATGTGTTCCCAAGACCGTAGGCTTGGCTTGAATCACATCTTGACTCCGTATATGATTTGTATGAACATGCATTGCATTCCGTTTCCAGTATTCTAGTGTGACTTGATCATGCTTCTGTTCGGTTATGTATTTTCTGTTTACACATCTGTTATATTACATTTATTTCTGTCTTCGTTCAGCATATTTCAGTAAGTTCCGATTTGTTATCTATATGTCCTGTATATGTCCTGTATCTGATTATACTGTCCTGCACCTGCTCTGTTGTATGTATATTGCACTCTATGAGTCGGCACCACTTAGCTTCGACCCTATCTAAGTCGGACCCGGCTAAGTGTGGGTTTAGTAAACTTCTGGCCCTCTGCAGATGGGAATATATTCTGAGGGTTTACCGGCACCCTAGGTCTACGATGGAGAATTCTGGGTACCTCTGTCTCCTAGTAGCACCGCCCTGTCCTGTCCTGATATTCTGCTCTCATTTTATTTCATGTTATATGATTAACTTGAGAGAACATAGCTTATGTGGTTGTGCCAACTAGTACTGTTAATATATTTATCTGTTATCTATGACTCGTATGTCTCATGCTAAATTCATGCACTGATATGCCTAGTGATTATTTCTTGATCTCTTATGATTTATACCTGTCTGACTATTCATTTGATACATGTTATATAGACTGTATATGTTTGTCTTGCTTAGCTTAGTCTAATGGTGCTACACTTGGCGTTACAGGTGAATACATGGACGCCATTGCCCCGGAGATCCTTGAGGAAGAGGAACCTCCACACAACGTAGCAGAGTGGACTCCTGATGATGTCTTCTAGACATCCATACGATGAGAAATGGACGTTAAATGACCCACTGACCGTGGCTAGGATTGCCACATATTTTGTATTAGCTTATAAACTTGTTAGTTTTGGGATTGTAAACTTAATTAACTTACTTCTTCTATCTCTACCTCTTGAACTTGAATCTTTAAATCTATGCTCATGGACCCTTATGCTCTATATCTTGATGATTGTAGTATGTTAATTGGATATCTATTTGACAGATTTATACAGGTATATTGAGAAATATAAACCTCACACGTGATATCCTGTGGGTAAATTCCGTACGTGGGGACCTAGAGTCAATGAGTTTGACTCGAATTTCCACGCGGGCGTGTGTCGCGCCTCGGGATGTGTGCAATCTCGGGCTCGGGGCGTGACAGAAAAAGTCAAAGATCCAACTCTACCAAACAAAAAAAAAAAAAACCCCACAAAGCATCTGGCCTAAAAAAACAAAAAAAAAATGCACCAGCGTCCAACAGCATGGACAAGATACGGAAGGATAGACCTTCCATCAAATCAAAGGTGGGGCATAACCAAATTAAGTTTATAGACTCCAGATCTGCTTTAGGTGGGTCCCACATGTACGGGCATGGCTTTTGTGGAGGAGTCCAGTAAAATATATATATTTTTATAATAAAGAGGGGATGTGGATGTGACGAGGAGGGAGGTCCCACCTGTTTTGACTGTCTTTATTGCAGGGAAAACAATAGGGTCGTTGAGAAAGGTGCCATAACCATTGGTGTGGACTGTGGAAGATGGAATGGGATGATGGGATTGAACACGTGTCTCTCTTTGGTTGGCCTGATTTACCTCCCTTCGTTTTTAGAGCTTCTTTCTCATAATGATGATACCTGTTGAAGTCCTATCATAGGGGTGGCACAACTAAAAGTTGTGGTGCGCATATGAGCGCCCGAGAGAGAATCTGCAACGTTTTTTGAATGGTGTGATGGATGTGAACGTTTTAAAATAAAATAAAGGAAAATAAAGTAAATGGTCGATCGAGAGAGAGAGAGAGAGAGAGAGAGAGAGAGAGAGAGAGAGAGAGACGTTGGAGTGGTGCACTAAAGCGTACACTGCAGTCGAAGAAAGATAGGAGTATGGTTTAAAATAGCGGCCGATACCGGTTCCATACTGGTACAATATCTCGGTGAGATATCGGTATCGGCGATACCGGGGTAAAAATCACCAAAATATCGGCATTTCTTGGCCGATATTATGATCATCTCGGACTTATCGGGATCTCGGCCAATATTTTCAAAATATCGGTCGAGATCCTTTAAAATCACTCCAAATCTTAATTTTTTTAACCTTTTCCCCATCTTCTTCTTCTTCCCTTCTCCTCTCATCTCCTTACTAGAGCAGCAGCCATACCTCCATCACACATTCACAAATCCCTTTTGCATATTTTCTTCAAGAAAATATTATTCAAGGTAAGAGAAAATCAACTTAAAACATTTTATTATGTATTTATGTGTTTTTTTTTTTTTTGTTTTTATATGAAGCATAGAAATCATGAATGTTTGTAACTTGTGTTGTGTACTTCACTTAGAAGTTATATCTACATATTTTCATGCTAAATCTACTCATACACATGATTTTGAATTTTTTTTTCAATTCCTTTTTTTCGGATTTTTTAATATTTGAATTATAATATATCATTTTTTTGAAATTTCATCACAAATATGTTCTTTTAATGATTCATGATCATTGTATGGTGTGTATCGAACATATATTAATTGAGCAAGGGAGGCTTCCCCTACCACCACATGATCCCCAATGACCTTTCTATGCCCCTCATAGCTATTCCATGTCATTTCTGTACAATTACCAAGAACAATCTACAGGGGATCAAGATAGTTCATCACTTATCAAGAACAATGGTGGTGCGCAACAATATGGAGCATATCTTTTTAACCAATACCGAAGAAATGATGATGATGATGATCATATTGAGCCTGGGCGACACTTCACTTGGAATTAGGCTGTCAATATGTCATACACTCATACTCATCAATCTCTCTCTCTAGTTTCTACTCTCTAGTCCCCTCTAATTTCAGGTAAACTATGAACCTTTTGATGTCTAAGTACTTTATGATTTATCTATCTCACTATCATGTTTTAGATTTTAATATGTTATCTTCATGGTCATGAATTTCACAACTTATTTGATGATTGAGTTAGTATTAAATGATGATTGATATGTTATCTTTATTTTCTTATATTTTACACTAATAAATTGATCATGAGCATCAATAATGGTTGCATTATATAAAATACTGGAGAAGAAAGCGGTCAGCGACACAGACATGACTCATAAATTAAGGTGACCGAGATTTTGATTTATTGTTGTTACTAATAGAAAAAAAATATTGTTTTCCAGTATTTTCTAATATTTTAGATTTTTTAGATATTTTTGTGAATTTTTTTGGATTAAAAAAAAATTCACACCGGGACGACCGCGACGGACCGATATCCGCGACGATATCCGATATATATCGGTTTTTCGGCTCGGCCGATACCGCGACTGAAACCGAGATTTTAAACCATGGATATGAGACAAAAGAACTGAAATTTACATTTCAGTACTCTTATGGACTATGATAATTCTAACACTCACACTACATAGCTAAAACAATTCTTACTCTACTCACACACTGCATAGCTCCCGGTAAGTTACCTTGTTGTGTAGCCCAATATTCTAATTTTTCTGGGACTTTCTAAATACACCAATTGGATTATAACTACTAAATACTAATAACATAAAAATCTAGAAAATCTCAAAAGTCTTGGATATTTCAAACAAATTTATTCAAACATATTAACATATATTACATTCCTAATCTTCCAACACAATGGTTTCAGAAAGAAACCCAGAACGCATATACTGCATGAACGCATTAATTCGCTCTACATATGGGGTAGCCCATGCAGCTGCACAATCATGCCTGAAGTGAACCTATTGAGGCATAATGGGAGGCATTGGGTAACTATCTGTCAATACAACCTGGACGTAGTGATTATTATTTATGTACCCGATAACAATAGTAGCATGTTGATACGACGATGGTGAAGTAGATCGAAGTGGCAAATACGTAAAGCTTTGTGCAGCACTTAAAACATGTAATATCACATTGAACTTCGAAGCAATTAAGAGGCCCATGTCTGGCATGGTCATCTAATGCTCAATCGGTGCTCCTCTATCTAATGCAAAAAAGTTCAGTGAGTTGTAAACACGAGTCCACTGGTCATCACTATCAAATATAGCAACATACTGTATCCTGAATGTGTGCAACTCTTCTATTACGCTATACCGGATAGTTGCCCATGCATCTTCGTGAAGACCAAGACAGACAGCTATCGCCCGAAATCCGCAATTTCCATCAGATTTTATGTCTTGTACATGCATAATGTAAGGATGCAGTATAGGTAAAAGCTGACGAACATAGGCATTTATAGAGTAGTTGTAAATAGAGGAGCAACGGTGTCTCGCTGGTTCCTGAAACTAGAAAATATCGGGCTAAACAAACTCAAATGTATCCGTATTAGCACGAGTTGATATGTCTTCCCTGTCCTTCGAGTCGGGGCCTCCAAACGAATAACTGTTTCTGCTTGGTTCCCGAGAATGAAGGGAATCAGGCTCAACGAACACCAATGCAGGCGGATTAACACGAGTATTTGTTGCAACTTTTTATTCGAGGAGGGGCTTCCACAGTGTTCGTCTTAACAGCAGGTTCACGAATTGAAGTTGTTGATGATGTGATTATCTCCATCAACTTCCTTAAAAGACTGAATTTACCATGCCTTGTTTGCTTGTGACATTAGAAACAGATTTCAAAATATAACAAAACTATAACATGAACCAGGTCTAGAAATTCAGAGTCAAAAGAGCATAACCATACCAGTACGATACCATGTCATACCCATCAGTGCAACGTGAGCCCTTTTATGCTGAATTGCCGATCATGTGCTTGAGGAATTATATGCATTGATGCAATTACTCCATCCATGGATAATGTCTCTTTTTTTTGGGGAATCTTGAAAGTAAGTTTATACTCATACTACCAAGGTATGCATCTGGCTTTCAAAAAAGCTACATGGGTTAGCTTACATACAGTATCTGATATAGCCTTGGTTTTAAAACTCGCTGAGTCTGAGACCTGAGTTGACTCTACTTGGGGACTTGGTCTTGATGGAGTCAAGATGGTGTTCAAGTCCTCTTTTCAAAAGTGGATTGGCCGAGTCCCACTTGACTCGATCGAGTTTCAATGGGACTTGGCCGAGTCCGAGTCAATCAAGTCCCAATCTTGGCCGAGTCCGAGTCGACAAAGTCCCATTGGGACTTTGACAAGTCCTATATAGGGTTTCTTTTCAAGGATTATGGGGGTGATGGAAACAAAGTCCAACTCGGCTGAGTCATATGCTTGACTCAACTCAAGGGGGACTGAGTCACCCATCTAGTCCAAGTTTGTAAACCTTGGACATAGGTTCTGCTTAAGCTATCCGGGGCTCTATCTTGTTTGCTTGGCCCTTCTATGTGAAACGACCCTTCAGGATGCCTTATGCATGAGGTCAGCTTTGAGATAGTGGAGGTGAGTTTCAAAAGAAATGAAGCAAAGGAGCTTACTTTCTATAAGACCTAACAGGAATTCAGGATTCCTGACAGGAGCTTTGAGATATGGCCTGTTCACTTACTAGAATTCCTGATAGGAATTTAGGCTGTCTGGGAATTCAGAATTCCTGTCAGGAATTCTGTGTTTCATTACCAGAATTCCCGGGCATTTGAAATTCCAAGCATTTGAAATTTCAAAAAAACCCAGCATTTGAAAAACCACTTTAACAAGTAAGATTTGGAAATCTCACTTGGCACATAAATTCCAGGAGAGGGACGACGGCACTCCGGGAGCTCAGGCAGGAATTCAGGCCATGAATGAAACAACGAATTTATAATTCCAGAATTTGACAGCATTTCATAATACCAGCATTTGAAATTTCTAGACAACCACCAGGCATGAATTCTATGAAGAGAGCTGCTACCTGCACGCTACATTTGACTCAACCCACACTGCATTTAAAAATAAAATAAAAATTCCTAAACTACCCCTCCCTCTCCTTCCCTCTCTCCCTTTCCCTCCTCCGGCCACCTGCGCCAACCCCGCCGCTGCCCTGCGCCGACCCCATCCCAATCTCCTTATCTCCCCTTCCCCACCCCATCCCGCTCCCCATCACCGTTACCAACAACAACAGTTCAAAACGCAGAAAGAGAGAGAGAGAGAGGGGTTACAGCTGCTAGATACATGAGGCTTTCCGTGTAAGCCGATGGTGAGGAAATATAATCATCTTCTATCTTAATGATTGTTTCTTTTAATAAGATTATTGTAATGGCTATTGTAAAGGAGACTACACAAAGTACCAAGGGGACTTTGGGACTTTGATTTAATTATGAGGTTAATCAAGGTTTGCTTTTCTTAATTGCATTTTTCTGTGACCATCCTTTCCATTCAGCAAGATAAGCCTCTGGCCATCCTTTCCATTCAGCAAGATAAGCCTCCTGGCCATTGGACTTTAAGTTAATGACAGCAGGGGTGGCAATGGGACAGATATGTGTCTAATGGGCCAGGCCTGTGTTTTTTAGACAGAGCCCATTTAGTAATAGGCCAGAGTCCAGCCTGGCTATGGGGGCCCTGGAGGTATACAGTAGGATGTTTTGTCCAGGTGTAGCGGCAAGTGCAAGACGCTTGGATTTTTCAAAGGTGGGATGTGGGCCCCACTATACAAAATAAAGAGGGCAGATAAGGGCCTTCAATAACAGTATATTGATTGTTTCTACCTAAGGCGCAAGCTCAGGTCCAGGTCTTACTGAACCCGTCAGGCTCCATCCATGGCCCCCCTTTAAAGTGGGTCATTTGGATAGAAATGGCCCACTATGGTTGCCCCAATCATCCTCTGCAGACTGCATGAATCTTCCAAAAAAGTGATTCAGATGCAGACACATGACACCTTTAATCACAAGCCACTGAGTTGCCAACTGCCAAAACGTTGCATCAGATCCCATTGTCAATACTACTAGTCTAGTATTCCATATATCTTGAGTTATATGATGACATTTTTGCAAGAGATAGTGAAATGAAATAAACTATTTTGATGTTTCAAAATATTACATTTTTTTGAATTTGTATGAGATTCTTTTTAAATTTTGCTGAAAAATAATATAATATAAATTTGTTTATATATTGAAGTAAACAAAATTCAACGCACATAGAGAGGATCAAAGAGACAGTTGGATTTTAGAGCAAATCCAAGATACTCATGTGAATTTTGGAAGCATACTCAAAATTTTAATGTTAGTTATGGAAGCGGACCTAATATAGGTCCTATCCATGATAGAATTAAATATTGCAGGGCTGGATTCAAACTTAGACATGACACTCACACTGGAGTCTCACTAGGTAAGGACCCAATTTTGCATTTCACTAAAGTGAATGACGGCATAGTTAATGTTAATTCACTCGTAGTCCAAGTGCTGAAGCATCTTTCTATCTACAAATACAACAATAGTCTATTTGATAACGACTTGAGTGGGATGAGCATGTGAGAACTTACAGAAAAAAAAAAGAAAAAAAAAAAAAGAAAAGGCAGAGTTTCAAATAAGATTTAAGGTCCTTTATGAGGTAAGTCGAGATTTTTAAATCATCTTTATCATCATCAAGCCTAAGTAGAGTAAAATTTTATTACAAATTAAGTATAGAATTCTAAGTCGAAACCTTTACATATCTACTGATGTATTGGTCCACAATTGAAATTTTATTAATTAAAAAAAAATGTTATATTCTTTTAGATTATTTTTAGGATGCGTCATGTATAAATACAAAGATAAAATTACAACTTTAGAGTAAAAACGAGCTAATAAAAAGCTCTCTCTCTCTCTCTCTCAATCAATGTGACTAGTCACAAGAAAGCCCTAAGACGTCATT
Organism: Litsea cubeba; assembly: GCA_012931725.1. Lineage (NCBI taxonomy): Eukaryota > Viridiplantae > Streptophyta > Magnoliopsida > Laurales > Lauraceae > Litsea > Litsea cubeba. The sequence continues at coordinate 22,292,788 of CM022953.1, read as the reverse complement.
CATATTTGAAAATTTTCGATGTGTACAAAATAGAAGAAAAGCCCAAGACATTGTTAGGTTCCATGAATGCTGGGGGTCTCTCGAAAACGAAATATGTAGAATATATGAAATCATTGAGTAGAGAAAAAGTAAAACGAGGTAAAATAATTGATACCATTGCCTTAGCTTTGAAGAAAGTTGTTACAATCCCAATAATTAATGTCATTCTATTAATCCATAGAAGAGAGATAAAAAAAGATGATCTTCAATTATTTGAATCAATTCTGAAATGTAGAGGTGGTGTTAATGGCCATGTTGGACCGGGCCAAAGTTAGGTCAGACTTGCCTATTTACTTATGGGGCCAAATCTCAGCCCCATGAACAGCCCAAGGGCCTGAAAGATAGGGCTCGGCCAAGCCCTTTGCCAAATATACAGTCTTCATTGTGCTAAATAAGTAAGTTTGGATCAAGAAACACGAGACACTTCAGTGGAAAGGGGGCGTCTCATTTTATACAGCCACTTAGGTATCAATCCCAGTGAGTGAGTTATCTCACATTTTTTGTAGCACTAACCCAATTTAGTAGTAGTGGTAATAGGTCGGGTTAAAATAAGGATCTTACCCGACCCCCTCATATTTTATTAGGGGTGAGTTTGGTAGAGGTTTCAGGTTTCATCTTCCCCACCCGACGGATCATTATACTTGTTATTGGCAAAGGCCATTAGTCCTTCAAAATTTAAAATAATACCTAGCCAATGGTAATTTCTTAAAATAAATCTTGTCAATTAGTTAAGAAATCTTGATCATGCCCTTAACATTAAGATTAAGTCATCGTGGATTCTATTTCCAAGATTTTTTTTTTCTTCCATGTAAAAAGAGAAGGATCATTTCATCTTCTGATACATTACAAATGGGGCAGGTCAGAGCAGGTATGGAGTTTCATAAAAGTCTAAAAAGTGGGTTTGAATTTAAACATCCAAAACCAGTAACGACGTGCGTAGATTTGGGATCGATTGAATATCAATGGACCCTAGTGTGGAAATAATCTGACCTCAACCCAAACTGTACCCTACCCTACCCTATCCGTTGCTAGCGTAGGGGTGAAGGGGTGCTGCATTGGGCATTGAGGTTCTAAAACTATTAAATCAAGGGCTAGGATAACATGATGGAGTTGATTATCTCTTGACACTAATTCGAAAGGAGACCTTTCCATTTATTCTCCCCAATGGGTAGGTATGCATCTTAGTAGGCCTAGGGGGCAATTGCACCATGCGAACTTTTGATTGTTCACCCATTAGAATGAGGGGTGTGACTTTACACAGGGTCCTATCTATTGAACATCATAACTGCTAAAAATAAAGGTCCTCCCCTTCAATCCAAAGTTTTATGCCAATTGAATTTGGTTCTACCATAAGATTTGAGCATGACTTTTTAATTCACATGCTTAATCTTATTGTAGGACCAAATCTTATTGGAATAAAATTTAGAAAAAAACCCATTTTGAGTGGCTCGGATATATTTAATAAGTGATCACCCCCACTATCATGTTCCACACCCCTTGTGGGTAGTGCCGGTTACACACGGAAATGATCTGGACTCTAAACTTTGCACCCCATCAAAAGCTTACAAATAAGCAATCAAGTGGATTTTCATTAGTCAATATCGATGGACTGATTTATATGTTTTCAATTAAGGAAGGTTTCCACTTTGAATAGAGTGAGATACAAGTCCCTCACCGCTAGAAAAGGATAAAAAGATCATTCTGAGTGCTCTGCATTCATTATAGTCGTTTGTCATCAACATCAAAAACCTATCCTAACTTCATGAATTTTCTTTTCCAATTATTATAGTGAGCATTTTCCTTTTTATTTGAAATAATTATAGCGAGCCCTATTTGAGAGATTATGCCTTGAAGAATATCATTGGTAAGTGGTGACAGTTCTCACCTAGCTACAAAAGGTTCGAATCTTAGGTGCGTACATTTTTCTACTTGTGTAGACTTTCTTCCTATTTGTACGGGCTTCTTTCCCACTTGTGTGGGCTATCTTTCCATATGTGTGTAGGCTCTCTTTTGGATCCGATCCGAACTCCCTTAGAAAAATAAAAAAAGTAGAATTCAATTCGGCACTATGGAGTGGACCCAAACTAAAAACTGTCTCCAAATGTTGAACCCATACCCCATTTTAAGTTCTGGGTACTTCCTATATGGTAATTGGGGACCGTTTTCATCCCTAGGCAGGTCCAATCAGGTATAATACCAATCCAAGCCTGATCGGTATAACACTTGGGTGAAATCGAGCCCAAACCATGTAAAAAATGGAACATGAACATGCCAGGCCCAAATTGCATTTGGATAAACCTGAAACCAAATCCAACCTAGAAACCTTAGCTGAGCCTGACCCGAATTAAAAATCCCCTGCCCAAGTACAATTTGGATCGAGCCGGGTTGTGGCCAGATTGGGTCGGATAGCCAGCTTTCTGTGTTTTGTTTACTTTTCAGAGGCATAAATTACACAAATCCCTGCACATGGAGTCCTGGTTATAAGAGGCTTGGGCTCTTCTACAATTAAAGCAAAATTACCATTGGACTAAAGCAAAACATGTTTAAACCACCGATTAATAATAATTTGTTAATAGTCTACTTTTATGCAAAATGGGGCCACATTTTTATGATCCAAATAGATGTTCCAATCTCCTCTCCAATAACTGCATGAAATTTCACTGTAATCCAAGTTATGTTCACCAATGAATTGAATAAACACAAGTTTGCCACTTTCTTGCCCCATCTGACAGTCGTCAATCTTGCTCCAGTCAACCCTAAATTCTGGGTGTTTACTATTGCACAGAGATGAAGGATTGAATTAGAGGTTTGAATCCACATTTGGCCCCCTATTGTATAGAAATTTTCACTACAAGAAAAAAGGGCTTTTGCGGCGATTTAATAAGCGCCGGAAAAGAAATCGCTGTTAAGGGCATGTTTGGCAATGGTCTTCAAAGGGAAATCCTCGCCCATTTTCCGCTCTTTCATGGAAAACCCATGTTTGGTTGTAACCGAGACCGAGGAAAGAAAGCTTCCGTTTTCTACGCAATAACAGACTTCATTGGTCGGACCACCCCCCATCAGATCTTGTAAATCAGAGCTTTTAAAGGGGGAGGTATATAAGTGGGTTTTCTGCGCAGAACTCCTCTCTCGATGGAGCTCATCTGTAACACCCCAGTTCCAGATACCGAGAAAACCGTCAGAGTACCGAGATTGGCGCGCTACTTCCCGAAAAAAAAAATCCGAGAGCTTCCAAGATCGTAGGTCCGCAGTGAGGTCCAATTTAAAACTTTTGTAAAATAAGCGGAAGCAATACAGAGATAGCGGAAGCATAAGGTATCATCATATATATGTCAAATGTGAATGGGTTGAAGTCCAGCCTAAAATGTGAAGTGACGAAAACCAAAGTTTTAATTACATATTTGGAACATTACCCAACTCACAACAAATATCTCTCAAAAACCCAAACAAAATAGTCACTCAAACCCCTGCAACCGGTGCCGGCTCTCCACCCTCCGGCTCGACCTCTTGGTCGGCTGGTCCCCATCCAAAGTCACCTACTATGGGCACCTCAACGAGTGCGTACGCATCGCCCTCGAACTCGGGGTCAACACCTAAGCACCAAGAGTGGATCAGATCTAAAGATCTGGCAAGTCACAGTATGCTTATAATATAGAATGTATGCATCAAATGAGTAGAGACAGTAATAAAGTTAAGAGAATTAACAATGGTACAGATCCTAGGCAGTTGAGCAAGATGAACAAATAGAATCAAGATAAACATAATATAATAAACCTACACAAAATGGCACACTCACACAAGTTGGATACCGCGGGATATTATGCCGCGGCCCTCCCATACTGAATACAGTCACGGCGGGGAAAATCTCACAGTGCTGGGGATTATCTAGCCCCGCAAATAACATCATCCATCAACATACACTGAGACCGGACCCGGTATCACACCGTCCGTCTCCAACAATGCTCATCATGATAGCCATACAACACTCTCAATAGTTCCTACCAGTGATGATCAGTCCAACTGGCTGATCAACTGAGTGATTGTCTATGCCGACTCAGGAATGTCGCGACCCCGGACCGAAAGGGGAAAGGATCCGAGTCCGGAAGGTCGGGACGGTCGGGTTGATGCCGCGCCACGTGCATCTCTTTGGCTAAAACGCACACGGAATTAAAAGAATGTTTATCCGTGCACGTGATTTCCCACAGGGTTCCGCGGTGAGGATTATCTTCACACATCACCTCACATAAAACCATATCAAACATATTTTTAAGATTGCGGAAGCGTATAGCAAATCATATGAGTACTATTCAATCTCATAAACAAGACAGATGTATGGTTAAATGATAAGGTATCAGGATGAGCAATGATCAAGCATTTTCCCCAAAGTAAATTCAAGTATGTTTACAAAGTATCAGTTAATTAAAACCCCAAAATAACGGTCAACAAAGACCGTACAACCAAATGAAATCTAAACCAAAGATATCAAGTTCCCAAAGTGTATCGTTCTCAAGGCAAGGCCGAATGTCTACATGACATCATCGGCTTGCCACTCAATCACTCGTTGCGGTGCACCGACCGCCTCCTCTGGCTCCTCCTCAAAAGCAATAAGCTCGGGACCTGAGTACCAAAATAAATGGATCAGACACGACGGTCTGGCAGGTGGGTGAAAAGACATAGCAATAATAAAACAATGATGCTATGCAAGAGTTAAGAAAACTTATGGATAAACAATGAACTTTATAAAAGACGATGTATCATTTCAAAAGGAGTACATATGCAATAAATCATGTAAGGTAACAAGGATTTGGAAACTGTCAAGATGGCAACCCCACAAGCTAGATCCTCCCTTCACCGAAGTGAAGAGAGCGCATACCCTAACAAGATCATTGTCCTCAGTCACACGAGGTGAGGAGGAACAACTATAAATATTATAATATACATATATATATACTCTGCGGGGCCACGGTAGCGAACCGGGTAAAAACTCTGCACATTCCAGACTGCAGCTGGCTATCGGGAGGGGAAGGAACCCCAAGTCGGAGGATCAAACCGACGAGGTCGTCCAAGCTCAGTGGTGCCGACTCATAGGTCAAATACGATAAATCAAATCATATGCACGGTAAGAAACGGGGTGCCATAGGCACAAATACACATCCATCTCAAGTCGCCATATACCAGTTAGCAAAAGCTAAACACATCACTTTTAGTACTCTTGTAACAGTCCAGTCATATCAAGTTGGTTTGAAATCCCAAAATAAGAGTTTAGTTGAAAATTAAATACAAATAGTTTTTCATACATTTACAGGCCAACAATGGGGTTTCTAGGATTGAATCAGTGCGAATAGGGTCCCGTATGTCAGTTATGATGAAATTTTGGTACTCTTTAAGAGTTAGGGACATTCCGGGTCCTTATACACATTGATCAATCTAGAAAACCTCATGGAGTTTCCACGATGAGGTTCTTCCTTCCTTCGGACTTCATATAATGCCTTACCCATCCTTGAATAGCATTGGGCCTCCAAACAATACTTCCACACTACAGCCCTTCACAATATACCTCAATCTTTTATGGGTTTGAACGCATCATCATAGGTTCAATGTCTTCAAATAAGAAGATAAGGGATAGAGCTGAATTGGACTTGAGTATGGACTTGGGGTGAATCTGGAAAATAGTCCCATAATTCTCTCATTTTACAGTTCATTTTTATTCAGTCCGATCGATCGGACCTGATGGGCGATCGATCGGTCCTGAAGACCCTCTCAGTTAATTACAGTCCGATCGATCGGACCTGATGGGCGATCGATCGGTCCTGCAAACCCTCTCAGTTAATTACAGTCCGATCGATCGTACCTGATGGGCGATCGATCGGTCCTGCAAACCCTCTCAGTTAATTACAGTCCGATCGATCGTACCTGATGGGCGATCGATCGGCCCTGTAGCGAACCTCAACCCATTTGGTTGAATCCTTCTCTTGTCCAACTCCTATCCATTTCCTTTCTTTCCCCTTCTTCCATACATATCTTCACAATTGATTGGGCTATTCCTTGCCTCATTATCTCATCAAATCATCATTCAAAATCAATAAGACTAAATCATCAAACATGATAATTCATTAAAACCATCAATGAAGACAAATCAAGATTTTGCATAAAACATGATAAAACACATGAGAATCATTTCATCCACTTGCCTTGGGTCCAACTGCAATACAATTGAGCTCTAATCGCCTCTTAGGCCAAAATCAAACACCTATACACAAAACCCCCAAAACCAAACCCTAAATCAACAAAATCCAATTAAAACAAAACGGAATCTTCCAATAATTGAAATGAAGCTACCCTAGGGCTAAACAAACAAGATTATAAAACTTTTAGGAAAATCACTTACAAAGAAGTTCTTCAAAAAGCAAGGTCTTGTCCAAAGTAAAACTTGGAGTGGGCGGTTTTCTTCAAAATTTGTGTCAAGATGAAGGCCTTGAGATGAGGAAGAAGATTATAACAACTAATTCTCCATTAGCACTAGTTTAGTGGGTGATTGGAGATGAAGAAGCAAGAAAAGGTAAGGAAAACCCTTAGGGCTGGGGTTTCTCTTCTCCTCTAGGGTTTTTGCCAGAAATGGGAAAAAGAAGAAGAAGCTTTCTATATATAGTAAGTGAGGATGGGGCCCACAACTAAAAGAACTTCTCGGGCTCAAAACATGATCCTCGGGGCTTCAAATGAATTCGACGAAGAAGACAAAGTTGATCGGCAAAATTTCTAGTTTCCAAAAAGTATATATTTAGCACATTTTGGTGACATTGAAGTCGGTGTCCAGATTTTGGGTAAAAAGACCATTTTGCCCTCAATTAGTGAAAAATCAGGTTTAAGGTCCTCGAATGAAAACGATGTCAACATGAAAACTGTAGGGATTAATAAAATAAGTTCAATGGGTTAAAACACGATTCTTGGAAATCATCGGTAAACCCCCAATCTCACACAATTCGTAATAAGAACCCCCAAAGGGTCCCACACATCAAAAGGCTCTCCAAATTCCCCAAAGCTATCATAAAAGCTATTCTAATCCCCAACTAATCCAAAACCACTAAACACACTTAAACTAAAACACAACTCAAACAACTCTAAACGAGGTCTCTCGGGTCGGGGTCTTACATCCTCCACCCCTTAGGACATTTGGTCCTCCAAATGGAGATTAAAACTCACCTCCGGTAGAAGATGTGGGTACTTCTTCTGAACCTGATCCCGTAATTCCCAAGTTGCTTCTTCCGGTCCATGATTCTCCCAAAGTACCTTGACCCACTGAATAGTCCGAGTTCTCAATTCTTGTTCTTTGGTGTCAATGATCTGCTTAGGCTTCTCAACATAGGTCGCATCTTCTCGAATTTCCAACGGCTCATAACGGAGTATGCGTAGCCTGTCGGGAACATACTTCTTCAACATAGATACATGGAAAACATTGTGTACGCCGGAAAGTTCGGGTGGTAAGGCTAACCTATAAGCCACATCACCAATCCTACTCACAATGTCGTACGGTCCAATGTATCTCCTGGACAATTTGCCCTTCTGTCCAAACCTCAAAGTTCCACGAGTAGGTGACACTTTCAAGAAAACCTTATCTCCTTCTTTGAACTGTAAATCCCTTCTGTGAGAATCTGCATAACTCTTCTGTCTACTCTGAGCCACTTTCAGACGTTCTTGGATCAACTTTACCTTGTCACTTGTCTCACTAACAATGGTCGGTCCATGGAAACTGCGAGTACCAACTTCTTCCCAACAAACAGGTGTTCTACACCTTCTGCCATACAAGGCCTCAAAAGGTGCCATACCGATACTCGAGTGAAAACTGTTGTTGTAAGCGAACTCACACAACGGTAAAGCTTCATCCCATTGAGTCTTGAAATCTAACACACAAGCTCGAAGCATATCCTCAAGTGTCTGAATTGTCCTTTCTGACTGACCATCGGTCTGTGGGTGATAGGCTGTGCTGAACTGTAACTTCGTACCCATAGACTCATGCAATGTCTTCTAAAATCTCGAGACAAATCTGCTGTCTCTATCGGATGTGATGGAAACTGGCTGTCCATGATGACTGACAATCTCTGTGACAAACAACTGAGCCAAAGGTAACATATGCATTTTCTTTCCAGTCTTCATCGGTAGGAAATGAGCTGACTTGGTGAGACGGTCCACTATGACCCAAATAGCATCATTGCCCTTACTAGTCTTCGGTAAACCCGATATGAAATCCATGGTAATGTGCTCCCATTTCCATTCCGGAATCTCTAATGGTCGTAGTAACCCTGGAGGCTTCTGGTGTTCCGCCTTGATCAACTGGCATGTCATACATCGAGAGACGAAAGCTGCTATCTCTCTCTTCATGTTATTCCACCAAAATCTGCCTTTCAAGTTCTGATACATCTTCGTACTGCCCGGATGTATGGAATACTTGGTATTGTGAGCCTCAGACATGATATCATCTCTCAAGTCCTCCAAGTTAGGCACACACAGACGGTCTCGGTAATACAAAACTCCATCCACAACACGAAAATCCGGACGATCTGCTAAGTGCTCAGAAATCTTAGCCAATTCTGGGTCTTGTAACTGATTCTCTTTGATCTTCTGAATGAACGAAGGCTCTGACACTGACATGTTTGCTAACATGACACCCTCTCTTAGTGGATGAAATTCTACTCCCAACTCTTCTAACTGCTGTACCACATAAGTCCCCCGAAGACTTGCCATGTTCACTGACTTTCTGCTCAAGGCATCTGCAACTACATTCGCTTTCCCCGGGTGATACTTGATTGGAAAATCGTAGTCTTTAATATATTCCATCCATCTCCTCTGCCTCATGTTCAACTCCTTCTGAGAAAACAAGTATTGTAGACTACGGTGATCGGAGTGAACCTCAAACTTCTCTCCATAGAGGTAGTGTCTCCACATCTTCAAAGCTAAAACAACTGCGGCTAACTCGAGATCATGTGTTGCATAGTTCTTCTCATGATCTTTCAACTGCCGTGACCCATATGCAACTACCTTCCCATCTTGCATTAGCACGCATCCAAGCCCAACATTAGAAGCATCGGTAAAAATGGTAAAACCGCCGCTCCCAGATGGTAAAGTGAGGACTGGAGCTGTAGTCAATCTCTTCTTCAGCTCTTGGAAACTAGCCTCACACTTGTCCGTCCAAACATATGGTGCATTCTTCCTTGTCAACTTCGTCAGAGGTGACGCAATTGACGAAAATCCTTGCACAAACCTCCGATAATATCCTGCCAATCCAAGAAAACTCCTGATTTCTGATGCATTCTTCGGTCTATCCCAATTCATGACTGCCTCAATCTTGGACGGGTCTACTGATAATCCTTCTTTGGAGATGATATGACCCAAAAATGTGACTTGGTCCAACCAAAATTCACACTTACTAAGTTTGGCAAACAACTGATTCTCCCTCAACAGCTGGAGTGCTATCCTCAAATGTTCTTCATGCTCGCCTTTGGTCTTGGAATACACCAAAATGTCATCAATAAACACCACTGTAAACTGATCCAAATACTCCGCAAATATTTTGTTCATCAATGCCATGAAAACTGCCGGTGCATTAGTCAAACCAAATGGCATCACTAGAAACTCATAGTGTCCATATCTTGTCCGAAAGGCTGTTTTTGGCACATCTGAGTCTCTAACTCTCAACTGATGGTAGCCTGACCTTAAATCAATCTTCGAAAAGTAAGCAGCTCCTTGCAACTGATCAAACAATTCATCTATCCTTGGCAATGGATATTTGTTTTGATGGTCACTTGGTTCAATCTTCTATAGTCAATACACATTCTCATAGAACCATCCTTCTTCTTCACAAACAAAACTGGTGCTCCCCACGGTGACACACTAGGTCTCACAAAACCTTTGTTCAAAAGTTCTTGCAATTGCATCTTCAACTCTCCCAATTCTGCCGGAGCCATTCTGTAAGGTGCGATAGATATCGGAGCGGCCCCCGGTAACAACTCAATAGTGAAGTCTATCTCTCTAATGGGTGGCAATCCTGGTATCTCCTCCGGGAAAACATCCGGAAACTCACAAACAATTGGGATCTCCTCCACCCCTTGGGACCGTTTATCCTCCGTGATAAACGCCAAATAACCCTCACAACCACTTTTTAGAAGCCTATCAGCCTTCAATGCTGAAATAAATCCTGCACCAGAACTACTCCTCTCTCCCTGAAACAACACCCCTGCTTGGGTCTCCTCTAACTTAAAAGTTAGGGTCTTATGAAAACAATCCATAGTAGCATGGTATCCTGCTAACCAATCCATCCCTAGGATGACATCAAAATCCTGCATCTCTAATAAAATGAGATCTGCCGGTAATACTACTTCTCCTATCATGACTGGACAACTAGGGTAAAAAGTTCTACAAACAACTTCCTTACCTAAAGGGGTAGTCACAGTCAGAATGAAACTCAACTCTCTAGCATGCATATCAATCAACATAGCAAATCTTGGAGATAGGAATGAGTGAGTAGAGCCAGGGTCAAACAAAACCTTAGCATCAAAACCACAGACGAGAAGTGTACCTTCCACTACATTGCCTTCAGCCTCCACATCAGCTCTATTGACAGCATAGAGTTGTGCCCTTTGTGGTGGCCTGTTCTGCCCTTGCTGTTGCCTGCCTTGTGGTGCATTCCTATTCTGATTCTGAGGACGCTGATTCTGATTTTGATTCTGCCCTTGCTGACGGGCCGGTTGTTGCTATTGTTGTTGTGGCCTAAACTGTGGCTGAGGTGCCTGTTGTTGTAGTGGCCTTGCTTGATTCTGAACTACCAATGCATTCTGAGGTGGTGCCTGACGCTGTACTCCTTGTTGCTGTCTGTTTTGTCTATCTGGCCTTGGGCAATCCCTCATTTGGTGGTCCAATGAACCACATCTAAAACATGCTCCCGTGATAGTACGACATTGGGCATTCCCATGATGTTTCCCACAATGGATACAAGCATCCGGATTTTGCACATTTTGCTCTTGTCTTGGCCTCTTGTTCTGATTGTTTCTTTGTTGATTGTTCTGCTGCTGGCCTTGACCCTTTCCTTGGTTCTTGATGATTTTGTTGTGGAAGTTCTCAAATTTGTATGCTCTCTTGACAGCTTCTTCAAAGGTAACGGGTGGTACAACCCCGGTAGCATCCCTCTCAATAATCGGGTGAAGTCCCTCAAGAAACTTGGTTATCTTCTTCTCCACCGTGTCTATCAACTCTGGAGCATACCTTGACAATCTCTCGAATTTGGTAAGGTATTCGAGGACTGTCATGTTCCCTTGCACAAGTTGTTGAAATTCTGCTGCCTTTTGTCTCTTGACATGTGCAGGTACGTATTTCTCTCTAAACTGTCTCTTGAAGTTAACCCAAGCTTCTGCATCAGCCATTTCCCTATATTCTGTCCTGACGGTCTTCCACCAAATATCTGCTAAACCCACAAACATAGAGGCTGCAAGCTGTACACGTTCCACACCGGTACAGATGAATATCTCGAATATGTTTTCGGTGTGCTCAAGCCAATCATCTGCTGCCATTGGGTCCTCAGTCCCCAAAAATTCTTTCGGTCCTCTCTTCCTGAACCGCTCATACAGCACATTAGGATCATTCCCTCTAATGTTTACCGGACCAGGTGGTGCAACTGGGATTGGTTCCGGTCTCCTCTCCAATATTCCCAACAACTGTGCCTGCATTTGAGCTATCTCCCTAGCATGATCCTCATCTTTCTTAAGCATCTGTTCTTGCAATCTGGTCTGTGTCTCAAATGCTTGTGCTTGGAGCCTAGCCTGATTCTCATTGGCCTGGCGTTGTTGGTCTATCATAGCCTGCATCATCTGTTGGAATTGGTTCTGCATATTGTTGTCCTGAAGTTCTTCTGTACTAAGCCCTGCACTCTCGCTGTTACTGGCAATGTGATTACTGTTTGCTGTTCTTTTGCGAGGTGGCATAACGCTGCAAAACAAATTGTTAGCACATATAAACTAAGTACAGGGTGGTCACACATTGCTCACACGGTTCTATCTAACGAATCCTCTCCACGTACTTAAGATTTCTAGTTTCTTTTAATTGCCTGAAACATGTCCCGCTCTGATACCAGTCCTGTCGCGACCCCGGACCGAAAGGGGAAAGGATCCGAGTCCGGAAGGTCGGGACGGTCGGGTTGATGCCGCGCCACGTGCATCTCTTTGGCTAAAACGCACACGGAATTAAAAGAATGTTTATCCGTGCACGTGATTTCCCACAGGGTTCCGCGGTGAGGATTATCTTCACACATCACCTCACATAAAACCATATCAAACATATTTTTAAGATTGCGGAAGCGTATATCAAATCATATGAGTACTATTCAATCTCATAAACAAGACAGATGTATGGTTAAATGATAAGGTATCAGGATGAGCAATGATCAAGCATTTTCCCCAAAGTAAATTCAAGTATGTTTACAAAGTATCAGTTAATTAAAACCCCAAATAACGGTCAACAAAGACCGTACAACCAAATGAAATCTAAACCAAAGATATCAAGTTCCCAAAGTGTATCGTTCTCAAGGCAAGGCCGAATGTCTACATGACATCATCGGCTTGCCACTCAATCACTCGTTGCGGTGCACCGACCGCCTCCTCTGGCTCCTCCTCAAAAGCAATAAGCTCGGGACCTGAGTACCAAAATAAATGGATCAGACACGACGGTCTGGCAGGTGGGTGAAAAGACATAGCAATAATAAAACAATGATGCTATGCAAGAGTTAAGAAAACTTATGGATAAACAATGAACTTTATAAAAGACGATGTATCATTTCAAAAGGAGTACATATGCAATAAATCATGTAAGGTAACAAGGATTTGGAAACTGTCAAGATGGCAACCCCACAAGCTAGATCCTCCCTTCACCGAAGTGAAGAGAGCGCATACCCTAACAAGATCATTGTCCTCAGTCACACGAGGTGAGGAGGAACAACTATAAATATTATAATATACATATATATATACTCTGCGGGGCCACGGTAGCGAACCGGGTAAAAACTCTGCACATTCCAGACTGCAGCTGGCTATCGGGAGGGGAAGGAACCCCAAGTCGGAGGATCAAACCGACGAGGTCGTCCAAGCTCAGTGGTGCCGACTCATAGGTCAAATACGATAAATCAAATCATATGCACGGTAAGAAACGGGGTGCCATAGGCACAAATACACATCCATCTCAAGTCGCCATATACCAGTTAGCAAAAGCTAAACACATCACTTTTAGTACTCTTGTAACAGTCCAGTCATATCAAGTTGGTTTGAAATCCCAAAATAAGAGTTTAGTTGAAAATTAAATACAAATAGTTTTTCATACATTTACAGGCCAACAATGGGGTTTCTAGGATTGAATCAGTGCGAATAGGGTCCCGTATGTCAGTTATGATGAAATTTTGGTACTCTTTAAGAGTTAGGGACATTCCGGGTCCTTATACACATTGATCAATCTAGAAAACCTCATGGAGTTTCCACGATGAGGTTCTTCCTTCCTTCGGACTTCATATAATGCCTTACCCATCCTTGAATAGCATTGGGCCTCCAAACAATACTTCCACACTACAGCCCTTCACAATATACCTCAATCTTTTATGGGTTTGAACGCATCATCATAGGTTCAATGTCTTCAAATAAGAAGATAAGGGATAGAGCTGAATTGGACTTGAGTATGGACTTGGGGTGAATCTGGAAAATAGTCCCATAATTCTCTCATTTTACAGTTCATTTTTATTCAGTCCGATCGATCGGACCTGATGGGCGATCGATCGGTCCTGAAGACCCTCTCAGTTAATTACAGTCCGATCGATCGGACCTGATGGGCGATCGATCGGTCCTGCAAACCCTCTCAGTTAATTACAGTCCGATCGATCGTACCTGATGGGCGATCGATCGGTCCTGCAAACCCTCTCAGTTAATTACAGTCCGATCGATCGTACCTGATGGGCGATCGATCGGCCCTGTAGCGAACCTCAACCCATTTGGTTGAATCCTTCTCTTGTCCAACTCCTATCCATTTCCTTTCTTTCCCCTTCTTCCATACATATCTTCACAATTGATTGGGCTATTCCTTGCCTCATTATCTCATCAAATCATCGTTCAAAATCAATAAGACTAAATCATCAAACATGATAATTCATTAAAACCATCAATGAAGACAAATCAAGATTTTGCATAAAACATGATAAAACACATGAGAATCATTTCATCCACTTGCCTTGGGTCCAACTGCAATACAATTGAGCTCTAATCACCTCTTAGGCCAAAATCAAACACCTATACACAAAACCCCCAAAACCAAACCCTAAATCAACAAAATCCAATTAAAACAAAACGGAATCTTCCAATAATTGAAATGAAGCTACCCTAGGGCTAAACAAACAAGATTATAAAACTTTTAGGAAAATCACTTACAAAAAAGTTCTTCAAAAAGCAAGGTCTTGTCCAAAGTAAAACTTGGAGTGGGCGGTTTTCTTCAAAATTTGTGTCAAGATGAAGGCCTTGAGATGAGGAAGAAGATTATAACAACTAATTCTCCATTAGCACTAGTTTAGTGGGTGATTGGAGATGAAGAAGCAAGAAAAGGTAAGGAAAACCCTTAGGGCTGGGGTTTCTCTTCTCCTCTAGGGTTTTTGCCAGAAATGGGAAAAAGAAGAAGAAGCTTTCTATATATAGTAAGTGAGGATGGGGCCCACAACTAAAAGAACTTCTCGGGCTCAAAACATGATCCTCGGGGCTTCAAATGAATTCGATGAAGAAGACAAAGTTGATCGGCAAAATCTCTAGTTTCCAAAAAGTATATATTTAGCACATTTTGGTGACACTGAAGTCGGTGTCCAGATTTTGGGTAAAAAGACCATTTTGCCCTCAATTAGTGAAAAATCAGGTTTAAGGTCCTCGAATGAAAACGATGTCAACATGAAAACTGTAGGGATTAATAAAATAAGTTCAATGGGTTAAAACACGATTCTTGAAAATCATCGGTAAACCCCCAATCTCACACAATTCGTAATAAGAACCCCCAAAGGGTCCCACACATCAAAAGGCTCTCCAAATTCCCCAAAGCTATCATAAAAGCTATTCTAATCCCCAACTAATCCAAAACCACTAAACACACTTAAAACTAAAACACAACTCAAACAACTCTAAACGAGGTCTCTCGGGTCGGGGTCTTACAAGGAACAATAAGGGTCTGTGTCTGTCTAGGCTTTGCCTTGCGTGAACAAGGTCCTAACAAAGTCCCTAAGAGGTCCAAGCATCCATAGATCATAATCCAGGTCCAAGTCCAGTCAATGAATCCATACCAAGGCCCACCAAATACATGGCCTGATCTATAATAGTCCATATGAAATACAAGTCCATGCTCAATAATGCATGATCCATTTACATCCATAATGGGTCACAAGCCCATACAATCTAACCTCTCCAGTTTAGGATAAATCACATCCAAACTTAGGCCATAAAAGGGCCCGCCTAGCCACAGACACGGGTCAATGTTCACCCAATCATATTACTGGGTCACCTCTAAGTAGTCCTAGGTTCGGGTCCTCTGTTTTCTATTTAATTAACAGGTATAAGCAATAATAAGGACAATAGAGTGACAGTAATAATATGAGGGAGATGAATCTCCAAGTACAAGGATCAAATGAGAGATATCAACAGTCCAACCTAAGTAATTAGTCCATTTTCTGGTTCAGGTCTATCTCAGGTAATTTGATCTTTAAGTGAAACCACAGATGCTAAGGATTACTGTGTTTGGTGCTCAGAAGTTATGTGCATCATTGGTAACTTATAAAGCTCGAATCATCTTAGATTACATAACCTGAACCTTAATTAGTGGACCCCACGAGCCAAGGTTGAGCCACACCATCGACTCGTGGTTGGCACAGTGATGGAAGTCTAATTGGATGGTCAATGGGTCCTACATATGATTGCAACAATAGAAATTAGAATCTGGGAAGTGTCACTGTACACAGTGTGCCCAGCCGACCTCCTGGCCTCGGCGGTCAGCTCGGCACACTGGGATAAGAGAAGTAAACACCCTGCAGGCAAGCCTGTTGTCCAGAACTTCCTGTGAGTTTGGCTAACCCCTGGCCTGGGTAGTTGGCCGTACACACTAAGAATTCTGGCCGAAGGGAATGTCCCAGGTTCTAGTCTCCCGTGTTGGAATCCGACCTTTTCAGAATCCATCTCGGAGTTCGGCTAAGCACTAGAGCTCTATTGAACACTCAGCTCGGTCACCCAGCTGAGTTTGGGAAAGTGCCTAGCTCAGTTCAGTCACCCAGCTGAGTTCGGGAAAGTATTGAGCTCGGCCAGGCATTGAGGTCAGTCAAGCTCTTAGCTCGGTTAAGCGCTGAGCTCGGCTAAGCACAGAGCCCGGTCTGGCACTGAGCTCGGTAGAACACTGAGCTCGGCCATAACACTGAGCTCGGCCATAACACTGAACCCGGCCTAAATGACGAGCTCGGCCTAGACACTGAGCTCGGCTAAAATGCGGATCTCAACCTAAGCATTGTGCTCGGCAGAATACTGAGTTCGGCTAGCGTTGAATCCAGCCATCGCTGAGTTCGGCTAGTACTGAGCTCGGCAATCACTGAGCTCTGCCAATGCTGAACTCGGCAATCGCTGTACTCTGCCAGTGCTGAGCTCGGCCACCGCTGGACTCCATCAGTACTGAGTTCGGCCATCACTGAGCGTTGTCCATGCTCCCCCATCAGTTATGTTCTGTTACAGAATTCAGTTCTGCGACATAACACAACTTCTCTTCATTATGCACAGGGATGGTGGCCCACCTCTGATCAAAATCCAGATCAGGTCCCATCCCCATGGTCGCCCAGGGCCCATCAAACAGATGTAGGGTCCTGATCTACTAAATGTGGTCCCACCTCGGTCTCGATTTTGACACAGTAAGATGGGTTTTCACAATCCCATCTCTGGAAACCTATTTCCGTGACCCAATTCTCCTGGGTTCCTCCTTAGATCATCATAGAAGCATAATCGAAGAACAAACATTCCCATATCATCCATCCATCATCAACCGGCCATTGATCATCCAAATGAGGTAACCCCATCCATCAATGGACAAAGAAAACCAATCAGACAAGCTCAAAGATCGATATAAACATATATATACTGCAGTTGGAATTGTAATTGCAAATCAAAGAAGGAAAACATGCAATCTAGACTATCAACATAGGGCACTTGCCTGATCGATTGAAGGTAGAAGGAAAAGAGAGAAAACAACAGAGAACCAAGGGGTTTCGGCAGTAGGTCTCCTCTGTTGTAGATCGGTCTCGGGATTGGCCTTCTATTGGAAATCATGGGGAGAGAGAGATAGGAATTGGATGGAAGATGAGGGCTCGTTGGAGAGAAGTGGGGAAGAAGAAGAGAGAAAAGAGATGGGAATTGAGAGAGAGGAGATGAACAGTAATTACTTGGGAAAGGAGGGTTTAGTTTAAATAGGTTGGGGTTTTTGGGCCAGGGACAAAAATTCCCTTGGGGTTAGAATAGGATTAGGGTTAGGGTAGAGGGTACTTAAGTCTTTAGGTGGGCTTCTAGAAGATTCTTTGGTGCAAAACCCCTATAGTAAACATAATTTTCTAGCTAGGGCCTCTAACAAACTAACTAACTCTAAAATTAACAAAAGACACCCTATTGACTCTACTAATTACACAACTAGACCAAACTAAGGAAAATACATAACTACCCTTATCTAAACCCCATAATTAGTATAATAAGATACTTAGGCTAATATATAGTATTCAAATTTGAACTGAGGGCCCACCAGGGGTGGGGCCTCACATTATCCCACCGACTCCTCTCTCGATCCCTAATCCATCTGCATAAAACCCTCTTCTCTACTGCTCATGCGATGGGATGCCCAGACTCTGTTGCTACGACCGGAGAAGACAACCTTTCCCTTTGCTGCTGTAATAGACGATCTCTCACTCCTCTCTCTTTCTCTGCAAAGACAAAGGAAGTGGTCCTTCAACGACCTAGCCCTCTTACACACTCCAGATCTCTTCCCACCGTCGGACTCCACCGCTCTCTACCGGCGCCTTCCCTCTTGTCAATCTGTTCAAAACCATAAGTCAGGTTAGGGTTCTTGTTTTCCTTTTTTTTTTTCATTTTTTCCCCATTTTTTATTTTCTCTTTGTGGAATGGAAGATTTCAGTTTATGAAAAATAGATTCAGGCTTCAGCAGGGATCTTGATTCATTTTTTTCTGTTATTTATTATTGCTTTTGTTTCATTTGCCGTAAAGGTTTCATTTGGCTCTTTTCATTCCCTGTTGATTCAATTGCCTGATGAGTTTATGTAGAAAAGATTCAGCCTGTTCTTTTCATTCCATGTTCTTTATATTGCTATTTGTTTCATTTAATAAGGGTTTAATTAGAAACAACTTTATTTTAAAAAAAAAAAACTTAATAGAATCAGCTCTGTTTCACAAGTGCAAAACAAGCCAAGGTTGTAGGCAATGTAGGCCATGTAGTTCATATGTGATGGCCATCAAAAGCCACATGGCTCGTTGACTTGTTCCTCCATTTTTCCTTTCCTGTATGGGTGCATGCATTATCTCAAACGTTTTTCCCTTGCTTTATCGTGATACAGTCACACTTAATTTGTTCATGCTGTATCTTTTGGTTATCATAATTTTTTTTTGTTTAGGAATCTGGTTGCTTTTTCTTCTTCCAATAATGTTATTTGATAGCTTCACAAGATATTGACATTATTGATTGGACTGTTGGTTTCATTTTATACTACCAATATTGTTAATTGCTAATGGTGGTGGGTATGTTAGATCGCTTTTGAGAAAGCCATACAAATATGTGTCTTGTCTCTAGTGCCGGATGTGGAATCTATTTGAATGTGGACAAAGAGAAGGCTCACAGCTTGATTGACCCTTTGTGTGCAAGCCACTGGCAAGTATCTTGCTTTGTGAAGCCATAACCAATTATAGGTAAACTGGTTACATGTAATTAGGTTGGGTAAATGGAAAGTAGGGAAACCAAAGTTGATAAACATGGAGCTAACAATGTATTCTGGTGGTGGTATGTGCTGGTTGTGGGTTGTTTACCCTCTATGGGGAATGACTCTTGGAGTAAAGCAATTAAATGCCTGCATGGCATCTGTTAGGTGGAATGGATATGGGTGTGCAGGAGATGGCCTTGTCACTGGTTAGTAAGGTTTTAAATGATTCTTTGGATGTTTAACACTCATTTCAATTATAGGATCTCTGAACCAACTAGCCCCCAAGCTGCGAACACGGCTTCAACAAGAAACATGAAATGGACAAATGAACATGATGATGTGCTCCTCCACATCATGCTTGAGATGCGCAAAGAAGGCAAAGTAATCCCTGGGGGGTTTACCTCGGAGGGATGGGCTTTCATTACAAAGGAAATGCAAACCAAACTTGGGCCCCAATTCAGTAAAGATAAGTTGAAGAATAGGATGAAGAGCTTCAAAAAATGGTATAGCGCGATGAAGGCTATGCTATATTTAAGTGGGTTTGGGTGGGATGAAGAAAAAAGGTCACAGCAGAAGACGGGGTGTGGGACGATTACATTGCGGTGAGATTCTTATTCAATATATGTGGCGTTTTTTCATTATGTTATATGTGGGTTTTATTTCTTTGTGTTATGCAAGTTTGACTTATGATCTATTGCTCATGCAATGTAGGCACATCCTGGAGCTAGTATGTATAGGTCCAGACGTATGCCTGACTACTACGTCCTTTGCAAAATATTCGGCGACTCAATTGCTGATGGTCGAGAGGAATTGGTTACGAATGATATTCCAGGATCACCACCATCCATACATAACAATGACTTGGATGATGACTTGAATGGTGATGATGATGTTGCTACCCACAATGAGGAGGCTGGAGATGAGCACATCTCTATAGCTAGGGGGCGTAATATGAAACCTGTAGGATCCTCCAGACAAACAACAAGACGCCTAGGCACAGGGGATGCAATGGTGGCAGTCGTCGGGCGCATGGCAGATGCAATAGACACAATGTCAAGGAATACATCGGAAGAACGAATGAAGAAGGTGTGGGAAACAATACTACCTCTCGATCTGGATCCGGTGATAAAGTTAGGCGCATTTCGACAGCTAGGGAATGAAGAGATGGCCTCACAGTTTTTGGCCTTAGACAACGATTTTCGCAAGATATTTATAATTAACTTCCTTAACAATGTTTAATTTGATGTTTTGGTTGTTATTTTGGACTTATAAGTAGTGGTTATGATTGTGAGGTCGGACACAATTATGTGAGACCCCACCCCTGGTGGGCCCTCAATGTGAATTTGAATACTATATATTAGCCTAAGTATTTTAATTATATTAATTATGGGACTTAGTGAGGGTAGTTATGTATTTTCCTAGGGTTAGCCTAGTGGTGTAATTAGTAGGGTCAATAAGGGGTCTTTTGTTATTTTTAGAGTTAGGGAGTCTGTTAGAGGCCCTAGCTAGAGTTTTGTATTTACTCTAGGGAGTTTGCACCAAAGAATCTTCTAGAAGCCCACCTAAAGACCTAGATACCCTTTACCCTAACCCTAATCCCATTCTAACCCTAATGGCATTTTTGTCCGTAACCCAAAAACCCAACCTATATAAACTAAACCCTCCCCTGCCCAAACAACTACTGTTCATCTCCTTTTCTCTCAAACTCCAATCTCTTCTCTCTTCTTCTTCCCCAATTCCCTCCAACGAACCCTCGTCTCTCTTCCAATCTCTCTCTCTCTCCCTCGCCCCAGAAATCCCTTAACAGAAGGCCAGCCGAGATCGACCTGCACCGTAGGAGCAACTGCCGAGACCCTTCCTTTTGGTTTCCCTGTGGTTTTCTCTCTCTCTTTTCCTTCTACCTTCAATTGATCAAGGCAAGTGCACTGTGCTGGTAGTCTAGATTGCATGTTTCCTTCCTTTGATTTGCAGTAGAATTCCAATTTGTAATATGTATGTTTAGATCGATCCTTGAGCATGTTTGTTTGGTTCCTTTGGCCACTGATGGATGGGATTACCTCATTTGGATGATCAATGGCCGGTTGATGATGGGTGGATGATGTAGGAATGATTTATTTTGCTTCTGTAATGATCTATGGAGAATCCCAGAAGAATTGGGTCACGAGAATGAGTTTCCTGAGATGGAATGACAAGAACCCATCTCGCAGTATTGAGATTGGAATCGAAGTAGGACCACCCTTGGTAGATCAGGACCCTACGTCTATGTGAGGGGGCCTGTGCGACCATAGGGTGCTACTTGATCTGGATTCTGATCAGAGGTGGACCACCATTCCTGTGCTTAATGAAGAGAAGTTGTGTCCTGTCGCAGAACTGGGTTCTGTAACAGAACACAACACTGATAGGAGAGATGGGCAGAGTCCAGCGATGGCCGAGCTCAGCACTTGCAGAGCCCAGCAGTTGCCGAGCTCAGCATTAGTGCAGCTCAGCAACTGCCGAACTCAGCACTTGCAGAGCCCAGCGGTTGCCGAGCTCAGCGTTAGCGCAGCTCAGCAACTGCCGAGCTCAGTACTGGCCGAACTAAGCGATGGCTGGATTCAACACTAGCCGGACTCAGAGTTCTGCCGAGCATAATGGTTAGGATGAGATTCGCGTTTAGCCGAGCTAAGTGTCTAGGCGGAGCTCAGTGCTCAAAGCCGAGTTCAGTGTTACGGCCGAACTCAGTGTTATGGCCGAACTCAGTGTTTTACTGAGCTCAGCGCCAGACCGGATTCCGTGCCAGACCGGACTTCGAGCTTAGCCGAACTCAGTGCTTAACCGAGCTGAGAGCTAAACCAACCTCAATGTCCTGCCAAGCCCAATGCATTTTCCCGAACTCAGCTGGGTGATCCAACTGAGCTAGGCCCTTTGCCGAGCTGAGCTGGGTAGCCGAACTGAGTATTCAATTGAGCTCCATTGCTTAGCCGAACTCCGAGATAGATTTCCAAAAAGGCGGGATTTCAACAAAGGAGACTAGAACCTGGGACAATTCTTCCAGCCAGAACTCCTAGTGCGCACGGCCAACCACCCAGGCCAGGGGGTTAGCCGAACTCACAGGATGTCCTGGACGAGTAGGCTTTGCCTGCAGGATGTTTCACCTTCTCTGATCACAGTGTGCCGAGCTGACCGCCCAGGCCAGGAGGTCGGCTGAGCACACTGTGTACAGTGACGATCCCCAGATTCTAATTTCTATTGTTGCAATCATATGTAGGGCCCATTGACCATTCAAATAGACTTCCATCACTGTGCTAGCCACGAGTCAATGGTACGGCTCAACCTTGACTCGTGGGGTCCACTAATTAAAGTCCAGGTTATGTAATCTTAGATGATTCGACCTTTATACGTTACCAAATGATGCACATAACTTCTAAGCACCAAACACAATATTCCTTAGCATCTGTGGTTTCACTTAAAGATCGAATTACCTGAGATGGACCTGTATCCGAAAGTGGACCATTTACCTAGGTTGGACTGTTGCTATCTCCCTATGATTCGTGTACTTGGAGATTCATCTCCCTCATACTATGACTATCACTCTATTGTCCTTATTATTGCTCATACCTGTTAATTAAATGGAAAATGGAGGACCTAAACCTAGGAATACTTAGAGGTGACCCGGTAATCTGATTGGGTGGATCATTGACCCGTGTCTGTGGCTAGGCGGGCCCTTTTTATGGCCTAAGTTGGATGTGAATTACCCTAGAATGGAGAGGTTAGATTGTATGGGCTTGTGACCCATTATGGACGTAGATGGATCATATGTCATTGAACATGGACTTGTATCTCATATGGATTGTTATAGACCAGGCCAAGTATTTGGTGGGCCTTGGTACGGATCCAATGATTGGAATTGGACTTGAACTATGATCCACAATTTGTATTGAGTACTTAGACCTCTTAGGGACTTTTGTTAGGACCTTGTTCACGCAAGGCAAAGCCTAGACAGACACAGACCTTTATTGTTTCCGAGTCGGCATAGACATTCACTCAGTTGATTTAAGCTCAGCCAGTTGGACTGATCATCACTGGTAGGAGCTATTGAGATTTGTTGTGTGGCTATCATGATGAGCACTGTTGGGACGGACGGTGTGATGCCGGTTCCGGTCGTTGTGGATGATGTTGATGATATTTTGCGGGGTTAGTAATCCCTAGCATTAGTTTAGGATCCCTACCACGACTGTGTTCAGTATGGGAGGGCCGCGGCATAATATCCCGCGGTGACCAGCTTATGTGGATGTGCCATATTGTGTAGGTTTATTACTGTTATGCTTATTATGATTCTACATTGTTATCTTGCACGACTGCATAGCATATGTACCTTTGTTACTCTCTTAACTTTATACATGTCTCTACTCATTTGATGCATACATTCTATATTATCTGCATATTGTGACTTGCCAGATCTTTAGATCTGACCCACTCTTGGTGCTTAGGTCTTGACCCCGAGTTCGAGGGCGATGCGTTCGCACTCGTTGAGGTGCCCGTAGCAGGCGACTACGGATGGGGGCCGGCCGACCATGAGGTCGAGTCGGAAGGTGGAGAGCCGATACCAGCTGCAGGGGTTTGAGAGCTCTTTTGTCTGGGTTTTTGAGAGATTTTTGTTGTGAGACGGGTAGTGATAAAAATATGTAATTAAACTTTGATTTTGTTATCACTATACATTTAGGCTGGACTTCAGCCCTTCTACATTTGACATATATACGATGATACCTTATGCTTCCGCTATCTCTGTATGGCTTCCGCTTATAATACGCTTCCGCAATAATAACTGTTGTTACATTATTGTTCAAAAAGTTTTAAATTGGACCTCACTGCGGACCTACGATCTTGGAAGTTCTCGGATTTTCCGGGAAGTAGCGCGCCAATTTCGGTACTTTGACGATTTTCTCGGTATCCGGAATTGGGGCGTTACAATTATGTTTCTTTTGTTGGTATGTCATGTATATTTTTATCAAGACATGTCTGAGACATGGAATGTCTTTTATCCATTTTGTTGAAATGTGATGAACACTTTTAGTAATTTGTGGGATTTGTGGACAAAAATGACTTCTATTAAGATTCGTGAAATGTCATAATTTTTATTAATTTTTGTTTTTTTTTCTTCACCTGCAGCATGAATAGAGAAGATCTTGTGTTCTTGTTAACTAATGTTGTTACATCAACATGTCTTTTATGGTACCGTTTTCAGTATCTCACCAAAAGTAAAGTTCATGAAGCTGCACAAAGTGGAAAGACTTATCTTAATGAGATCTTGACTGGACATCCCCATAAATGTCCCGACATATTCAGAATGAGTAGTGGTTGTTTCTTGCTTTTGGCTAATGAGCTAAAACGCAGGGGCCTTTTACGAGACTCTCGTACAGTGACGGTGGAGGAGCAGTTGGGGATATTTTTATTCACTGTTGGCCACAGCAAGAGAAACCGTGTAATGCAAAACTTATTTCAACATTCAGGGGAGACAATCAGCAGATACTTTAACAAGACATTGGATGCAATCATAAAACTCGCGCCATATTATGTGAAACAATCCGATGGGGAGTGTCCACACGAGATTGCAAATAATCCTTTGTTCTACCCATTTTTCAACGTAATATTTTATGAGGCAACAAATATAAAATCAAATGCTATATTTTAATGCATGTTGTATTTGTTTATAGGATTGTGTTGGAGCGATAGATGGTACACATATCCCCGCATGGGTTAGACTTGAAGAGCAAGTCCGTTATCACAATAGAAAGGGTGGATTATCACATAACGTTATGGCCGTTGTATCGTTTGATATGAGTTTCCAGTATGTATGCGCTGGATGGGAAGGATCAGCCTCAGACTCGAAGATTCTTCAACATGCAGTATGGAGACGGGCCCAAAATAGGTTACGTGTTGCAGCAGGTACTAAACTCTAGTGCCCTTTGTTATTAAATGTATAAATATTTTCCTATTTATGCCATAACAAGAATGTCTCATTATTGTTTTTTAGGAAAATTTTATCTAGTAGATGCTGGTTATGCAAACACGCGTGGGTTTTTAGCCCCATTTCGCGGAGTCCGGTATCATTTAAAAGAATGGTCCACAACACAGGCGCCTAGGACTGAACATGAACTATTCAACTTGCGTCATGCAAAGTTACGCAATATAGTGGAGAGAACATTTGCAGTGTTGAAGCAACGTTTTGCCCTTCTGCAAACTGCTCCACGATATCCTATGAAGACACAAGTCAAGATCGTTGTGGCATGCTGTGTTTTACACAACTTTATCCGTCAATGGAATATTGAGGACGATTTGTTTAGGATAGCATTTAATGAAATGATGGAAGAGGATGATGTGGTTGATGAAGAAGATCAGGATATCAAAGCGGACAATGTTGGTGGCCCCAGTGATGCGGACAAGCAATTTATGACAGGTTTTAGAGAACAACTATCGAAAGATATGTGGGAAGCTTTAGCTTTATCAATGTTTTTTTTTTTTTTTGGGTACATAAGTTGCTTATATGGGTTTTTTTTCTTTTGTTGGGTTGCTTTTGTGTACCTCTTTTGGGTTTTACTGGTGGCCCAGCCTATGGGCATCATTTTTGGGTGGTACAGCTCCACCTTGGTTGTGTCTCTATGATATGAGTGCAAGTGGGTTGGAGCTGCTCCTCATTATTTGGTAAATTCAGCCCTTAACTTTGGAAATATATACTTACTTTTCATCCAAATTAAGGTAAGCTCTCTACTTTATGTTAATGGATTGGTTGCATTTTCATTTTCCATATGACACTTGCGTCATGAATGACCTGGTAGTTGCAAAAGTTGAGGTTGATTGTTGTTCTCAAGTATTTAGAATTCTTCACGAGTTTTAGATCTTTTTCCCCTGTTTTATGCTTGCAAGAGATCAATTGACCCTTTTGGATATACCCCAATTTATTTCCACCAGCTCACATTTGGGAAGGCCAGAAATGGGCTTGCTCCTTGGTTTACTGGAGCCCTCTCCCTGATTGTTGGTTGTTTCAGGGCTGTGCTGTTGGTTTATTATTTGCTCTGCTCCCAGTTCTGGGCGGTAATAGCGGACTTTTTTAAGGAATAATCTCGATGGCAAGGCTGTAAGTAATTTTATTATCTCAATTTGTAGTATATTCAATTGGTTATTTATTCAATCCAATTATTTCTTTGCGCTTCCCTGTTTTTCCAGGTTGCTGGTGTTGTCACTGTTCTTAACATCATGTTCCTTTGGACCTTTATCAGCTCCTTTCATTTGGCGACTTCTTTTTTTTTTTTTTTCTGTCTTAGCACACTTCTTTTTTTTATTTGAAGCTTTTGTAAATTACGTGATGTGCTTGTTCAATGAGTTAAGACTTTGTGCTGGTTTGCAGACAAATGAACTCTATCAGCTAGCTTCTGTGGCATTTTGCCTGTTCTTAGCTTGGGTAAGAACAAACAAACTCCTTTCTTTTTGTTGAGATCAAGCATCTGTAGTAACGTTTTTTTAATAGTATCTTTTTGCAATTGACATTGGGAAATATTGTTTTCCTTAACCCAATGATAGGATCCAAAGGGTCAAAAACTGCTGTGACAACAGAATATAGTGACTGCCGTTCCTTGACTTAAGATAAAACAATGGAAACAATGTTTGATCTCCTTCAAATAGAGTAGTTCTCAATGCACTAACATACCACTAAAATGAGATAATGAACAAGAAGAAGGGGAAGTAAATAAAAAGGCATCACACAGAAGCTTATATCACTAAAATTGACTGTCCAACATGAACTACCTTGACTGTCAACTACTAACATACATATATAATGCTCCGACCTCTAAAAAACCTACTACTATTATAACTCTTTGTCTAACCAACAACCTGCAATGACTTCAAAGTTGTCCTAGGATATTATTGTTTAGAGTAGATTAGTCAGGAAAGGACAAACTTGAGAATAAGGTGGAAGAACTTCAAACGGATAAAACTTGCTTCAAATGCATCTACACAAAGTCACTCAAGATATGTATATTTTTCATATATAGGAAATATACAAGTCCCGTCAGTTACAAAAACTTGCTTCAAAGGCAAATGATCATATCCTATATTTTTTACATGGGAGCCTCTTTAAAGTAGTAAAAAAAAAAAAGGTTGAGTTCCAACAAATACTTAGCCAAGCTATAAAAGCCCACACCTAAAGCAAAATGTTTTTGTTGCAACTGTGATTGACCCATGCAACATGTTTAGGCACTGTACTTAGTGCTAAAAAATCCATGTTCCATCCATCATAAAATGGATAGAGAAGTGCATTCCTCTGACCCATGTAACAACTCATTAGGGTCTACAACCTTGAATTTTACCAAGTCATTGAGGCCAGTGTCTTTGATCAGAAAAAGATTCTTAGAGGGAGATGGTCTTTTCTTGGAGATGCACTTTAGTGGGTGACCTATTCTTAACTCTTTCTAGAGTTGCAGAAAAAGGGTTTCTTTTACACTTGGGTTTGAATATATTAACACTAATCATAAACCATTTAACTTTTTGTTTCTAACTTTGTGTTGAATGAGAATAATTAAGCCTTGGTTTTTTTTTTTCTCAAAATCAGCAAGAAATGTAATATTCTGCAAATCAGATGAACCTTCTTTATTACTGTTAGACAATTCATAAGCACAAAAGAGAGACAAGATGCATAGAACTGAAGCTGAAAATGCATCAGGTTTATTTGTTAGATTTTGTGTGTTATGCAGTATATATATATATATTTGGGTTCCAATCTAGATAAACTCTTGTTGTACTGAAATCTGAAATCTGAACAGGAGGGAAATGGGAAGGGGGGGTTGAGATGGTCGAAATTCTGAGCAGGAGAATAATCTTTTGGAGGTAAAGTTGGTAAAATTTGAAATCTTTATTGTATTGCTGCCATCCTTGTGATAGATTGCCTGCCATTCTTGATTCAATCTTTCTTCTTCCTTCCTTTTTATCATACTATCATTACTGCTCATCTAGTGGTCATGCCTGTTTTGGGTCGTTGAGCTTTTCTAGTTGTTCTGATGGGCATGTACATGTGTGCATCCAGCAATGTAAGACATGAATAACCGTAAATTGTATGTTCCTTTTCTTTTGTTGAGTCATTGATGATGATTGGGTAGCAGAACATATGTTATAGATGAAAACATAAATTGAGCAACTTGTATCAGCAGCTACATCTTCAGGTATAGGGCTTCTGTTTTGGTTACTTATCATAGTCTTCCATGACAAGTTCCCCCTCTTTTTTCACCACAAGTACAGTGATAGTGGATGCAGCTGAAAAACTTGCAATCTTATTGGCCTTCACCATCCTACTTTGGAAATTGAAAGTGAACAAAAGTTTCATTTTGATTGTGGACTATGACTACAGGAAGGTAGAGATCTTGAGGCTTTAGTGATTATGTGGAGATCAAATCCGTATACTACGAGACCCCATATAAACAATCTCTTTTGGATAACTAGCTAATCAAGGGTCTATTCACATCTCTCCTTATGTGTAGAGTTGAATAGAATACTAAAAGCCTTTTTATATAGACTTAAAAGCCTTTTTGGAATTGCATGTTTTAATTATCTTTCACTATATGAGAAAACAAAGTCTATAGTACAGTCATCTAAAATGTACCTTTCAGATATGTATTGGGACAAGAACGGTTTCTTTGTTTTGGTCCATCCATAAGATGACTTCAACATTTTTTTACGAGTTTTTTAGAACATTTTTCTTCTTTATCATTAGCAGGCTTTTTCTTTATCATTAGCAGGTGTTTGGACTTCTGGGTTCTTCTTACTTTGTGGGCATTGCATGTGAGTTGGTTGATTTGTAGTGTTTATTGTTATTTGTTTGTTTTATGGATTGATGAGCATGATTGCATATGAGTTTGTTTTGATTCCCATGTTTAATTCCTAACATTTTTTTTTGTACCACAGGTTGAGACTGGAGATCAATGTAATAGAGGCCAATTGCTTGAACATCTTTTTATTTTTCATAAGAATATTGTACTTACACTATTTTGGATGCCATATTTTTACTTGAATTGGTAACGATGACGTGGCTAAACTTGTGGGTTGGGTTTAATAGTTATATGTTTCCTAATATGTTGAAGGAGCAGGTTTTGTACATTTTTTATTAGTTAAATGAGTAGACTTTATTGTACATTTTATTTGAGTCGAATGAGCAGGTTTTATTGTATATTTTGTTGGAGTTGAATGAGCATGTTTTATTGTACATTTTATTTTTTTTGAATTTTGGAGCCCAACTAGAATATACAGGTGATGTTCTCTACAGCATGTTTGGATAAACAAATTTTGTAGTGGATGTTGTCATAGGCAAGAGTGGTTTGTAGTATAATGGTTTTTTGTGGAAGTGGAAATATAACTCTTCAGATTATTCTTGCAAATGGTTTGAAATGCAAATAGTTTGTAGTTGAAAGGTTTGAATCCACTGGCAATAATAACCGGTCAGATTATTCCTACTCCTAGTTGCTCATTAAAGGTTGGTTTCTACCGATTGCACTTTCCTTGACTGAAGTAAACATGTTGCTGAGAAATAGCTCCTATGTAAGAGAAAGTTGCATTTTGCAAGTGATATAAAATCAAAATCCAGAGAGCTGCAGGACATAATTCCAAACCAGAGAGAATCACAACTTTGATTTTATGAAAACACCATGCTTCTTAAGGTGAACAATTTATAGAAACATTTATTTACAACAAAATAATTTTCTACATAGTCCAGCTTTGTCTTGTTTTTCAAGTATAAGAATTCTTCTCATTGTGTACAGTTTCTCTTGGACAATAGGCCTAAAGCTGGTGGAAATATTGGGAGTGCGTCTAATTGGAGATACTGGTGTACAATTTTTGATTAAATCCTAAGTAGCTAAAACTTGAGTGATGGGGGTGGGTTTAATTGGAGATGGTGATTTGGGATATAAGTTAGGGTGGGTGGTGTGAACTGGATTTAAGATGGAAGATAACCATTCCTTTTTTTTTTTTTTTTTGTGGATTCCACTCGTGTTACCAAACGTGGGTCTGAAGGAATCATCTCGGATTCCTCTGTACTAGCCAAACGTGGAGTGCGATGAATCCTCTTCCTCATAAATCTCTTCTGCGGAAAGTTTAAATCCACGGCACCAAGGATTCATCCGAAGAGAGGATTCCTCTCCCGTTACCAAACGTGCCCTAAAGGTATTTTTTTGCGGCGAAATATATACCGTTGCAAAGTTACAAGTTTTATGTGACCATTCCATTTTTTACGGCGATTTTGGTAATTATTGCGGCGATTTAATTAGACGCAAAAGCTATTTAAGTATTTCCAGCGTTTTTTTTTTCGCCGCCATATCTAAATGCGGCAGACCGCTTAACTCCCGACGTTTTCTTTTCCCTTCCCACTTTTTTTTCCCTCCCGCGCTCTGCCCTCCCCTATTCCCGCTTATCCCTCACTCATTTCTCTCATTCCCTCCTCTCCTCTCATCTCCATCGTTGTCCTCTCATCTCCATAACCCATCTCCTCTCATCCGTTTCTATCTCTCCCTCCCTCTCCAGACCTCTCCACAGCGAAGTAGAACCTGAATATCAAATCATATTTAAGGTTTGTTGTTGTTTGGTGATGATGGATGCTTCAATCTTTGTTTTCAAATTGCAACTTATTTCCCATTCATATATATTACAACTAATTCATATACACTAGTATATGTGATCTCCTGCCTTTTGCTGAATATCCATGAACATAGTCACATGCTTGGGAATTCCACACGATAGATTGTGCTTCTTCCAAGTAAAAACACTAGCAACCTACTGTATTCTAATATTTATTTGTACCACTCATATGAGGCTCGCAGTCGTAACTTGTATGCATTGGGTCAATTTGTATTTTTTTCCTTATAGGTATAGTACAGTTGGCTTATTTGAGTTATGTTGCTCACGTAGATATTTTTTGTTTCATTCTTATGTCAGGCATCTCAAGCATGGATGTAGTGGGTTATGCAGAAGAGAAAAGCTTTTGATCAGCGGGGTGATGTGGCCATGCATTCAATATTGGGCTGAGTAGCAGCAACATATGAGTTGTACACCAGATTTTACAGCCTTCATTTTAGTGATAATAGACTCCTTAAATCTTTTTATGGCCACAACAGTGATGTGTGCCTTATTTAAGAGTAGCCCGATTTATACTTGATATGAATATAACGCACCGCCACATTGTATAAATACATGAGTTTGGAAGAATTGATGTTTGAACAGATTTACGAATTTTTGTGTGTTAATATATAGAAACAAAGATTAATTATATGGTGTTTAAATTAGCATATGTGACAATAAATGTGACGTGAGGGGAAAAAACAAAAACACACCCTGGAACGAGCAATTCCGTTGAGTTGAAATTGACGCAATTAAGTTTTACCCACGAAATTTGCCTAGCGGCGAAGTGTACATACGTTGCGAATCATTTTTTTCCGGCGATAAATAGTCGATGCAATTGATTTAATGAAACCAAAAAATACATAGCCAGAAACGAGCATTTGCGTCGATTTCATTTCGTTGCAATTGAGTTGTAGCTGCGACATTTAACTTGCGACGAAGTTAAAAAAAACGTTGCGAAAATATTTTTCCGGCAATAAAAAGTCGCTGCAATTGATTTTTTAAGTCAGACACGAGCATTTAAGTCGATTTTATATCGACGCAATCAATAAATAGATGCTGAAAATGACTTTTTTGAAAGAAAAAAATAACGGTAGAATCAGCAATTGCTTCGATTTTAGATCGACGCAATTGTGTTTTACCCGCATAAATTTTTTGCGGCGAATTTGGAAAACGCTGGAAAAATTTAGTTGCGGCGATATAAAGTCGCTGCAAGATAATATTTATCGCTGTAAAAGACATTGTAATTATAAGTTGAAGGCTATTTGCGGCGAAAAAAAACGCCGCGAAAAAAAAAGTTTTCGCGACGATTTGCTGTTTTCGCCGCTAAAGATTAGAAGTGAAGGATTTATGCGGCGATTTGCGACGAAGTTGTAATCGCCGGGATAGAGAGTTAGCAGCGATTTTGGTTATTATTAGCGGCGAAAATGTGCGCCGCGAAAACACTTTTCTGTTGTAGTGTTTTGCTTGTATGTATTGAGAGAATTATGATTAATATGTGACTTAAATCATTCTCCAAACCTCATTGTGACTATTGCAGTAAATCATGTACCCATATGCATAGGTCAGTCAGCATAAGCTTTGAATGGTTTGGTTCTTCATGAAGTGGACCGCACATAGTTGATTTTGACCAGACAACGTATAATCAACCTTGCACCAATGCTTGAGCCCTTGAGATCATATGCGTGCTTCTAATCATGCAACCATAGTGACACAAGGTCATTCCTCATTAATAGAATATATAATATATGTATTATAGGTCTAGGGTTCTATACATCATGTTGTCTAGACTACAACAGCATCTTGGCAGGAGACCCTGCATTTACAAGCACTCCTTAGTCCTGGAAATGCAGGCACCTCACAACTCTTTGGCAAAGGAGGAATGCTCTGGGGATGTCTGAACACATTGTTTGGATCAATCAATGTCTTGGCTCTGACCAATCTCTCGTAGTTTCCCATAAAGTACCTCTCTCCCCATGACTTGGCCACCTTCCATGCATCACATATGTAGGTGCAGAAAATTATGACCCACAATAAGAGGGTGCCTTACAGGACTTATCCGGGAAGATGATGGTTTCAGGAACGTCTGGATGCCGTCCGAGAGCCTGAAAGGGAGAAGCAAACGGTCAGAGGACCCTGGCCTGAGCGGCGCAAGGCTCTCCGATGCCAAAGTCAGTATATGAACTGGAACGATGGAAGGGAGGGAGAAGAGAGACAGAGTAAGTGCTCTGTGAATAATATTGTGTGTACCTTGCATGGTGTTTGGGGGTCTATTTATAGAGGTTTGGATCGTATCTTCTCAGAGAATATCTTGGTGTGGGTCCCATGATCTGACCGAAAAGTCATGATCAGCCCACAAAGTAATAAATGCAGTCTAATCCGGCCCACTCAGCATTTAATGCCAGTCGGGTCAGCCCACATTGCATTAAATGCGTGTCTTGTTGGGCCAGATTGTGTTGGGCGCCTTTGGCGGTAGGAGTACCAGCGGATCTTCCCTCGGGCCTTGCCCTGATGTGGCCTCAGCCGCTGGATGCTGCCATGTGGCGATCTGGTGAAGATAGTGGGGCGGCTGGATGTCATATCTGCCCCACTAGCTCGTGACCCAATCCCTCCACGTGTCTGATGACGTGGGGGATGAGGGGCCCAAGCGAAGGTTCTTTCTTGCTTCGGCTACTGTTCTGGCTTCTTCAGCCGAGGTGGCTTTAGCCGAGGGTAGGGTTATTTGCTGAGATGGCATCCGGGGTGGCCTTGCCGAGATGGACTCTTTGCCGAGATGATGCCCGAGGTGGTCCAGTTCGGCGCTTGTGGCCTGGAGATGTTTGATGTCGGCCAAGGCCTTTGTCCTGGTAGCCGGGATGAGATCGGTGCCACGTGGGCGGCACGCGGGTGGCACGTGAGGATGCTTAAACCATCTGATGGCTGTGATTAGCTTAATCCTGTAGCTCTGGAAATCTCCCCACACAATTGCCCCCTAGCTTCCGAGCTCGCGTAGAACGTCAGTGCCGTGAGGTCGGGAGCTATGTGCCGGGTCTATCTGGGGGAGAGCCTCTTTCGGCCCTGACTCGCTGTCGCTTTGGATGTTCGAGGTGATAAATGACGTCCCCTATTCAATGCTGAGGACAGTTCGACGGCTCCACGTGTCGTCTCCTGGCTGGTTGTCTGTCTCTTCGAGGTCGTACACGCCGTCTCGTCAGGGGCGCAATCAATTTTTGAAATGATTCGCGCGCCGCTTCAGGGAGGCGTAATAAATTTTCGAAATGATTCGCACGAAATCCCAGGGGGGCGCCCCTTGGCACGCCCGATTAGGGTTTCTGCAAAGGGGGGGCCTCTCTGCTATAAATAGGGCAGTTGAGGTCTGCTCCATCCTTCGTTTGCGATTCTGAATCAGAGGCGAGCGTCAGAAGAGGGCAAGCTACTGTCGAGGGAGCTTCATCTGAGGAGTGGTGCGCTGCTGAGGTTGAGTCTCTTCGCTGTCCAGCATCTTCGTTCTGCTTCCGTAAGTCCCTCCTGCTTTGCTTCTTCTTCTGCGGGTTTCCCTGGTTTTTAGACTGGGATAGGAATGGGGATTTACAGCCACTGGTTAGAGAGCGAGGCAGCGATCGAGGGCTTTAGATCAGCCTTTAGGATCCCTGCTGATGTCCAAGTCAGGGGTGCTGAACCCCGCGGCTACAACTCTCGCGATTTTTCGGGAGGTTGGATGCCTTTTCCGCTGGTGGCTGTGATAGAAGGCGGGGTCCGATTTCCACTTCACCCGCTCCTTAGGAGATGCCTTAGTCAGTGGTGTCTCTGCCCCTGCCAACTGCTGCCGAATGCCTTCAAGATCGTGATGGGCACGGTCAAGTTGAATGAGGTCCTGGGCACCGACTTCGGCGTCTTCGACCTTGAGGACGTCTACGACATATGCAGGTCCGGGGATTCTTATTATCTCCGGGCTAAGCCAGGCCGGGACGGCTTCATCCGATACTTGGAGGATTCGAGCAAGTATGCTGGAGACGATCTGCTGTACGTCTCGGGGAACTGGGAGTTTAGGGAGGCCGACACCGATAGAGGCTACCAGGTCCCTCGCCATTTCGGCACCATCCCAAGTAAACATCCTTCGTGTTTCTTTTTTCATAAGTTTCTTTTTATTCTGCCGTGCTTATGCTTCTGATTGCTGCAGCTTTGAAGGAGAGGAAACGGGCTGCCAGATACATTTGGAAGAGGAACGATGCCTGGCTCCGTCTGGTGAAGCGGTACAGCGGTCACGACGGCAGGGCGGCTTGGTCGCTGCTAGGATATAAGCCGAAGTACCGCGGGTATCTGAGGGGCACCGTAGAGCCGATCCAGAGTGAAGGTGCCGGATCCGGGGTTGGTCAGGAGCAGGCTGTTCCGGAGGTCGCAGAGCCCTCGCGGGCGTCGTCTGAAGTAAGGGTAGCGTCTGGAATCCTAGCTTCCATATCGGGATCGAGACTTCCCCAGGTCTCAGGAAGGGAATCGAGTCAATCTGCCCGATCTCCCTCGCCAGGATCCGAGATGAGGCACACCAGGCGCTTGTCCTTCGAGGATCTCGAGGCTTTGGCGCTTGGAGCGGAGGACGCCCGAGCCCCCCAGGAGCCGGTAGATTCTCCGAGGCATCCGTCTCCGAGGGCTCGGGTGGCTTCTCCTGCGGAGGCGGCGGAGGTACCCGTGCCCCCTAGCCCTGTTGATCTAGGGGTACGCTTGCCCCCTGCCGAGGTCGAGCAGGAGGAGACTCGGCCGCTGAAGATGGCGAGGACCGACGCGGGCCCTAGCTCGGCTGCTGCCTCGATGCCCCAGGGACCGCCGTTATGGGAGCCGAGCTTCATGCTTGGGTCGGGGAGGCCGATGACGATGGAGGATTGCATTCTTCACAAGATCGAACTCCCGGTCCTCGAGGCCTTAGGGCGAGCCTGCGCCCTTCCCCGGGACATGGAGCGGCTGGACAAGTACAGTGACCAGAAGCTGATCCTGTCGATGTTGCAGTCCAACTTCGCGGTAAGTCTTCATTTCGCTTCGTCGAACCAGCGATTTAGCATCTGATGCTCTCTAGGTCTAATATGTACACCTTATTTCTTTGGCAGGCGGCGCAGAAGTCCATGGCCGTTGCTGACAGGATCCGCAGGTACAGCGCGGACGCTGCCGAGCTGTCCGCGGAGAAGAACGGCCTGCAGGAATCCCTGGACGCTGTGAGCCAGAAGTTGGCTAGGGCGGAAGAGGAATATGCGGCGAAGCTCGAGAAGGCGAAGGAAGAAGCCGAGGCGGAGCGGACCAAGGTGGCCGAGCTCGAGGTCTCCATCTCGAAGATGGGAGACGATTACGCGGCCCTGCTTCAAGCCGAGTCCAAGAGGGCGGACGAGGCCGAGGCGAAGCTTGAATCCGAGTCCAAGAGGGCGGATGAAGCCGAGGCTAAGCTCGAGTCCGAGTGCGATGCTGCATTCGAGGATGCCAAAGTGCAGGTCACCGCCCACTACAAGGAAAGGGTTCTCGTGGTGAGGGATAAGGCTTGGGCGAAAGGGTGGCTTGCCGGCCTGAAGGAGGTCGGGGTCTCGGAGGGCCACCGCTCCTTTCGGGAGCCGCCTCCGTACCCGCTTCCGGTGCCGAACTCTGCCCGTCCATCCGGCGAAGCCTCTGACGCCGCAGCTCGTGCAACTGACCGGTCATGACCTCGGGACATCGGGACCTTGGGATTTTTGCTTTTTTGCTTTACGTTCTAACTTTCTTCAATCTGTATTTGCTGAACACTGTAATGAGTGAGACTTTAATACAGTTGAAGGTTTCTTGAAATACTCTGTGCTTTTATCCTTTTTCTTTTTGGCTTGGTTCTTCGCTCGCTTGAATTCGGTAGAGTGCTCCCTTAAGATCTTTTTTTTTTTGGTAGTTGCGCTGATACTCCGTATCTTAGGCGATCTTCATTGGTATTCGCGCTGATCCTCCGTATCTTAGGTGATCTTGAATAGCAATGAACAGGGTGGCGCGGCAGACGAGGGAGCCTGACGGATGTCTCCACGTGGCGCCATAGGGTTCGCTGGTCAATAGTCGCGCCTTCCCAACAACGCGTGGGAGACTTCGCCCCATAACTCCTTTTGGAGACTGAGCCTTCTTCCATCCTATAAATAGGGGGAACAGGCTCGCCATGGGAGAAGGAAGGAACATGGTTGTAGGAGCCATGTCTGGAAGGTGCCTGAAATTGCCTGATCCGGGGGAAAACCCTGCGCCGTTGGACGGCTGCCCCCGAGGGGGGAAGGCTGTCGTGGCCTGCGCGCTCTCTGAAGGATCTCCCCGTGGGCCACGCGCTCTCTGAACGCGGGTCCACGGCCGCTGGCCCTTGGCCAGACAGAGTGAGGATGCGCTGCAAGGGGATGGTGGCGCATCCTCGTCCAACACGCCCCTGTGCGCCCGTCGTACGGAAGGCGGGTTGAGGCTCTGCTGGTCCGAGAGGTTTCTTCACGCTTGGCTGGTCCCTCTGGCCACCGAGGGTGGTGCAGGGCCCAGCGAGGTTCAGGATCGCTCAGAGCCTCCAGGCGGCGATCCGGCGTCCTCGAGCCTTCTGCCTGAAGAGTCAGCGAAGATCAGAGTCTCCTAGTCTCTCTATTTTCTGTTTTTAGAGGACTGTGGTCCTCCTTTCTGTACTCTGCTTTCTGTTGTGTATTTCTTGTAACGAAGCAGTTTGCAATGAATGAAAAGGAATTTTCTGATTACCCAAGCTGTGTATAGTGCTTTTGAGTTCTTTTTCTCATTTCTTTGCGCTGTTCTGGAATGCTTGGATTTGTGTTTGAATGCTGGCACTGACCTCGGCCGAAAGGGCTGGCTTTGGCCGAGACGAGATGCATTGCGCCGAGATGGACCTATTCCGTTGGCCTTGGCTCGGCGATAGTGAGTCCGGCGATGGCCTTCTGAGGGAGGGGTGTATGAACCCGGAGATGGCCTTCTGTGTGCCCTAAGACACGGGATTTTAGGAAAGGCTGAGTGTATAAACTCGAAGCCGTTTCCAAGGCGTGGAGCCTGTGTGCCCTAAGACACGGGATTTTAGGAAAGGCTGAGTGTATAAACTCGAAGCCGTTTCCAAGGCGTGGAGCCTGTGTGCCCTAAGACACGGGATTTTAGGAAAGGCTGAGTGTATAAACTCGAAGCCGTTTCCAAGGCGTGGAGCCTGTGTGCCCTAAGACACGGGATTTTAGGAAAGGCTGAGTGTATAAACTCGAAGCCGTTTCCAAGGCGTGGAGCCTGTGTGCCCTAAGACACGGGATTTTAGGAAAGGCTGAGTGTATAAACTCGAAGCCGTTTCCAAGGCGTGGAGCCTGTGTGCCCTAAGACACGGGATTTTAGGAAAGGCTGTGTATAAACTCGAAGCCGTTTCCAAGGCGTGGAGCCTGTGTTGCCGGAGTCGACCAGAGAGACAGATTGACAAGGCAAAAGCTGCTTTTATTGATTCTGAAGTTCATTACATCTTTAGAAATAGAATTTCTTCAAGTGGGATGCATTCCACGGTCTCGGCAATGGCTTGCCATCCAAGTCTTCGAGCTTGTAGGCTGACTTTCCTGCCAGTGAGACTACTCTGAACGGGCCGTGCCAGTTCGGGGCAAGCTTCCCCTCATTTGGTTCTCTGTCAGCTGGCAGGGTCTTCTTTAAAACGAGCTCTCCCGTGGTGAACCTTCTTTCCTTGACATTTTGATTGTATGCCCTGGCTAACCGTTGCTGATAGTCGGTTAGTCTCAGGGCTGCTGCTTCTCGTCGTTCGTCCGCCAGCTCCAGCTCCATCGCCAGGTTCGTCTCATTCCGACCTTGGTCGACCAGCTCTGTCCTCAGGGTAGGGAGGCCGATTTCCAGAGGAATGACCGCCTCCATTCCGTAGGCCAGAGAGAATGGTGTCGCCGAGGTGGACCTCCTTGGAGTTGTTCTGTAGGCCCACAGCACGCTCGGAAGCTCTTCTGTCCATCTGCCCTTTGCCTTGTCCAATCGCTTCTTCAGGCCGTCCAGGATCACTTTGTTGGAGATTTCTGCCTGGCCATTACTCTGTGGATATGCCGGGGTGGAGTAATGGTTTCTGATGCCATGTTCTTGGCAGAAATCTCTGAAGGATTTGGAATCGAACTGAGTTCCGTTATCCGAGATCAGGGTCCGAGGGATGCCGAACCTCGTGAGGATGTTTTTCCAGACGAAGTTCCTGGAGTCCCTGTCCGTGATGGAAGACAACGGTTCAGCCTCTATCCACTTGGTGAAGTAGTCCGTAGCCACTATCAGCCATCTTTTGTTCCCTGGAGCTCGGTGAAGAGGCCCCACAATGTCCAGGCCCCATTGAGCGAAGGGCCATGGACTGGAGAGGGGACTCAGGTCCTGCGCTGGCTGATGGAGGGAGTGGGAGAACTTCTGGCATTTCTCGCATTTTCTGGCGTAGACCTGGGCGTCCTTTTGCATGTAGGGCCACCAGTAACCCTGACTGATTGCTCTGTAGGCCAACGACCGACCTCCAATATGGCTGCCGCAGATTCCTTCATGGATCTCGTACAGGAAGTCGTCCACCTTGGACGGGTGGACGCATTGGAGGTATGGACCCGTGAAGGACTTCCTGTAGAGTTTGCCTTCTGGAGAGAGCCAAAACCGGGCTGCCTTGAGCCTGATCTTGTGGGCTTCCGTCTTGTCTTCGGGGAGCTGGTCATCCTTCAAGTAAGCGACGATTGGATCCATCCAGCTGGGGCCGAGGTCAGCACAAAGGACAAGCCGAGATGAATGTAGCTCTAGACTTGACCTTGATACTGACCCGACCTCGATGGTCCTCTTCTTTCCTGCTTCGACAGCGGAGGCCAGGTTTGCAAGTGCATCTGCATGCGTGTTGGTATCTCGGGATATTTGCCTGACCTCGGCTTTCTGGAATTGGGAGAGTAGCTTTTTCGCCAGGGCTAAGTAGGCCGCCATCCTGTCGTCCCTGGCCTGGTAGTCTCCAGCGAGCTGGCTAGTTACCAGTTGAGAGTCGCTGAAGATTCCAGGTGCTGGGCTCCGAGGATTCGGGCGCTGTTCAACCCTGCAATCAGTGCTTCGTACTCTGCCTCATTGTTCG
This sequence comes from Litsea cubeba, assembly GCA_012931725.1. Classification (NCBI taxonomy): domain Eukaryota; kingdom Viridiplantae; phylum Streptophyta; class Magnoliopsida; order Laurales; family Lauraceae; genus Litsea; species Litsea cubeba. The sequence continues at coordinate 22,253,057 of CM022953.1, read as the reverse complement.
TCGCTTTGAAGTCGAGGGTGAAAGCCTGCTCTATGACCAGTCCCTCTGGCGATTGGAGAACTATGCCGGCGCCAGCTCTCTTGGAGGTGGACGATCCGTCGACAAAGATCCTCCATGCCGAGGTGGGAGACTGCTGGACTTCTGTTTCTACTGGCTCTTGCCCTGTGCCCCCCAGTGCCGCGCCGAGCTGGGTCGAAGCCGGGTTGGGGCAGGCGAATTCGACTATGAAGTCTGCCAGAATCTGGGCTTTGATCGCAGTTCGGGGACGGTACTGTATGTCATATTGCCCCAGTTCAACTGCCCACTTTGATATGCGCCCTGAAAAGTCAGCTTTTTTGAACAAAGAACGGAGTGGGTGCTCCGTGATCACCACAATAGTGTGGGATTGAAAATAATGGGAGAGCTTGCGGGAGGCGGTGACAAGAGCCAACGCAAGCTTCTCCAATAGGAGGTATCTGGTCTCGGCATCGAGCAGGGTCTTGCTCGTGTAATAGATCGGCTTTTGAACTCCCTCGTCCTCCCTGATGAGGACGGAGCTCACTGCGTGATCCGAGACCGCAAGGTATAAATACAGGATCTCCCCCGAGTTGGGGTGGAGAGCAACGGGGGTGACATCAAATAAGTTTTGAGTGCGGCCAATGCCTGGTCGCACTCAGGGGTCCATTGGAACTTCAAATTTTTCCTCAGAAGCTGGAAGAAAGGCCTGCACTTATCTGATGAGCGGCTGATGAAGCGATTGAGTGCGGCGGCCATTCCTGTAAGCCTCTGAACTTCCTTTGTGGTAGAGGGACTTTGGATGCCCTGGATGGCGGTGATCTGTTCTGGATTGGCCTCTATCCCCCTCCGCGTCACCAAGCTGCCGAGAAACTTGCCAGAGGCTACGCCGAAGGCGCACTTGGAAGCGTTGAGCTTGAGCTTGTAGGCGCGAAGGATGCCGAAGACTTGGCCGAGATCCGCCAGGTGGTCGCTGGAGTGACGACCATGTCGTCGATATACACCTCTACCGTTCGGCCGAGCTGGGCCTGGAACATTTTCGTGACGAGGCGCTGATAGGTCGCCCCCCGCGTTCTTCAGCCCGAAGGGCATCACCTTATAGCAGTATGTGCCGCGGGGGGTGATGAATGAGGTTTTCTCCTCGTCGGGCCCGTAGAGAGGAATCTGATGATAGCCTCGGTAGGCGTCAAGGAAGCTCATTCGGTCGTGACCGGCGGTGGCGTCGATCAGTTGGTCAATCTTTGGGAGGGGAAAGCTGTCCTTAGGGCAAGCCCTGTTCAGGTCGGTGAAGTCTACGCATACTCTCCACTTCCCAGTTTTCTTCTTGACGACCACCGTGTTGGCCAGCCATACCGGGTACTGGACTTCCCGGATGGCCCCTGCTTTTAGCAGGTTGTCGACCTCTTCCACGACTGCATCTGTCTGCTGCAGCCCGGTTCTGCGGGCCCTCTGCACTACTGGCTTGTGGTCGGGGTCGACGTTGAGCTTGTGGCACATGACCTCAGGGTCGACCCCGGGCATCTCACTTGGGTTCCAAGCGAAGACGTCCATATTCTGTATCAAGAACCGAGAGAGTTCGGCCCTTTCTTCGTCCGACAGCTGGGTGCCGATCAGGAAGAAACGGTCTGGGTCTGCCGGGTCTAGCCTGACCTCGGCTAGGTCCTCGATGCTCTTCTTCTCAGGGTCCCTGCCGATCTCGTCGAGGCCCTTCTCGAATTCGGCCAGGTTGACGCGCTCTGGCTCCTTTACTGCTGGGACAGCGGCCAGCATGCACTGCCTGGCCTGCTGCGGGTCTCCCTTCACTGTGACCACTTCCATCTTGCCTTCCTCGTTCTCATGGACGAACTTCAGCTTTTGGTGGAAGGAAGAAGGAACTGCCTCTAGCCTGTGGAGCCACGTCCTGCCCAGAATGACATTGTAGGGGGAAGGGGCGTCCACAACCAGAAAGTCGGCTGTCACGGAGGCTCCGCCAACTTGGGTTTCCAAGGCGATTCTACCCTTGGGGTTAGACTGGTGTGGCGGACAACCCTAGCAGAGGTGCACGAACCTCCGTGAGGTCTGCTTCGGAGAGTTTCATCCGTTTGAAGCAGTCGTAGTAGAGGACCTCGGAGGAGCTGCCGGAGTCGACGAGGATCCTCTTTACGGTGAAGTCTCTTAGCTTCATGGTGAGGAGCAGGGGGTCATTGTGATGGACCTGGACTCCCTCTAGATCCCGATCCGAGAACGAGATGGCTGGTCTGTCGCGGCGGGCTTTCTTGGATGCCGGGGCGAGGTCGGCTTTCATCACTTCTTTCTCGTGCGAAGCCCGCCTGGCTTCGGCACGGGTTTGGGAGCTTCCCCGGGACGAGGAAGCGGGAGCCGAGGACGCCAGATGGATCACGTTGATGATCTTCTCTGAGTCCTCGCTGTCTGGAGCCGGGGCCGTGCTCTGGTGAACCCGGCCCTCGCTGCCGCCGGCATCACCCTCCTTGATGAACTCTGGGATGTGGCCCTCTTTGGCCAGCTTCTCCAGATACCACTGCAAAGTCCTGCATTCTTCAGTCTTGTGCCCGTTGCCCTTATGAAAGGCGCAGTGGAGCTTGCTCCGGGAGCCTTCAGTGGGTTCATACTTCAATGGGCGGAGGATACTTGAAGAACGGCTTGGATTTGATCTTGGCCAGGATGCGGTATATCGGCTCCTTGAAGACGACATTGACGCTCTGACTGGCGCTGGAGGGAGGTCTGGGCTTCCAATTGCCCCCAGACCTGGACGACGAAGGCTTCGCCGAGCTGGAGGCCCAGTCCCGCTTGGACTCCTGCTTCTGGGAGGGCCTCCCGCCTCTTTGCCGAGGCTGGCTATTCTTCTGTTCGGGCTCTGGGTGCCCGTCCTGATCCTTAGCTCGGATCTCGTCTTCCTCCCGGGCGATAAAGCGCTTCACCCGGGTCATCAACTCTGACATGGATTCTGGGGTGTCCCCGGCCAAGTCCTTCCGCAAGTCGCTGCCGGGGATCAGGGCATGCTGGAAGGCGTAGATGGCTATCGCCTCTCTTGCGCCCTCGATCTGGCTGTAGATCGCCCAGAATCGGTGGGTGAACTTGGCGAGAGTTTCGCCCTGCTTCATTCTCAGGGCGATGAGGTCCCCTTCCTTCTTGGGGACGACGGTGTATGCCTGGAACTTCTTCAGGAAGGAGAGCTGGAGCTCCTTCCAACTGGAAACTGACTGCTCTGGGAGAGAGCAGAACCACTTCAGGGGGAGGTCACCCAAACTGGAGGAGAAGATTTTGCAGTTCAGGTGACCCTCGTTTCCCCAGATGGACATCTTCTGGGAGAAGTGTCGGAGGTGTGCAGATGGGTCGGACAGTCCGTCATAGGGGACGAACCGCGGGACGGAGAACTTCTTGAGCAAGGGGGTGCGCTCGATCTCCTTCGTGAAGGGAGAGCCCCCGAGATCAGTGTGTCCGCAGAGCTGCTTCTGGTCCCGCATGTCCAGGTTGTGCTGGAGAGCCCGCCTGACACGTTTGTCGAACCACTCCTGCTCGTCGTCCTCCTCTGGAGTCTGAACTCTGGACTTTCGCTTGGGGTGGTTCGGACTGTGATGGCTATGAGTTCGGCCGTCGCGACTATGGTGACTCCGGCTGTTGCTCGAGCCTTCGTCACGAATCTGGCCCCGTTTCTGGTCCAGATGATGTCTGAGTTCTTCGCGAGGAGGCTGGGCTACCCTGCTGGGAGCGTCCTTCTTTTTCCCCTGAGGTTCAGAGACCTCCCTCAAGGAGGCAGTTTGCACTGCCCTCAGCTGCTGCTGGAGCTCGCGAATCATACGTTCTTGCTTCTGGAGTTGCTTCTGGAGGAGGGCAGCTTCGGGAACTTCTCCAGGGGTTGAGTGTGGCGCGTTTCTCCTACGGCCACGGCTTTGTCCTTCCGGGGACGCTGATGCTGACGCTCATCGTGTTTGGGTGGCGGGACTTCTTCTGACGGGGTCGAGGCCTCGAGTCCCTCTTGGAGTGGGAACTCGATAAAGAGCTGAGAGCCCAGGCGGCCTTCCCCTGCAGTCGCGCCATGCACCGTACGGGAACGTCCTTGGGGAGGGTCGTCCGTTGGTGGTGGTGGCAGCTCGAGCGCTGCTCTTGAGGATTCTACCCCCTTCTTAGCTTTCGGAGGCATGGCTTCTGAGAGATTGAAGTTTAGAAGGGTTGGGAAGGTTTTGAGAGGTTTGGATGGCTGGGATGTTTCTTTCCCACAGACGGCGCCAATTGTAGGTGCAGAAAATTATGACCCACAATAAGAGGGTGCCTTACAGGACTTATCCGGGAAGATGATGGTTTCAGGAACGTCTGGATGCCGTCCGAGAGCCTGAAAGCACTACAACAATTTTCACTTTTGTCAGCGCTAAATAAGCGCCGGCAAAGGTCACTAAAACGCCGGGAAAAACCTTTCCCGGCGTTTTCTGTTGCGCCGGCAATTCGCCGGCAATGGTACGCCAGCAATATCCTTTTTCGGCGAAATAAAGTGGCGCCAGGAAAAAGTTGTCCATTGCCGGCGTTATTTTTCGCCGGGGAAAGGGGTTTATTGCGCCGGGAAAAGTAGTTTTTTTTCAAAAATAAAAATTCAAAAACTTTTGCCGGCGTTTTTTTGCGCCGGGAAAAGTAGTTTTTTTTAAAATAAATTTTAGAAAAACTTTTGCCGGCGTTTTTTTTGCGCCGGGAAAAATATTTTTTTTTTCAAAAAAAAAATTTAGAAAACTTTTGCCGGCGTTTTTTGCGCCGGCAAAACATTTATATAATTTTTTTAAAATATTTTGCCGGCGCTTTTTTTTGCGCCGGCAAAACATTTATATTTTATAAAAAAAAATTAATTTTTTAATTTCTTTCAAATTTGGCCTTGTGTGTACATCAGCCCAAAAATCACAACAATCACATGATCTGAACCATTTGTTTCACAGACATGTGAAAAAAGTAAATCACCATCTGGAACAAGTCAAAATAACTCACTTCAAACTCAAATGAGCAAGACTTCACAAAACACATTAATTGGACAATCCACACCAGTTGCAAAAGATCTTAAAGATACAGAGTTGTGTATAAGGTGACAGCTCCAATATACAGATTTGGTCTGGTTTTTGAAACACTGCAATTAATTGACTTGTACCTCACAATTCAAGGGTGGCTCATATGGATCATCTATGCCTGTGAAACCTGGAATACAAAATAGATACTAGATAAGTGCAATGAAGTAATGTATCATCTGTTGAGTAAAAAAAAAGAAAACTAAAAAAAAGAAATCAAGGTATGGTTACCATCTTCTGTCAATGAATTTCAAACCAACACTATGGAATAACATCCAATGAGTTGAAAATGCACCAATGGTTTAAGATCTTAAAAGTAATTAGTAGAAAGTAATGTAACTAGAATTAACCTAATTTAACCCTAGCTAACTCATTAAAAGGCTTCAAAACCCAAACTCTGATGTTTTATTTATATTAACAGATTTTAAAATCTATGTAATTATTTCTGTAAACATGCTCATAAAGCATACACCCCACCTGTTAAGGCTTACAAAAATTCGTGCTTTAGGCAATTGGAATTTAATTAGACATCAAGTACCTTACCCCTCAGCATTTTGAAATATAGTAATTCACTACCCTTCACATAACCATTATCACATAGGAGAACATCACATCCCTGAGTCACCCACAGAAGGGCTTTTTGCCTACTCTATTTCATGATTTAATCACATACCCCACTACTTGATATCCATGTTCATCCCATGTGCACAATGTTAAGGACGATGAAAGGATTTCATGGCGCTAACTCTTTTCTTTAGGATTATAACTTGGAATCCATTGAGAAATGTATGTTAGTTGAATTAGTTTCCACAACATGAAACTATATCAATTCCATATAAAGAGGTAACAGGGTTCCTAGCACATACCTTTGATCTTTTCAGCGCGTGCAAGTTTGTAGAGTGAAGGCATGCTCATGAGATGCAGTAAACCAGTGTCTATACATTCATGCCCTTAATAGTACTCTACTCGCCATATGCATTTTATTCTTGTTCCTAAAAGCTAAGTATGAATGAAGCCAGCCTTTTTTATGGATGCAAACCATTGGATCTCAATCTCCCCTTGAAAGGTGGGGACACAAACATTACTATAATAGAGTGATTTTCACAATATCATTTGTAAGGACACTCGCTGCATGATTGAGTCAAGCTAAGGCATGATTCATCTTCCAAGAAATTGAAATGCAATTCCTTGAATGATCCAATTCATTCAATCCAACTAGAGTGATATTCAAGTTCATAACTTGTCAATGAGGGGGCAGTTATGGCCCAACAATTAGCCTCCACAAACAAAACTTCACATCCAAGACTTCTAAGAAATTAAAGGGATCCAAGGTGTATTCAGATATACTGGATCATTTCTCATATCAAAATTATAAGATAATTACTAGTGGAGCCCTGCACGTGCAAGGCACGTGCACTGTCCAAACACTACCTATGTAACAAAGAGAAGTTTAAACACTACCTATGTAACACAGAGCAGTTTTAAATTTGATGTTTGTTTCCTTGTTGATGCCATTTTCTGAAAATCTACAAGAGTTCTCAGAATCTGAAAATGAATATGAAAATCATATCATAAACGAGAAAAGTGACCAGCATAATTATTAGCAATAGTCCAAGCATATTTTACACTTCAAGGAACTTAGACAACTGGAAATAGTTTGCAACATGGAGAGACAAAGAACTAAGCACACACACAAATGTCAAAGTAAGGCAAGTTGCATCATACAATGAAAATACATGATCTAAAGAGAAATTTGATTCTCAAGAATATAAAAAGAGTCTTACAAAGTTCCCATCTTTGGTGAATTTGCAACACACACATCAATGTCTACCAAGCTCCCATCTTTAAGTAAGGGTGGAACGTGGAACATACACCCACCCACCTACACAAGTTTTTTGAAAACTCTCCTTTTACATAGGGTCCCCTTAGAACTTTTTTTCTTTACATGGTGGCCCATGAAAAACTTCCAGGTAGTAACATCCTAGAAGTACCTATATAACAAGGAAACAGTGTCAAGAAATTAAGATGCTAGGCTTTGAGACAAGTTGATTCAGCCATATATGTTAATGAACTTAGTCATTGTGCACTCCTAATATGTATACATTTCATAGTGGTATGTCAGGCATATGGATGTCACTGAGTTAAAGGGTCTTGGTGAAAGAACAAGATAAAAGGATGAGCTGATGGAATTGTATAATGTTAACATTTAAACACATAATATGCAGGGGAAGTACATCAAGAGTTGAGTAGCAAAACATCTAAAATATATGTACTAAAGACACAATAGCAAAGATGAGGGAAAGTAGCATATACCTATGAAAATATGGGTAATGATCGGAACAGTGGGCTTAATGTTTCATGCTAAATTCAATCCTCTTCGTCTCATTGAAATGAATTTAAATAACTCCTTCAACGAGTATAAATCCCACTAATGATAATAACAGCCCATAAGCCATAAAGCAAGTTTATCAAATAATCTTAACCATTAATTAGTGGGCACTAGACCAACATAAACAAATCTATAAAACTTCCAGATTTGATGGATATGATTCGGGTATATATATCCAAATTAGAATCATCACCACTACCATCATGGCATTATCATAGTCTTGGTCATCATAACATAAATATCATTAAGGTTAAGGTGATGCTAAGCTGGTATTAATTTACAAAACCTGCTAAGAGAAGACAAAAGAGGTTGTCTTTTTTTCCTTCTTCTAGCAATTGATAGCTTGGTCCCTAGATCCAAGCTTTCCTGAAATTTAAGAATTTTCTGTATCTGGTGGTCAGAGTAGAAGAGAAACAAAGAGAAAAGGTTGCTTAAAGTGCGATTTCTTGTAGTGGTAATCAAAGAACAGAAAAATTAAAATGCAACTAATAAAAGGACAGTAAAACTAGATGCAACTGACAATGGAAAGCTACAACTAACTAAAAACAGAGGTTGCAAGGACTTACTGGTTAATAGCTTGAAGATAATGAATCACATTTGAACTTTGCCTTTCAGCCAGCAGCTAGAAAGAAGCAGCATGACAGCAAAAGTTTTTTTTAGATTAAAAATAAATGATGCAATTAAAAGGGAAGAAGGGAAAGACTTAATTGTGATATCAAAACTTTCGCTTTAGAGGCAGCCCCTACCCTTCGGCAAGCTTGCACAATGTCAGATTCCACACCATGTAATCCACGCCGAACTTCCTAAAAACAAGTCAGCATTTAGCAACATTACAACAAAAACTATTAAAAATAGGCCTTTTATGTTGGCAACATAAAATTGTACTCTTACATTGCTAGATGATATTAACATGTAAAACACCTTACTAAAGTAGCGTTGGAGCAAGCATTCCTTTAGTACGCCGCACATACCATAGAAGTAGAGCAAGTTCAACAACACCTGTAAACATGCAGTGTTTTAATCTGAATCAAATACTAAAAGATTGTGAAATACACATTTGTTTTCTCAAAATCAAGAAGAAGCTAGCTATGGACCAAAACCTTGTTGTACAACCACTCTGTCCAGGAAGGTGCTCTGCAAAGAGGGGAGACAAGTATCAACCCAAGAACACGTTCTCTGTATTTTGTCTGTCATGAAACAAGAAAACAGGTGACATTAGAAACAAGAAAACAGATGACATTAGATAGAAGTGGAATGGTTTCTCCAATCCAATAAATGCAGATGGACAGATGAGGGAGTCCGGATATACTCCAGCACTAGTCATTTGAAAGTGCTTAAAAGGATACATAGTCAGTGAAGGATCCCGGCATCATTAGAGTGAGAAAAGGCAGGGAAAATTGAGAATGAGAATTTCCATCAGATTTTTTCAGAATGAGACAAATGTCTCATATTTACTACATAGTGAATCTCCACATTCAGCCTAAACATACCGCAAAGAGTGTAAGGATGTAAGCGCCTGCAGTCACACCCAAGCAAAGGACCAATCTTTGCTGCTGCCCTCTTCTCTCTGTTTTTTCTCAGAATTGCCTCTGTTATCATCTTCCCTCTCCCCTCTCCTCTTTCCTTCCGGTTCTGAAAAAGCCTCTTTTTTTACCCATATTTGCTAATCCAACTCACTTATCACCATAAAGCTCTCAACATAACCCAAATACAAGTTACAACTAGATAGGCAAAACTCTCAACACCATTATTTCATGAGTAAAAGAATAGTTTTGTTGAATGAAAGGCGGTGATGATAGGAGAGAAGGTCAGCTCTCATCTACTTTTACTTGAGCAATGAATACATATTAAATATGAAAAGACAAAAAGAATTTCAAAATCCAGCAATCACCAAAACAAAGGAACTCATTAGGTGCATGAAGCTTGATGAACCAAGCTTCAGTTGTTTCCCTTGTGTATTGTGCATGAACCATTTAATTGTAAGGCTGAATATTTTCCATTGAGGTAATACAGTGCAAAAATGAAGGTGAGTGTGCAAATCAATGCAATTACTTATCATGCTATCTATTTAGACAGACATAAACAATAATAATTCAAAAGAGATGGCTACTGATTCATCACCACCCAATGTGTCATCTTTCTTTAAGGACAGTGGCTTTGTTCCATCTTTAGTCTCTTTGCAACACGAGCAAACTCGAAGATAACATCCACCTCTTCCACTTGCTTTAAAGGCCACCAGAGGAAGCATTTAGATTTCATATCAAGCAGTAAATATCAAAAGAGAAATCATACTATAAAGACCTAAAATGAGAAAAACAGGAACAAGAACCAGTGTATCACCCATGGAATCACGCAGAGTCACCCTTAACAATAGCTCAAACTGAACCTATCTTGAAAAGCTCTATGCGCCTGATGATTATAGCTTTATTTCAGCTTTCTTAGAAATAGAACTCCCTATGAGGCTGCAACAGTTAAAGATTTACACACCATCATAATCATTGATCATATTGCCTACCCCCACCCTCAATGATTCCTTAATACTTCCATCAAGATTCAAGATCTACACACCATCCAGAGGAGCAGACCAAGAATATAAGTCTCTATGCAAACAATAAGAATGTCATGATCTACTATCTTCATATTTGTATCTTAAAGTTTTTTTTTTTTTGGAAATTGTTAAATTTGTATCTTAAAGTTACTAGTCATGTTCTTCAACAAAAGCAACATCAATTTCCTCACTTTGTCACCCAAACAAGCCTTACTTCATAATGGGTGAAGACAGTAATTTTGTCAATAATTTATACCAATGTTTGAAAGGGAATAAATGGGTTATGCCTGGAGGCTCAACCAAGCCAATTACAGACAATAAATTCTTTTAAGAAATAATAACTGAGGCATCTAGATTGACTCATTGATCAACAAAACACAAATCCACCCCCACAGATCAACTAGGAAAACCAGAGATCCACCAAATATAGCTTGCTATTTGAGCAGAAAATGATCTTGATCAGCATTAATTTGCAAAACACACAAAGAGAGTTTTTTTAAAAAAGGAACAATTTGCAACCCAAAGGAAGTTTTCCTTTACAATTCTGCATGTGTCATTCATTCAACTTCACTTACATGATCTAGCCAAAAAACAATCTACGGAAAAAAAAAGAAGCATAAATAGGCACCATCATCTTAATTCAAACAAAAGAAAAACGAAAACAGAACATTCAGTCAACTTCATCAATCTATCTTTACCAACTAATGCATGTGTTACACTTACAAGAACAAAACAAGGTGCCTGTAAAACATTAATTACCCAAGCATATCAAAATGCATAGATCAGGATTTTGGGGCAAAAAGCATAGATCTTTAAAGATAAAATTTCCAATAAAACCGTCCTTAAAGAAATCAAGGTGACAAAGGTTGAGAACTCATTATTTAAAATAGGCCGAGCACTCATTATCTAGTTATTGAGATGCATCGATCTCCACCTCCATCATCCAAAAGTTCACAGTTTACACCGGTAAAAATGGTGCTTTCAAACCAAAATTGTGCCCATGCTTGTCTATTCAAAGGATGCATTAACCCCCTGTTTTATCATCAAATAAATCCTTCCTTTTATTTTTATAAAAAAATTTAACAGTAAACTTCAATCCAACCCATCAGCAGTAAAGCATTTGTACCTACCAGGCTACCTTTTTTTTTCCACACTTTCAATCATGGTCATCGTCATCAATAAACCAACATTTGTCTGAAATCAGTTGATGGATTCTACTTTTCACTTATCTTTATTAGGCAATTATTATTGGTCATGCAAAAAAAATGTAAATTCTTTTTTTGAACAAAAGATGAGATTTCATTAACAGAAGAAAAAAAAATTACACCTACATGAGATACAAGGCAACAGAACCCACTACCCCACTATGCAAAGCCATCACTCAATCAAGGAAACGAGAAGTCTATTGGATTGCAATGCTGTATACATATAGCATAAAAAACTCCACTCTCCATATTTGTAGTGTACACAAATACGATGGGTCCCAATCCCACATATAAGTAAACTACTACAATGGCATCAACATAGAAATGGATCTCAGTCTAAAAACACATCTCCAAAGCTGACAAACACTAACTCACTTCTCAAGAATGAGACTTTTACTAAATTTAAGCTCAACATCCTCAATGCTTGACACTAAAACAAGAGAAAATAAATAAGGTTTGCGGGATCGTAAAGAAAAGGGAATAAGAAAAACATACTTATATGAACCATTGAAGTATTCTATTCCTCCCCTGTACAAACACAAAAATAGTAATTTTAGAGGTTTTGATCAAATGGGTATTTCAGATGACAGGGGAAAAAGAATGGTGATATGGAGATGTTCTTCCTGAATGATCCTTCGATGTTCTTCCTGCCTTTGCGTGAATGCTCCTCTTCTTCGGAGTTCCGCGTGAATGGATGAAGGGCAGTAGTGGAGTGGGCGCGCTGGGCGAGCGGGGAAGAAGAACAGGGGAAGAGGGGAAGTCTGCTCTGGGTGATGATGAGATGGGGAAGGAGTTGATCGTCTGAGGGAGAGGATGGAGATGAAGATGGGAGGCTGGCTGGTCTACGTAGGGATGGTGTGGTGGATCTGACTGGGTGATGGAGATGGTGAGCGTGAGGTGGTGGCTGTGATGGTTTCTGCGTGTGAGGGTGGAGATGAGGGAGACGGAGATGGTGGTCCGCGTCTGGGAAAGGTGTGGGTCTGCGCTGGAAGAAGATGGGCATGAGATGATGGAGGGACGACTGAGGGGCATTTTGGGATGGACGGGGGTGATGAGAGAAAATGCGTGAGGGAGAGGGTGATGGCTGGCTGAGTGGGGATTGCTGGGAGATGGCCAGAGACTGGGAAGGATGATTTGTTGCTGCGATGGATAGATGAGGGGAGAAGCTTGATGGAGGGGAGGGGAATGAGATGGGAATCGAGTTCTGCGCAGGATGGAGAGGGATGGCGATGGCTGCTCTGCTGCGATGGGAGATGGATGCAGGGGAATTACAAAGGGAAAATAAATGGGCGGAAGGGGTTTGGGCATTAGTCATAAGAAAAATAGTGGCGCGAAGTTTTGGCGGAGTTGGCGCTGTGATATTTGCTGGGAAAAAATTTACATTTGCCGGCGAAATAAATAAGATGCCGGGAGAATTATAATCTTTGCCGGCGAAAAAAATAAATCGCCGGAAAAAATCAATCTTTGCCGGTGAAATAAATAAAACGCCGGAGAAAGTATGACCTTTGCCGGCGAAAAAGGAAAATCGCCGGGAAAAATCAAACCTTTGCCGGCGAGAATTTATCGCCGGGAAAACCCTTACTTTTCCTGGCGAAAGAAGCTTTTTCGCCGGCAAAGGTCCTACTTTCCCCGGCGTTTACTGGTTGCGCCGGCAAAAAACGCCGGTAAAAGTGCAAATTGTTGTAGTGAAGGGAGAAGCAAACGGTCAGAGGACCCTGGCCTGAGCGGCGCAAGGCTCTCCGATGCCAAAGTCAGTATATGAACTGGAACGATGGAAGGGAGGGAGAAGAGAGACAGAGTAAGTGCTCTGTGAATAATATTGTGTGTACCTTGCATGGTGTTTGGGGGTCTATTTATAGAGGTTTGGATCGTATCTTCTCAGAGAATATCTTGGTGTGGGTCCCATGATCTGACCGAAAAGTCATGATCAGCCCACAAAGTAATAAATGCAGTCTAATCCGGCCCACTCAGCATTTAATGCCAGTCGGGTCAGCCCACATTGCATTAAATGCGTGTCTTGTTGGGCCAGATTGTGTTGGGCGCCTTTGGCGGTAGGAGTACCAGCGGATCTTCCCTCGGGCCTTGCCCTGATGTGGCCTCAGCCGCTGGATGCTGCCATGTGGCGATCTGGTGAAGATAGTGGGCGGCTGGATGTCATATCTGCCCCACTAGCTCGTGACCCAATCCCTCCACGTGTCTGATGACGTGGGGGATGAGGGGCCCAAGCGAAGGTTCTTTCTTGCTTCGGCTACTGTTCTGGCTTCTTCAGCCGAGGTGGCTTTAGCCGAGGTAGGGTTATTTGCTGAGATGGCATCCGGGGTGGCCTTGCCGAGATGGACTCTTTGCCGAGATGATGCCCGAGGTGGTCCAGTTCGGCGCTTGTGGCCTGGAGATGTTTGATGTCGGCCAAGGCCTTTGTCCTGGTAGCCGGGATGAGATCGGTGCCACGTGGGCGGCACGCGGGTGGCACGTGAGGATGCTTAAACCCATCTGATGGCTGTGATTAGCTTAATCCTGTAGCTCTGGAAATCTCCCCACACAACATACACTCACATTCTCCCAATGCATCACCCCATAATCAAGGTCCAATTCATTCACCTCAGACGCCCTTGGATCCTTGGAAACAAATGGGGTCATGTAACCATGCAATCCCCTAATCCAATCAATATATGTGTCACTCTCCCCATCTTCTTCCTCACTCCAACCCACAAAGTAAGCAACTTCAAACAGCTTATCAGCCCTATGCGGATATGGGATTGCATTTGTTTTTATCCTATGCATCATCCCACCATTTGGGATGCACCCAAATCCGCCTGTGGGCATCCTGACTAACCGTTCCATGGCCCCCTTCAGACCCTCTAGAGGGATTGGCTCTCTAACTATATCCCCTTTTAACTTGAAAAATCCCCTCAAGGGGTCGTCAAAACGGTCTAGGAGACTCTTCCCATTTGAAAAGTAGAAAACCGCTTCAATCCAGCTCGACTCATTGCACTGGTCCTCTTCCAGGCCCAACTCGGGAAAGACCCGGGTTAGAGTCGCCAGAGTCCGGGCCTTGGGCCCAGCATAGAACCCTTTGAATTGAGCGGAAAGCTGATTGGCCGACTCCAGCGCAAGCGCAACCTCTACAGTCAAGTGGAACTCGTCCTCCAACTTGGGCGCTACGAACTGCCATTTGTGTAGTAGTTTCGCTATATCGGTGCTGGTACCGTTTCTTACAACAGTGAATGATGTAACTGTTTTGGGAACAGGATGTAGTTGAATTTTCCAGCTGTAGACAGCACCCCAGCTGCCGCCGCCACCGCCACGTATCGCCCAAAACACATCCTCCCCCATCCCAGCCCGGTCAAGTACATGGCCGCGGGCATCAACGAGGACCGCATCGATGACATTATCAGCAGCAAGGCCGTACATCCTCACCAGCATGCCATAGCCGCCACCGCTGAAGTGGCCGCCGCTGCCAACGGTGGCGCAGAAGCCAGCAGGGAAGCCAAGGTCGGGGGCAGCCACTGCAACAGCATGATAGATCATGCCCAGGGTGGCGCCCGACTCGGCCCATGCCGTATTGGTTTTGAGGTCGACAGTAACTCGGTCGAGGTTCATGAGGTCAATAATTGCAAAAGGGGTGGGGGCCGTCGACGAGAGGCCCTCGTAGCTGTGGCCCCCGCTCCTCAATCGGATGGTGAGAGATGATTGCGTGGAGCATCGGATCGCAGCCGTTAATTGAACTAAATTGTGTGGGAGGATAATGATGGTGGGCCTCAGGAAGGTGGGCCTGCTGAAGACCAGGTTTCTGAGGCTGGCATAGAGGAAGTGGTTATAGTGAGGGGAGTGAGGGGTTGTGAAGTTGGTGAGGCCTTGAGAGGTGAGGCAAAGAGCTATGTCTTCTTTGTGTTGATGGGTGCAACAGGCAGTGGTTAGAAAATAGAAGAGGTGTAATAAGAATACGAGAATTCCATCACCTTCCATGTTACAAAACAAGAGGAAAACCACAATGTATGTTAACTACAGAGAGGTCTTAAATTTTGTTGCTTCATTTGAAGTAGGAAACTAAAGCTATACTATATATTTCAGTGGTTCAACACCCCTAACTAATTCTAGGGAATTTCTATATACACCCACCCTACCTAATATTTACACCTACCCTACGCTATTTCTTTGAATGACCTGATCTGACGTGAGGGAGTGGGAGAGCACAGTGATATAGAGAAGGGTACTACTATTTGCACCGCATTCCAATCCCATGATGTGACATGTCAGTTTGACAATAACACATGGTTTTTTCTCTCAGCTGATGTTTATCCTTGTGAAGCGCGCCTGATGGAGGGGCGGTTGTATCTGCGTGAGAAGTTCGATCGGGTAGGGTCAGGCCGGGTCGGCCCAACCAGAATCAACCCAGTCGGCTCAGAATACAGGAGGAAGACGCTGGTACGTGAACTGTACACTGATGACGTCAGCGTGACGTTAGGCACAATGCAGATGACGACATCAGTGTGAGTCGGTCAACAGAAACTTTGACTGGTCATACCATGCTCATCCGGACGCCGATCGGAGTAGTTTGGTTCTGCTGGATCGTCGTGACGAGCACTACCCAGTAGCGTTGACAGATTTGGGATCCAATGGTCAAATATTTTTTGGACCAGTTGTAGTCATCTTTAACGCTTGAAATTTGTCGCGTGATATTTGGGTTATCTGCGCTCCGATGGACGATCCGTTTGCGCTTGCGGACTCCTGGCGATGACCGCTATACTGAGGAAGTGGGAGAATGACTATCCAACAGTTAGAAAAATTATTTGTGAGTGGTATCTTGACTTTTCCTTTTATTTATGTGTTGGATTTGTCTCATATAAACTTCCCCTGGATGACCCACTCGAGCGATCACGCTCAGTGGTAGCTCACACCCTACTGTCGTGCCCCTCTTCGTACATAGAAACTTGGTTCAGGATGTCCAAGAGACGAAAAAGATTCATTTCCTCATATTCTTGTTGACTTCTTCTGAAAATCGGGCCCCATTGAACTAAGTCTCCATGTCTCTCCCTGTGGCTACTGATTGTGGCCATCTGGTCCCTGATGCAGGAGAATAAATTGGGAAATTGGATTGGCAACAATCTATCCCAAAGCCATCGATCAAGCCAAAAGTGGATCTTCTCACCCAATGTACCTCTAAATCTGATATTTTAAAAGGTCGAGATTTCACTAGCTAGGAGTTTCACTCTCCCCCCACACAAGATTTACCCAAAGTTAAAATACCCAGTATTTAACAAAAAAAAGAAAAGAAAATGTAACACCCCCACCCACCTTAATCTCGTTTTAGAGTTAAATAACTTAGATTAATTGCTTAATGGGTATTTTGATTGTGATTGGACTTGGTTAGGTAGAATTAGTGGGGTTTGACCAATTACAAGGTAGATTATGACTTTTGGAGTGTTTTGGGTTTTTGTGTGTACTTAGAAATTTTTGGGTTTTTAATGCATTGCATAGAGCATTTTATGGGCTTTAACTTTCATGTCTTGACTCATTAAATTCGGATCTATTTAGACCCATTTCCAGCCCACTTAATCACCCCAGGCCCTTTCTTGCAAATTCAGTCCATTTTGTGGACTTATATGCAATGCAGGGAAAAATTGGGCTTAAAACCCTTACCCAGCCATTTTTCTTTCTTCTCCTCTTATTCCTTCTTCATTTCCAGCTGAGAGTTTCTCTCTACTCTTCTTCTCCATTTCTTCCTTCCTCATCTCAAGCAATCAACCAAGACTCCTAGCATGAGTAGAAGCTAGCCACCACTTCATCTTCTCCACCAAGACAACATCTTCCAAGCTCAAGCATCCACTCATCTTTCTTTCTTCTTGCTTTTGGTAAGCTCTTTCTTCACTAAGCATTTCCATTTGATTTCCTTCATTCTTGGAAAGCTACAAATCATGTATGCATCATCTCCTTCCTCATTCATTTTCTTCCATTTTGTTTTTCACCATTTTTAGGGCATTTGAGCTTTCATATTTGGGGATTTTCGAGTTTAACAAGGATTAGGTGTGAGACCTAGCTTTCAAGCACCAAGGCAAGTTAAATATGTACATTGATATGCATGTTTCCTTGTTTGATTCATGAATGTATGAAATCATGTGTAGAAACCCTTCTTCTTGCTCAAAAAATGGATTTTTGTGGATGATTTTTCTTGTTAATGTATATGGGTTTATTGATGGTTTTGATGAGCATTTTGGAAGCTCAAGGATACCCATTGGTAGTGGTTCAAACCTGGAATGAATGCCTTGAATGGCTTGAGAGAAATCAAGAAGTTTCAGATTTTCGGAACCCAGGATTTGACAGTTCGCTCGAGCGAGCGTGAGTGAACGCTCGAGCGAAGGGCTTTCTGGGAGAGTTCGCTCGAGCGAACTTTAGGTCCGGTCGAGCGAACAGCTCTCTGTCTGGGGTCCGCTCGAGCGAACATCTGAACGCTCAAGCGAACCTGATACTTGCAGTATGCAGATTTTCCAATGACCATAACTTTTTAACCGTAAGTCCGTTTTTGGAGATCTACATACCGTTGGAAAGCTCATGATGTGTAGAACCCAACAAAAAGATTATATGTTGGATTTTACATAATTGTGACAAATGGACGTTTCCATGAGCCGGACATTGGACCGTAGCTTGTTCTAATTGATTGGCCTGATAGATGGACCTGTAGGATGTGCACCCTGAACTTTTATCATGACCGATGGTTTGTTTAATTGTGGATATGGATTGAGCACCCATACCCACAAAAAGGGCATTGTGTTCTTCGGATTGTAACCGTGCCAAATGTGTTCTATTAAGGGATTCGACATCCAAATTATGTAACGCCAAGGGGTCCTCGTAGCCCGATAATGTCGAACTCTTAATACTACCCTGAGTTGGACGGTGAAGACCACATGTGTTCCCAAGACCGTAGGCTTGGCTTGAATTACATCTTGACTCCGTATATGATTTGTATGAACATGCATTGCATTCCGTTTCCAGTATTCTAGTGTGACTTGATCATGCGTCTGTTCGGTTATGTATTTTCTATTACACATCTGTTATATTACATTTATTTCTGTCTTCGTTCAGCATATTTCAGTAAGTTCCGATTTGTTATCTATATGTCCTTCATATGTCCTGTATCTGATTATACTGTCCTGCACCTGCTCTGTTGTATGTATATTGCACTCTATGAGTCGGCACCACTTAGCTTCGACCCTATCTAAGTCGGACCCGGCTAAGTGTGGGTTTAGTAAACTTCTGGCCCTCTGCAGATGGGAATATATTCTGAGGGTTTACCGGCACCCTAGGTCTACGATGGAGAATTCTGGGTACCTCTGTCTCCTAGTAGCACCGCCCTGTCCTGTCCTGATATTCTGCTCTCATTTTATTTCATGTTATATGATTAACTTGAGAGAACATAGCTTATGTGGTTGTGCCAACTAGTACTGTTAATATATTTATCTGTTATCTATGACTCGTATGTCTCATGCTAAATTCATGCACTGATATGCCTAGTGATTATTTCTTGATCTCTTATGATTTATACCTGTCTGACTATTCATTTGATACATGTTATATGGACTGTATATGTTTGTCTTGCTTAGCTTAGTCTAATGGTGCTACACTTGGCGTTATAGGTGAATACATTGACGCCATTGCCCCGGAGATCCTTGAGGAAGAGGAACCTCCACACAACGTAGCAGAGTGGACTCCTGATGATGTCTTCTAGACATCCGTATGATGAGAAATGGACGTTAAATGACCCACTGACCGTGGCTAGGATTGCCACATATTTTGTATTAGCTTATAAACTTGTTAGTTTTGGGATTGTAAACTTAATTAACTTACTTCTTCTATCTCTACCTCTTGAACTTGAATCTTTAAATCTATGCTCATGGACCCTTATGCTCTATATCTTTATGATTGTAGTATGTTAATTGGATATCTATTTGACAGATTTATACAGGTATATTGAGAAATATAAACCTCACACGTGATATCCTGTGGGTAAATTCCGTACGTGGGGACCTAGAGTCAATGAGTTTGACTCGAATTTCCACGCGGGCGTGTATCGCGCCTCGGGATGTGTGCAATCTCGGGCTCGGGGCGTGACAGAAAAAGTCAAAAATCCAACTCTACCAAACAAAAAAAAAAAACCCACAAAGCATCTGGCCTAAAAAAACAAAAAAAAAATGCACCAGCGTCCAACAACATGGACAAGATACAGAAGGATAGACCTTCCATCAAATCAAAGGTGGGGCATAACCAAATTAAGTTTATAGACTCCAGATCTGCTTTAGGTGGGTCCCACATGTACGGGCATGGCTTGTGTGGAGGAGTCCAGTAAAATATATATATATTTTTATAATAAAGAGGGGATGTGGATGTGACGAGGAGGGAGGTCCCACCTGTTTTGACTGTCTTTATTGCAGGGAAAACAATAGGGTCGTTGAGAAAGGTGCCATAACCATTGGTGTGGACTGTGGAAGATGGAATGGGATGATGGGATTGAACACGTGTCTCTCTTCGGTTGGCCTGATTTACCTCCCTTCGTTTTTAGAGCTTCTTTCCCATAATGATGATACCTGTTGAAGTCCTATCATAGGGGTGGCACAACTAAAAGTCGTGGTGCGCATATGAGCGCCCGAGAGAGAATCTGCAACGTTTTTTGAATGGTGTGATGGATGTGAACGTTTTAAAATAAAATAAAGGAAAATAAAGTAAATGGTCGATCGAGAGAGAGAGAGAGAGAGAGAGAGAGAGAGACGTTGGAGTGGTGCACTAAAGCGTACACTGCAGTCGAAGAAAGATAGGAGTATGGTTTAAAATAACGGCCGATACCGGTTCCATACTGGTACAATATCTCGGTGAGATATCGGTATCGGCGATACCGGGGTAAAAATCACCAAAATATCGGCATTTCTTGGCCGATATTATGATCATCTCGGACTTATCGGGATCTCGGCCAATATTTTCAAAATATCGGTCGAGATCCTTTAAAATCACTCCAAATCTTAATTTTTTTAACCTTTTCCCCATCTTCTTCTTCTTCCCTTCTCCTCTCATCTCCTTACTAGAGCAGCAGCCATACCTCCATCACACATTCACAAATCCCTTTTGCATATTTTCTTCAAGAAAATATTATTCAAGGTAAGAGAAAATCAACTTAAAACATTTTATTATGTATTTATGTGTTTTTTCTTTTTTGTTTTTATATGAAGCATAGAAATCATGAATGTTTGTAACTTGTGTTGTGTACTTCACTTAGAAGTTATATCTACATATTTTCATGCTAAATCTACTCATACACATGATTTTGAATTTTTTTTTCAATTCTTTTTTTTCGGATTTTTTAATATTTGAATTATAATATATCATTTTTTTGAAATTTCATCACAAATATGTTCTTTTAATGATTCATGATCATTGTATGGTGTGTATCGAACATATATTAATTGAGCAAGGGAGGCTTCCCCTACCACCACATGATCCCCAATGACCTTTCTATGCCCCTCCACTACAACAACTTGCACTTTTAGCCACGTTTTTTAGCCACGTTTTCTAATTTCGTCGGCAAAAGTTATGTTTTTATCGACGTTTTTTTAATTTCGTTGCTAAAACTACCTTTTTACCGACGTTTCCAATTTCGTCGGTAAAACTGTACTTTTACCAACGTTTTTTAATTAAACGTCGGTAAAAATTACAATTTTACCAACGTTTTTGAGAAAATCGTCGGCAAAAGTTTCTTCAAATATAGTCTTAATTTAAAAAAATTATCTATTTACCGACGAAAGTAAAAACGTCGGTAAAATATTAATTATTTTTATTTTAATTATTTACCGACGTTTTTTGGCGTCGGTAAATATTTTTCCATTTTTTATTTTACTTTTGTCTGTTATTTTACCGACGAAATATAAAACGTCGGTAGAATATTATTTATTTTTAATTTCATCATTTACCGACGAACAAAAACGTCGGTAAATGTTTTTTCCATTTTTTATTTTACTTTTTTCGATTTTTTTTACCCACGAAATATAAAACGTCGGTAAAATATTTTTTATTTTTATTTTAATTATTTACCGACGAAACAAAAACGTCGGTAAAGTTTTTTCCATTTTTTATTTTACTTTTGTCGATTATGTTACCGACGAAAAATAAAACGTCGGTAAAATCTTATTTATTTTTATTTTAATTATTTACCGACGAAACAAAACGTCGGTAAATATTTTTCCACTTTTGATTTTACTTTTGTCTATTATTTTAGCGACGAAAAATAAAACGTCGGTAAAATATTATTGATTTGTTATTTAAATGATTTACCGACGAAGAAAAATGTCGGTAAATGTTTTTCTATTTTTTATTTTACTGTTGTCAATTATTTTGCCGACGAAAAATAAAACGTCGGTAACATATTTTTTGTTTTTATTTTAATTATTTACCGTCGAAAAAAAACGTCGGTAAATTCCTTGTCCATTTTTATTTTACTTTTGTCTATTATTTTACCGACGAAAAATAAAATGTCGGTAAAATATTATTTCTTTTTATCTTAATTATTTTCCAACGAAAGAAAACGTCGGTAAATGTGTTTTCATTTTTTATTTTACTGTTTCGATTTATTTTACCGACGAAAATGTAAACGTTGGTAAAATATTTTTTTACTTTTATTTTAATTATTTACCGACAAAAAATTAAGGGGTCCAAATGTATACAAATCTATATCCCCAAGGCCAAAACCATTCCCTTTCCCATCTCTTTGATCTCTCTCTCTATCCCTTGTGTTTTATTCATTGTTAAATAACTGTTATATGGGTACCAACTGCCTATCTCATATATTTACCACACATAAATGCACATCCTGCACCCATTCCTGTTCATGTTCCTCTTTTCCATCCTCTGCTTGCGACCTGTATAATTAGGGGTGTACATCGGGTCGGGTCCCGGGTTATCGGGCTGGGTTTCACCCGACCCGGTTATGTTATGCACACTGGGAACCCGACCGA
Source organism: Litsea cubeba (assembly GCA_012931725.1). Taxonomy (NCBI): domain Eukaryota; kingdom Viridiplantae; phylum Streptophyta; class Magnoliopsida; order Laurales; family Lauraceae; genus Litsea; species Litsea cubeba. Next base: position 22,230,885 of record CM022953.1, on the reverse strand, counting down.
ATACCCGGTAAGCTCTATCCAGGTTTGCCGGGTTACTGGGTAACCCGGTTACTTTTTTTTTTTTTTTTAACGCCATAAATCATTTGACCAGTGCAATTATTTACTCATGTGATTTGTGGAATGCACTAATTAAATGCACAGTTTAGATCGACAGAACAAACTGAACGAGTGGGGTTTAATTAGATCAACGATATGGACACTCCACCTGTGAGGGTGCGATTTGTGCACCATGCACCCAGATCACTAATTATTTTATTCATTTAGTATTTCACTAATCAAATTCATATAGTATTGTACAGCTATAATTACATAACTCACACACACCAACTTTTAATCCTTTACAGCATGCTTCCCACCATCTCTGGCTTTCCTTTTTCTTCCTCAAAACCCCTCCATCTCATCTCTGGCAGTGGCTCAGTCTCTGCAATATAAAGCTCATTTCGGACATCCAAAACAACCGATTCCTCTTGAAAAGAACACTTGCCATTTCTTATGTCTGCAGTTTGCACTGCTTCCGTTTCTTGTCTGTCTTGATGTACTCCTGGGGGGTCTTTTTCTTTCTTTGTAGAGTGGAGAAACATCTTTTTGTTTCCTTTGCTTCTTAGACTTTTGGGGTTAGAGAGACTCAAAAGGTTTTTTAGCAAGAGCTTGTCAGTCTTGCCTTGCTTGAGGTCTTGACAGAACCAGACCGCATACCAGACCGGACCACAAAAACGGACCTGTCCAGATTGGATTTATGGTTTTAGTGGTCCAAATTCGGTCCGGTCCAAACCGGACTTGAAAAACCGGTTATATCCGGATTGACCGGACCGGACCGGATTTGGACTACTAAAATTCTAAAACCATTAAACCATCGTTACTTCGAAAATCTCCATCACCATCTCCTCAACATATCCATATCGATCTAGGGTTTTGAACTCGCAAAGCATAAATCCTCTTTTCTCGCTTGATTCGGAGAACATTTCTCGATCTCGAACGCCGTTTCCAGTGTTTCTAAAACATCTCTTTCATCGATCCCTTGAAAAAAAAAATGCAGAGGTAATCTTTTTAAACTGATAATCTCATGAATGCCGATTCCAACTCGATGGTAGGGCTTGGCGTTTTCCCCCTAATCTGGGAGAGTTTTGAGTAGGCGAATGGAGAATCGATGTGCTGTTTCTATGTGGTTGTGTTGTCTATTTCGAAGATTAGTAGCATATTGGTTGTTTGTTTATTTTCGTTATGATTCTGTTCATTTTTTGTTGTTTTATGGTTGTTTGGTGAAGTGTTGAAGGCAGGGTCTGCAACTCTGCTACTAATCTCTTATAAAAGTTGTTGTCAGGTGACTGGGGTGCTTTGAGATTGTTCGATAGTGAAGATCCCTTGTTGTTCACCCATCTGGGGTGGGACCCACATACGATTGGTGTCATTGATGCTGCCCGAACGGGAAAATGGGGGGTCAACAAATTGCAGAATGCATATCTGAATAACAAGTATGAATTACGAGATGCATAGCTGAAAGAAATCGATGCCCCTAATTATAAATCAACCATTTATAATTGGTTGAAAAATTTAAACCGGTCTGGACCGGTTTAAGTGGTCCAACCGGACCGTTTTGGACTGGACCAGACCGGATAGGACCACGTTCAAGTGGTCTGGTCCGGTCCTTCATTTTCGGCCGGACCGGAAATCCGATGCTTCCGGGAACCCACGGCGGGCCGTTTGTTTGAAGAATTCGAAACCTCATTATGATGAGTACCGGGTTGAGATGTGCAATGCCATGTCGACTAATGAATAATCCAAGAACATAGTAACCAAGCGAATCTACAAGAAATATAAGCAGGTAACTTCAGAAGATGCATCATCGATCTCCTCGGTTTTTAGGTGATGCCTCCCATGTCATGCAGTTCTATTTGTCAAAAGCGGAAAGATGCAGTGCTACATTGCCCAACTTAGGCAACCCTAATTCTTTTTTTTTTTTTTATAATTATAAGTTCCTGTGTGATAATCCAAACCGTTGTTTTTTTTAGGATCGTTTGTCGTCGCGGTGGTGCCGATCCTCCGCGTCGCGACTATTTCTATGCTTGTGATCTCGATTTCGATCGTGCTGGAGATCGAGGTCTTTGTGATGGTCTCTTTCTCGATCTCGTTCGTCTCTGTACTTTCTGCTCGATGTCTTTAAACCCCATTCTGGAGAACTCATTCACAAGATAACATATTCGAACCCATCTATGCTCCAAACCCACTTCAACAAATCCAAACAAGAAACCACAGATTGCAAAATAGCATTCAAAGATTTCGATGTCAACAGAAAAAAGAATCATTGCAGAAGTAGAAGAAATCCCAAAAACCCTAAGCAGAGAAAGTTGAGAGGTATCTTGAGATGGTGAGAGTGAGCCGAGAGATGCAAATTGGTGACTTGAGGCAGATATCATCAACCAGCCAACGATGGTACGTAGTTTCTTCCTGGGTTATCAGGTCACCCGAAACCCGAACCCGATAACCCGGTAACCCGGTGACCCGGGAACCCGATAACCCGGTTTTACTTAACAGGGTTATCGGACCGGGTTCAGACGTCTTAAAAATACCGGGTCGGGTCAAACCCGATCCGATAACCCGGAACCCGACCCGATGTGCACCCCTACTCGGTGGGCCGTTTACGAACCTAATGGTTGGAAAATCCTATGTTTCCCTTATAATTTTATAACCGGGAGTCCTTGTGAACCGTCAAGTTACCTTACCCTTGAGAAAAGTGCTCTCGCAAGTTTTCACATTTTTTCGGGGGCCGTTTCCCGTTTCGGACCCCCAGCGGGCTGAAGTGTTAGAAAATCCTGTCCGATTTTTATTTTACGTCAGTAAAACTATCAGATACTATTATCGACGAATTATATGACGTTGGTAAAATGAACATTTACTGATGTTATTTGTAAAACATTGGGGTAATGTTTAATTTAATTTTTAGAAAAATTAAAAATCAGAGTCCTTTAACGATGAAAAATTATCTACCGACGAAAATTAGCGTCGGTTGGTAGAGGATTTGAGAGGTTTTCAAATAATAAAAATAAAATAGTTTTTCCCGACAAAAAATATATTTGTGATGAAAAAAAAGTGTGAAAATATCCCCCCTCTATTTTCCCTCTCCCGCCAACAGAATCACCCCTTTCCCCCTTTCTATCTTTCCCTAGTCTTTCTCTCACTCTCTGCGCTCTCACTCTCGTCCCCTCTCTGCTATCTCACTCTCGCCCCCTCTCTGCTATCTACTATTTCTCTCTCTCTCTCTCTCTCTCTCTCTCTCTCTCTCGCTCGGGCGCTCTCTCTCTCTCTCTCTCTCTCTCTCTCTCTCTCTCTCTCTCTCTCTCTCTTCTCTCTCTCTCTCGATCGGGCGACCTCTGCTACCCGCTCTCTGTCTCTCTCTCTCTCTCTCTCTCTCTCTCTCTCTCTCGATCGGTCGAGATCGGTCGGCCGTCCCCTCTCTGCATATCACTCTCGCCCCCCTCTCTGCTATCTTCTATTTTCTATCTCTCTTCTTCGTTCTTTGATCGGGATCTCTCTCTCTCTATCCTCTCTCTCTCTCTCTCTCTCGATTCGGGCGGCTCTCAGAGCGTGAGTTACAGTGCGATCCGGCGATCTCAGTGCGACTGCAGTCATCTATTTCTCTCTCTCTCTCGATCGGGCGACCTCTGCTCTCTCTCTCTCTCTCTCTCGATCGGTCGAGATCGGTGGGCCGCTCTCCATCTCGCTCTTTCTCTCTGCTCTCTCTCTGTTCTCTCTCACTCTCTCGCTCGCTCTCTCGATCTGCTCTCTCTCTCTGTTTCTCTCTCTCGGTTGCTCCCTCACTCTCTCTCTCTCTGCCCGACAACGACCGTCGCTCGAAGTGAAACCGGGACTCTCGCCGCTGTCACTGCTCGGTTAGAGAATCTGCCATTGCTGCCTCTGCATCTCTCCCCACTCTGCAGGTAATGTCTCATTCTCATCTCTTCTCTCTTCATCCCTATCTGATATTTGGCATAATCTAAGGACTGCAGTTGCTCTGTATTAATTTGTCTGCTGCTAATCTCCATTTCCTAGCCATCAAACTCTCTAGCCATCATCCCTCTCTTTAGCTGTTGGGCTGGATTATTCAATAACTGGCAATTTCCAGGCACTGATATTTTTTCCTTCTATAAACCTGCTTCACATGAGACCCTGTTGAATTAAAACAGAGAAAACCATGCAGGAGAATTGTTAGATCCTTCATAACTTCTCCTTGAGCTATATGGAAGGAACTTTCCCATGAGGCTAATTAATCTCTATAGAACCCTTGTCAATAGCAATATAGCATACATACCCATTTGGGTCACAATGACTAGCTATCTAACCTCATTGTCTATAATAATAGAAATGTGGTTTGCTGCATTTGCCAATTTGTATTTCTATAGGAATGAATATTGTGCCTTTTGCATTACATGAAAATAAGGTACAAATTTATTATAATAATCTGGTCGATCAGAGCTAACAGAATCCTCAATTGACTCGATCATGCCTGCAAAATCCCCACTGTGGACGAGCAGCTTGCTGAGGTCTTCAGAGCAGGCGAGCAGCCAAACAGATATGGATGAATTGGAGTACTTAAGCAGCTGTAGAAATGCAGGGGTGGTACACATCCTCGGGAATACTGTAGTTAGAGCGAGCAGGGATTCCATTTTCATTAAAAAGATTGCAGTTGATTACATTTATGCATTTCTTAGGAAGATATGCAGGGAAAACAGTGTCATTTTCAATGTTCCCCAGGAAAGTCTCCTGAATGTAGGTCAGATTTTCTATGTATAATTCCTTCATTCAATAGGTCATCTCTCTCTCTCATACACAAACAGAGTGATATAGCAGTGACTACGGGAATATCAATTCATCAATGTTTGTCTTCTATTTTAGTCATGGTTTGGTAACCAGAACTAGGATAGAAACAAGAGTAACTGGATTGGATTAAACTGGATCCCAGTGGACTGAAGATGCAGGAAAAAACGATCTGTGCCTTCGTCAAGGTCCCATTGGGTACTATTTTGCTATCTTCAATGTATTTTGTGTGAAAAATATTGCATGTATGACCTAATTCATGAAAGGTAATGCCGTAATACCAAGATGGGCCATGAACTATTGTGGGGATTGTGCAGTTAAAATGTACATGAATTACATAAAACTAGGGGCCTGTTTGGATTTTTTTTTTCTTTGGGTAAAACTGTTTGGATGTTAGTAAATGGTGTTGGTACATAAGCAGAATAGGTGGAGGCTTGTTTGCACATATTGCTAGAGAGTTGGATAATGAAACGATGCACCAGCTAGAGCAGGAGTCTTTCTACTGAATTGATTGTTGGAAAATCTGTTTTATTTTTTTTTTTTGGGTAGTCCATTGCCTTGACGAACTGTGTTACTATGTAGTTAGTATCATTATTTGTTTCAGAAATTAAGCTGTTGATTCCTTGAAAAAAGAAAGATGTGTTCTTTTTGTATTAAAAGAAAGTTACTGTTGATTCTTTTCTGGCAAAAAAGAATAGAAAGAGGTCCGATCAATGTGGGTGTGGACACAGGATTATCTGAATACAAAAATCCAACAAAAGCAGGACAAGAAGCTGGCCGTGAACACCAGAACTGGTATGTTATGGGCTAACAAATAACAATGTTGTAACGGCTATTTTTTTTTTTTTTTAAAGCGTGTGCCCTTACTGTCTAACCCCAGCACAGTGACCGTTAGTTTTAATTCCATGGAATTTTCACATGGGTTGAAGTTGAAGAATCACATATTCCCCATTTCATCATGTACAAAAAGCCAACACAGAATCAATTTCTTGAGTTCTACTCACCTCATACCAGATAGAGATGGATTAGAGACTCATGTGAGACAACAGTACAGAGTACCTGACAAGTCGCTGTTGCCCTTTTTATCGTTTTCTCAAGTATTAATAGTCCAATCAAATCATAGCTCAACCTACACGCTCACTTGTTTGAGAAATGGTGAGGACTGGTTCCTTATCATTTTACCAAAAAGAAGTTCACATGGCTATGAAAAGCATCTGTTGAAGAAGGTCCCATGAAACCACCACCCCTTTTGCCCCTTTAGTTGTGTTTTGCGGAGAGATTTTTTCTTCTAAGAGCCATACGAGAATGACCAAGGAAGAAGAATTTAAGCTTCTAAAGATCCAGGTCTATTCCCTCTCTCTAATGGCTGGATTCCTCTTGAATTGATAATAAAGTGGACGCTGCTAGTACCTTTTGGATTTCTTTGTTGGGGTTGTGTAATATAGCAGTACTTTTGGTCTTTTGGAGTTGGAATTCTGTTACTAGCTCTAGATTTTTTGGGTGATTCACCCCAAAAATGCAAATTGTAACAGACTGGTTTCATAGTTGCAATAGATGCCAAACAGAGGGAAAAAATGGGTCAAACCAGGAGAGTTGTCACGTCAAGTGCAAGCTTCCAATTATTTATTAAAGAGAAAACAGACAATTAAACAGAATGCAGAAAAACTTGCATCTCTAGGGCTCCAACGGACCGCACGTGCTATATTTGGTTCGGTTAAAGAGACAAACGAGAAGGGAAAGAAGAATGTCATTGGGAATGATAAGATGGAGAACTACATTCCCACAGAAGATGATGATGTTCATGATGATACATCTCGGTCTCAATCGGATGAGCTAATCGTTATGTGAATGTCATGACATATACTTTAAAAATATCATTTTTGATGTTGAAACTCGTGCTAAAATGATTTCCATTTCCATTTAATGTAAGTTGTTGACATTCACTGTACTAATACTCTTGATTTTTGCTATTAATTATTTATTTTCCTTGTCACTTTGCTCTAATCCAGATTGCAGATATGCCTCGGGCTAGTAGGGTGAAACGTGCTCGGACTATTGCAGCTGCACTCGGTTTAGCTGGTGTAGAGAGCACACATGAGCCCTTACCGACTCAGCCTCCGACCACACAACCCTCACCGACACAGCCTTCGACCACACAGCCCTCACCGACTCAGCCTCCGACCACAGAGCCCTTACCGACCCAGCCTCAACCGTCCCAGCTGCTGCCGAGTCCTCATACAGTGAGTAGCAGCGTAGGTGAGAACATTATGACATTTTTAAAATCATGAATTCACTTCAATTTAATGATATGTGTTCACTAACTCATTTACCGTTGTCATCTTAACAGCATCAGCCCCACTCTCTTCGCAACAGACTCGTGTAAAGGGTGTTACGCGAGGGAAGAATGCGACGAAGCTTAGAAGACAGCAGGGTCATAACATCCACGTTCCGATCTCCATCACCAGCCATAGGCCAGAAGGGGAACATGCCCCATTACTGGTTAACCATCTTGGGTTAGCCATTAGAGAGGTTGCTCCGGTAAGGCCTCATGGTTGGAAGAAGCTTGAAAGTGGGATCAAGCTTGCAGTTATTGCTACAGTTCAGGTAAACTGAAGCATAAGATGTCTACCCAAATTATTATAGTTGTGCGCCTCATTACAATATCTGATTATATTTTGTTATTACTAATCTTTATATGGCTCTCCCCTAATTGCAGCAATTGTTTTGATATCGGGGATTACGAGGGTGATATGCAGATCAAGGCGGACATTGACCGCCAATGCGGAGTTTTGTATAAGAGTTGGAAGTACGAGCTGCACAGTCACTACCTCGAGTTGTTGGAGCAGGGGGTTTCCCCGACCCCAGGACCACCCGGCATCGGTTGTGATCCAGCTGATTGGCAGACGATGATCTCACAATGCTGGGAGTCACCATCTTGGAGGTAAATTCGGGATGTTATCTACAACAATTAATTATATTCCAACGTAATTCTATTAGTAATGATTTTATAAATGACTGCTATTGTATTATTGCTTTTTTATGTAGGCGAAGTCTAAAAAGGCTCAAGAGAGTCGAGCCAAGTTGCCATATAATCATACTAGTGGCTCCAGATCATTTGCATCGAGGATGTCTATGATGGTACTGATTATATTCATATGACGAGCATTGCCTTAAGTTTATTAATTTATCAATATGTAGCTAGGTTCATATCTAATACAAAGCCTATTCAATTAACAGATGTCACAGAATGCCGGTCAAGCGCCGCCTATTACTCAGTTCTTCCGCGTCACCCACTACAGACAAAAGAGTAATGAGTGGGTAAACGGAGTGGCTCAGCAGAGACATGTACGTTTGCTAATAAATAAATTAGAAATCGGGAAATAATGATCCTAGCTAAGCATTCTAAATCCCTTGTTGTTTTAAATGGCAGGATGCATTGGTGCAGCGGATTGAGGAGCAGTCGCAGCCCTCAGTCACAACTCCTATAAGCGAGGAGGAGATTGCTGTTGATGTGCTTGGGAAGAGGTCTGGATACTTAAATGGATATGGGATATATACAAGATCCTCTGCACAGTCTCGGGCAGCGCATTCTGAGGTGATCGCCTTGCGGGAGCAAGTGGCTGATCAGGCTAGGAGGCAGGCTGAGCAGGACAAGAGGCAGGCTGAACAAGACAAGAGGCAGGCTGAACAAGACTTGAGGCAGGCTGAGCAGGAGAAGAGGGTGGCTGAACAAGACAAGAGGGTGGCTGAGCAGGACAGAAGATATCATGCACTTGAGGCAATCATAAACAGTTGGCATCTGCAACAGGGATAGACCCGACCGGCTTATTGGACATCACGAGAGGGACCACTTCTGCTGGTGATGGCACAACTATTGGAGATCATGATGCAAACCTGGGTGGTGGGGGCGCTCACCTAGGCCCATAGGTAAAAATAAATAAAATAAATAAATTGCATCTAAAAAATATATATTACAAAACGTAATCCTTATATTGTGCTTTTTTATATCTTTCCGTTTCTGGGTGTCGATCGATTTTGTTGATTTTATGGCTTTTGGTTTTATATTCTCACTTTTTATCCGGTGTGATGGTGAGCTTTTTAAATGGGTTTTCTTCCTTTTATTCTTTTATTTTAGTATTGTTAGGATTGGTGAGCTTAGGATTGTCACAATTGTGTGCTATATTGGTAGAATAAATTAAAGCATCTAATGGACAGCCCTAGTGAACCGTAGTGCTTGTTGTTTGGACATGGCCCATGTATGGTGAGGTCCATTATATGAATGGCTTGGATTTCTTGCGTGTGTCATGTTATGAGAAGATCACTGAAAAAGTGACTTGCACAGTAGCTTCTGTAATCATTATAACATCAGTTCATTCCATTAAGTTTTGATTATTGGATATTTGCAAAAAGGGGCAACAAATAGACCTCAGGAGCTTGATGAAGCTGCTCGTAGACGACTTACAAAGCGACTATACATTCCTCTCCCTTCCTCAGGTGAGTGATCTTCACTGTTTCCTCATTTAAGAATTATTTAGAAAATAATTTTATAATGTTTATTGTTGGTGAAGAAGCAAGAGCCTGGATTATCCATAATCTTTTGAAGAAGGATGGGTTGTTCAAGCTTTCCAAAGAAGATACTGATACCATCTGCAAGTTAACTGAAGGTATACAAGTGGTCTCCAAATCACTATAGGTTTTAGTGTTGTAATCTCCATGACAAAGGCAGCATTGTTTTCATGGTTCATGATCAAATTCCTACTCTTATACTTTCATTTTCAGGTTGGATCTATTTGCATCTGCTGGATATTCATCCACTGTTCACAGTGTTCAGTTGTTCGTTGCAATAAATTCCTTTGTTTGGGTTAGTATTCAATTTTTGGGCCTTTCATTGGATCTTTAAGCCTGATCAATCCAGACTGCTCATGGCAATCGGGGTTGCAACAATTTCAATATAGATAGAATCTGCATTCTAGTGAATCATTATGTATTCTCTCTTGCTGGGATAATGTCTTTTAAGTTTAGTATCCCTATTACAATTCCAAAAAGAAGAAGAAAAGAAGAGGAGGAGGATGAGGTTCTATATCCTCAATCAATAGCAATCATTGATGTCAACATCAACCTAAGAAGTATAAGGCAGTATGCACCCATCGAAGAAAAGTACATAACCCAAATATGCCCGCCGGGGGACTGGAACGGGAAACGGCCGCGGGAAAAATCGGAAACCGGCACGAGCACTTCGCTCGAGGGTAGAGTGACTTGTAGGAACTGACGGTTCTCAAATAGGACTCCCGGTTAGAGAATTACGAGCGAAAATAGGATTTTCCAACACTTTAGGCTTGAAAACGGCCCGTCGGGGGACCGGAACGGGAAACGGCCGCCGGAAAAATTGAAAACCGGCACGAGCGCTTCCCTCCGAGGATATAGTAACTTGTAGGAGCTGGCGGTTCACAATAGGACTCCCGGTTAGAGAATTACAACATAATCCCTTGTTGTTTCCATCACTTAGGCTCGAAAACAGCCCGTCGGGGGACTGGAACGGGAAACGGCCGCGGGAAAAATCGGAAACCGGCACGAGCACTTCGCTCGAGGGTAGAGTGACTTGTAGGAACTGACGGTTGGCAAATAGGACTCCCGGTTAGAGAATTACGACAGAAACATTAGATTTTCCATCACTTAGGCTCGAAAACGGCCCGCCGGGGGCCCGGAACGGGAAACGGCTGCGGGAAAATCAAAAACCGATACGAGCACTTCGCTCGAGGGTAGAGTGACTTGTAGGAACTGACGGTTCATGAATTGGATTCCCGTGAGAGAATTAAGTCAGAAACATTTGATTTTCCATCACTTAGGCCCGAAAACAGCCCGCTGGGGGCCTGGAACGGGAAACGGCCGCGGGAAAAATCAGAAACTGGCAACGAGCACTTCGTTCGAGGGTAGAGTGACTTGTAGGAACTGACGGTTCTCAAATAGGACTCCCGGTTAGAGAATTACGAGCGAAAATAGGATTTTCCAACACTTTAGGCTTGAAAACGGCCCGTCGGGGGACCGGAACGGGAAACGGCCGCCGAAAAATTGAAAACCGGCACGAGCGCTTCCCTCGAGGATATAGTAACTTGTAGGAGCTGGCGGTTCACAAATAGGACTCCCGGTTAGAGAATTACAACATAATCCCTTGTTGTTTCCATCACTTAGGCTCGAAAACAGCCCGTCGGGGGACTGGAACGGGAAACGGCCGCGGGAAAAATCGGAAACCGGCACGAGCACTTCGCTCGAGGGTAGAGTGACCTGTAGGAACTGACGGTTCTCAAATAGGACTCCCGGTTAGAGAATTACGAGCGAAAATAGGATTTTCCAACACTTTAGGCTTGAAAACGGCCCGTCGGGGGACCGGAACGGGAAACGGCCGCCGGAAAAATTGAAAACCGGCACGAGCGCTTCCCTCGAGGATATAGTAACTTGTAGGAGCTGGCGGTTCACAAATAGGACTCCCGGTTAGAGAATTACGACATAAACATTGGATTTTCCATCACTTAGGCTCGAAAACAGCCCGTCGGGGGACTGGAACGGGAAACGGCCGCGGGAAAAATCGGAAACCGGCACGAGCACTTCGCTCGAGGGTAGAGTGACTTGTAGGATCTGACGATTGGCAAATAGGACTCCCGGTTAGAGAATTACGACAGAAACATTAGATTTTCCATCACTTAGGCTCGAAAACGGCCCGCCGGGGGCCCGGAACGGGAAAACGGCTGCGGGAAAAATCGAAAAACCGACACGAGCACTTCGCTCGAGGGTAGAGTGACTTGTAGGAACTGACGGTTCATGAATTGGATTCCCGGTGAGAGAATTAAGTCAGAAACATTTGATTTTCCATCACTTAGGCCCGAAAACAGCCCGCCGGGGGTCCGGAACGGGAAACGGCCGCGGGAAAAATTGGAAACCGGCACGAGCACTTCGTTCGAGGGTAGAGTGACTTGTAGGAACTGACGGTTCGCAAATAGGACTCCCGGTTAGAGAATAACGATCGAACATAGGATTTTCCAACACTTTAGGCTTGAAAACGGCCCGTCGGGGGACCGGAACGGGAAACGGCCGCCGGAAAAATTGAAAACCGGCACGAGCGCTTCCCTCGAGGATATAGTAACTTGTAGGAGCTGGCGGTTCACAAATAGGACTCCCGGTTAGAGAATTACGACATAAACATTGGATTTTCCATCACTTAGGCTCGAAAACAGCCCGTCGGGGGACTGGAACGGGAAACGGCCGCGGGAAAAATCGGAAACCGGCACGAGCACTTCGCTCGAGGGTAGAGTGACTTGTAGGAACTGACGATTGGCAAATAGGACTCACGGTTAGAGAATTACGACAGAAACATTAGATTTTCCATCACTTAGGCTCGAAAACGGCCCGCCGGGGGCCCGGAACGGGAAACGGCTGCGGGAAAAAATCGAAAACCGACACGAGCACTTCGCTCGAGGGTAGAGTGACTTGTAGGAACTGACGGTTCATGAATTGGATTCCCGGTGAGAGAATTAAGTCAGAAACATTTGATTTTCCATCACTTAGGCCCGAAAACAGCCCGCCGGGGGTCCGGAACGGGAAACGGCCGCGGGAAAAATCGGAAACCGGCACGAGCACTTCATTCGAGGGTAGAGTGACTTGTAGGAACTGACGGTTTCGCAACTAGGACTCCCGGTTAGAGAATAACGATCGAACATAGGATTTTCCAACACTTTAGGCTTGAAAACGGCCCGTCGGGGGACCGGAACGGGAAACGGCCGCCGGAAAAAATTGAAAACCGGCACGAGCGCTTCCCTCGAGGATATAGTAACTTGTAGGAGCTGGCGGTTCACAAATAGGACTCCCGGTTAGAGAATTACGACATAAACATTGGATTTTCCATCACTTAGGCTCGAAAACAGCCCGTCGGGGGACTGGAACGGGAAACGGCCGCGGGAAAAATCGGAAACCGGCACGAGCACTTCGCTCGAGGGTAGAGTGACTTGTAGGAACTGACGGTTGGCAAATAGGACTCCCGGTTAGAGAATTACGACAGAGACATTAGATTTTCCATCACTTAGGCTCGAAAACGGCCCGCCGGGGGCCCGGAACGGGAAACGGCTGCGGGAAAAATCAAAAACCGACACGAGCACTTCGCTCGAGGGTAGAGTGAGTTGTAGGAACTGACGGTTCATGAATTGGATTCCCGGTGAGAGAATTAAGTCAGAAACATTTGATTTTCCATCACTTGGCAGGAGGGTAGCTTGACAGGACAAAATGCAACAAAGAGTGTCATCAGGATACCACAAGTCCAATTAGCAAATACAGAATCAAACAATTAAGACACCACCCATTGTGATTACCAGGTTTGGAAATGTCGTCGTGGATCTGACTCATGAATACACAACATAATCGAACTCATATGATGAAAAGAGAGAGGTCCAGCCAGCTACCATTTTATATAATGAGTTATAATGTTCCTATTGGATCATTGACTTGACTCCGGTAGAAAAGGATCCTACCTCACATACGTAGAGCCACGTCTATAGCTCAGGGTATTCCTGTTTTCTATGTACTCACACTAGTAACAAACGCCCGTGCTAAGCCCGGGCCAAAAATAAAAATATATTTTAATTTTTTTTAAAATTATTTTAAAATATTATTAAGATAAAATAAGTCTAAAATTAGAAATAAATTTATTATCTTTGAATATTAGAATCTTTTAACATGTAATGAAAATAAATGTAAAATAAGAAGTTAACTTACACAACATAACGACCTTTTGAATTTAAAGGCATTGACCATTACACAAGTATGAATGTGTGTCTATATAGAGGTAGCTCTCCTAAGTTAAAGCTTAGATTAAGGTAAGCTAAAGTTTGTGGTGGGGCTCACCTCGCGACCCACATGAGGGTGGTGATGTGGGGATTTCAAGGACTCCCTGGGACTTTTCTCTTTGTAAAAAATTAGTCCCAACCGTGGTTTCTACTATCTCCATCTAGCCCCAAAAGTTTAATGGTCAACAATCCATTCGGATCAATACACCGTCGATCCAATAGTCCCGTAAATCTGGATCTAACTAAAAGCTAGTGGACATGTACAATTTAGGGAGGTCGTGTGTTTGGTCCATTTGGATGGACCAAGGGTGGGCCCCACAAGCGTAACATTACAGAATTAAATGGAAAGGTATGGTGCCCGAGCTAAAAAAATATAATAAAATATGTGATTCTTTTTTGAGATATTATTGGAAAAGAACAAATTTTATAGAAATAAATAAGTAGTTTATATTTATTATATATATAACTTTAATAAAAAAGAAAAAATAACTTGGTGGGGTCACATGATGTAACATCAAACGGCGGGCCTCATATCCTAATTCCTTCAAGGTGTGTCCAATTGGATAGTGGGACCTTGCTGATGTATCATTTCGAGGATCCTTAGTGGGGTCACATGATGTAACATCTAAAGATATGCCCATATCAAAATATCGAAAGGTGTGTACAATTGAATATTTGGTTAGTAGGCCCTTGTTGATTTGGTATTCCAAGGAGCATTGGTGGGGTTACATGATGTAATATTTAAAAGTGGGTCTCTTATCGATTCATTAAGGTGCATCATGATGTGTTTAAAGGTGGCCTTGTCTACAACAATTATTAAAGGCAGGTCTCATATAAACCCTTATATTATTTCATGTATATATAATTAGAAATGAAATGTATTTTTAATATTCATTTTAATAACAAATATGATTGATTATTAGAGTCCATTATTTTCTATTCGTTTAACGTTGGATTCCACCTTGTAATTAACGGTCTAGATCATGAAACTGATGGTCTTGATACAACTCCATATTGGTTGGTCCCTTTTGTTGGGTGTTGCATCATCCGTACCATTGGTTTGATGGGCCAAGCTGGATGGTGGTGCCTTTTGAAGGTGTCTATCAATCGGGAGATCAAAGTGGTCCCCACAAATCTATCTGTTGTAATTACTTTTATGTGGATGATTGATCCATTCTCAGATCATGATAAAGTGGGCCCCACAGACCTCTATTAAATGGAGTTGATTCTAATCTTGTAAGGAAAATGAGATAAGGATTACTTTAAAATGAGAGTGATCGAGATTTTAGGGAGAACAAATCCAAGAGTTTTGCTGCTAGAAATAGTTGTATGATCTAGATTTAAGAGATTAGATTAAAGATTATAACTATTCATAGGATTAAAGGCGGGGATTTGATGAGATTTATTTGGATTGAGATTTTAAGGGAGGAAACTTGTTTGGGAGGAGTGTAGTGGCCCACATTAAACCCAAAGCTCTTTGTGATTTATAAGTATTTTTATGAAAGGAGAGACTTTTTAGGGATGAGGTGGCACCCCTCACAGCCCACCTCCCCCTTTGCTTTAATATATATAATGAGGCACATGTCATGGTTTCAATAGTTGTTTAGATAGGACATAGCTTGCAGTCTTCCAAGGGTGTTTCCGTTTTCTAGGTTCTGCTGTCACTTAGACATTAAGCTCCTCTGTTATTTCATGAGCCAATCTCAAAAACATAAACAAAAATGAAATTGTAAAATGCTACTTTCTCTATATGTTGCAAAAGAGAAAAAAAACATAATGACTTTTGTTTAGGAGAATTCTTACCTATCAGAACCAAAAATGAGTTTTGCACTTGATTTATTAAAATCTGCAAGCCCGGTGATAGGAAGGTACTCTTTAACGCGTGACCTGAATGTCATGGCAACAGGTGTTTAATGTCAACAACTTATTAAATAATATGTATCATTCAAATCACCAATCACTACATAATAGATTCATTTTTTCTCTCTCTTTGATTCTCGTCAGTAGAGTCATTCAATAGTTTACCTATCATTTACCAGCATCTGCTCAGCATGTCTTACCACGTTCAGAACAAGAGGCTTCCCTTCCTGTTCCCATCACATAAAGATCAAGGTCAGTATAAGCTTTGCATCAGAGATTGCTAAAGAGAAAATGGGATGAGAACTGCGTCTTCGTAAACACTATTAGATCAAAGAAAAGAATCACAGTCTTCAAATCAAATCAATACCACACCTCTGTTCGATAGGCACCTACACCCAGATTTAACTTTATTGGGCTGGGATCCTTGTTATATGCAACTGTAACCTGTATATTAGAAGTTTCCAACAGAACAAAGGAAATCATTAAAATGAGTATGATGAGATTTTAAATGGTTAAAATGTGGTTATAACACTTAGTAGATCTATCTCATAAATCAACTGATTAAAGCTCATATACCTAAACAACAGAACACGCAAAGTATCTGAAAAAACAGCTACAAGATCCTAATTTGATATCTGAGAAACAATTTCAGATCATACGAGATAACGAATAGAGATCAAGTGAATTCAAAGAAGCAGAAAAAGGACGGCATACCTAAAACACAGATGAAAAAACACGATCTTTACCCAAAAAACGATAAGCTCAGTGCATGGCAATGAGGGAAAAAGAAGTGTTATTGTTTTCTTCCTCTCTCTTTTCTTCCCAACAGAAAGCCTTCTTCTACTATCTATCTACATCTCCTGTCCTTGTTTTTTCTTCAAACTCTTTCTCAACATGGTAGCTGCAAAATACATTGTAGGAATTGTAGGTGAGAAGAGATCAACTATCACCTTTGTATGAATTATACATCTTCAACTCCTTTTGGGGGGCCTTTGATTTTAGTTTTCTAAGCTTTTATTATCATGTCTATGTCTCTATGAAGATCTCAATTATTTCTCTTGCTTGCTTCTTTCAGGCAACATTGTTTCAGTGCTAATCTTTTGTACAAGTTGTCCTTGTTTTGATGATTTCTAACCTTCCATATCTATGCTACATTTTTGCTTTGAATGTTATTGTTCCAGTTACAGTAGCTTCTTAAGTTTTTGGAGGGAGATTTAACTCTATGAATAGTATGATTGTACCAAAAGCATTTAAGCGAATGTAGTGCTTCTGTTTCCAACCTTACATTGTAGCTTCTCAAGTTTGGATGTATTTGGTTTGCTTGGTATCTGGATGCTTCTAAACAAAACCTATTTATTATCTTATATACATAAATATATACATACATGTATATTATGTCATGTTCATAGTAAAGTGGAGCTTTTTACTATAACCTATCCGTTGTTCACTTATTCAATGGCTAGAACACAATTTTTTTAGCCAATTGAAAGTGTATTAGGAGTTTTACTTAGTGATCGATTCTTCTCTGCCGCGAGAACGTCTCCCACCCACTTGTGTGGGTTTTCATGGGGCTTCCTCTTCCTCTTCCTAAGTGTATTGGTTCTCTTGGTTCCCAAACCCTAGCCTAGGGTACCAAAAAAAAAAAAACTCAAGATTAACAACAGCAATCACTTGGGGTGCTATGGATCCAGATTTTAAATTAGAGCCACCACCCATCATGTAGGATGTTATTAATCATTACACGAGATTTTGAACTAAGATTATCTATGACACATTACTGATCATATGGTTGTGAAAGAGACAAGGACGTATATACAACTCTACTTACCTGGCTTAGGTTTTCGCACCCAATCTCCAAAACACGCACACTCTCTCTCTCTCTCTCAATCCAAATAAATGAATCATGTGTTGAGATTGCAGATAGATCACACATTCAAAACAAAAATAAATTGGAGAGTATTCATGTGATAGATTGCAATAGCATAGAAATTGCAGTAACTTGCAGAGAAATAAAAGAAGTGCCTTGGAATGTCTATGTCTATATGAAGATCTCAATTATTTCTCTTGCTTGCTTCTTTCAGGCAACATTGTTTCAGTGCTAATCTTTGCTTCTCCCATGTAAGTAAGAAAGTTATATTGAATGGATTTTGTGATCATGGGTTGTCTCATAAATTAAGATGATGGATTTGTACCTCTCCCTTAAACATTAATTCTACAAGTTGATGACACGAGATCATAAAATGTCAGCAGAGTCGCTTGACTATGTTTGATTTATAATTTAATTCATTGAAAAGAATTTAATGTTATTTTTGTCATTGCAGATTGATAGACGCTTTGGGGTCAGTTGCTGACTTGTGGGAGTGTAGGACTTTTTTTTGGTTTATTTGTATATATATGTATGTTGGACATTTGTTATATGTTTATGTTTGATTTATAATTTAATTCATTGAAAAAGAATTTAATGTTATTTTTGTCATTGCAGATTGATAGACGCTTTGGGGTCGGTTGCTTACTTGTGGGAGTGTAGGACTTTTTTTTCGGTTTATTTGTATATATATGTATCTTGGACATTTGTATGAGACGGTATCATTATTGATTGTAATATTTGTTTAATGAGATGAATGAAACAATTGAAAAATGGAGATTTGTTTATTTAGTAATGTTTTATTTCATTGCATTTTTTATGTTGAATATAGGTATATGAACAGATTTATTTTTTATACAGGTGTATGAACAGGTTTATAGAAAAATAATAATGCAAATACAAGTAAAATTTAAAAAAAAATAAAAGACCTTTGCCGACGAAATTTTCGTCGGCAATATTCAAAATCGTCGGCGAAGGTAAAAATAAAAAAGTAAAAAAAATGATTTTGCCGACGAAAAGGATCGAAAAATTTCGTCGGTAAACGTAAAATTATAAAAATAAAATTATTTTGACCGACGAAATAAAAACGTCGGTAAAGTTAAAAATGAAAAATAGAAAATAAAATTATTTTCCCGACGAAAAAAAAAACGTCGGAAAACTTAAAAATGATAATGAAAAAGAAAATAAAATTATTTGGCCGACGAAATAAAAACGTCGGCAAAATTAAATATTAAAAATGAGAAGAAAATAAAATTATTTTCCCGACGAAAACAAAACGTCGGAAAAATTAAATATAAAAAATTAAAAAAAATAAAATATTTTGGGCGACGAAAAATAACGTCGGTAAGATTAAATATTTAAAATCAAAAGAAAATAAAATTATTTTTCCGACGAAACAAAAACGTCGGCAAAATTAAATATGAAAAATTAAAAATAAAATAAAATATTTTGGGCGACGAAAAAAAATGTCGGTAAAATTAAATATTAAAAATCAAAAGAAAATAAAATTATTTTTCCGACGAAAAAAAAACGTCGGCAAAATTAAATATTAAAAATTAAAAATAAAATAAAATATTTTGGGCGACGAAAAAATACGTCGGTAAAATTAAATATTAACGTCGGTAAAAAGTTTTATTTTGCCGACGAAAAATAATTTCGTCGATAAAATGGATTGCTGACGGTGTCTTACCGACGTCTTGCCGACGAAAAAAATTTCGTCGGTAAATATTATTACCGACGGAAATAGACTTTTGGCGACGAAAATATTTCGTCACCAAAAGTTCATTTTCTTGTAGTGCTCATAGCTATTCCATATCATTTCTGTACAATTACCAAGAACAATCTACAGGAGATCAAGATAGTTCATCACTTATCAAGAACAATGGTGGTGCGCAACAATATGGAGCATATCTTTTTAACCAATACCGAAGAAATGATGATGATGATGATCATATTGAGCCTGGGCGACACTTCACTTGGAATTAGGCTGTCAATATGTCATACACTCATACTCATCAATCTCTCTCTCTAGTTTCTACTCTCTAGTCCCCTCTAATTTCAGGTAAACTATGAACCTTTTGATGTCTAAGTACTTTATGATTTATCTATCTCACTATCATGTTTTAGATTTTAATATGTTATCTTCATGGTCATGAATTTTACAACTTATTTGATGATTGAGTTAGTATTAAATGATGATTGATATGTTATCTTTATTTTCTTATATTTTACACTAATAAATTGATCATGAGCATCAATAATGGTTGCATTATATAAAATACTGGAGAAGAAAGCGGTCAGCGACACAGACATGACTCATAAATTAAGGTGACCGAGATTTTGATTTATTGTTGTTACTAATAGAAAAAAATATTGTTTTCCAGTATTTTCTAATATTTTAGATTTTTTAGATATTTTTGTGAATTTTTTTGGATTAAAAAAAATTCACACCGGGACGACCGCGACGGACCGATATCCGCGACGATATCCGATATATATCGGTTTTTCGGCCCGGCCGATACCACGACTGAAACCGAGATTTTAAACCATGGATATGAGACAAAAGAACTGAAATTTACATTTCAGTACTCTTATGGACTATGATAATTCTAACACTCACACTACATAGCTAAAACAATTCTTACACTACTCACACACTGCATAGCTCCCGGTAAGTTACCTTGTTGTGTAGCCCAATATTCTAATTTTTCTGGGACTTTCTAAATACACCAATTGGATTATAACTACTAAATACTAATAACATAAAAATCTAGAAAATCTCAAAAGTCTTGGATATTTCAAACAAATTTATTCAAACATATTAACATATATTACATTCCTAATCTTCCAACACAATGGTTTCAGAAAGAAACCCAGAACGCATATACTGCATGAACGCATTAATTCGCTCTACATATGGGGTAGCCCATGCAGCTGCACAATCATGCCTGAAGTGAACCTATTGAGGCATAATGGGAGGCATTGGGTAACTATCTGTCAATACAACCTGGACGTAGTGATTATTATTTATGTACCCGATAACAATAGTAGCATGTTGATACGACGATGGTGAAGTAGATCGAAGTGGCAAATACGTAAAGCTTTGTGCAGCACTTAAAACATGTAATATCACATTGAACTTCGAAGCAATTAAGAGGCCCATGTCTGGCATGGTCATCTAATGCTCAATCGGTGCTCCTCTATCTAATGCAAAAAAGTTCAGTGAGTTGTAAACACGAGTCCACTGATCATCACTATCAAATATAGCAACATACTGTATCCTGAATGTGTGCAACTCTTCTATTACGCTATAACCGGATAGTTGCCCATGCATCTTCGTGAAGACCAAGACAGACAGCTATCGCCCGAAATCCGCAATTTCCATCAGATTTTATGTCTTGTACATGCATAATGTAAGGATGCAGTATAGGTAAAAGCTGACGAACATAGGCATTTATAGAGTAGTTGTAAATAGAGGAGCAACGGTGTCTCGCTGGTTCCTGTGAAACTAGAAAATATCGGGCTAAACAAACTCAAATGTATCCGTATTAGCACGAGTTGATATGTCTTCCCTGTCCTTCGAGTCGGGGCCTCCAAACGAATAACTGTTTCTGCTTGGTTCCCGAGAATGAAGGGAATCAGGCTCAACGAACACCAATGCAGACGGATTAACACGAGTATTTGTTGCAACTTTTTATTCGAGGAGGGGCTTCCACGAGTGTTCGTCTTAACAGCAGGTTCACGAATTGAAGTTGTTGATGATGTGATTATCTCCATCAACTTCCTTAAAAGACTGAATTTACCATGCCTTGTTTGCTTGTGACATTAGAATCAGATTTCAAAATATAACAAAACTATAACATGAACCAGGTCTAGAAATTCAGAGTCAAAAGAGCATAACCATACCAGTACGATACCATGTCATACCCATCAGTGCAACGTGAGCCCTTTTATGCTGAATTGCTGATCATGTGCTTGAGGAATTATATGCATTGATGCAATTACTCCATCCATGGATAATGTCTCTTTTTTTTGGGGAATCTTGAAAGTAAGTTTATACTCATACTACCAAGGTATGCATCTGGCTTTCAAAAAAGCTACATGGGTTAGCTTACATACAGTATCTGATATAGCCTTGGTTTTAAAACTCGCTGAGTCTGAGACCTGAGTTGACTCTACTTGGGGACTTGGTCTTGATGGAGTCAAGATGGTGTTCAAGTCCTCTTTTCAAAAGTGGATTGGCCGAGTCCCACTTGACTCGATCGAGTTTCAATGGGACTTGACCGAGTCCGAGTCAATCAAGTCCCAATCTTGGCCGAGTCCGAGTCGACAAAGTCCCATTGGGACTTTGACAAGTCCTATATAGGGTTTCTTTTCAAGGATTATGGGGGTGATGGAAACAAAGTCCAACTCGGCTGAGTCATATGCTTGACTCAACTCAAGGGGGACTGAGTCACCCATCTAGTCCAAGTTTGTAAACCTTGGACATAGGTTCTGCTTAAGCTATCCGGGGCTCTATCTTGTTTGCTTGGCCCTTCTATGTGAAACGACCCTTCAGGATGCCTTATGCATGAGGTCAGCTTTGAGATAGTGGAGGTGAGTTTCAAAAGAAATGAAGCAAAGGAGCTTACTTTCTATAAGACCTAACAGGAATTCAGGATTCCTGACAGGAGCTTTGAGATATGGCCTGTTCACTTACTAGAATTCCTGATAGGAATTTAGGCTGTCTGGGAATTCAGAATTCCTGTCAGGAATTCTGTGTTTCATTACCAGAATTCCCGGGCATTTGAAATTCCAAGCATTTGAAATTTCAAAAAAACCCAGCATTTGAAAAACCACTTTAACAAGTAAGATTTGGAAATCTCACTTGGCACATAAATTCCAGGAGAGGGACGACGGCACTCCGGGAGCTCAGGCAGGAATTCAGGCCATGAATGAAACAACGAATTTATAATTCCAGAATTTGACGGCATTTCATAATACCAGCATTTGAAATTTCTAGACAACCACCAGACATGAATTCTATGAAGAGAGCTGCTACCTGCACGCTACATTTCACTCAACCCACACTGCATTTAAAAATAAAATAAAAATTCCTAAACTACCCCTCCCTCTCCTTCCCTCTCTCCCTTTCCCTCCTCCGGCCACCTGCGCCAACCCCGCCGCTGCCCTGTGCCGACCCCATCCCAATCTCCTTATCTCCCCTTCCCCACCCCATCCCGCTCCCCATCACCGTTACCAACAACAACAGTTCAAAACGCAGAAAGAGAGAGAGAGAGGGGTTACAGCTGCTAGATACATGAGGCTTTCCGTGTAAGCCGATGGTGAGGAAGTACTCGGTGCCGTGGAAGAAGACGATGGCGGCGAGGAATTGTGCGAGCTGCCTGCAGGCGTTCGGCGTCACAGGGCCGAACAAATCGAGTTTGTTCGGCCCTATGTGGCCGAACTCAGATTCGACGAGTTTTCATGTTCAATGTGATTCGTTCGGCCACATAGGGCCAAACAAACTCTATTTGTTCAGCTTCGTGTGGCCGAACAAACTCGATTTGTTCGGCCCTGCGTCGCCGAACAAACTTGATTTGAGCCCGAATCAAAATGGCAGAAACACACTAGAAATGTTGAGCTTTCTTTGGCCATTGAGAAGGAGAGGGAGAGAGGAAGGGGAGAAGGTGGGTCGGCGGCGGTCGGCGGTCGGCGACGAGCAGGGAGAGGGAAATAGAGAGGGAGAAGGAGAGAGGGTGGGAGGGCGGCGACGGGAAGGGTTTAGCAGGGAGAGGGAAAGAGAGGGAAATAGAGAGGGAGAAGGAGAGGAGAGGAAGAGGAGAGGAATGGAAGAGGGTGGGCGGGCGACGGGTAGCGGACGGCTGCCGGCGACGAGCAGGGAGAGAGAGGGAAGGAGAGAGAAGGAGGGGTAGTTTAGGAAATTTTTTGTTTAAATGCAGTGGGTAGAGAGTAGAATATAGTATGTAGATAGCCTGACTCTTCTATGAATTCTAGTAAAGAAATGGGCCCTAAAAAAGTGATCCCCTAACAGCACCCAAAAGGCACCCATGTCAAAAACATGTCAAAGAAAGCACATATGAACGACAGAGACAATGCAATGGTGATTATGATAGCAAAGAAGCAGACAGAACATCATACATATAACTATAGAAGATGACAAAGATTAATAAAAAAGGAAAACAAAAGAAAAAGTGTAACTATAGACAGAAAAAAGATCTCAGTTATTGTAGGTGCATAAAATAATGACCCACAATAAGAGGGTGCCTTACAGGACTTATCCGAGAAGATGATGATGACTGGGTGTGACTGGATGCCGTCCGGAAGCCTGAAAGGGAAGAACAAATGGTCAGAGGACCCTGGCCTGGGCGGCGCAAGGCTCTCCGATGCCAAAGTCAGTATGGGAACTGGAACAATGGAAGGAGAGGAAGAAGAGAGGCAGAGTAACGGCTCTGGGTATGGAAAAATGGCGTACCTTAGATGGTGGTATGAGCCTCTATTTATAGAGTGTGGAACGTATCTTTGGAAGATATTGTGGTGTGGGTCCCACGACTTGACTGGGAAGTCACGATCAGCCCACATTGCATTAATTGTGGTCCAATCCAGCCCACCATGCATTAAATGCCCATCGGGTCAGCCCACATCGCATTTAATGCACATCTTGTTGGGCCAGATCCTGTTGGGCGCCTTTGGCGGTAGGGGTACCAGCGGATCTGCCCTCGGGCCCTGCCCTGATGTGGCTTCAACCGCTGGATGCTGTTCTGTCAGGGATCTGGCGAAGATCGTGGGCGGCTGGATGTCACGTCTGTCCCACTAGCTCGTGCCCCCATTCCTCCACGTGCCTGATGACGTGGGAGATGAGGGGCGTAAGTAAAGCTCTCTTGCTTCGGCTTCTGCCTCGGCTTCTTCAGCCGAGGTGGAGCTTTCTGTCGAGATGGCATCCGGGGAGGCTCAGCCGAGGCGGAGCTCCCTGCCGAGGCGACGCCCGAGGTGGGCCAATTCGGCGCTAAGGGCCCGGAGCTGTCTGACTTCGGCCGGACCTCCTGTCCTGGTAGCCGGGGTGAGCTTCGTGCCACGTGGATGGCACGCGAATGGCACGTGAGAGTGCTTAGTCTCATCTGATGGCTGCGATTAGCTTAATCCTGTGGTTCTGGAAATCTCCCCACACAATTGCCCCCTAGCTTTTGACCTCTGAAGTGTGCTAGCCTTTAGGGGTTGGAAGCTAGAAGAATCCGTCTGGGGATATGGTGATCATTACCTGATGTCGCTTCAACTCTTCACGCCTGATGTCGCCTCAACTCTTTATGCCTGGTGTCGCTTCAACTCTTCAGAGCAATAAATGTTCTGCCCTGTTCGTCTTGGGAACCGAGCTGACGGCTACACGCGTAGCTTCTGCGCCGACCGCGTTGTCACATTGATTGACGGGCACGGGCTTTGAAGCGTCTCTTCGAATTCGGAGGCGGTACCCAAATGAGGGTTCCCCTTCTACAAATAGGGCCGTCCCCTTCTTCTTCTTGCTTCTGACTCTTTTCGCCTTCGCCTCTGCTTTTACTTTCAATTTCTGCTCTGATTTCTGAGATCCGTTCGAGGCTTCCGATCTCCGTTCTGGTTCCTGAGATCTGTTCGAGGACGACGACCGTAGAACGCGTCTGGATCTGCTCCTGATCTGCCTCTTCGTCCTCGTAAGTCACTTTGTTCTTCTGTCTGGTTTTTCTTGGGGTTTTTCGATTTCTAGGGTTTTTCTTCGTCGTCACCCCTTCTAGACATGGGTACCCCTAGATTCAGGGTAGATTCTGATGAGGGCTTAGCCGAGTTTAGGGCTGCCTTCAAAATTCCGGAGGGGGTCCTCCTGAAACCGGCAGACCTTGCCGACGCTGCCCTGTATCGCTGCTACGGCGGCTGGATGCCATTCCCTCTGATCTCTGTGATCGAGGGTGGGGTCAGGTTTCCACTGCCCCCCTTGCTTAGGGCTTGCCTGAGCCTTTGGTCTCTCGCCCCGGGCTAGCTGATGCCCAATGGCTACAAGGTCATCATGGGCACAGCGAAGCTGAACGAGATCTTGGGGACCAACCTAGGCCCTCACGACATCGAGGACACTTATGATATCTGCAAGGCTGGGGAGGGAAGATACTATCTCCGTGTGAAGCCGCAGCGAAGGGGCTTCGTCCTAGCCTTGGAGGATTCAAGTAAGAATGCTGAGGAGGATTTCTTCTGTGTCTCGGGGGACTGGGAGTTCGGCCCAGGTGAAGACAGGAGGCTGTCGGTCCCACGTCGCCCTGGGGAAGTCCCAAGTAATCATCGCTGCTTTTCTCCTTCTGTTTTGCTTATCTCACTGATGCCGAACTGACATTCCTCTTTGCCTGTCGAGCAGAGGCGGGTGCAAGGCGACGCCGAGCTGCTAGCGAAGGTTGGAGGAGGAATACCGAAGACATCAACAAGGTCGAACGGTACAAGGGGCACGAAACCAGGTCAGCTTGGAAGCTGCTTGGGTATACGCCGAGGTATCGCGGCCACTACCACAGGACCGGAGTTCCTGAGGCGGACGAGACACACCCTGACCGTCCGACCGTATCGGTTGCGGTGTTTAGCGGGGTCCCCTTGACCGATCCTGTTGCTGACCGAACTGCGTCTGGAGCCGAAGCGTCCACTTCCGATCCGGGGCTGCCGGACTTGTCGCAGATAGTGGAAGCTTATATCTCTGACCGAGAGGAGGACATGGGAGGAAGCTCGAGGGAGCTCGCTGTCAGGGACCTGGCTGCCAAGTTTAGGCAGAGGTCAGCGTCTTCTGGGGCTTCGTCGCCTGCTGGTACTCGTGCTGCTTCGGGTCCGGTGGGCGCGGGCGCTCCCTCTGCTCCTGCCCCTGCCCCGAGTGGGGGAGCCCGGCAACGCTCGCCGGACCGCTCGAAGGAGGGGTCCCCGCCCAGGAAGAAGTCCAAAGCGGGGGAGAAGAGCTCAAGGGTTGATCTGCAGTCGGGCAAAACTCCTGAACGAGCCCCTGGGGCCAAAGCTCCAGCCGAGAAGGGAGGCGAGAAGAGCGCGCCGAAGGAAAAGAGTGCGCCGGCCGAAAAGAGTGTGCTGGTCAGCAAGTCGGCTGTTGGTCCAGCGCGCGAGCCTCTCATCTTGGCGGGGCAACGGTCCGGATCGGCTTCCGGGCCCCGAACTGCCCCAGCGCCGTGGAAGCCGAAAATGGAAACCTCTACCGGCAAACCCTTGAGCGTTGACGACCGGTTGCTGGGAAATGCCGAGGTGATTGGGGCTCTCGCCAAGGCCTGTGCTCTGCCAAGAGACATGGAGACGCACGACAGGTTCGAGGATGAGAGCCTGATGGTCTCGGCGATCCAGGACAGTCTTCGGGTGAGTGTTTGCAACGCCTTTCTTCATTCTTCAAGTATCTTGGTCGAATCCTGACTCTCTGTTTCCATTTGCAGAACGTGCAGAGGCTCCTAACCGTGGTGGGAAGGAGGGATAGGAGCGCTGCAAGAATGACCCGCCTGGAGTCCGAGCGGGAGAAGTTGAAGAAGGAGCTAGACGAGCAGCGGAAGGGATTGGAAGAGCTTAAGGTGGCCAGTGCTGGAGAATCCGCTCGGTTGGCATCGGCTCTGGCTGAGGTCGCCGAACTCTCGTCTCGGGCCGACCACATGAAAGGCGAGCTCTGGGCGAGGAACAAGAAGGCCGCCGAACTGGAGTCTGAGCTGGCCAGGTTGAAGGCTGAGTCTACTGCTGGAGGGACGAGGCTGCGCGCCGAAATGGCGAGGATGAAGGCTGCAAACGCTGAGTTGGAGATGGAAAAGGTCTCTCTTCAGGCCGAGGCCCAGTCCGCCTTCCAGGATGGGGTACATCGAGCCACCGAGCTGTACGAGAAGCAGGTGGAGGAGATCACCGCCATCCTGTTCGAGGAGGGATGCCTGGCTGCACTGAGACGTGCGGGGGTCCCTGAAGACCATCCTGTCTATCAGGACTTGCCGAAGTATTCGGACCTGGATCCCGAACTGAGCTCCGATCCTGCAACTGAAAGTGACGCGGTCGAAGCTCCTGTTGCTGACGACGCTCCAGCTGCCCCGGTCTTGAGCGATGCCCCAGTCGCCAGCGAGGTTTTGGCCGTGCCCCTGGGTGAGACCTCTTCTGCTCCTGGTCCGGCTGAGGTGCCAGCTGAAGCCTCTCTTGCCAGCGACGCTCCAAGCGAGGTCCCTGTCTTGGCCGAAGCTTCTGGCCCCTTGGAAACGGTGATTGACCTGGTCGAGTCGCCGAGACCAGAGTAGCTCTATCTTGCCTTTGTCTTTCCTTTATAATGTTTTTACGTTTCAGCCTTATAAATACTCTATCCGATCAATGAAAGTCGAGCTTCTTCACTTGTGCATTTTCTTTTTGCATTTGTCTCTCTTCCATTTCTGGATGTGCATTGAATGGTATTGAATGCCTTTACTGTGTGGCGTGGCCCTTGAGGTAGAAAGAGTCAACCTGTCAGCGCCTGTTTTCCGTATTCTGGAGACCGTAAATAGCAATAAACAAGGTGGCGCAGCCGACGAGGGAATCGGACGGATGTCTCCACGTGGCGCCGTAGGGATCGCTGGTCAACAGCCGTGCATCCCCAGTAACGCGTGGGAGACTTCGCCCTCATAACTTCCTTCGGAGACCGAGTCCTCCTCCTTCCTATAAATAGGGGTGGCAAGCTCGCCATGGGAGAAGAAAAGAACATGGCTGTAGGAATCATGTCCGGGAGGTGTCCGAAATTTCTTGATCCGGGGGGAACCCTGCGCCGTTGGACGGCTATCCCCGAGGGGGGAAGGCTGTCGTGGTCTGCGCGCTCTCTGAAGGAAATCCCCGTGGACTACGCGCTCTCTGAACGCGGGTCCACGGCCATCCGTCCCTGGCGAGACAGAGTGAGGATGCACTGCAGGGGGACGGTGGCGCATTCTCGTCCGACACGGCCCTGTGCGCCCGTCGTACGGAAGGCGGGTTGAGGCCCTGCTGGACCGAGAGGTTTCTTCAAGCTCCGCTGGTCCCACTGACCGCCGAGGGTGTTGCAGAGCCCAGCGGGGTCCAGGGCCTCCAAACTGGAGGGGCTGTGCGATGCTTTGGTCTGACCAGCCAGAGTGCATTGCTGCATAGCCCGGTGAAGTTCAGGATCGCTCAGAGCCTCCAGGCGACGATCCGGCGTCTTCGATCCAGAGTTTCCGAGTTACCTTATTTTCTGTTTTTAGGACTGTGATCCTCCTTTCTGTATTTTGCTTTCTGTTCTGTAGCTCTTGTAATAAAGTTTACAATGAATAAAAGGGGGGAACTCTATGATTACCCAAACAGTGTCCCATGCTTTTGAATTCCTTCTCTCTTTCTGTGTGCTGTTCTGGAATGCTTGCATTGTGTTTGGGTGCTGGTACAGCTCTCTTCCTCTGGAAAGCTGCCCTTTGCCGGAATGGCTGGATTTGGCTGAGACGAGCTGCCTTGTGCCGAAGTTGAGTCACCATGCCACTGATTTCGGCCGTCGAAGCGTGAGCTCGGCAGCGATCTTTGAGGGGTGTAAAAACCCTGATATTAGGAATCCGGCCGAGTGTCTGAACTCGAGGCCTTCTCCATGGCCCAAGGCCAGGAGCTTTAGGAAGCGACCGAGTCTGGACTCGAGGTCTTTTCCAGGGCGGTGGGCCCGATCCCGGCCGAGTAGACTCGAGGCCTTCTCCATAGCCCAAGGCTAGGAGCTTTAGGAAGCGACCGAGTCTGGACTTGAGGTCTTTTCCAGGGCGGTGGGCCCGATCCCGGCCGAGTAAACTCGAGGCCTTCTCCATAGCCCAAGGCTAGGAGCTTTAGGAAGCGACCGAGTCTGGACTCGAGGTCTTTTCCAGGGCGGTGGGCCCGATCCCGGCCGAGTAAACTCGAGGCCTTCTCCATAGCCCAAGGCTAGGAGCTTTAGGAAGCGACCGAGTCTGGACTCGAGGTCTTTTCCAGGGCGGTGGGCCCGATCCCGGCCGAGTAAACTCGAGGCCTTCTCCATAGCCCAAGGCTAGGAGCTTTAGGAAGCGACCGAGTCTGGACTCGAGGTCTTTTCCAGGGCGGTGGGCCCGATCCCGGCCGAGTAAACTCGAGGCCTTCTCCATAGCCCAAGGCTAGGAGCTTTAGGAAGCGACCGAGTCTGGACTCGAGGTCTTTTCCAGGGCGGTGGGCCCGATCCGTTGAAATCAGTAAGAGAGATGACAAGTTGATGACAAGGTGAAAGCTGCTTTCATTAATTCTGAGATTCATTACATCCTTAGAAATAAAATTTCTTCAAGTGGGATGCATTCCATGGTCTCGGCAGCGGCTTGCCTTCCAAGTCTTCGAGCTTGTAGGCTGACTTTCCTGCCAGTGAGACTATTCTGAACGGGCCATGCCAGTTCGGGGCAAGTTTCCCCTCACTTGGTTCTTTGTCAGCTGGCAGGGTCTTCTTCAAAACGAGCTCTCCCGTGGTGAACCTTCTTTCTTTGACATTTTGATTGTATGCCCTGGCTAACCGCTGCTGATAGTCGGTCAGTCTCAGGGCTGCTGCTTCTCGTCGTTCATCCGCCAGCTCCAGCTCCATTGCCAGGTTCGTCTCATTTCGGCCTTGGTCGACCAGCTCTGTCCTTAGGGTAGGAAGGCCGATTTCCAAGGGAATGACCGCCTCCATCCCGTAGGCCAGAGAGAAAGGTGTTGCCGAAGTGGACCTCCTCGGAGTTGTTCTGTATGCCCACAGCACGCTCGGAAGTTCCTCTGTCCATCTGCCCTTTGCCTTGTCCAGGCGCTTCTTCAGGCCGTCCAGGATCACTTTATTGGAGATTTCTGCCTGGCCATTACTCTGTGGATATGCCGGGGTGGAGTAATGGTTTCTAATGCCATGCTCTTGGCAGAAGTCTTTGAAGGATTTGGAGTCGAACTGGGTCCCGTTATCCGAAATCAGGGTCCGGGGGATGCCGAACCTCGTAAGGATGTTTTTCCAGACGAAGTTCCTGGAGTCCCTGTCCGTGATGGAGGATAACGGTTCGGCCTCTATCCACTTTGTGAAGTAGTCCGTAGCCACTATCAGCCATCTCTTGTTCCCTGGAGCTCGATGAAGAGGCCCCACAATGTCCAGGCCCCATTGAGCGAAGGGCCATGGGCTAGAGAGGGGACTCAGATCCTGTGCTGGCTGATGGAGGGAGTGGGAGAACTTCTGGCATTTCTCGCATTTTCTGGCGTAGATCTGGGCGTCTTTCTGCATGTAGGGCCACCAGTAACCCTGGCCGATTGCTCTGTAGGCCAATGACCGACCTCCTATATGGCTGCCGCAGATTCCTTCATGGATCTCGTACAGGAAGTCGTCCACCTTGGCCGGATGGACGCATTGGAGGTATGGACCTGTGAAGGACTTCCTGTAGAGTTTGCCTTCTGGGGAGAGCCAAAACCGAGCTGCCTTGAGCCTGATCTTGTGGGCTTCGGTCTTATCTTCAGGGAGCTGGTCGTCCTTTAGGTAGGCGACGATCGGATCCATCCAGCTGGGGCCGAGGTCAGCACAGAGGACAAGCCGAGATGAATTGAGTTCTAGACTTGACCTTGATACTGACCCGACCTCGATGGTCCTCTTCTTTCCTGCTTCGACGACGGAGGCCAGGTTTGCAAGCGCATCTGCATGCGTGTTGGTATCTCGGGATATTTGCCTGACCTCGGCTTTCTGGAATTGGGAGAGTAGCTTTTTCGTCAGGGCTAAGTAGGCCGCCATCCTGTCGTCCCTGGCCTGGTAGTCCCCTAGCGAGCTGGCTAGTTACCAGTTGAGAGTCGCTGAAGATCTCCTAGATGCTGGGCTCCGAGGATTCGGGCGCTGTTCAACCCTGCAATCATTGCTTCGTACTCTGCCTCATTGTTCGTCGCTTTGAAGTCCAAGGTGAAGGCTTGCTCTATGACCAGTCCCTCTGGCGATTGGAGAACTATGCCGAGGCCAGCTCTCTTGGAGGTGGACGACCCGTCGACAAAGATCTTCCATGCCGAGGTGGGAGACTGCTGGACTTCTGTTTCTACTGGCTCTTGCCCTGTGCCCCCCAGTGCCGTGCCGAGCTGGGTCGGAGCCTGGTTGGGGGAGGTGAATTCGACAATGAAGTCTGCCAGGATCTGGGCTTTGATCGCAGTTCGGGGACGGTACTGTATGTCATACTGCCCCAGTTCAACTGCCCACTTTGATATGCGCCCTGAAAAGTCAGCTTTTTTGAACAATGAACGGAGTGGGTGCTCCGTGATCACCACAATGGTGTGGGATTGAAAATAATGGGAGAGCTTGCGGGAGGCGGTGACGAGAGCCAACGCAAGCTTCTCCAGTAGGAGGTACCTGGTCTCGGCATCGAGCAGGGTCTTGCTCGTGTAATAGATTGGCTTTTGAACTCCCTCGTCCTCCCTGATGAGGACGGAGCTCATTGCGTGATCCGAGACCGCAAGGTATAAATACAGAATCTCCCCCCGAGTTGGGGTGGAGAGTAAAGGGGGTGACATCAAATAAGTTTTGAGTGCGGCCAATGCCTGGTCGCACTCGGGGGTCCATTGGAACTTCAAGTTTTTCCTCAAAAGCTGAAAGAAAGGCCTGCACTTATCTGATGATCGGCTGATGAAGCGATTGAGTGCGGCGGCCATTCCTGTGAGCCTCTGAACTTCCTTCGTGGTAGAGGGACTCTGGATGTCCTGGATGGCAGTAATCTGATCCGGATTGGCCTCTATCCCCCTCCGCGTCACCAAGCTGCCGAGGAACTTGCCGGAAGCTACGCCGAAGGCGCACTTGGAAGCGTTGAGCTTGAGCTTGTAGGCGCGAAGGATGTCGAAGATTTGGCCGAGATCCGCCAGATGGTCGCTGGAGCGCACAGATTTGACGACCATGTCGTCGATATACACCTCTACCGTTCGGCCGAGCTGGGCCTGGAACATCTTCGTGACGAGGCGCTGATAGGTCGCCCCCGCGTTCTTCAGCCCGAAGGGCATCACTTTATAGCAGTACGTGCCGCGGGGGGTGATGAACGATGTTTTCTCCTCGTCGGGCTCGTAGAGCGGGATCTGATGATAGCCTCGGTAGGCGTCAAGGAAGCTCATTCGGTCGTGACCGGCGGTGGCGTCGATCAGTTGGTCAATCTTTGGGAGGGGGAAATTGTCCTTAGGGCAAGCCCTGTTCAGGTCGGTGAAGTCCACGCACACCCTCCACTTCCCAGTTTTCTTCTTGACGACCACCGTGTTGGCCAGCCATACCGGGTACTGGACTTCCCGGATGGCCCCTGCTTTTAGCAGGTTGTCGACCTCTTCAACGACCGCATCTGTCTGCTGCAGCCCGGTCCTGCGGGCTCTCTGCACTACCGGCTTGTGGTCGGGGTCGACGTTGAGCTTGTGGCACATGACCTCAGGGTCGACCCCAGGCATTTCGCTCGGGCTCCAAGCGAAGACGTCCACATTCTGCATCAAGAACCGAGAGAGTTCGGCCCTTTCTTCGTCTGACAGCTGGGTGCCGATCAGGAAGAAACGGTCTGGGTCTGCCGGATCTAGCCTGACCTCGGCCAGGTCCTCGATACTTTTCTTCTCAGGGTCCCGGCCGATCTCATCAAGGCCCTTCTCGAACTCGGCCAGGTTGACGCGCTCTGGCTCCTTTACTGCTGGGACTGCGGCCAGCACGCACTGCCTGGCCTGCTGCTGGTCTCCCTCCACTGTTACTACCTCCATTTTGCCCTCCTCGTTCTCATGGACGAACTTCAGCTTTTGGTGGAGGGAAGATGGAACTGCCTCTAGCTTGTGGAGCCATGTTCTGCCCAGAATGGCATTGTAGGGAGAAGGGGCGTCCACAACCAGGAAGTCGGCCGACACGGAGGCTCCGCCAACTCGGGTTTCCAAGGTTATTCTTCCCTTGGGATAGACAGGCGTGGCGGACAACCCTAGCAAGGGTGCTCGGACCTCCGTGAGGTCTGCTTCGGAGAGCTTCATCCTTTTGAAGCAATCATAATAGAGGACCTCGGAGGAGCTGCCGGAGTCGACGAGGATCCTCTTCACTGTGAAGTCTCTCAGCTTCATGGTGAGGAGCAGGGGGTCGTTGTGAGGGACCTGGATTCCCTCTAGATCTCGATCCGAGAACGAGATGGCGGGTCGGTCGCGGCGGGCTTTCTTGGATGCCGGAGCAAGTTCGGCTTTCATCACTTCTTTCTCGTGCGAAGCCCGCCTGGCTTCGGCACGGGTCTGAGAGCTTCCCCGGGATGAGGAAGCGGGAGCTGGGGACGCCAGATGGATCACATTGATGATCTTCTCTGAGTCCTCGCTGTCTGGAGCCTTGGACGTGCTCTGGTGGACTCGGCCCTCGCTGCCGCCGGCATCACCTGCCTTGATGAACTCCGGGATGTGGCCCTCTTCGGCCAGCTTCTCCAGATACTCCTGCAAATTCCTGCAGTTTTCGGTTCTATGCCCGTTGCCCTTATGGAAGGAGCAATAGAGCTTGCTTCGGGGGCCTTCGGTGGGCTCATTCTTCAAGGGTGGAGGATACTTGAAGAACGGCTTGGACCTGATCTTGGCCAGGATGCGGTAGATCGGCTCCGTGAAGACGACGTTGACGCTCTGACTGGCGCTGGAGGGAGGTCTGGGCTTCCAAGTGCCCCCAGACCTGGACGACGGAGGCTTTGCCGAACTGGAGACCCAGTCCCGCTTGGGCTCCTGCTTCTGGGAGGGCCTCCCACCTCTCTGCCGAGGTTGGCCACTCTTCTGTTCGGGCTCTGGGTGCCCGTCCTGATCCCTGGCTCGGATCTCGTCTTCCTCCTGGGCGATGAAGCGCTTCACCCGGGACATCAATTCTGGCATGGACTCTGGGGAGTCCCCGGCCAAATTCTTCCGCAAGTCGTGGCCGGGGATCAGGGCATGCTGGAAGGCGTAGATCGCTATCCAGTCCCTCGAGCCCTCGATCTGGCTGTGGACCGCCCAGAATCGCTGTGCGAACTTGGCGAGGGTTTCGCCCTGCTTCATTCTCAGGGCGAGGAGGTCCCCTTCCTTCTTGGGGACGACGATGTAGGCTTGGAACTTCTTCAGGAAGGAGAGCTGGAGCTCCTTCCAACTGGAAATCGACTGCTCCGGGAGGGAGCAGAACCACTTCAGGGGGAGGTCGCCCAAACTGGAGGAGAAGATTTTGCAGTTTAGGTGACCCTCGTTCCCCCAGATGGACATCTTCTGGGAGAAGTGTCGGAGGTGTGCTGATGGGTCGGACAATCCGTCATAGGGGATGAACCGCGGGACGGAGAACTTTCTGGGCAAGGGGGTGCTCTCGATCTCTTTTGTGAAGGGCGAGCCCCCCAGATCAGTGTGACCGCAGATCTGCTTCTGGTCCTGCAGGTCCAAGTTGTGCTGAAGAGCTAGCCTGACGCGTTTGTCGAACCGCTCCTGCTCGTCGTCCTCCTCTGGAGTCTGAACTCTGGACTTTCGCTTGGGATGGTTCGGACTGCGATGGCTATGAGCTCGGCCATCGCGACTATGGTGACTCCGGCTGTTGCTCGAGCCTTCGTCACGAATCTGGCTCCGTTTCTGGTCCAGATGATGTCTCAAATCCTCGCGGGGAGGCTGGGCTGCCTTGCTGGGAGCGTCCTTCTTTTTCCCTTGAGGCTCAGAGACTTCCCTCAAGGAGGCAGTTTGCACTGCCCTCAACTGCTGCTGGAGCTCGCGAATCTGCCGTTCTTGCTTCTGGAGTTGCTTCTGGAGGAGAGCAGCTTCAGGAACCTCTCCAGTGGCAGGGGGTTGAACGTGGCGCGTCTCTCCTACGGCCACGGCTTTGTCCTTCCGAGGACGCTCGTGCTGACGCTCCTTGCGTCTGGGTGGCACGGTTTCGTCCGCTGAGAGCGAGGCCTCGACACCCTCTTGGAATGGGATCTCGACAAAGAGTTGGGAGCCCAAGTGACCCTCGCCTGCGGATGTGCCTTGGACCGTTCGGGACCGTCCCTGAGGAGGGACGTCCGTTGACGGTGGTAGCATCTCGAGAACTGGTCTTGAGGATTCTCCGCCTTTCTTAGCTTTCGGAGGCATGGCTTCTGGGAGGTTGAGGTTAAGGAGGTTTGTTTGGAAAGATTTGGAGAAGGTTGGGAAGGCTGGGATATTGCTTTCCCACAGACGGCGCCAATTGTAGGTGCAGAAAATAATGACCCACAATAAGAGGGTGCCTTACAGGACTTATCCGAGAAGATGATGATGACTGGGTGTGACTGGATGCCGTCCGGAAGCCTGAAAGGGAAGAACAAATGGTCAGAGGACCCTGGCCTGGGCGGCGCAAGGCTCTCCGATGCCAAAGTCAGTATGGGAACTGGAACAATGGAAGGAGAGGAAGAAGAGAGGCAGAGTAACGGCTCTGGGTATGGAAAAATGGCGTACCTTAGATGGTGGTATGAGCCTCTATTTATAGAGTGTGGAACGTATCTTTGGAAGATATTGTGGTGTGGGTCCCACGACTTGACTGGGAAGTCACGATCAGCCCACATTGCATTAATTGTGGTCCAATCCAGCCCACCATGCATTAAATGCCCATCGGGTCAGCCCACATCGCATTTAATGCACATCTTGTTGGGCCAGATCCTGTTGGGCGCCTTTGGCGGTAGGGGTACCAGCGGATCTGCCCTCGGGCCCTGCCCTGATGTGGCTTCAACCGCTGGATGCTGTTCTGTCAGGGATCTGGCGAAGATCGTGGGCGGCTGGATGTCACGTCTGTCCCACTAGCTCGTGCCCCCATTCCTCCACGTGCCTGATGACGTGGGAGATGAGGGGCGTAAGTAAAGCTCTCTTGCTTCGGCTTCTGCCTCGGCTTCTTCAGCCGAGGTGGAGCTTTCTGTCGAGATGGCATCCGGGGAGGCTCAGCCGAGGCGGAGCTCCCTGCCGAGGCGACGCCCGAGGTGGGCCAATTCGGCGCTAAGGGCCCGGAGCTGTCTGACTTCGGCCGGACCTCCTGTCCTGGTAGCCGGGGTGAGCTTCGTGCCACGTGGATGGCACGCGAATGGCACGTGAGAGTGCTTAGTCTCATCTGATGGCTGCGATTAGCTTAATCCTGTGGTTCTGGAAATCTCCCCACACAGTTATCATTTGATTTTGAAATATAATCATCTTCTATCTTAATGATTGTTTCTTTTAATAAGATTATTGTAATGGCTATTGTAAAGGAGACTACACAAAGTACCAAGGGGACTTTGGGACTTTGATTTAATTATGAGGTTAATCAAGGTTTGCTTCTCTTAATTGCATTTTTCTGTGACCATCCTTTCCATTCAGCAAGATAAGCCTCTGGCCATCCTTTCCATTCAGCAAGATAAGCCTCCTGGCCATTGGACTTTAAGTTAATGACAGCAGGGGTGGCAATGGGACAGATATGTGTCTAATGGGCCAGGCCTGTGTTTTTTAGACAGAGCCCATTTAGTAATAGGCCAGAGTCCAGCCTGGCTATGGGGGCCCTGGAGGTATACAGTAGGATGTTTTGTCCAGGTGTAGCGGCAAGTGCAAGACGCTTGGATTTTTCAAAAAGGTTGGATGTGGGCCCCACTATACAAAATAAAGAGGGCAGATAAGGGCCTTCAATAACAGTATATTGATTGTTTCTACCTAAGGCGCAAGCTCAGGCCCAGGTCTTACTGAACCCGTCAGGCTCCATCCATGGCCCCCCTTTAAAGTGGGTCATTTGGATAGAAATGGCCCACTATGGTTGCCCCAATCATCCTCTGCAGACTGCATGAATCTTCCAAAAAAGTGATTCAGATGCAGACACATGACACCTTTAATCACAAGCCACTGAGTTGCCAACTGCCAAAACGTTGCATCAGATCCCATTGTCAATACTACTAGTCTAGTATTCCATATATCTTGAGTTATATGATGACATTTTTGCAAGAGATAGTGAAATGAAATAAACTATTTTGATGTTTCAAAATATTACATTTTTTTGAATTTGTATGAGATTCTTTTTAATTTTGCTGAAAAATAATATAATATAAATTTGTTTATATATTGAAGTAAACAAAATTCAACGCACATAGAGAGGATCAAAGAGACAGTTGGATTTTAGAGCAAATCCAAGATACTCATGTGAATTTTGGAAGCATACTCAAAATTTTAATGTTAGTTATGGAAGCGGACCTAATATAGGTCCTATCCATGATAGAATTAAATATTGCAGGGCTGGATTCAAACTTAGACATGACACTCACACTGGAGTCTCACTAGGTAAGGACCCAATTTTGCATTTCACTAAAGTGAATGACGGCATAGTTAATGTTAATTCACTCGTAGTCCAAGTGCTGAAGCATCTTTCTATCTACAAATACAACAATAGTCTATTTGATAACGACTTGAGTGGGATGAGCATGTGAGAACTTACAGAAAAAAAAAAAAGAAAAAAAAAAAAAGAAAAGGCAGAGTTTCAAATAAGATTTAAGGTCCTTTATGAGGTAAGTCGAGATTTTTAAATCATCTTTATCATCATCAAGCCTAAGTAGAGTAAAATTTTATTACAAATTAAGTATAGAATTCTAAGTCGAAACCTTTACATATCTACTGATGTATTGGTCCACAATTGAAATTTTATTAATTAAAAAAAATGTTATATTCTTTTAGATTATTTTTAGGATGCGTCATGTATAAATACAAAGATAAAATTACAACTTTAGAGTAAAAACGAGCTAATAAAAAGCTCTCTCTCTCTCTCTCTCTCTCAATCAATGTGACTAGTCACAAGAAAGCCCTAAGACGTCATTCATATTTGAAAATTTTCGATGTGTACAAAATAGAAGAAAAGCCCAAGACATTGTTAGGTTCCATGAATGCTGGGGGTCTCTCGAAAACGAAATATGTAGAATATATGAAATCATTGAGTAAAGAAAAAGTAAAACGAGGTAAAATAATTGATACCATTGCCTTAGCTTTGAAGAAAGTTGTTACAATCCCAATAATTAATGTCATTCTATTAATCCATAGAAGAGAGATAAAAAAAGATGATCTTCAATTATTTGAATCAATTCTGAAATGTAGTGGTGGTGTTAATGGCCATGTTGGACCGGGCCAAAGTTAGGTCAGACTTGCCTATTTACTTATGGGGCCAAATCTCAGCCCCATGAACAGCCCAAGGGCCTGAAAGATAGGGCTCGGCCAAGCCCTTTGCCAAATATACAGTCTTCATTGTGCTAAATAAGTAAGTTTGGATCAAGAAACACGAGACACTTCAGTGGAAAGGGGGCGTCTCATTTTATACAGCCACTTAGGTATCAATCCCAGTGAGTGAGTTATCTCACATTTTTTGTAGCACTAACCCAATTTAGTAGTAGTGGTAATAGGTCGGGTTAAAATAAGGATCTTACCCGACCCCCTCATATTTTATTAGGGGTGAGTTTGGTAAAGGTTTCAGGTTTCATCTTCCCCACCCGACGGATCATTATACTTGTTATTGGCAAAGGCCATTAGTCCTTCAAAATTTAAAATAATACCTAGCCAATGGTTATTTCTTAAAATAAATCTTGTCAATTAGTTAAGAAATCTTGATCATGCCCTTAACATTAAGATTAAGTCATCGTGGATTCTATTTCCAAGATTTTTTTTTTCTTCCATGTAAAAAGAGAAGGATCATTTCATCTTCTGATACATTACAAATGGGGCAGGTCAGAGCAGGTATGGAGTTTCATAAAAGTCTAAAAAGTGGGTTTGAATTTAAACATCCGAAACCAGTAACGACGTGCGTAGATTTGGGATCGATTGAATATCAATGGACCCTAGTGTGGAAATAATCTGACCTCAACCCAAACTGTACCCTACCCTACCCTATCCGTTGCTAGCGTAGGGGTGAAGGGGTGCTGCATTGGGCATTGAGGTTCTAAAGCTATTAAATCAAGGGCTAGGATAACATGATGGAGTTGATTATCTCTTGACACTAATTCGAAAGGAGACCTTTCCATTTATTCTCCCCAATGGGTAGGTATGCATCTTAGTAGGCCTAGGGGGCAATTGCACCATGCGAACTTTTGATTGTTCACCCATTAGAATGAGGGGTGTGACTTTACACAGGGTCCTATCTATTGAACATCATAACTGCTAAAAATAAAGGTCCTCCCCTTCAATCCAAAGTTTTATGCCAATTGAATTTGGTTCTACCATAAGATTTGAGCATGACTTTTTAATTCACATGCTTAATCTTATTGTAGGACCAAATCTTATTGGAATAAAATTTAGAAAAAAACCCATTTTGAGTGGCTCGGATATATTTAATAAGTGATCACCCCCACTATCATGTTCCACACCCCTTTTGGGTAGTGCCGGTTACACACG
This sequence comes from Litsea cubeba, assembly GCA_012931725.1. Classification (NCBI taxonomy): domain Eukaryota; kingdom Viridiplantae; phylum Streptophyta; class Magnoliopsida; order Laurales; family Lauraceae; genus Litsea; species Litsea cubeba. The sequence goes on along the minus strand of CM022953.1, from coordinate 22,191,252 downwards.
GAAATGATCTGGACTCTAAACTTTGCACCCCATCAAAAGCTTACAAATAAGCAATCAAGTGGATTTTCATTAGTCAATATCGATGGACTGATTTATATGTTTTCAATTAAGGAAGGTTTCCACTTTGAATAGAGTGAGATACAAGTCCCTCACCGCTAGAAAAGGATAAAAAGATCATTCTGAGTGCTCTGCATTCATTATAGTCGTTTGTCATCAACATCAAAAACCTATCCTAACTTCATGAATTTTCTTTTCCAATTATTATAGTGAGCATTTTCCTTTTTATTTGAAATAATTATAGCGAGCCCTATTTGAGAGATTATGCCTTGAAGAATATCATTGGTAAGTGGTGACAGTTCTCACCTAGCTACAAAAGGTTCGAATCTTAGGTGCGTACATTTTTCTACTTGTGTAGACTTTCTTCCTATTTGTACGGGCTTCTTTCCCACTTGTGTGGGCTATCTTTCCATATGTGTGTAGGCTCTCTTTTGGATCCGATCCGAACTCCCTTAGAAAAAAAAAAAAAGTAGAATTCAATTCGGCACTATATATGGAGTGGACCCAAACTAAAAACTGTCTCCAAATGTTGAACCCATACCCCATTTTAAGTTCTGGGTACTTCCTATATGGTAATTGGGGACCGTTTTCATCCCTAGGCAGGTCCAATCAGGTATAATACCAATCCAAGCCTGATCGGTATAACACTTGGGTGAAATCGAGCCCAAACCATGTAAAAAATGGAACATGAACATGCCAGGCCCAAATTGCATTTGGATAAACCTGAAACCAAATCCAACCTAGAAACCTTAGCTGAGCCTGACCCGAATTAAAAATCCCCTGCCCAAGTACAATTTGGATTGAGCCGGGTTGTGGCCAGATTGGGTCGGATAGCCAGCTTTCTGTGTTTTGTTTACTTTTCAGAGGCATAAATTACACAAATCCCTGCACATGGAGTCCTGGTTATAAGAGGCTTGGGCTCTTCTACAATTAAAGCAAAATTACCATTGGACTAAAGCAAAACATGTTTAAACCACCGATTAATAATAATTTGTTAATAGTCTACTTTTATGCAAAATGGGGCCACATTTTTATGATCCAAATAGATGTTCCAATCTCCTCTCCAATAACTGCATGAAATTTCACTGTAATCCAAGTTATGTTCACCAATGAATTGAATAAACACAAGTTTGCCACTTTCTTGCCCCATCTGACAGTCGTCAATCTTGCTCCAGTCAACCCTAAATTCTGGGTGTTTACTAATGCACAGAGATGAAGGATTGAATTAGAGGTTTGAATCCACATTTGGCCCCCTATTGTATAGAAATTTTCACTACAAGAAAAAAGGGCTTTTGCGGCGATTTAATAAGCGCCGGAAAAGAAATCGCTGTTAAGGGCATGTTTGGCAATGGTCTTCAAAGGGAAATCCTCGCCCATTTTCCGCTCTTTCATGGAAAACCCATGTTTGGTTGTAACCGAGACCGAGGAAAGAAAGCTTCCGTTTTCTACGCAATAACAGACTTCATTGGTCGGACCACCCCCCATCAGATCTTGTAAATCAGAGCTTTTAAAGGGGGAGGTATATAAGTGGGTTTTCTGCGCAGAACTCCTCTCTCGATGGAGCTCATCTGTAACACCCCAGTTCCAGATACCGAGAAAACCGTCAAAGTACCGAGATTGGCGCGCTACTTCCCGAAAAAAAAAATCCGAGAGCTTCCAAGATCGTAGGTCCGCAGTGAGGTCCAATTTAAAACTTTTGTAAAATAAGCGGAAGCAATACAGAGATAGCGGAAGCATAAGATATCATCATATATATGTCAAATGTGAATGGGTTGAAGTCCAGCCTAAAATGTGAAGTGACGAAAACCAAAGTTTTAATTACATATTTGGAACATTACCCAACTCACAACAAATGTCTCTCAAAAACCCAAACAAAATAGTCACTCAAACCCCTGCAACCGGTGCCGGCTCTCCACCCTCCGGCTCGACCTCTTGGTCGGCTGGTCCCCATCCAAAGTCACCTACTATGGGCACCTCAACGAGTGCGTACGCATCGCCCTCGAACTCGGGGTCAACACCTAAGCACCAAGAGTGGATCAGATCTAAAGATCTGGCAAGTCACAGTATGCTTATAATATAGAATGTATGCATCAAATGAGTAGAGACAGTAATAAAGTTAAGAGAATTAACAATGGTACAGATCCTAGGCAGTTGAGCAAGATGAACAAATAGAATCAAGATAAACATAATATAATAAACCTACACAAAATGGCACACTCACACAAGTTGGATACCGCGGGATATTATGCCGCGGCCCTCCCATACTGAATACAGTCACGGCGGGGAAAATCTCACAGTGCTGGGGATTATCTAGCCCCGCAAATAACATCATCCATCAACATACACTGAGACCGAACCCGGTATCACACCGTCCGTCTCCAACAATGCTCATCATGATAGCCATACAACACTCTCAATAGTTCCTACCAGTGATGATCAGTCCAACTGGCTGAGCTTAGATCAACTGAGTGATTGTCTATGCCGACTCAGGAACAATAAGGGTCTGTGTCTGTCTAGGCTTTGCCTTGCGTGAACAAGGTCCTAACAAAGTCCCTAAGATGTCCAAGCATCCATAGATCATAATCCAGGTCCAAGTCCAGTCAATGAATCCATACCAAGGCCCACCAAATACATGGCCTGATCTATAATAGTCCATATGAAATACAAGTCCATGCTCAATAATGCATGATCCATTTACATCCATAATGGGTCACAAGCCCATACAATCTAACCTCTCCAGTTTAGGATAAATCACATCCAAACTTAGGCCATAAAAGGGCCCGCCTAGCCACAGACACGGGTCAATGTTCACCCAATCATATTACCGGGTCACCTCTAAGTAGTCCTAGGTTCGGGTCTTCTGTTTTCTATTTAATTAACAGGTATAAGCAATAATAAGGATAATAGAGTGACAGTAATAATATGAGGGAGATGAATCTCCAAGTACAAGGATCAAATGAGGGATATCAACAGTCCAACCTAAGTAATTAGTCCATTTTCTGGTTCAGGTCTATCTCAGGTAATTTGATCTTTAAGTGAAACCACAGATGCTAAGGATTACTGTGTTTGGTGCTCAGAAGTTATGTGCATCATTGGTAACTTATAAAGCTCGAATCATCTTAGATTACATAACCTGAACCTTAATTAGTGGACCCCACGAGCCAAGGTTGAGCCACACCATCGACTCGTGGTTGGCACAGTGATGGAAGTCTAATTGGATGGTCAATGGGTCCTACATATGATTGCAACAATAGAAATTAGAATCTGGGAAGTGTCACTGTACACAGTGTGCCCAGCCGACCTCCTGGCCTGGGCGGTCAGCTCGGCACACTGGGATAAGAGAAGTAAACACCCTGCAGGCAAGCCTGTTGTCCAGAACTTCCTGTGAGTTTGGCTAACCCCTGGCCTGGGTAGTTGGCCGTACACACTAAGAATTCTGGCCGAAGGGAATGTCCCAGGTTCTAGTATCCCGTGTTGGAATCCGACCTTTTCAGAATCCATCTCGGAGTTCGGCTAAGCACTAGAGCTCTATTGAACACTCAGCTCGGTCACCCAGCTGAGTTCGGGAAAGTGCCTAGCTCAGTTCAGTCACCCAGCTGAGTTCGGGAAAGTATTGAGCTCGGCCAGGCATTGAGGTCAGTCAAGCTCTTAGCTCGGTTAAGCGCTGAGCTCGGCTAAGCACAGAGCCCGGTCTGGCACTGAGCTCGGTAGAACACTGAGCTCGGCCATAACACTGAGCTCGGCCATAACACTGAACCCGGCCTAAATGACGAGCTCGGCCTAGACACTGAGCTCGGCTAAAACGCGGATCTCAACCTAAGCATTGTGCTCGGCAGAATACTGAGTTCGGCTAGGTTGAATCCAGCCATCGCTGAGTTCGGCTAGTACTGAGCTCGGCAATCACTGAGCTCTGCCAATGCTGAACTCGGCAATCGCTGTGCTCTTCCAGTGCTGAGCTCGGCCACCGCTGGACTCCATCAGTACTGAGTTCGGCCATCACTAAGCGCTGTCCATGCTCCCCCATCAGTTATGTTCTGTTACAGAATTCAGTTCTGCGACATAACACAACTTCTCTTCATTATGCACAGGGATGGTGGCCCACCTCTGATCAAAATCCAGATCAGGTCCCATCCCCATGGTCGCCCAGGGCCCATCAAACAGATGTAGGGTCCTGATCTACTAAAGGTGGTCCCACCTCGGTCTCGATTTTGACACAGTAAGATGGGTTTTCACAATCCCATCTCTGGAAACCTATTTCCGTGACCCAATTCTCCTGGGTTCCTCCTTAGATCATCATAGAAGCATAATCGAAGAACAAACATTCCCATATCATCCATCCATCATCAACCGGCCATTGATCATCCAAATGAGGTAACCCCATCCATCAATGGACAAAGAAAACCAATCAGACAAGCTCAAAGATCGATATAAACATATATATACTGCAGTTGGAATTGTAATTGCAAATCAAAGAAGGAAAACATGCAATCTAGACTATCAACATAGGGCACTTGCCTGATCGATTGAAGGTAGAAGGAAAAGAGAGAAAACAACAGAGAACCAAGGGGTTTCGGCAGTAGGTCTCCTCTGTTGTAGATCGGTCTCGGGATTGGCCTTCTATTGGAAATCATGGGGAGAGAGAGATAGGAATTGGAGGGAAGATGAGGGCTCGTTGGAGAGAAGTGGGGAAGAAGAAGAGAGAAAAGAGATGGGAATTGAGAGAGAGGAGATGAACAGTAATTACTTGGGAAAGGAGGGTTTAGTTTAAATAGGTTGGGGTTTTTGGGCCAGGGACAAATTCCCTTGGGGTTAGAATAGGATTAGGGTTAGGGTAGAGGGTACTTAAGTCTTTAGGTGGGCTTCTAGAAGATTCTTTGGTGCAAAACCCCTATAGTAAACATAATTTTCTAGCTAGGGCCTCTAACAAACTAACTAACTCTAAAATTAACAAAAGACACCCTATTGACTCTACTAATTACACAACTAGACCAAACCAAGGAAAATACATAACTACCCTTATCTAAACCCCATAATTAGTATAATAAGATACTTAGGCTAATATATAGTATTCAAATTCGAACTGAGGGCCCACCAGGGGTGGGGCCTCACATTATCCCACCGACTCCTCTCTCGATCCCTAATCCATCTGCATAAAACCCTCTTCTCTACTGCTCATGCGATGGGATGCCCAGACTCTGTTGCTACGACCGGAGAAGACAACCTTTCCCTTTGCTGCTGTAATAGACGATCTCTCACTCCTCTCTCTTTCTCTGCAAAGACAAAGGAAGTGGTCCTTCAACGACCTAGCCCTCTTACACACTCCAGATCTCTTCCCACCGTCGGACTCCACCGCACTCTACCGGCGCCTTCCCTCTTGTCAATCTGTTCAAAACCATAAGTCAGGTTAGGGTTCTTGTTTTCCTTTTTTTTTTCCATTTTTTTCCCCATTTTTTATTTTCTCTTTGTGGAATGGAAGATTTCAGTTCATGAAAAATAGATTCAGGCTTCAGCAGGGATCTTGATTCATTTTTTTCTGTTATTTATTATTGCTTTTGTTTCATTTGCTGTAAAGGTTTCATTTGGCTCTTTTCATTCCCTGTTGATTCAATTGCCTGATGAGTTTATGTAGAAAAGATTCAGCCTGTTCTTTTCATTCCATGTTCTTTATATTGCTATTTGTTTCATTTAATAAGGGTTTAATTAGAAACAACTTTATTTTAAAAAAAAAAAACTTAATAGAATCAGCTCTGTTTCACAAGTGCAAAACAAGCCAAGGTTGTAGGCAATGTAGGCCATGTAGTTCATATGTGATGGCCATCAAAAGCCACATGGCTCGTTGACTTGTTCCTCCATTTTTCCTTTCCTGTATGGGTGCATGCATTATCTCAAACGTTTTTCCCTTGCTTTATCGTGATACAGTCACACTTAATTTGTTCATGCTGTATCTTTTGGTTATCATAATTTTTTTTTGTTTAGGAATCTGGTTGCTTTTTCTTCTTCCAATAATGTTATTTGATAGCTTCACAAGATATTGACATTATTGATTGGACTGTTGGTTTCATTTTATACTACCAATATTGTTAATTGCTAATGGTGGTGGGTATGTTAGATCGCTTTTGAGAAAGCCATACAAATATGTGTCTTGTCTCTAGTGCCGGATGTGGAAGCTATTTGAATGTGGACAAAGAGAAGGCTCACAGCTTGATTGACCCTTTGTGTGCAAGCCACTGGCAAGTATCTTGCTTTGTGAAGCCATAACCAATTATAGGTAAACTGGTTACATGTAATTAGGTTGGGTAAATGGAAAGTAGGGAAACCAAAGTTGATAAACATGGAGCTAACAATGTATTCTGGTGGTGGTATGTGCTGGTTGTGGGTTGTTTACCCTCTATGGGGAATGACTCTTAGAGTAAAGCAATTAAATGCCTGCATGGCATCTGTTAGGTGGAATGGATATGGGTGTGCAGGAGATGGCCTTGTCACTGGTTAGTAAGGTTTTAAATGATTCTTTGGATGTTTAACACTCATTTCAATTATAGGATCTCTGAACCAACTAGCCCCCAAGCTGCGAACACGGCTTCAACAAGAAACATGAAATGGACAAATGAACATGATGATGTGCTCCTCCACATCATGCTTGAGATGCGCAAAGAAGGCAAAGTAATCCCTGGGGGGTTTACCTCGGAGGGATGGGCTTTGATTACAAAGGAAATGCAAACCAAACTTGGGCCCCAATTCAGTAAAGATAAGTTGAAGAATAGGATGAAGAGCTTCAAAAAATAGTATAGCGCGATGAAGGCTATGCTATATTTAAGTGGGTTTGGGTGGGATGAAGAAAAAAGGTCACAGCAGAAGACGGGGTGTGGGACGATTACATTGCGGTTAGATTCTTATTCAATATATGTGGCGTTTTTTCATTATGTTATATGTGGGTTTTATTTCTTTGTGTTATGCAAGTTTGACTTATGATCTATTGCTCATGCAATGTAGGCACATCCTGGAGCTAGTATGTATAGGTCCAGACGTATGCCTGACTACTACGTCCTTTGCAAAATATTCGGCATAGACATTCACTCAGTTGATTTAAGCTCAGCCAGTTGGACTGATCATCACTGGTAGGAGCTATTGAGATTTGTTGTGTGGCTATCATGATGAGCACTGTTGGGACGGACGGTGTGATGCCGGTTCCGGTCGTTGTGGATGATGTTGATGATATTTTACGGGGTTAGTAATCCCTAGCATTAGTTTAGGATCCCTACCACGACTGTGTTCAGTATGGGAGGACCGCGGCATAATATCCCGCGGTGACCAGCTTATGTGGATGTGCCATATTGTGTAGGTTTATTACTGTTATGCTTATTATGATTCTACATTGTTATCTTGCACGATTGCATAGCATATGTACCTTTGTTACTCTCTTAACTTTATACATGTCTCTACTCATTTTATGCATACATTCTATATTATCTGCATATTGTGACTTGCCAGATCTTTAGATCTGACCCACTCTTGGTGCTTAGGTCTTGACCCCGAGTTCGAGGGCGATGCGTTCGCACTCGTTGAGGTGCCCGTAGCAGGCGACTACGGATGGGGGCCGGCCGACCATGAGGTCGAGCCGGAAGGTGGAGAGCCGATACCAGCTGCAGGGGTTTGAGAGCTCTTTTGTCTGGGTTTTTGAGAGATTTTTGTTGTGAGACGGGTAGTGATAAAAATATGTAATTAAACTTTGATTTTGTTATCACTATACATTTAGGCTGGACTTCAGCCCTTCTACAGTTGACATATATACGATGATACCTTATGCTTCAGCTATCTCTGTATGGCTTCCGCTTATAATACGCTTCCGCAATAATAACTGTTGTTACATTATTGTTCAAAAAGTTTTAAATTGGACCTCACTGCGGACCTACGATCTTGGAAGTTCTCGGATTTTCCGGGAAGTAGCGCGCCAATTTCGGTACTTTGACGATTTTCTCGGTATCCGGAATTGGGGCGTTACAATTATGTTTCTTTTGTTGGTATGTCATGTATATTTTTATCAAGACATGTCTAAGACATGGAATGTCTTTTATCCATTTTGTTGAAATGTGATGAACACTTTTAGTAATTTGTGGGATTTGTGGACAAAAATGACTTCTATTAAGATTCGTGAAATGTCATAATTTTTATTAATTTTTGTTTTTTTTTCTTCACCTGCAGCATGAATAGAGAAGATCTTGTGTTCTTGTTAACTAATGTTGTTACATCAACATGTCTTTTATGGTACCGTTTTCAGTATCTCACCAAAAGTAAAGTTCATGAAGCTGCACAAAGTGGAAAGACTTATCTTAATGAGATCTTGACTGGACATCCCCATAAATGTCCCGACATATTCAGAATGAGTAGTGGTTGTTTCTTGCTTTTGGCTAATGAGCTAAAACGCAGGGGCCTTTTACGAGACTCTCGTACAGTGACGGTGGAGGAGCAGTTGGGGATATTTTTATTCACTGTTGGCCACAGCAAGAGAAACCGTGTAATGCAAAACTTATTTCAACATTCAGGGGAGACAATCAGCAGATACTTTAACAAGACATTGGATGCAATCATAAAACTCGCGCCATATTATGTGAAACAATCCGATGGGGAGTGTCCACACGAGATTGCAAATAATCCTTTGTTCTACCCATTTTTCAACGTAATATTTTATGAGGCAACAAATATAAAATCAAATGCTATATTTTAATGCATGTTGTATTTGTTTATAGGATTGTGTTGGAGCGATAGATGGTACACATATCCCCGCATGGGTTAGACTTGAAGAGCAAGTCCGTTATCACAATAGAAAGGGTGGATTATCACATAACGTTATGGCCGTTGTATCGTTTGATATGAGTTTCCAGTATGTATGCGCTGGATGGGAAGGATCAGCCTCAGACTAGAAGATTCTTCAACATGCAGTATGGAGACGGGCCCAAAATAGGTTACGTGTTGCAGCAGGTACTAAACTCTAGTGCCCTTTGTTATTAAATGTATAAATATTTTCCTATTTATGCCATAACAAGAATGTCTCATTATTGTTTTTTAGGAAAATTTTATCTAGTAGATGCTGGTTATGCAAACACGCGTGGGTTTTTAGCCCCATTTCGCGGAGTCCGGTATCATTTAAAAGAATGGTCCACAACACAGGCGCCTAGGACTGAACATGAACTATTCAACTTGCGTCATGCAAAGTTACGCAATATAGTGGAGAGAACATTTGCAGTGTTGAAGCAACGTTTTGCCCTTCTGCAAACTGCTCCACGATATCCTATGAAGACACAAGTCAAGATCGTTGTGGCATGCTGTGTTTTACACAACTTTATCCGTCAATGGAATATTGAGGACGATTTGTTTAGGATAGCATTTAATGAAATGATGGAAGAGGATGATGTGGTTGATGAAGAAGATCAGGATATCAAAGCGGACAATGTTGGTGGCCCCAGTGATGCGGACAAGCAATTTATGACAGGTTTTAGAGAACAACTATCGAAAGATATGTGGGAAGCTTTAGCTTTATCAATGTTTTTTTTTTTTTTTTGGGTACATAAGTTGCTTATATGGGTTTTTTTCTTTTGTTGGGTTGCTTTTGTGTACCTCTTTTGGGTTTTACTGGTGGCCCAGCCTATGGGCATCATTTTTGGGTGGTACAGCTCCACCTTGGTTGTGTCTCTATGATATGAGTGCAAGTGGGTTGGAGCTGCTCCTCATTATTTGGTAAATTCAGCCCTTAACTTTGGAAATATATACTTACTTTTCATCCAAAGGTAAGCTCTCTACTTTATGTTAATGGATTGGTTGCATTTTCATTTTCCATATGACACTTGCGTCATGAATGACCTGGTAGTTGCAAAAGTTGAGGTTGATTGTTGTTCTCAAGTATTTAGAATTCTTCACGAGTTTTAGATCTTTTTCCCCTGTTTTATGCTTGCAAGAGATCAATTGACCCTTTTGGATATACCCCAATTTATTTCCACCAGCTCACATCTGGGAAGGCCAGAAATGGGCTTGCTCCTTGGTTTACTGGAGCCCTCTCCCTGATTGTTGGTTGTTTCAGGGCTGTGCTGTTGGTTTATTATTTGCTCTGCTCCCAGTTCTGGGCGGTAATAGCGGACTTTTTTAAGGAATAATCTCGATGGCAAGGCTGTAAGTAATTTTATTATCTCAATTTGTAGTATATTCAATTGGTTATTTATTCAATCCAATTATTTCTTTGCGCTTCCCTGTTTTTCCAGGTTGCTGGTGTTGTCACTGTTCTTAACATCATGTTCCTTTGGACCTTTATCAGCTCCTTTCATTTGGCGACTTCTTTTTTTTTTTTTTCTGTCTTAGCACACTTCTTTTTTTTATTTGAAGCTTTTGTAAATTACGTGATGTGCTTGTTCAATGAGTTAAGACTTTGTGCTGGTTTGCAGACAAATGAACTCTATCAGCTAGCTTCTGTGGCATTTTGCCTGTTCTTAGCTTGGGTAAGAACAAACAAACTCCTTTCTTTTTGTTGAGATCAAGCATCTGTAGTAACGTTTTTTTAATAGTATCTTTTTGCAATTGACATTGGGAAATATTGTTTTCCTTAACCCAATGATAGGATCCAAAGGGTCAAAAACTGCTGTGACAACAGAATATAGTGACTGCCGTTCCTTGACTTAAGATAAAACAATGGAAACAATGTTTGATCTCCTTCAAATAGAGTAGTTCTCAATGCACTAACATACCACTAAAATGAGATAATGAACAAGAAGAAGGGGAAGTAAATAAAAAGGCATCACACAGAAGCTTATATCACTAAAATTGACTGTCCAACATGAACTACCTTGACTGTCAACTACTAACATACATATATAATGCTCCGACCTCTAAAAAACCTACTACTATTATAACTCTTTGTCTAACCAACAACCTGCAATGACTTCAAAGTTGTCCTAGGATATTATTGTTTAGAGTAGATTAGTCAGGAAAGGACAAACTTGAGAATAAGGTGGAAGAACTTCAAACGGATAAAACTTGCTTCAAATGCATCTACACAAAGTCACTCAAGATATGTATATTTTTCATATATAGGAAATATACAAGTCCCGTCAGTTACAAAAACTTGCTTCAAAGGCAAATGATCATATCCTATATTTTTTACATGGGAGCCTCTTTAAAGTAGTAAAAAAAAAAAAAAAGGTTGAGTTCCAACAAATACTTAGCCAAGCTATAAAAGCCCACACCTAAAGCAAAATGTTTTTGTTGCAACTGTGATTGACCCATGCAACATGTTTAGGCACTGTACTTAGTGCTAAAAAATCCATGTTCCATCCATCATAAAATGGATAGAGAAGTGCATTCCTCTGACCCATGTAACAACTCATTAGGGTCTACAACCTTGAATTTTACCAAGTCATTGAGGCCAGTGTCTTTGATCAGAAAAAGATTCTTAGAGGGAGATGGTCTTTTCTTGGAGATGCACTTTAGTGGGTGACCTATTCTTAACTCTTTCTAGAGTTGCAGAAAAAGGGTTTCTTTTACACTTGGGTTTGAATATATTAACACTAATCATAAACCATTTAACTTTTTGTTTCTAACTTTGTGTTGAATGAGAATAATTAAGCCTTGGTTTTTTTTTTCTCAAAATCAGCAAGAAATGTAATATTCTGCAAATCAGATGAACCTTCTTTATTACTGTTAGACAATTCATAAGCACAAAAGAGAGACAAGATGCATAGAACTGAAGCTGAAAATGCATCAGGTTTATTTGTTAGATTTTGTGTGTTATGCAGTATATATATATATATATTTGGGTTCCAATCTAGATAAACTCTTGTTGTACTGAAATCTGAAATCTGAACAGGAGGGAAATGGGAAGGGGGGGTTGAGATGGTCGAAATTCTGAGTAGGAGAATAATCTTTTGGAGGTAAAGTTGGTAAAATTTGAAATCTTTATTGTATTGCTGCCATCCTTGTGATAGATTGCCTGCCATTCTTGATTCAATCTTTCTTCTTCCTTCCTTTTTATCATACTATCATTACTGCTCATCTAGTGGTCATGCCTGTTTTGGGTCGTTGAGCTTTTCTAGTTGTTCTGATGGGCATGTACATGTGTGCATCCAGCAATGTAAGACATGAATAACCGTAAATTGTATGTTCCTTTTCTTTTGTTGAGTCATTGATGATGATTGGGTAGCAGAACATATGTTATAGATGAAAACATAAATTGAGCAACTTGTATCAGCAACTACATCTTCAGGTATAGGGCTTCTGTTTTGGTTACTTATCATAGTCTTCCATGACAAGTTCCCCCTCTTTTTTCACCACAAGTACAGTGATAGTGGATGCAGCTGAAAAACTTGCAATCTTATTGGCCTTCACCATCCTACTTTGGAAATTGAAAGTGAACAAAAGTTTCATTTTGATTGTGGACTATGACTACAGGAAGGTAGAGATCTTGAGGCTTTAGTGATTATGTGGAGATCAAATCCGTATACTACGAGACCCCATATAAACAATCTCTTTTGGATAACTAGCTAATCAAGGGTCTATTCACATCTCTCCTTATGTGTAGAGTTGAATAGAATACTAAAAGCCTTTTTATATAGACTTAAAAGCCTTTTTGGAATTGCATGTTTTAATTATCTTTCACTATATGAGAAAACAAAGTCTATAGTACAGTCATCTAAAATGTACCTTTCAGATATGTATTGGGACAAGAACGGTTTCTTTGTTTTGGTCCATCCATAAGATGACTTCAACATTTTTTTACGAGTTTTTTAGAACATTTTTCTTCTTTATCATTAGCAGGCTTTTTCTTTATCATTAGCAGGTGTTTGGACTTCTCGGTTCTTCTTACTTTGTGGGCATTGCATGTGAGTTGGTTGATTTGTAGTGTTTATTGTTATTTGTTTGTTTTATGGATTGATGAGCATGATTGCATATGAGTTTGTTTTGATTCCCATGTTTAATTCCTAACATTTTTTTTTTGTACCACAGGTTGAGACTGGAGATCAATGTAATAGAGGCCAATTGCTTGAACATCTTTTTGTTTTTCATAAGAATATTGTACTTACACTATTTTGGATGCCATATTTTTACTTGAATTGGTAACGATGACGTGGCTAAACTTGTGGGTTGGGTTTAATAGTTATATGTTTCCTAATATGTTGAAGGAGCAGGTTTTGTACATTTTTTATTAGTTAAATGAGCAGACTTTATTGTACATTTTATTTGAGTCGAATGAGCAGGTTTTATTGTATATTTTGTTGGAGTTGAATGAGCATGTTTTATTGTACATTTTATTTTTGTTGAATTTTGGAGCCCAACTAGAATATACAGGTGATGTTCTCTACAGCATGTTTGGATAAACAAATTTTGTAGTGGATGTTGTCATAGGCAAGAGTGGTTTGTAGTATAATGGTTTTTTGTGGAAGTGGAAATATAACTCTTCAGATTATTCTTGCAAATGGTTTGAAATGCAAATAGTTTGTAGTTGAAAGGTTTGAATCCACTGGCAATAATAACCGGTCAGATTATTCCTACTCCTAGTTGCTCATTAAAGGTTGGTTTCTACCGATTGCACTTTCCTTGACTGAAGTAAACATGTTGCTGAGAAATAGCTCCTATGTAAGAGAAAGTTGCATTTTGTAAGTGATATAAAATCAAAATCCAGAGAGCTGCAGGACATAATTCCAAACCAGAGAGAATCACAACTTTGATTTTATGAAAACACCATGCTTCTTAAGGTGAACAATTTATAGAAACATTTATTTACAACAAAATAATTTTCTACATAGTCCAGCTTTATCTTGTTTTTCAAGTATAAGAATTCTTCTCATGGTGTACAGTTTCTCTTGGACAATAGGCCTAAAGCTGGTGGAAATATTGGGAATGGGTCTAATTGGAGATACTGGTGTACAATTTTTGATTAAATCCTAAGTAGCTAAAACTTGAGTGATGGGGGTGGGTTTAATTGGAGATGGTGATTTGGGATATAAGTTAGGGTGGGTGGTGTGAACTGGATTTAAGATGGAAGATAACCATTCCTTTTTTTTTTTTTTGTGGATTCCACTCGTGTTACCAAACGTGGGTCTGAAGGAATCATCTCGGATTCCTCTGTACTAGCCAAACGTGGAGTGCGATGAATCCTCTTCCTCATAAATCTCTTCTGCGGAAAGTTTAAATCCACGGCACCAAGGATTCATCCGAAGAGAGGATTCCTGTCCCGTTACCAAACGTGCCCTAAAGGTATTTTTTTGCGGCGAAATATATACCGTTGCAAAGTTACAAGTTTTATGTGACCATTCCATTTTTTACGGCGATTTTGGTAATTATTGCGGCGATTTAATTAGACGCAAAAGCTATTTAAGTATTTCCAGCGTTTTTTTTTTTCGCCGCCATATCTAAATGCGGCAGACCGCTTAACTCCCGACGTTTTCTTTTCCCTTCCCACTTTTTTTTCCCTCCCGCGCTCTGCCCTCCCCTATTCCCGCTTATCCCTCACTCATTTCTCTCATTCCCTCCTCTCCTCTCATCTCCATCGTCGTCCTCTCATCTCCATAACCCATCTCCTCTCATCCTTTTCTATCTCTCCCTCCCTCTCCAGACCTCTCCACAGCGAAGTAGAACCTGAATATCAAATCATATTTAAGGTTTGTTGTTGTTTGGTGATGATGGATGCTTCAATCTTTGTTTTAAAATTGCAACTTATTTCCCATTCATATATATTACAACTAATTCATATACACTAGTATATGTGATCTCCTGCCTTTTGCTGAATATCCATGAACATAGTCACATGCTTGGGAATTCCACACGATAGATTGTGCTTCTTCCAAGTAAAAACACTAGCAACCTACTGTATTCTAATATTTATTTGTACCACTCATATGAGGCTCGCAGTCGTAACTTGTATGCATTGGGTCAATTTGTATTTTTTTTCCTTATAGGTATAGTACAGTTGGCTTATTTGAGTTATGTTGCTCACGTAGATATTTTTTGTTTCATTCTTATGTCAGGCATCTCAAGCATGGATGTAGTGGGTTATGCAGAAGAGAAAAGCTTTTGATCAGCGGGGTGATGTGGCCATGCATTCAATATTGGGCTGAGTAGCAGCAACACATGAGTTGTACACCAGATTTTACAGCCTTCATTTTAGTGATAATAGACTCCTTAAATCTTTTTATGGCCACAGCAGTGATGTGTGCCTTATTTAAGAGTAGCCTGATTTATACTTGATATGAATATAACGCACCGCCACATTGTATAAATACATGAGTTTGGAAGAATTGATGTTTGAACAGATTTACGAATTTTTGTGTGTTAATATATAGAAACAAAGATTAATTATATGGTGTTTAAATTAGCATATGTGACAATAAATGTGACGTGAGGGGAAAAAACAAAAAACACCCTGAAACGAGCAATTCCGTCGAGTTGAAATTGACGCAATTAAGTTTTACCCACGAAATTTGCCTAGCGGCGAAGTGTACATACGTTGCGAATCATTTTTTCCGGCGATAAATAGTCGATGCAATTGATTTAATGAAACCAAAAAATAACATAGCCAGAAACGAGCATTTGCGTCGATTTCATTTCGTTGCAATTGAGTTGTAGCTGCGACATTTAACTTGCGACGAAGTTAAAAAAACGTTGCGAAAATATTTTTCCGGCAATAAAAAGTCGCTGCAATTGATTTTTTAAGTCAGACACGAGCATTTAAGTCGATTTTATATCGACGCAATCAATAAATAGACGCTGAAAATGACTTTTTTGAAAGAAAAAAATAACGGTAGAATCAGCAATTGCTTCGATTTTAGATCGACGCAATTGTGTTTTACCCGCATAAATTTTTTGCGGCGAATTTGGAAAACGCTGGAAAAATTTAGTTGCGGCGATATAAAGTCGCTGCAAGATAATATTTATCGCTGTAAAAGACATTGTAATTATAAGTTGAAGGCTATTTGCGGCGAAAAAAAACGCCACGAAAAAAAAAGTTTTCGCGACGATTTGCTGTTTTCACCGCTAAAGATTAGAAGTGAAGGGTTTATGCGGCGATTTGCGACGAAGTTGTAATCGCCGGGATAGAGAGTTAGCAGCGATTTTGGTTATTATTAGCGGCGAAAATGTGCGCCGCGAAAACACTTTTCTGTTGTAGTGTTTTGCTTGTATGTATTGAGAGAATTATGATTAATATGTGACTTAAATCATTCTCCAAACCTCATTGTGACTATTGCAGTAAATCATGTACCCATATGCATAGGTCAGTCAGCATAAGCTTTGAATGGTTTGGTTCTTCATGAAGTGGACCGCACATAGTTGATTTTGACCAGACAACGTATAATCAACCTTGCACCAATGCTTGAGCCCTTGAGATCATATGCGTGCTTCTAATCATGCAAAGTGACACAAGGTCATTCCACATTAATAGAATATATAATATATGTATTATAGGTCTAGGGTTCTATACATCATGTTGTCTAGACTACAACAGCATCTTGGCAGGAGACCCTGTATTTACGGGCACTCCGCATCTCTTTGGCAAAGGAGGAATGCTCTGGGGATGTCTGAACACATTGTTTGGATCAATCAATGTCTTGGCTCTGACCAATCTCTCGTAGTTTCCCATAAAGTACCTCTCTCCCCATGACTTGGCCACCTTCCATGCATCACATACACTCACATTCTCCCAATGCATCACCCCATAATCAAGGTCCAATTCATTCACCTCAGACGCCCTTGGATCCTTGGAAACAAATGGGGTCATGTAACCATGCAATCCCCTAATCCAATCAATATATGTGTCACTCTCCCCATCTTCTTCCTCACTCCAACCCACAAAGTAAGCAACTTCAAACAGCTTATCAGCCCTATGCGGATATGGGATTGCATTTGTTTTTATCCTATGCATCATCCCACCATTTGGGATGCACCCAAATCCGCCTGTGGGCATCCTGACTAACCGTTCCATGGCCCCCTTCAGACCCTCTAGAGGGATTGGCTCTCTAACTATATCCCCTTTTAACTTGAAAAATCCCCTCAAGGGGTCGTCAAAACGGTCTAGGAGACTCTTCCCATTTGAAAAGTAGAAAACCGCTTCAATCCAGCTCGACTCATTGCACTGGTCCTCTTCCAGGCCCAACTCGGGAAAGACCCGGGTTAGAGTCGCCAGAGTCCGGGCCTTGGGCCCAGCATAGAACCCTTTGAATTGAGCGGAAAGCTGATTGGCCGACTCCAGCGCAAGCGCAACCTCTACAGTCAAGTGGAACTCGTCCTCCAACTTGGGCGCTACGAACTGCCATTTGTGTAGTAGTTTCGCTATATCGGTGCTGGTACCGTTTCTTACAACAGTGAATGATGTAACTGTTTTGGGAACAGGATGTAGTTGAATTTTCCAGCTGTAGACAGCACCCCAGCTGCCGCCGCCACCGCCACGTATCGCCCAAAACACATCCTCCCCCATCCCAGCCCGGTCAAGTACATGGCCGCGGGCATCAACGAGGACCGCATCGATGACATTATCAGCAGCAAGGCCGTACATCCTCACCAGCATGCCATAGCCGCCACCGCTGAAGTGGCCGCCGCTGCCAACGGTGGCGCAGAAGCCAGCAGGGAAGCCAAGGTCGGGGGCAGCCACTGCAACAGCATGATAGATCATGCCCAGGGTGGCGCCCGACTCGGCCCATGCCGTATTGGTTTTGAGGTCGACAGTAACTCGGTCGAGGTTCATGAGGTCAATAATTGCAAAAGGGGTGGGGGCCGTCGACGAGAGGCCCTCGTAGCTGTGGCCCCCGCTCCTCAATCGGATGGTGAGAGATGATTGCGTGGAGCATCGGATCGCAGCCGTTAATTGAACTAAATTGTGTGGGAGGATAATGATGGTGGGCCTCAGGAAGGTGGGCCTGCTGAAGACCAGGTTTCTGAGGCTGGCATAGAGGAAGTGGTTATAGTGAGGGGAGTGAGGGGTTGTGAAGTTGGTGAGGCCTTGAGAGGTGAGGCAAAGAGCTATGTCTTCTTTGTGTTGATGGGTGCAACAGGCAGTGGTTAGAAAATAGAAGAGGTGTAATAAGAATACGAGAATTCCATCACCTTCCATGTTACAAAACAAGAGGAAAACCACAATGTATGTTAACTACAGAGAGGTCTTAAATTTTGTTGCTTCATTTGAAGTAGGAAACTAAAGCTATACTATATATTTCAGTGGTTCAACACCCCTAACTAATTCTAGGGAATTTCTATATACACCCACCCTACCTAATATTTACACCTACCCTACGCTATTTCTTTGAATGACCTGATCTGACGTGAGGGAGTGGGAGAACACAGTGATATAGAGAAGGGTACTACTATTTGCACCGCATTCCAATCCCATGATGTGACATGTCAGTTTGACAATAACACATGGTTTTTTTCTCTCAGCTGATGTTTATCCTTGTGAAGCGCGCCTGATGGAGGGGCGGTTGTATCTGCGTGAGAAGTTCGATCGGGTAGGGTCAGGCCGGGTCGGCCCAACCAGAATCAACCCAGTCGGCTCAGAATACAGGAGGAAGACGCTGGTACGTGAACTGTACACTGATGACGTCAGCGTGACGTTAGGCACAATGCAGATGACGACATCAGTGTGAGTCGGTCAACAGAAACTTTGACTGGTCATACCATGCTCATCCGGACGCTGATCGGAGTAGTTTGGTTCTGCTGGATCGTCGTGACGAGCACTACCCAGTAGCGTTGACAGATTTGGGATCCAATGGTCAAATATTTTTTGGACCAGTTGTAGTCATCTTTAACGCTTGAAATTTGTCGCGTGATATTTGGGTTATCTGCGCTCCGATGGACGATCCGTTTGCGCTTGCGGACTCCTGGCGATGACCGCTATACTGAGGAAGTGGGAGAATGACTATCCAACAGTTAGAAAAATTATTTGTGAGTGGTATCTTGACTTTTCCTTTTATTTATGTGTTGGATTTGTCTCATATAAACTTCCCCTGGATGACCCACTCGAGCGATCACGCTCAGTGGTAGCTCACACCCTACCGTCGTGCCCCTCTTCGTACATAGAAACTTGGTTCAGGATGTCCAAGAGACGAAAAAGATTCATTTCCTCATATTATTGTTGACTTCTTCTGAAAATCGGGCCCCATTGAACTAAGTCTCCATGTCTCTCCCTGTGGCTACTGATTGTGGCCATCTGGTCCCTGATGCAGGAGAATAAATTGGGAAATTGGATTGGCAACAATCTATCCCAAAGCCATCGATCAAGCCAAAAGTGGATCTTCTCACCCAATGTACCTCTAAATCTGATATTTTAAAAGGTCGAGATTTCACTAGCTAGGAGTTTCACTCTCCCCCCACACAAGATTTACCCAAAGTTAAAATACCCAGTGTGTGGGGATATTTCCGAACTCACCGGATGACTGGCCGGATGCTCTATCTCATGCTCCGGCGCCAGCTAGGCCATCTCGGCAAGGCCCGTCTCAACGTCCGCCAGTTCGGCCAAGTGCCCTACTCCGGCCAGAGACTCATCTCGGCACCTTGCACGACATTTCCACCTTGGCCAGGACGCTCCCATCTCGGCTGAGCTCCACCTCGGCCAGGTCGTCTCCGGCTCGGCTAGGGACTCCTCCCCGGTCCTCCATTTCGGCGTCTCTGCAAGGGCTCTAACCAAGTCAAGGTCCTCTCCGACCTCGGCTCCACGACCTCGGTGAGGATGCCAGGACTAGCCGAGGCAGGGCCTGACAGATCGCCCTCCACAGCTCCCAAAGCGCCAGGATATGGCCTAACGGGACAGGACAGGCTACGACGGGACCAGACAGGCTACGATGAGACCGCGCCTCCCTAGTACCTGACAAAGTGGGCTATGACAAGACAGCCAACAACCCGTTTGCCTCCTCCTCTATATAAACACAGCTACCCCTCCAGAAAAAGGAGGACGCCATTACCACTCTGGTATGCCATCTTCTTCCCCAAAAATCTCCTCCCTCTGCTTAGTTCATACACTAACTTAGGCATCGGAGAGCCCTGCGCCGCCCAGGCCAGGGTCCTCTGACCTGCATTTCTCCTTCCTTTTCTCAGGCTCCAGGCGCAGGCATCGGTGTCCCTAATCTCACTCGGGTAAGTCCTCTAAGGCACCCCCCATTATTGTGGGTCGTTATTTTTTGCACCTACAATTGGCGCCGTCTGTGGGAAAGCAATATCCCAGCCTTCCAACCTTCTCCAAATCTTTCCAAACACCATGCCTCGAAGAACCAGAAAGGGAAAGGAACCTATCGCATTGTCGACACAACTGCCGACGGTCCCCCGCCGAGAGAGGTCAGGAGCAAGATCTGGCCAAGCAGGCGACCAACAGCAGGATACTCGGTCGGGTTCATCCTCTAAGGATTCGACCTCGACTCTACCCCCCGAAAGACGCGCCCTGAAGAGCAGAAGCAACCGGGCCCGGGAGCAGTTCAACGTCCGCGACAGCGATCATATCGCTTCCAGCTCAGCGGATATCTCCAGCTCGCTAGTAGCCCCCAGCTCTGCAGGAATCTCTTCCAACTCGGGGGCAGCTAGACGGAACTTTTTGTCACTTAGCTTCCGACCTCATGCTGGTCCGTCCACGTGCTGGTTTCCACCTCACGCTGGTTTCGGCCTCATGATGGTCTCGACCGCATCAGACGACCTCATGCTGGTCCGTCCACGTGCTGGTTTCCACCTCACGCTGGTTTCGGCCTCATGATGGTCTTGACCGCATCTGACGACCTCATGCTGGTCCGTCCACGTGCTGGTTTCCACCTCACGCTGGTTTCGGCCTCATGATGGTCTCGACCGCATCTGACGACCTCATGCTGGTCCGTCCACGTGCTGGTTTCCACCTCACGCTGGTTTCGGCCTCATGATGGTCTCGACCGCATCTGACGACCTCATGCTGGTCCGTCCACGTGCTGGTTTCCACCTCACGCTGGTTTCGGCCTCATGATGGTCTCGACCGCATCTAACGACCTCATGTTGGTATCGCCCTCGTGCTAGCTACGCGCTTCACAGGTTTGGCCTCATGTTGGTCTCGGCCAGTGCCATCGAGGCTGCCTTCGGGTTCTACACCCAGGTTTCTCCACCTCGGCGAGTGCCAGAAAGACAAGTCACGGGTTAACAGCCCTGGAAAAGGCCTCGAGTTCGGACACTCGGCCAATTCCTAAACTCAGGGTCTTCACCCATCTCCAAGGGTTAACAGCCCTGGAAAAGGCCTCGAGTTCGGACACTCGGCCAATTCCTAAACTCAGGGTCTTCACCCATCTCCAAGGGTTAACAGCCCTGGAAAAGGCCTCGAGTTCGGACACTCGGCCAATTCCTAAACTCAGGGTCTTCACCCATCTACAAGGCTCTACGCCCTGGAAATGGCTTCGAGTTCCTACACTCAGCCTTTCCTAGAGCCCCGTGTCTTGGACACACTCCGGCTCTACGCCCTGGAAACGGCATGGAAGAGTTCCTACACTCGGCCTTTCCTAAAGCCCCGTGTCTTGGACACACTCCGGCTCTACGCCCTGGAAACGGCATGGAAGAGTTCCTACACTCAGCCTTTCCTAAAGCCCCGTGTCTTGGACACACTCAGGCTCTACGCCCTGGAAATGGCTTAGAGTTCCCACACTCAGCCTTTCCTAAAGCCCCGTGTCTTGGACACACTCAGGCTCTACGCCCTGGAAATGGCTTAGAGTTCCTACACTCAGCCTTTCCTAAAGCCCCGTGTCTTGGACACACTCAGGCTCTACGCCTTGGAAGTGGCCTGCAGTTCCTACACTCAGCCTTTCCTAAAGTCTGGGTTCATACACCCCTAAGAAGGCCATCGCCGCACTCACACTCGCCTAACCGAGTCCAGCGGAACGATGGATCCACCTCGGCGCAAAGCCAGCCATTTCGGCCAAGGTCAGATTCCTAAAGTCAGGGTTTTTACACCCCTCAAAGACCGTTGCCGAACTTATGCTCATCTCCGACCCACTGTCGCAAGACAGTTCGTCTCGGCCAAAAGCTGGCCACTTCGGCTAAGGGCAGCTCTACAAGATTGCAGTAGACTGTTCTGTATCACCTCCTCGGCCTCATGCCAGTTCGCAGCTCCACAGCAGCGCCAGACTCCAGTACGGCATGAAATCCTTCCTCCGGCTCGGCA
The DNA here is from genome assembly GCA_012931725.1 of Litsea cubeba. Classification (NCBI taxonomy): domain Eukaryota; kingdom Viridiplantae; phylum Streptophyta; class Magnoliopsida; order Laurales; family Lauraceae; genus Litsea; species Litsea cubeba. Next base: position 22,169,069 of record CM022953.1, on the reverse strand, counting down.
GCAGTGCCAGTCTCCGGTTTCGGCCTCATGCCAGTTCGCAGACTCCAGTACGGCAGGAAATCCTTCCTCCGGCTCGGCAGCAGTGCCAGTCTCCGGTTTAGCAGCCTCCTCATCAGCTTGCTTCCTCAGCAGCAGCAGTAGCAAGATACTCCTAAATAAATGAGCCATCTCCCTTGGCTTTCAGCAACAATGCACTCTCCAGCTCGACAGAGGCATCTTGTTACAGCTTCACAATGATGCCAACCTCCAGCTCCGGTTCATTGCCAGCCAGTCATCCTCCATGATACTTACCTTCTGACCTCAAGAGAGCAGTCTATCGAGCTCAGAAGCTGGGGGCTATTGTGTGGGGATATTTCCGAACTCACCGGATGACTGGCCGGATGCTCTATCTCATGCTCCGGCGCCAGCTAGGCCATCTCGGCAAGGCCCGTCTCAACGTCCGCCAGTTCGGCCAAGTGCCCCACTCCGGCCAGAGACTCATCTCGGCACCTTGCACGACATTTCCACCTTGGCCAAGACGCTCCCATCTCGGCTGAGCTCCACCTCGGCCAGGTCGTCTCCGGCTCGGCTAGGGACTCCTCCCCGGTCCTCCATTTCGGCGTCTCTGCAAGGGCTCTAACCAAGTCAAGGTCCTCTCCGACCTCGGCTCCACGACCTCGGTGAGGATGCCAGGACTAGCCGAGGCAGGGCCTGACAGATCGCCCTCCACAGCTCCCAAAGCGCCAGGATATGGCCTAACGGGACAGGACAGGCTACGACGGGACCAGACAGGCTACGATGAGACCGCGCCTCCCTAGTACCTGACAAAGTGGGCTATGACAAGACAGCCAACAACCCGTTTGCCTCCTCCTCTATATAAACACAGCTACCCCTCCAGAAAAAGGAGGACGCCATTACCACTCTGGTATGCCATCTTCTTCCCCAAAAATCTCCTCCCTCTGCTTAGTTCATACACTAACTTAGGCATCGGAGAGCCCTGCGCCGCCCAGGCCAGGGTCCTCTGACCTGCATTTCTCCTTCCTTTTCTCAGGCTCCAGGCGCAGGCATCGGTGTCCCTAATCTCACTCGGGTAAGTCCTCTAAGGCACACCCCATTATTGTGGGTCGTTATTTTTTGCACCTACACCCAGTATTTAACAAAAAAAAGAAAAGAAAATATAACACCCCGACCCACCTTAATCTCGTTTTAGAGTTAAATAACTTAGATTAATTGCTTAATGGATATTTTGATTGTGATTGGACTTGGTTAGGTAGAATTAGTGGGGTTTGACCAATTACAAGGTAGATTATGACTTTTGGAGTGTTTTGGGTTTTTGTGTGTACTTAGAAATTTTTGGGTTTTTAATGCATTGCATAGAGCATTTCATGGGTTTTAACTTTCATGTCTTGACTCATTAAATTCGGATCTATTTAGACCCATTTCCAGCCCACTTAATCACCCCAGGCCCTTTCTTGCAAATTCAGTCCATTTTGTGGACTTATATGCAATGCAGGGAAAAATTGGGCTTAAAACCCTTACCCAGCCATTTTTCTTTCTTCTCCTCTTATTCCTTCTCCATTTCCAGCTGAGAGTTTCTCTCTACTCTTCTTCTCCATTTCTTCCTTCCTCATCTCAAGCAATCAACCAAGACTCCTAGCATGAGTAGAAGCTAGCCACCACTTCATCTTCTCCACCAAGACAACATCTTCCAAGCTCAAGCATCCACTCATCTTTCTTTCTTCTTGCTTTTGGTAAGCTCTTTCTTCACTAAGCATTTCCATTTGATTTCCATCATTCTTGGAAAGCTACAAATCATGTATGCATCATCTCCTTCCTCATTCATTTTTTTCCATTTTGTGTTTCACCATTTTTAGGGCATTTGAGCTTTCATATTTGGGGATTTTCGAGTTTAACAAGGATTAGGTGTGAGAGCTAGCTTTCAAGCACCAAGGCAAGTTAAATATGTACATTGATATGCATGTTTCCTTGTTTGATTCATGAATGTATGAAATCATGTGTAGAAACCCTTCTTCTTGCTCAAAAAATGGATTTTTGTGGATGATTTTTCTTGTTAATGTATATGGGTTTATTGATGGTTTTGATGAGCATTTTGGAAGCTCAAGGATACCCATTGGTAGTGGTTCAAACCTGGAATGAATGCCTTGAATGGCTTGAGAGAAATCAAGAAGTTTCAGATTTTCAGAACCCAGGATTTGACAGTTCGTTCGAGCGAGCGTGAGTGAACGCTCGAGCGAAGGGCTTTCGGGGAGAGTTCGCTCGAGCGAACTTTAGGTCCGGTCGAGCGAACAGCTCTCTGTCTGGGGTCCGCTCGAGCGAACATCTGAACGCTCAAGCGAACCTGATACTTGCAGTATGCAGATTTTCCAATGACCATAACTTTTTAACCGTAAGTCCGTTTTTGGAGATCTACATACCGTTGGAAAGCTCATGATGTGTAGAACCCAACAAAATGATTATATGTTGGATTTTACATAATTGTGACAAATGGACGTTTCCATGAGCCGGACATTGGACCGTAGCTTGTTCTAATTGATTGGCCTGATAGATGGACCTGTAGGATGTGCACCCTGAACTTTTATCATGACCGATGGTTTGTTTAATTGTGGATATGGATTGAGCACCCGTACCCACAAAAAGGGCATTGTGTTCTTCGGATTGTAACCGTGCCAAATGTGTTCTATTAAGGGATTCGACATCCAAATTATGTAACGCCAAGGGGTCCTCGTAGCCCGATAATGTCGAACTCTTAATACTACCCTGAGTTGGACGGTGAAGACCACATGTGTTCCCAAGACCGTAGGCTTGGCTTGAATTATATCTTGACTCCGTATATGATTTGTATGAACATGCATTGCATTCCGTTTCCAGTATTCTAGTGTGACTTGATCATGCTTCTGTTCGGTTATGTATTTTCTGTTACACATCTGTTATATTACATTTATTTCTGTCTTCGTTCAGCATATTTCAGTAAGTTCCGATTTGTTATCTATATGTCCTGTATATGTCCTGTATCTGATTATACTGTCCTGCACCTGCTCTGTTGTATGTATATTGCACTCTATGAGTCGGCACCACTTAGCTTCGACCCTATCTAAGTCGGACCCGGCTAAGTGTGGGTTTAGTAAACTTCTGGCCCTCTGCAGATGGGAATATATTCTGAGGGTTTACCGGCACCCTAGGTCTACGATGGAGAATTCTGGGTACCTCTGTCTCCTAGTAGCACCGCCCTGTCCTGTCCTGATATTCTGCTCTCATTTTATTTCATGTTATATGATTAACTTGAGAGAACATAGCTTATGTGGTTGTGCCAACTAGTACTGTTAATATATTTATCTGTTATCTATGACTCGTATGTCTCATGCTAAATTCATGCACTGATATGCCTAGTGATTATTTCTTGATCTCTTATGATTTATACCTGTCTGACTATTCATTTGATACATGTTATATGGACTGTATATGTTTGTCTTGCTTAGCTTAGTCTAATGGTGCTACACTTGGCGTTACAGGTGAATACATTGACGCCATTGCCCCGGAGATCCTTGAGGAAGAGGAACCTCCATACAACGTAGCAGAGTGGACTCCTGATGATGTCTTCTAGACATCCGTATGATGAGAAATGGACGTTAAATGACCCACTGACCGTGGCTAGGATTGCCACATATTTTGTATTAGCTTATAAACTTTTTAGTTTTGGGATTGTAAACTTAATTAACTTACTTCTTCTATCTCTACCTCTTGAACTTGAATCTTTAAATCTATGCTCATGGAGCCTTATGCTTTATATCTTGATGATTGTGGTATGTTAATTGGATATCTATTTGACAGATTTATACAGGTATATTGAGAAATATAAACCTCACACGTGATATCCTGTGGGTAAATTCCGTACGTGGGGACCTAGAGTCAATGAGTTTGACTCGAATTTCCACGCGGGCGTGTGTCGCGCCTCGGGATGTGTGCAATATCGGGCTCGGGGCGTGACAGAAAAAGTCAAAGATCCAACTCTACCAAACAAAAAAAAAAAAAAAAAAACCCACAAAGCATCTGGCCTAAAAAAAACAAAAAAAAAAATGCACCAGCATCCAACAGCATGGACAAGATACAGAAGGATAGACCTTCCATCAAATCAAAGGTGGGGCATAACCAAATTAAGTTTATAGACTCCAGATCTGCTTTAGGTGGGTCCCACATGTACGGGCATGGCTTGTGTGGAGGAGTCCAGTAAAATATATATATTTGTATAATAAAGAGGGGATGTGGATGTGACGAGGAGGGAGGTCCCACCTGTTTTGACTGTCTTTATTGCAGGGAAAACAATAGGGTCGTTGAGAAAGGTGCCATAACCATTGGTGTGGACTGTGGAAGATGGAATGGGATGATGGGATTGAACTCGTGTCTCTCTTTGGTTGGCCTGATTTACCTCCCTTCGTTTTTAGAGCTTCTTTCTCATAATGATGATACCTGTTGAAGTCCTATCATAGGGGTGGCACAACTAAAAGTTGTGGTGCGCATATGAGCGCCCGAGAGAGAATCTGCAACGTTTTTTGAATGGTGTGATGGATGTGAACGTTTTAAAATAAAATAAAGGAAAATAAAGTAAATGGTCGAGAGAGAGAGAGAGAGAGAGAGAGAGAGACGTTGGAGTGGTGCACTAAAGCGTACACTGCAGTCGAAGAAAGATAGGAGTATGGTTTAAAATAGCAGCCGATACCGGTTCCATACTGGTACAATATCTCGGTGAGATATCGGTATCGGCGATACCGGGGTAAAAATCACCAAAATATCGGCATTTCTTGGCCGATATTATGATCATCTCGGACTTATCGGGATCTCGGCCAATATTTTCAAAATATCGGTCGAGATCCTTTAAAATCACTCCAAATCTTAATTTTTTTAACCTTTTCCCCATCTTCTTCTTCTTCCCTTCTCCTCTCATCTCCTTACTAGAGCAGCAGCCATACCTCCATCACACATTCACACATCCCTTTTGCATATTTTCTTCAAGAAAATATTATTCAAGGTAAGAGAAAATCAACTTAAAACATTTTATTATGTATTTATGTGTTTTTTCTTTTTTGTTTTTATATGAAGCATAGAAATCATGAATGTTTGTAACTTGTGTTGTGTACTTCACTTAGAAGTTATATCTACATATTTTCATGCTAAATCTACTCATACACATGATTTTGAATTTTTTTTTCAATTCTTTTTTTTCCGGATTTTTTAATATTTGAATTATAATATATCATTTTTTTGAAATTTCATCACAAATATGTTCTTTTAATGATTCATGATCATTGTATGGTGTGTATCGAACATATATTAATTGAGCAAGGGAGGCTTCCCCTACCACCACATGATCCCCAATGACCTTTCTATGCCCCTCATAGCTATTCCATGTCATTTCTGTACAATTACCAAGAACAATTTACAGGGGATCAAGATAGTTCATCACTTATCAAGAACAATGGTGGTGCGCAACAATATGGAGCATATCTTTTTAACCAATACCGAAGAAATGATGATGATGATGATCATATTGAGCCTGGGCGACACTTCACTTGGAATTAGGCTGTCAATATGTCATACACTCATACTCATCAATCTCTCTCTCTAGTTTCTACTCTCTAGTCCCCTCTAATTTCAGGTAAACTATGAACCTTTTGATGTCTAAGTACTTTATGATTTATCTATCTCACTATCATGTTTTAGATTTTAATATGTTATCTTCATGGTCATGAATTTCACAACTTATTTGATGATTGAGTTAGTATTAAATGATGATTGATATGTTATCTTTATTTTCTTATATTTTACACTAATAAATTGATCATGAGCATCAATAATGGTTGCATTATATAAAATACTGGAGAAGAAAGCGGTCAGCGACACAGACATGACTCATAAATTAAGGTGACCGAGATTTTGATTTATTGTTGTTACTAATAGAAAAAAAATATTGTTTTCCAGTATTTTCTAATATTTTAGATTTTTTAGATATTTTTGTGAATTTTTTTGGATTAAAAAAAAATTCACACCGGGACGACCGCGACGGACCGATATCCGCGACGATATCCGATATATATCGGTTTTTCAGCCAGGCCGATACCGCGACCGAAACCGAGATTTTAAACCATGGATATGAGACAAAAGAACTGAAATTTACATTTCAGTACTCTTATGGACTATGATAATTCTAACACTCACACTACATAGCTAAAACAATTCTTACACTACTCACACACTGCATAACTCCCGGTAAGTTACCTTGTTGTGTAGCCCAATATTCTAATTTTTCTGGGACTTTCTAAATACACCAATTGGATTATAACTACTAACTACTAATAACATAAAAATCTAGAAAATCTCAAAAGTCTTGGATATTTCAAACAAATTTATTCAAACATATTAACATAATTACATTCCTAATCTTCCAACACAATGGTTTCAGAAAGAAACCCAGAACGCATATACTGCATGAACGCATTAATTCGCTCTACATATGGGGTAGCCCATGCAGCTGCACAATCATGCCTGAAGTGAACCTATTGAGGCATAATGGGAGGCATTGGGTAACTATCTGTCAATACAACCTGGACGTAGTGATTATTATTTATGTACCCGATAACAATAGTAGCATGTTGATACGACGATGGTGAAGTAGATCGAAGTGGCAAATACGTAAAGCTTTGTGCAGCACTTAAAACATGTAATATCACATTGAACTTCGAAGCAATTAAGAGGCCCATGTCTGGCATGGTCATCTAATGCTCAATCGGTGCTCCTCTATCTAATGCAAAAAAGTTCAGTGAGTTGTAAACACGAGTCCACTGGTCATCACTATCAAATATAGCAACATACTGTATCCTGAATGTGTGCAACTCTTCTATTACGCTATACCGGATAGTTGCCCATGCATCTTCGTGAAGACCAAGACAGACAGCTATCGCCCGAAATCCGCAATTTCCATTAGATTTTATGTCTTGTACATGCATAATGTAAGGATGCAGTATAGGTAAAAGCTGACGAACATAGGCATTTATAGAGTAGTTGTAAATAGAGGAGCAACGGTGTCTCGCTGGTTCCTGAAACTAGAAAATATCGGGCTAAACAAACTCAAATGTATCCGTATTAGCACGAGTTGATATGTCTTCCCTGTCCTTCGAGTCGGGGCCTCCAAACGAATAACTGTTTCTGCTTGGTTCCCGAGAATGAAGGGAATCAGGCTCAACGAACACCAATGCAGACGGATTAACACGAGTATTTGTTGCAACTTTTTATTCGAGGAGGGGCTTCCACGAGTGTTCGTCTTAACAGCAGGTTCACGAATTGAAGTTGTTGATGATGTGATTATCTCCATCAACTTCCTTAAAAGACTGAATTTACCATGCCTTGTTTGCTTGTGACATTAGAAACAGATTTCAAAATATAACAAAACTATAACATGAACCAGGTCTAGAAATTCAGAGTCAAAAGAGCATAACCATACCAGTACGATACCATGTCATACCCATCAGTGCAACGTGAGCCCTTTTATGCTGAATTGCTGATCATGTGCTTGAGGAATTATATGCATTGATGCAATTACTCCATCCATGGATAATGTCTCTTTTTTTTTGGGAATCTTGAAAGTAAGTTTATACTCATACTACCAAGGTATGCATCTGGCTTTCAAAAAAGCTACATGGGTTAGCTTACATACAGTATCTGATATAGCCTTGGTTTTAAAACTCGCTGAGTCTGAGACCTGAGTTGACTCTACTTGGGGACTTGGTCTTGATGGAGTCAAGATGGTGTTCAAGTCCTCTTTTCAAAAGTGGATTGGCCAAGTCCCACTTGACTCGATCGAGTTTCAATGGGACTTGGCCGAGTCCGAGTCAATCAAGTCCCAATCTTGGCCGAGTCCGAGTCGACAAAGTCCCATTGGGACTCTGACAAGTCCTATATAGGGTTTCTTTTCAAGGATTATGGGGGTGATGGAAACAAAGTCCAACTCGGCTGAGTCATATGCTTGACTCAACTCAAGGGGGACTGAGTCACCCATCTAGTCCAAGTTTGTAAACCTTGGACATAGGTTCTGCTTAAGCTATCCGGGGCTCTATCTTGTTTGCTTGGCCCTTCTATGTGAAACGACCCTTCAGGATGCCTTATGCATGAGGTCAGCTTTGAGATAGTGGAGGTGAGTTTCAAAAGAAATGAAGCAAAGGAGCTTACTTTCTATAAGACCTAACAGGAATTCAGGATTCCTGACAGGAGCTTTGAGATATGGCCTGTTCACTTACTAGAATTCCTGATAGGAATTTAGGCTGTCTGGGAATTCAGAATTCCTGTCAGGAATTCTGTGTTTCATTACCAGAATTCCTGGGCATTTGAAATTCCAAGCATTTGAAATTTCAAAAAAACCCAGCATTTGAAAAACCACTTTAACAAGTAAGATTTGGAAATCTCACTTGGCACATAAATTCCAGGAGAGGGACCACGGCACTCCGGGAGCTCAGGCAGGAATTCAGGCCATGAATGAAACAACGAATTTATAATTCCAGAATTTGACAGCATTTCATAATACCAGCATTTGAAATTTCTAGACAACCACAAGACATGAATTCTATGAAGAGAGCTGCTACCTGCACGCTACATTTGACTCAACCCACACTGCATTTAAAAATAAAATAAAAATTCCTAAACTACCCCTCCCTCTCCTTCCCTCTCTCCCTTTCCCTCCTCCGGCCACCTGCGCCAACCCCGCCGCTGCCCTGCGCCGACCCCATCCCAATCTCCTTATCTCCCCTTCCCCACCCCATCCCGCTCCCCATCACCGTTACCAACAACAACAGTTCAAAACGCAGAAAGAGAGAGAGAGAGGGGTTACAGCTGCTAGATACACGAGGCTTTCCGTGTAAGCCGATGGTGAGGAAGTACTCGGTGCCGTGGAAGAAGACGATGGCGGCGAGGAATTGTGCGAGCTGCCTGCAGGCGTTCGGCGTCACAGGGCCGAACAAATCGAGTTTGTTCGGCCCTATGTGGCCGAACGAATCAGATTCGACGAGTTTTCATGTTCAATGTGATTCGTTCGGCCACATAGGGCCAAACAAACTCTATTTGTTCAGCTTCGTGTGGCCGAACAAACTCGATTTGTTCGGCCCTGCGTCGCCGAACAAACTTGATTTGAGCCCGAATCAAAATAGCAGAAACACACTAGAAATGTTGAGCTTTCTTTGGCCATTGAGAAGGAGAGGGAGAGAGGAAGGGGAGAAGGTGGGTCGGCGGCGGTCGGCGGTCGGCGACGAGCAGGGAGAGGAAAATAGAGAGGGAGAAGGAGAGAGGGTGGGAGGGCGGCGACGGGAAGGGTTTAGCAGGGAGAGGGAAAGAGAGGGAAATAGAGAGGGAGAAGGAGAGGAGAGGAAGAGGAGAGGAATGGAAGAGGGTGGGCGGGCGACGGGTAGCGGACGGCTGCCGGCGACGAGCAGGGAGAGAGAGGGAAGGAGAGAGAAGGAGGGGTAGTTTCGGAAATTCTTTGTTTAAATGCAGTGGGTAGAGAGTAGAATATAGTATGTAGATAGCCTGACTCTTCTATGAATTCTAGTAAAAAAATGGACCCTAAAAAAGTGATCCCCTAACAGCACCCAAAAGGCACCCATGTCAAAAACATGTCAAAGAAAGCACATATGAACGACAGAGACAATGCAATGGTGTTTATGATAGCAAAGAAGCAGACAGAACATCATACATATAACTATAGAAGATGACAAAGATTAATAAAAAAGGAAAACAAAAGAAAAAGTGTAACTATAGACAGAAAAAAGATCTCAGTTATCATTTGATTTTGAAATATAATCATCTTCTATCTTAATGATTGTTTCTTTTAATAAGATTATTGTAATGGCTATTGTAAAGGAGACTACACAAAGTACCAAGGGGACTTTGGGACTTTGATTTAATTATGAGGTTAATCAAGGTTTGCTTTTCTTAATTGCATTTTTCTGTGACCATCCTTTCCATTCAGCAAGATAAGCCTCTGGCCATCCTTTCCATTCAGCAAGATAAGCCTCCTGGCCATTGGACTTTAAGTTAATGACAGCAGGGGTGGCAATGGGACAGATATGTGCCTGATGGGCCAGGCCTGTGTTTTTTAGACAGAGCCCATTTAGTAATAGGCCAGAGTCCAGCCTGGCTATGGGGGCCCTGGAGGTATACAGTAGGATGTTTTGTCCAGGTGTAGCGGCAAGTGCAAGACGCTTGGATTTTTCAAAGGTGGGATGTGGGCCCCACTATACAAAATAAAGAGGGCAGATAAGGGCCTTCAATAACAGTATATTGATTGTTTCTACCTAAGGCGCAAGCTCAGGCCCAGGTCTTACTGAACCCGTCAGGCTCCATCCATGGCCCCCCTTTAAAGTGGGTCATTTGGATAGAAATGGCCCACTATGGTTGCCCCAATCATCCTCTGCAGACTGCATGAATCTTCCAAAAAAGTGATTCAGATGCAGACACATGACACCTTTAATCACAAGCCACTGAGTTGCCAACTGCCAAAACGTTGCATCAGATCCCATTGTCAATACTACTAGTCTAGTATTCCATATATCTTGAGTTATATGATGACATTTTTGCAAGAGATAGTGAAATGAAATAAACTATTTTGATGTTTCAAAATATTACATTTTTTTGAATTCGTATGAGATTCTTTTTAATTTTTGCTGAAAAATAATATAATATAAATTTGTTTATATATTGAAGTAAACAAAATTCAACGCACATAGAGAGGATCAAAGAGACAGTTGGATTTTAGAGCAAATCCAAGATACTCATGTGAATTTTGGAAGCATACTCAAAATTTTAATGTTAGTTATGGAAGCGGACCTAATATAGGTCCTATCCATGATAGAATTAAATGTTGCAGGGCTGGATTCAAACTTAGACATGGCACTCACACTGGAGTCTCATTAGGTAAGGACCCAATTTTGCATTTCACTAAAGTGAATGAGGGCATAGTTAATGTTAATTCACTCGTAGTCCAAGTGCTGAAGCATCTTTCTATCTACAAATACAACAATAGTCTATTTGATAACGACTTGAGTGGGATGAGCATGTGAGAACATATAGAAAAAAAAAAAAGAAAAAAGAAAAAGAAAAGGCAGAGTTTCAAATAAGATTTAAGGTCCTTTATGAGGTAAGTCGAGATTTTTAAATCATCTTTATCATCATCAAGCCTAAGTAGAGTAAAATTTTATTACAAATTAAGTATAGAATTCTAAGTCGAAACCTTTACATATCTACTGATGTATTGGTCCACAATTGAAATTTTATTAATTAAAAAAAATGTTATATTCTTTTAGATTATTTTTAGGATGCGTCATGTATAAATACAAAGATAAAATTACAACTTTAGAGTAAAAACGAGCTAATAAAAAGTTCTCTCTCTCTCTCTCTCTCTCTCTCTCAATCAATGTGACTAGTCACAAGAAAGCCCTAAGACGTCATTCATATTTGAAAATTTTCGATGTATACAAAATAGAAGAAAAGCCCAAGATATTGTTAGGTTCCATGAATGCTGGGGGTCTCTCGAAAACGAAATATGTAGAATATATGAAATCATTGAGTAGAGAAAAAGTAAAACGAGGTAAAATAATTGATACCATTGCCTTAGCTTTGAAGAAAGTTGTTACAATCCCAATAATTAATGTCATTCTATTAATCCATAGAAGAGAGATAAAAAAAGATGATCTTCAATTATTTGAATCAATTCTGAAATGTAGTGGTGGTGTTAATGGCCATGTTGAACCGGGCCAAAGTTAGGTCAGACTTGCCTATTTACTTATGGGGCCAAATCTCAGCCCCATGAACAGCCCAAGGGCCTGAAAGATAGGGCTCGGCCAAGCCCTTTGCCAAATATACAGTCTTCATTGTGCTAAATAAGTAAGTTTGGATCAAGAAACACGAGACACTTCAGTGGAAAGGGGGCGTCTCATTTTATACAGCCACTTAGGTATCAATCCCAGTGAGTGAGTTATCTCACATTTTTTGTAGCACTAACCCAATTTAGTAATAGTGGTAATAGGTCGGGTTAAAATGAGGATCTTACCCGACCCCCTCATATTTTATTAGGGGTGAGTTTGGTAGAGGTTTCAGGTTTCATCTTCCCCACCCGACGGATCATTATACTTGTTATTGGCAAAGGCCATTAGTCCTTCAAAATTTAAAATAATACCTAGCCAATGGTTATTTCTTAAAATAAATCTTGTCAATTAGTTAAGAAATCTTGATCATGCCCTTAACATTAAGATTAAGTCATCGTGGATTCTATTTCCAAGATTTTTTTTTTCTTCCATGTAAAAAGAGAAGGATCATTTCATCTTCTGATACATTACAAATGGGGCAGGTCAGAGCAGGTATGGAGTTTCATAAAAGTCTAAAAAGTGGGTTTGAATTTAAACATCCGAAACCAGTAACGACGTGCATAGATTTGGGATCGATTGAATATCAATGGACCCTAGTGTGGAAATAATCTGACCTCAACCCAAACTGTACCCTACCCTACCCTATCCGTTGCTAGCGTAGGGGTGAAGGGGTGCTGCATTGGGCATTGAGGTTCTAAAGCTATTAAATCAAGGGCTAGGATAACATGATGGAGTTGATTATCTCTTGACACTAATTCGAAAGGAGACCTTTCCATTTATTCTCCCCAATGGGTAGGTATGCATCTTAGTAGGCCTAGGGGGCAATTGCACCATGCAAACTTTTGATTGTTCACCCATTAGAATGAGGGGTGTGACTTTACACAGGGTCCTATCTATTGAACATCATAACTGCTAAAAATAAAGGTCCTCCCCTTCAACCCAAAGTTTTATGCCAATTGAATTTGGTTCTACCATAAGATTTGAGCATGACTTTTTAATTCACATGCTTAATCTTATTGTAGGACCAAATCTTATTGGAATAAAATTTAGAAAAAAACCCATTTTGAGTGGCTCGGATATATTTAATAAGTGATCACCCCCACTATCATGTTCCACACCCCTTGTGGGTAGTGCCGGTTACACACAGAAATGATCTGGACTCTAAACTTTGCACCCCATCAAAAGCTTACAAATAAGCAATCAAGTGGATTTTCATTAGTCAATATCGATGGACTGATTTATATGTTTTCAATTAAGGAAGGTTTCCACTTTGAATAGAGTGAGATACAAGTCCCTCACCGCTAGAAAAGGATAAAAAGATCATTCTGAGTGCTCTGCATTCATTATAGTCGTTTGTCATCAACATCAAAAACCTATCCTAACTTCATGAATTTTCTTTTCCAATTATTATAGTGAGCATTTTCCTTTTTATTTGAAATAATTATAGCGAGCCCTATTTGAGAGATTATGCCTTGAAGAATATCATTGGTAAGTGGTGACAGTTCTCACCTAGCTACAAAAGGTTCGAATCTTAGGTGCGTACATTTTTCTACTTGTGTGGACTTTCTTCCTATTTGTACGGGCTTCTTTCCCACTTGTGTGGGCTATCTTTCCATATGTGTGTGGGCTCTCTTTTGGATCCGATCCGAACTCCCTTAGCTGGATTACCAAAAAAAAAAAAAAAGTAGAATTCAATTCGGCACTATGGAGTGGACCCAAACTAAAAACTGTCTCCAAATGTTGAACCCATACCCCATTTTAAGTTCTGGGTACTTCCTATATGGTAATTGGGGACCGTTTTCATCCCTAGGCAGGTCCAATCAGGTATAATACCAATCCAAGCCTGATCGGTATAACACTTGGGTGAAATCGAGCCCAAACCATGTAAAAAATGGAACATGAACATGCCAGGCCCAAATTGCATTTGGATAAACCTGAAACCAAATCCAACCTAGAAACCTTAGCTGAGCCTGACCCGAATTAAAAATCCCCTGCCCAAGTACAATTTGGATTGAGCCGGGTTGTGGCCAGATTGGGTCGGATAGCCAGCTTTCTGTGTTTTTGTTTACTTTTCATAGGCATAAAAAGGGCTCACCCGGTGCACAAAGTGCTCCCCGGCTAAGCGGGGGTAGGGGGAGGGTGGGCGCATGTGTACGCAGCCTTACCCTTGCATTTTTGCAAAGAGGCTGTTTCCACGCCTCGAACCCGTGACCTCGAGGTCACCAAAGGAGCAACTCTACCGTTGCGCCAAGGCTCGCCCTCTTACTTTTCATAGGCATAAATTACACAAATCCCTGCACATGGAGTCCTGGTTATAAGAGGCTTGGGCTCTTCTACAATTAAAGCAAAATTACCATTGGACTAAAGCAAAACATGTTTAAACCACCGATTAATAATAATTTGTTAATAGTCTACTTTTATGCAAAATGGGGCCACATTTTTATGATCCAAATAGATGTTCCAATCTCCTCTCCAATAACTGCATGAAATTTCACTGTAATCCAAGTTATGTTCACCAATGAATTGAATAAACACAAGTTTGCCACTTTCTTGCCCCATCTGACAGTCGTCAATCTTGCTCCAGTCAACCCTAAATTCTGGGTGTTTACTAATGCACAGAGATGAAGGATTGAATTAGAGGTTTGAATCCACATTTGGCCCCCCTATTGTATAGAAATTTTCACTACAAGAAAAAAGGGCTTTTGCGGCGATTTAATAAGCGCCAGAAAAGAAATCGCTGTTAAGGGCATGTTTGGCAATGGTCTTCAAAGGGAAATCCTCGCCCATTTTCCGCTCTTTCATGGAAAACCCATGTTTGGTTGTAACCGAGACCGAGGAAAGAAAGCTTCCGTTTTCTACGCAATAACAGACTTCATTGGTCGGACCACCCCCCATCAGATCTTGTAAATCAGAGCTTTTAAAGGGGGAGGTATATAAGTGGGTTTTCTGCGCAGAACTCCTCTCTCGATGGAGCTCATCTGTAACACCCCAGTTCCAGATACCGAGAAAACCGTCAAAGTACCGAGATTGGCGCGCTACTTCCCGAAAAAAAAATTCCGAGAGCTTCCAAGATCGTAGGTCCGCAGTGAGGTCCAATTTAAAACTTTTGTAAAATAAGCGGAAGCAATACAGAGATAGCGGAAGCATAAGATATCATCATATATATGTCAAATGTGAATGGGTTGAAGTCCAGCCTAAAATGTGAAGTGACGAAAACCAAAGTTTTAATTACATATTTGGAACATTACCCAACTCACAACAAATGTCTCTCAAAAACCCAAACAAAATAGTCACTCAAACCCCTGCAACCGGTGCCGGCTCTCCACCCTCCGGCTCGACCTCTTGGTCGGCTGGTCCCCATCCAAAGTCACCTACTATGGGCACCTCAACGAGTGCGTACGCATCGCCCTCGAACTCGGGGTCAACACCTAAGCACCAAGAGTGGATCAGATCTAAAGATCTGGCAAGTCACAGTATGCTTATAATATAGAATGTATGCATCAAATGAGTAGAGACAGTAATAAAGTTAAGAGAATTAACAATGGTACAGATCCTAGGCAGTTGAGCAAGATGAACAAATAGAATCAAGATAAACATAATATAATAAACCTACACAAAATGGCACACTCACACAAGTTGGATACCGCGGGATATTATGCCGCGGCCCTCCCATACTGAATACAGTCACGGCGGGGAAAATCTCACAGTGCTGGGGATTATCTAGCCCCGCAAATAACATCATCCATCAACATACACTGAGACCGGACCCGGTATCACACCGTCCGTCTCCAACAAGGCTCATCATGATAGCCATACAACACTCTCAATAGTTCCTACCAGTGATGATCAGTCCAACTGGCTGAGCTTAGATCAACTGAGTGATTGTCTATGCCGACTCAGGAACAATAAGGGTCTGTGTCTGTCTAGGCTTTGCCTTGCGTGAACAAGGTCCTAACAAAGTCCCTAAGATGTCCAAGCATCCATAGATCATAATCCAGGTCCAAGTCCAGTCAATGAATCCATACCAAGGCCCACCAAATACATGGCCTGATCTATAATAGTCCATATGAAATACAAGTCCATGCTCAATAATGCATGATCCATTTACATCCATAATGGGTCACAAGCCCATACAATCTAACCTCTCCAGTTTAGGATAAATCACATCCAAACTTAGGCCATAAAAGGAACCGCCTAGCCACAGACACGGGTCAATTTTCACCCAATCATATTACCGGGTCACCTCTAAGTAGTCCTGGTTCGGGTCCTCTGTTTTCTATTTAATTAACAGGTATAAGCAATAATAAGGACAATAGAGTGACAGTAATAATATGAGGGAGATGAATCTCCAAGTACAAGGATCAAATGAGAGATATCAACAGTCCAACCTAAGTAATTAGTCCACTTTCTGGTTCAGGTCTATCTCAGGTAATTTGATCTTTAAGTGAAACCACAGATGCTAAGGATTACTGTGTTTGGTGCTCAGAAGTTATGTGCATCATTGGTAACTTATAAAGCTCGAATCATCTTAGATTACATAACCTGAACCTTAATTAGTGGACCCCACGAGCCAAGGTTGAGCCACACCATCGACTCGTGGTTGGCACAGTGATGGAAGTCTAATTGGATGGTCAATGGGTCCTACATATGATTGCAACAATAGAAATTAGAATCTGGGAAGTGTCACTGTACACAGTGTGCTCAGCCGACCTCCTGGCCTGGGCGGTCAGCTCGGCACACTGGGATCAGAGAAGTAAACACCCTGCAGGCAAGCCTGTTGTCCAGAACTTCCTGTGAGTTCGGCTAACCCCTGGCCTGGGTAGTTGGCCGTACACACTAAGAATTCTGGCCGAAGGGAATGTCCCAGATTCTAGTCTCCCGTGTTGGAATCCGGCCTTTTCAGAATCCATCTCGGAGTTCGGCTAAGCACTAGAGCTCTATTGAACACTCAGCTCGGTCACCCAGCTGAGTTCGGGAAAGTGCCTAGCTCAGTTCAGTCACCCAGCTGAGTTCGGGAAAGTATTGAGCTCGGCCAGGCATTGAGGTCAGTCAAGCTCTTAGCTCGGTTAAGCGCTGAGCTCGGCTAAGCACAGAGCCCGGTCTGGCACTGAGCTCGGTAGAACACTGAGCTCGGCCATAACACTGAGCTCGGCCATAACACTGAACCCGGCCTAAATGACGAGCTCGGCCTAGACACTGAGCTCGGCTAAAATGCGGATCTCAACCTAAGCATTGTGCTCGGCAGAATACTGAGTTCGGCTAGCGTTGAATCTAGCCATTGCTGAGTTCGGCTAGTACTGAGCTCGGCAATCACTGAGCTCCGCCAATGCTGAACTGGGCAATCGCTGTGCTCTGCCAGTGCTGAGCTCGGCCACCGCTGGACTCGATCAGTACTAAGTTCGGCCATCACTGAGCCCTGTCCATGCTCCCCCATCAGTTGTGTTCTGTTATAGAATTCAGTTCTGCGACATAACACAACTTCTCTTCATTATGCACAGGGATGGTGGCCCACCTCTGATCAAAATCCAGATCAGGTCCCATCCCCAAGGTCGCCCAGGGCCCCTCAAACAGATGTAGGGTCCTGATCTACTAAAGGTTGTCCCACCTCGGTCTCGATTTTGACACAGTAAGATGGGTTTTCACAATCCCATCTCCGGAAACCTATTTCCGTGACCCAATTCTCCTGGGTTCCTCCTTAGATCATCACAGAAGCATAATCGAAGAACAAACATTCCCATATCATCCATCCATCATCAACCGGCCATTGATCATCTAAATGAGGTAACCCCATCCATCAATGGCCAAAGAAAACCAATCAGACAAGCTCAAAGATCGATCTAAACATATATATATATACTGCAGTTGGAATTGTAATTGCAAATCAAAGAAGGAAAACATGCAATCTAGACTATCAGCATAGGGCACTTGCCTGATCGATTGAAGGTAGAATGAAAGAGAGAAAACAACAGAGAACCAAGGGGTTTCGGCAGTAGGTCTCCTCTGTTGTAGATCGGTCTCGGGATTGGCCTTCTATTGGAAATCATGGGGAGAGAGAGATAGGAATTGGAGGGAAGATAAGGGCTCGTTGGAGAGAAGTGGGGAAAAAGAAGAGAGAAAAGAGATGGGAATTGAGAGAGAGGAGATGAACAGTAATTGCTTGGGAAGGGAGGGTTTAGTTTAAATAGGTTGGGGTTTTTGGGCCAGGGACAAAAATGCCCTTGGGGTTAGAATAGGATTACGGTTTGGGTAGAGGGTACTTAAGTCTTTAGGTGGGCTTCTAGAAGATTCTTTGGTACAAACCCCCTATAGTAAACACAATTTTCTAGCTAGGGCCTCTAACAAACTAACTAACTCTAAAATTAACAAAAAACACCCTATTGACTCTACTAATTACACAACTAGACCAAACCAAGGAAAATACATAACTACCCTTATCTAAACCCCATAATTAGTATAATAAGATACTTAGGCTAATATATAGTATTCAAATTCGAACTGAGGGCCCACCAGGGGTGGGGCCTCACATCATCCCACCGACTCCTCTCTCGATCCCTAATCCATCTGCATAAAACCCTCTTCTCTACTGCTCATGCGATGGGATGCCCAGACTCTGTTGCTACGACCGGAGAAGACAACCTTTCCCTTTGCTGCTGTAATAGACGATCTCTCACTCCTCTCTCTTTCTCTGCAAAGACAAAGGAAGTGGTCCTTCAACGACCTAGCCCTCTTACACACTCCAGATCTCTTCCCACCGTCGGACTCCACCGCACTCTACCGGCGCCTTCCCTCTTGTCAATCTGTTCAAAACCATAAGTCAGGTTAGGGTTCTTGTTTTCCTTTTTTTCTTTTCATTTTTTTCCCCATTTTTCATTTTCTCTTTGTGGAATGGAAGATTTCAATTTATGAAAAATAGATTCAGGCTTCAGCAGGGATCTTGATTCATTTTTTCTGTTATTTATTATTGCTTTTGTTTCATTTGCTGTAAAGGTTTCATTTGGCTCTTTTCATTCCCTGTTGATTCAATTGCCTGATGAGTTTATGCAGAAAAGATTCAGCCTGTTCTTTTCATTCCATGTTCTTTAATATTGCTATTTGTTTCATTTAATAAGGGTTTAATTAGGAACAACTTCATTTAAAAAAAAAACTTAATAGAATCAGCTCTGTTTCACAAGTGCAAAACAAGCCAAGGTTGTAGGCAATGTAGGCCATGTAGTTCATATGTGATGGCCATCAAAAGCCACATGGCTCGTTGACTTGTTCCTCCATTTTTCCTTTCCTGTATGGGTGCATGCATTATCTCAAATGTTTTTCCCTTGCTTTATCGTGATACAGTCACACTTAATTTGTTCATGCTGTATCTTTTGGTTATCATAATTTTTTTTTGTTTAGGAATCTGGTTGCTTTTTCTTCTTCCAATAATGTTATTTGATAGCTTCACAAGATATTGACATTATTGATTGGACTGTTGGTTTCATTTTATACTACCAATATTGTTAATTGCTAATGGTGGTGGGTATGTTAGATCGCTTTTGAGAAAGCCATACAAATATGTGTCTTGTCTCTAGTGCCGGATGTGGAAGCTATTTGAATGTGGACAAAGAGAAGGCTCACAGCTTGATTGACCCTTTGTGTGCAAGCCACTGGCAAGTATCTTGCTTTGTGAAGCCATAGCCAATTATAGGTAAACTGGTTACATGTAATTAGGTTGGGTAAATGGAAAGTAGGGAAACCAAAATTGATAAACATGGAGCTAACAATGTATTCTGGTGGTGGTATGTGCTGGTTGTGGGTTGTTTACCCTCTATGGGGAATGACTCTTGGAGTAAAGCAGTTAAATGCCTGCATGGCATCTGTTAGGTGGAATGAATATGGGTGTGCAGGAGATGGCCTTGTCACTGGTTAGTAAGGTTTTAAATGATTCTTTGGATGTTTAACACTCATTTCAATTGGAGGATCTCTGAACCAACTAGGCCCCAAGCTGCGAACACGGCTTCAACAAGAAACATGAAATGGACAAATGAACATGATGATGTGCTCCTCCACATCATGCTTGAGATGCGCAAAGAAGGCAAAGTAATCCCTGGGGGGTTTACCTCGGAGGGATGGGCTTTGATTACAAAGGAAATGCAAACCAAACTTGGGCCCCAATTCAGTAAAGATAAGTTGAAGAATAGGATGAAGAGCTTCAAAAAATGGTATAGCGCGATGAAGGCTATGCTATATTTAAGTGGGTTTGGGTGGGATGAAGAAAAAAGGTCACAGCAGAAGACGGGGTGTGGGACGATTACATTGCGGTGAGATTCTTATTCAATATATGTGGCGTTTTTTCATTATGTTATATGTGGGTTTTATTTCTTTGTGTTATGCATGTTTGACTTATGATCTATTGCTCATGCAATGTAGGCACATCCTGGAGCTAGTATGTATAGGTCCAGACGTATGCCTGACTACTACGTCCTTTGCGAAATATTCGGCGACTCAATTGCTGATGGTCGAGAGGAATTGGTTACGAATGATATTCCACGATCACCACCATCCATACATAACAATGACTTGGATGATGACTTGAATGGTGATGATGATGTTGCTACCCACAATGAGGACGCTGGAGATGAGCACATCTCTATAGCTAGGGGGCGTAATATGACCCCTGTAGGATCCTCCAGACAAACAACAAGACGCCTAGGCACAGGGGATGCAATGGTGGCAGTCGTCGGGCGCATGGCAGATGCAATAGACACAATGTCAAGGAATACATCGGAAGAACGAATGAAGAAGGTGTGGGAAACAATACTACCTCTCGATCTGGATCCGGTGATAAAGTTAAGCGCATTTCGACAGCTAGGGAATGAAGAGATGGCCTCACAGTTTTTGGCCTTAGACAACGATTTTCACAAGATATTTATAACTAACTTCCTTAACAATGTTTGATTTGATGTTTTGGTTGTTATTTTGGACTTATAAGTAGTGGTTATAATTGTGAGGTCGGACACAATTATGTTTCTTTTGTTGGTATGTCATGTATATTTTTATCAAGACATGTCTAAGACATGGAATGTCTTTTATCCATTTTGTTGAAATGTGATGAACACTTTTAGTAATTTGTGGGATTTGTGGACAAAAATGACTTCTATTAAGATTCGTGAAATGTCATAATTTTTATTAATTTTTTTTTTCTTCACCTGCAGCATGAATAGAGAAGATCTTGTGTTCTTGTTAACTAATGTTGTTACATCAACATGTCTTTTATGGTACCGTTTTCAGTATCTCACCAAAAGTAAAGTTCATGAAGCTGCACAAAGTGGAAAAACTTATCTTAATGAGATCTTGACTGGACATCCCCGTAAATGTCCCGACATATTCAGAATGAGTAGTGGTTGTTTCTTGCTTTTGGCTAATGAGCTAAAACGCAGGGGCCTTTTACGAGACTCTCGTACAGTGACGGTGGAGGAGCAGTTGGGGATATTTTTATTCACTGTTGGCCACAGCAAGAGAAACCGTGTAATGCAAAACTTATTTCAACATTCAGGGGAGACAATCAGCAGATACTTTAACAAGACATTGGATGCAATCATAAAACTCGCGCCATATTATGTGAAACAATCCGATGGGGAGTGTCCACACGAGATTGCAAATAATCCTTTGTTCTACCCATTTTTCAAGGTAATATTTTATGAGGCAACAAATATAAAATCAAATGCTATATTTTAATGCATGTTGTATTTGTTTATAGGATTGTGTTGGAGCGATAGATGGTACACATATCCCCGCATGGGTTAGACTTGAAGAGCAAGTCCGTTATCACAATAGAAAGGGTGGATTATCACATAACGTTATGGCCGTTGTATCGTTTGATATGAGTTTCCAGTATGTATGCGCTGGATGGGAAGGATCAGCCTCAGACTTGAAGATTCTTCAACATTCAGTATGGAGACGGGCCCAAAATAGGTTACGTGTTGCAGCAGGTACTAAACTCTAGTGCCCTTTGTTATTAAATGTATAAATATTTTCCTATTTATGCCATAACAAGAATGTCTCATTATTGTTTTTTAGGAAAATCTTATCTAGTAGATGCTGGTTATGCAAACACGCGTGGGTTTTTAGCCCCATTTCGCGGAGTCCGGTATCATTTAAAAGAATGGTCCACAACACAGGCGCCTAGGACTGAACATGGACTATTCAACTTGCGTCATGCAAAGTTACGCAATATAGTGGAGAGAACAGTTGCAGTGTTGAAGCAACGTTTTGCCCTTCTGCAAACTGCTCCACGATATCCTATGAAGACACAAGTCAAGATCGTTGTGGCATGCTGTGTTTTACACAACTTTATCCGTCAATGGAATATTGAAGACGATTTGTTTAGGATAGCATTTAATGAAATGATGGAAGAGGATTATGTGGTTGATGAAGAAGATCAGGATATCGAAGCGGACAATGTTGGTGGCCCCAGTGATGCAAACAAGCAATTTATGACAGGTTTTAGAGAACAACTATCGAAAGATATGTGGGAAGCTTTAGCTTTATCAATGTTTCTTTTTTTTTTTTGGGTACATAAGTTGCTTATATGGGTTTTTTTTTCTTTTGTTGGGCTGCTTTTGTGTACCTCTTTTGGGTTTTACTGGTGGCCCAGCCTATGGGCATCATTTTTGGGTGGTACAACTCCACCTTGGTTGTGTCTCTATGATATGAGTGCAAGTGGGTTGGAGCTGCTCCTCATTATTTGGTAAATTCAGCCCTTAACTTTGGAAATATATACTTACTTTTCATCCAAAGGTAAGCTCTCTACTTTATGTTAATGGATTGGTTGCATTTTCATTTTCCATATGACACTTGCGTCATGAATGACCAGATAGTTGCAAAAGTTGAGGTTGATTGTTGTTCTAAAGTATTTAGAATTCTTCACGAGTTTTAGATCTTTTTCCCCTGTTTTATGCTTGCAAGAGATCAATTGACCCTTTTGGATATACCCCAATTTATTTCCACCAGCTCACATCTGGGAAGGCCATAAATGGGCTTGCTCCTTGGTTTACTGGAGCCCTCTCCCTGATTGTTGGTTGTTTCAGGGCTGTGCTGTTGGTTTATTATTTGCTCTGCTCCCAATTCTGGGCGGTAATAACGGACTTTTTCAAGGAATAATCTCGATGGCAAGGCTGTAAGTAATTTTATTATCTCAATTTGTAGTATATTCAATTGGTTATTTATTCAATCCAATTATTTCTTTGCGCTTCCCTGTTTTTCCAGGTTGCTGGTGTTGTCACTGTTCTTAACATCATGTTCCTTTGGACCTTTATCAGCTCCTTTCATTTGGCGACTTCTTTTTTTTTTTTTTTTCTGTCTTAGCACACTTCTTTTTTTTTATTTGAAGCTTTTGTAAATTACATGATGTGCTTGTTCAATGAGTTAAGACTTTGTGCTGGTTTGCAGACAAATGAACTCTATCAGCTAGCTTCTGTGGCATTTTGCCTGTTCTTAGCTTGGGTAAGAACAAACAAACTCCTTTCTTTTTGTTGAGATCAAACATCTGTAGTAACGTTTTTTTAATAGTATCTTTTTGCAATTGACATTGGGAAATATTGTTTTCCTTAACCCAATGATAGGATCCAAAGGGTCAAAAACTGCTGTGACAACAGAATATAGTGACTGCCGTTCCTTGACTTAAGATAAAACAATGGAAACAATGTTTGATCTCCTTCAAATAGAGTAGTTCTCAATGCACTAACATACCACTAAAATGAGATAATGAACAAGAAGAAGGGGAAGTAAATAAAAAGGCATCACACAGAAGCTTATATCACTAAAATTGACTGTCCAACATGAACTACCTTGACTGTCAACTACTAACATACATATATAATGCTCCGACCTCTAAAAAACCTACTACTATTATAACTCTTTGTCTAACCAACAACCTGCAATGACTTCAAAGTTGTCCTAGGATATTCTTGTTTAGAGTAGAATATTAAGGAAAGGACAAACTTGAGAATAAGGTGGAAGAACTTCAAACGGATAAAACTTGCTTCAAATGCATCTACACAAAGTCACTCAAGATATGTATATTTTTCATATATAGGAAATATACAAGTCCCGTCAGTTACAAAAACTTGCTTCAAAGGCAAATGATCATATCCTATATTTTTTACATGGGAGCCTCTTTAAAGTAGTAAAAAAAAAAAAAAGGTTGAGTTCCAACAAATACTTAGCCAAGCTATAAAAGCCCACACCTAAAGCAAAATGTTTTTGTTGCAACTGTGATTGACCCATGCAACATGTTTAGGCACTGTACTTAGTGCTAAAAAATCCATGTTCCATCCATCATAAAATGGATAGAGAAGTGCATTCCTCTGACCCATGTAACAACTCATTAGGGTCTACAACCTTGAATTTTACCAAGTCATTGAGGCCAGTGTCTTTGATCAGAAAAAGATTCTTAGAGGGAGATGGTCTTTTCTTGGAGATGCACTTTAGTGGGTGACCTATTCTTAACTCTTTCTAGAGTTGCAGAAAAAGGGTTTCTTTTACACTTGGGTTTGAATATATTAAC
Source organism: Litsea cubeba (assembly GCA_012931725.1). Lineage (NCBI taxonomy): Eukaryota > Viridiplantae > Streptophyta > Magnoliopsida > Laurales > Lauraceae > Litsea > Litsea cubeba. The sequence goes on along the minus strand of CM022953.1, from coordinate 22,144,628 downwards.
ACTAATCATAAACCATTTAACTTTTTGTTTCTAACTTTGTGTTGAATGAGAATAATTAAGCCTTGGTTTTTTTTTTCTCAAAATCAGCAAGAAATGTAATATTCTGCAAATCAGATGAACCTTCTTTATTACTGTTAGACAATTCATAAGCACAAAAGAGAGACAAGATGCATAGAACTGAAGCTGAAAATGCATCAGGTTTATTTGTTAGATTTTGTGTGTGTTATGCAGTATATATATATATATATTTAGGTTCCAATCTAGATAAACTCTTGTTGTATTGAAATCTGAAATCTGAACAGGAGGGAAATGGGAAGGGGGGTTGAGATGGTCGAAATTCTGAGCAGGAGAATAATCTTTTGGAGGTAAAGTTGGTAAAATTTGAAATCTTTATTGTATTGCTGCCATCCTTGTGATAGATTGCCTGCCATTCTTGATTCAATCTTTCTTCTTCCTTCCTTTTTATCATACTATCATTACTGCTCATCTAGTGGTCATGCCTGTTTTGGGTCGTTGAGCTTTTCTAGTTGTTCTGATGGGCCTGTACATGTGTGCATCCAGCAATGTAAGACATGAATAACCGTAAATTGTATGTTCCTTTTCTTTTGTTGAGTCATTGATGATGATTGGGTAGCAGAACATATGTTATAGATGAAAACATAAATTGAGCAACTTGTATCAGCAGCTACATCTTCAGGTATAGGGCTTCTGTTTTGGTTACTTATCCTAGTCTTCCATGACAAGTTCCCCCTCTTTTTTCACCACAAGTACAGTGATAGTGGATGCAGCTGAAAAACTTGCAATCTTATTGGCCTTCACCATCCTACTTTGGAAATTGAAAGTGAACAAAAGTTTCATTTTGATTGTGGACTATGACTACAGGAAGGTAGAGATCTTGAGGCTTTAGTGATTATGTGGAGATCAAATCCGTATACTACGAGACCCCATATAAACAATCTCTTTTGGATAACTAGCTAATCAAGGGTCTATTCACATCTCTCCTTATGTGTAGAGTTGAATAGAATACTAAAAGCCTTTTTATATAGACTTAAAAGCCTTTTTGGAATTGCATGTTTTAATTATCTTTCACTATATGAGAAAACAAAGTCTATAGTACAGTCATCTAAAATGTACCTTTCAGATATGTATTGGGACAAGAACGGTTTCTTTGTTTTGGTCCATCCATAAGATGACTTCAACATTTTTTTACGAGTTTTTTAGAACATTTTTCTTCTTTATCATTAGCAGACTTTTTCTTTATCATTAGCAGGTGTTTGGACTTCTGGGTTCTTCTTACTTTGTGGGCATTGCATGTGAGTTGGTTGATTTGTAGTGTTTATTGTTATTTGTTTGTTTTATGGATTGATGAGCATGATTGCATATGAGTTTGTTTTGATTCCCATGTTTAATTCCTAACATTTTTGTTTTGTACCACAGGTTGGGACTGGAGATCAATGTAATAGAGGCCAATTGCTTGAACATTTTTGTTTTGTACCACAGGTTGGGACTGGAGATCAATGTAATAGAGGCCAATTGCTTGAACATCTTTTTGTTTCTCATAAGAATATTGTACTTACACTATTTTGGATGCCATATTTTTACTTGAATTGGTAACAATGATGTGGCTAAACTTGTGGGTTGGGTTTAATAGTTATATGTTTCCTAATATGTTGAAAGAGCAGGTTTTGTACATTTTTTATTAGTTAAATGAGCAGACTTTATTGTACATTTTATTTGAGTCGAATGAGCAGGTTTTATTGTATATTTTGTTGGAGTTGAATGAGCATGTTTTATTGTACATTTTATTTTTGTTGAATTTTGGAGCCCAACTAGAATATACAGGTGATGTTCTCTACAGCATGTTTGGATAAACAAATTTTGTAGTGGATGTTGTTATAGGCAAGAGTGGTTTGTAGTAGAATGGTTTTTTGTGGAAGTGGAAATATAACTCTTCAGATTATTCTTGCAAATGGTTTGAAATGCAAATAGTTTGTAGTTGAAAGGTTTGAATCCACTGGCAATAATAACCGGTCAGATTATTCCTACTCCTAGTTGCTCATTAAAGGTTGGTTTCTACCGATTGCACTTTCCTTGACTGAAGTAAACATGTTGCTGAGAAATAGCTCCTATGTAAGAGAAAGTTGCATTTTGCAAGTGATATAAAATCAAAATCCAGAGAGCTGCAGGACATAATTCCAAACCAGAGAGAATCACAACTTTGATTTTATGAAAACACCATGCTTCTTAAGGTGAACAATTTATAGAAACATTTATTTACAACAAAATAATTTTCTACATAGTCCATCTTTATCTTGTTTTTCAAGTATAAGAATTCTTCTCATGGTGTACAGTTTCTCTTGGACAATAGGCCTAAAGCTGGTGGAAATATTGGGAGTGAGTCTAATTGGAGATACTGGTGTACAATTTTTGATTAAATCCTAAGTAGCTAAAACTTGAGTGATGGGGGTGGGTTTAATTGGAGATGGTGATTTGGGATATAAGTTAGGATGGGTGGTGTGAACTGGATTTAAGATGGAAGGTAACCATTCCTTTTTTTTTTTTTGTGGATTCCACTCGTGTTACCAAACGTGGGTCTGAAGGAATCATCTCGGATTCCTCTGTACTAGCCAAACGTGGAGTGCGATGAATCCTCTTCCTCATAAATCCCTTCTGCGGAAAGTTTAAATCCACGGCACCAAGGATTCATCCGAAGAGAGGATTCCTCTCCCGTTACCAAACGTGCCCTAAAGGTATTTTTTTGCGGCGAAATATATACCGTTGCAAAGTTACAAGTTTTATGTGACCATTCCACTTTTTACGGTGATTTTGGTAATTATTGCGGCGATTTAATTAGACGCAAAAGCTATTTAAGTATTTCCAGCGTTTTTTTTTCGCCGCCATATCTAAATGCGGCAGACCGCTTAACTCCCGACGTTTTCTTTTCCCTTCCCCCTTTTTTTTTCCATCCTGCGCTCTGCCCTCCCCTATTCCCGCTTATCCCTCACTCATTTCTCTCATTCCCTCCTCTCCTCTCATCTCCATCGTCGTCCTCTCATCTCCATAACCCATCTCCGCTCATCCCTTTCTATCTCTCCCTCCCTCTCCAGACCTCTCCACAGCGAAGTAGAACCTGAATATCAAATCATATTTAAGGTTTGTTGTTGTTTGGTGATGATGGATGCTTCAATCTTTGTTTTAAAATTGCAACTTATTTCCCATTCATATATATTACAACTAATTCATATACACTAGTATATGTGATCTCCTGCCTTTTGCTGAATATCCATGCACATAGTCACATGCTTGGGAATTCCACATGATAGATTGTGCTTCTTCCAAGTAAAAACACTAGCAACCTACTGTATTCTAATATTTATTTGTACCACTTATATGAGGCTCGCAGTCGTAACTTGTATGCATTTGGTCGATTTGTATTTTTTTTTCCTTATAGGTACAGTACAGTTGGCTTATTTGAGTTATGTTGCTCACGTAGATATTTTTTGTTTCATTCTTATGTCAGGCATCTCAAGCATGGATGTAGTGGGTTATGCAGAAGAGAAAAGCTTTTGATCAGCGGGGTGATGTGGCCATGCATTCAATATTGGGCTAAGTAGCAGCAACATATGAGTTGTACACCAGATTTTACAGCCTTCATTTTAGTGATAATAGACTCCTTAAATCTTTTTATGGCCACAGCAGTGATGTGTGCCTTATTTAAGAGGAGCCCGATTTATACTTGACATGAATATAACGCACCGCCACATTGTATAAATACATGAGTTTGGAAGAATTGATGTTTGAATAGATTTACGAATTTTTGTGTGTTAATATATAGAAACAAAGATTAATTATATGGTGTTTAAATTAGCATATGTGACAATAAATGTGACGTGAGGGGAAAGAACAAAAAAACACCCTGAAACGAGCAATTCCGTCGAGTTGAAATTGACGCAATTAAGTTTTACCCGCGAAATTTGCCTAGCGGCGAAGTGTACATACGTTGCGAATCATTTTTTCCGGCGATAAATAGTCGATGCAATTGATTTAATGAAACCAAAAAATAACATAGCCAGAAACGAGCATTTGCGTTGATTTCATTTCGTTGTAATTGAGTTGTAGCTGCGACATTTAACTTGCGACGAAGTTAAAAAAATGTTGCGAAAATATTTTTCCGGCGATAAAAAGTCGCTGCAATTGATTTTTTAAGTCAGACACGAGCATTTACGTCGATTTTATATCGACGCAATCAATAAATAGACGCTGAAAATGACTTTTTTGAAAGAAAAAAATAACGGTAGAATCAGCAATTGTGTCGATTTTAGATCGACGCAATTGTGTTTTACTCGCATAAATTTTTTGCGGCGAATTTGGAAAACGCTGGAAAAATTTAGTTGCGGCGATATAAAGTCGCTGCAAGATAATATTTATCGCTGTAAAAGACATTGTAATTATAAGTTAAAGGCTATTTGCGGCGAAAAAAAACGCCGCGAAAAAAAAAAGTTTTCGCGACGATTTGCTGTTTTCGCTGCTAAAGATTAGAAGTTAAGGGTTTTATGCGGCGATTTGCGACGAAGTTGTAATCGCCGGGGTAGAGAGTTAGCAGCGATTTTGGTTATTATTAGCGGCGAAAATGTGTGCCGCGAAAACACTTTTCTGTTGTAGTGTTTTGCTTGTATGTATTGAGAGAATTATGATTAATATGTGACTTAAATCATTCTCCAAACCTCATTGTGACTATTGCAGTAAATCATGTACCCATATGCATAGGTCAGTCAGCATAAGCTTTGAATGGTTTGGTTCTTCATGAAGTGGACCGCACATAGTTGATTTTGACCAGACAACGTATAATCAACCTTGCACCAATGCTTGAGCCCTTGAGATCATATGCGTGCTTCTAATCATGCAACCATAGTGACACAAGGTCATTCCTCATTAATAGAATATATAATATATGTATTATAGGTCTAGCATTCTATACATCATGTTGTCTAGACTACAACAGCATCTTGGCAGGAGACCCTGCATTTACAGGCACTCCTTAGTCCTGGAAATGCAGGCACCTCACAACTCTTTGGCAAAGGAGGAATGCTCTGGGGATGTCTGAACACATTGTTTGGATCAATCAATGTCTTGGCTCTGACCAATCTCTCATAGTTTCCCATAAAGTACCTCTCTCCCCATGATTTGGCCACCTTCCATGCATCACACACACTCACATTCTCCCAATGCATCACCCCATAATCAAGGTCCAATTCATTCACCTCAGACGCCCTTGGATCCTTGGAAACAAATGGGGTCATGTAACCATGCAATCCCCTAATCCAATCAGTATATGTGTCACTCTCCCCATCTTCTTCCTCACTCCAACCCACAAAGTAAGCAACTTCAAACAGCTTATCAGCCCTATGCGGATATGGGATTGCATTTGTTTTTATCCTATGCATCATCCCACCATTTGGGATGCACCCAAATCCGCCTGTGGGCATCTTGACTAACCGTTCCATGGCCCCCTTCAGACCCTCTAGAGGGATTGGCTCTCTAACTATATCCCCTTTTAACTTGAAAAATCCCCTCAAGGGGTCGTCAAAACGGTCTAGGAGACTCTTCCCATTTGAAAAGTAGAAAACCGATTCAATCCAGCTCGACTCATTGCACTGGTCCTCTTCCAGGCCCAACTCGGGAAAGACCCGGGTTAGGGTCGCCAGAGTCCGGGCCTTGGGCCCAGCATAGAACCCTTTGAATTGAGCGGAAAGCTGATTGGCCGACTCCAGCGCAAGCGCAACCTCTACAGTCAAGTAGAACTCGTCCTCCAACTTGGGCGCTACGAACTGCCATTTGTGTAGTAGTTTCGCTATATCGGTGCTGGTACCGTTTCTTACAACAGTGAATGATGTAACTGTTTCGGGAACCGGATGTAGTTGAATTTTCCAGCTGTAGACAGCACCCCAGGTGCCGCCCCCACCGCCACGTATCGCCCAAAACACATCCTCCCCCATCCCAGCCCGGTCAAGTACATGGCCGCAGGCATCAACGAGGACCGCATCGATGACATTATCAGCAGCAAGGCCGTACATCCTCACCAGCATGCCATAACCACCACCGCTGAAGTGGCCGCCGCTGCCAACGGTGGCGCAGAAGCCAGCAGGGAAGCCAAGGTTGGGGGCAGCCACTGCAACAGCATGATAGATCATGCCCAGGGTGGCGCCCGACTCGGCCCATGCCGTATTGGTTTTGAGGTCGACAGTTACTCGGTTGAGGTTCATGAGGTCAATAATTGCGAAAGGGGTGGGGGCCGTCGACGAGAGGCCCTCGTAGCTGTGGCCCCCGCTCCTCAATCGGATGGTGAGAGACGATTGCGTGGAGCATCGGATTGCAGCCGTTAATTGATCTAAATTGTGTGGGAGGATAATGATGGTGGGCCTGAGGAAGGTGGGCCTGCTGAAAACCAGGTTGTTGAGGCTGGCATGGAGGAAGTGGTTGTAGTGAGGGGAGTGAGGGGATGTGAAGTTGGTGAGGCCTTGAGAGGTGAGGCAAAGAGCTATGTCTTCTTTGTGTTGATGGGTGCAACAGGCAGTGGATACAAAATAGAAGAGGTGTAATAAGAATATGAGAATTCCATCACCTTTCATGTTACAAAACAAGAGGAAAATCACAACGTATGTTAACTACAGAGAGGTCTTAAATTTTGTTGGTGTCCTTTGAAACAGGAAAGCTATACTACATATATAGTTTTCAGTGGTTCAAAACTGGCAAGACAGAAATAAACGCTGTACTTTTCATGCCCACAGGATGCATGTAAAACCAACTTGGCTTTTGCAATGCAGAGTACTATTCAAATCCTTATGTCTCTGTCGACTGACTTTCAACTCAACAACTCTTAACAGCTTCAGGTTTCAAAACCCAGAGGAAGAGAGCTGAACTTTGAAATAGGAGGAGGAATAAAACTTGAGTGTAGGTTTGAAAGAAGACAGACCAAAAAATAAATAAATAAATAAAAGTTCGGATAAGGGTTTAGAGATAGGGAAAACAATGGGCCCTTGAATATTTGAATATAGGATATAGGTTCACTATTTTAATCCTTTATTTAGGGAAATTCTATTTGCACCCACTTTTTTTCTTGAGCACACCCACATATGTACAATCCCTGTAAATTTTTTTCACATATGTGGGTGTGCTCAGCAAAAACAGTGGGTGCAAATAGAATTACCCCTTTATTTAACTTGCACATAAGTTCGGATCCTCTTTATGATTAGCAAAACTTTCGAGAACAAGGGTTGTTTAGTTAATTGGCAACCCCACTTTTCACCCAAATGACCAGGGATTGATCACTAGTCTCCCCCACTCCTGACAAATGCGTGTTCTCTCTTGCATGTATTCATAAAATAAGATAGGCGAAACTTTCTCCTATGGTTTCTCCTGTGGATACTCCAGAACTTTCTCCTACGGACATTCCAGTGTAATAGTAAAAGATAAATGGACAGGAGGAGTACCAAAAGACTTAGGACCCTCTGAATTAAAGGCCCGCCCACCAATTTAGTAGAGACATCTACATACAAACTAGGAGAATATTCCCGTAATTAATTAAATCCTTATTTGGTTCATAGACCTTCAGTAAAATAGGATCTCCCAGCTCCCTAAAAAAGGTGGCCACTTGGCAGTTCGCAGGTTATCTTATCCCTTGAAAATTCACCAAATTAAGAATGTACCAAAATCCAGCCCATGGTATTGAATAAAGAAAGATAATTTGCTTGTGTTACCCATTCTTAGATTCTTTCTATACTTTTACAGATTTTATTTCACAAAAACACAAATGCAACAATTTTAAGCTTTAAGACAAGCATTCCTTATAATTTATTTAGGCGAATGTTCATATGCATTTTTCCCTCACCATAGAGTGTGAGGGACACTCTCCTTTTTTCACATGAAAAGTGTATTTTGTACCTCACCCTATGTACTTAAAAAGTACATTTTGTACTTAAAAATTTCTAAAAAGGAAAGTGTCCCTCACTCTATGGTGAGGGAAAGATACATATGAATGTTCCCCATTTATATATGGTTATAAAATACAATTCAATTTACAAAATCTCAGTTGAAAGGATCCAAGCAAACTGATTGCCAAAACACAAAGAAAACCAAAAAAAAAAAATCTTAATTCTCAGGACTTCGAGCTACAAAAATTCCACTTTGTGCGTCAGAGGAAGATCATGTCTGACGTAGAGAATCAAATTCAACTACTGCAGTCAATTAAACCTTTTTAATATTTAAAAATTCTTTGCCATGGAACTTCAAAGAGTCTGGTCCTTTGTCGCCACTATTACCTGGAACCGGGTGGCACTTTTTTTCTTTTTTCTTTTTAATTTCATCGTGGGTCTTTTTATCCCCTTGATCTCATATCCTCAAAGTTTCGGCTCAAGATGTTTGGGTCTGAACCATGACATAAATGTGACTGGCGCTGCTGATGTGGCATCATTGCCGGCGTCGTGTTAATCATATTTCCGTATTGGTGCTCAATCATATGGTAGGACCCACTCATTTTAAGAAATAAGATTGGAGGGTATAAAATTCACCTTGAACGGTCCACATGATCCCTATGTGAGCCCCATGATGGAGTTTCAAAAAAGTGTTACATGGTTCCATGCAATAGCTGAGACAAAGGATCCAGACATAAATTTCAAATGAGAGAAGTTGCCATTCAGTTATACAACACACTAATTTAAGAGATTTTTAGAATTCATCCAACATAATCACGTTTTGCATCATATGGTCAATCTTATAGATGGACTAACTCCTATAGAAGTAAAATTTGAAGACATAAAATACAGAGTGAGGGCGATCATTTTGTGTGACGTGGATTTGTAATAGGTGGAGTTACATTCCTTTGACTGAGGAATTCTCGGAGTCAAGATTCAGAGTCTGGACTCAAAATAATAATAATAATAATAATAATAACTTCAGAAAGAAATTCACAAAGATAATCAAGCAGAAATGCCAATGAATGGATTGAGTATAGACTATAGACTATCGACAATGCTGACGTGAGAATGAAGAGAAGTCGGTGGTCCAGGATGCATGAATGAGACACCAATGTTATCTACAGATCCATCTTCATTGACTGTTGAAAAGTCCTTTCCTAGAATGGCTTGCAGCTATAATTAGTTCTATACACAACGGTGTCTTGATTGCTGCCTTATCTTTTTTATTTGGATCTTTGTGTCTGACTTCCAGCACCAACCTCTTCAAATCTAAGAAGAAACTTACGTGGTCCTCATCTCATGAATGAGGAAATAAACATCCAACAGATGGTAACAAGAATTTGTCCTTGATCCAGCTCTTGGGCCCGAAAATTTTGTCCTTGACCAAACTGGTTTGCAAAATATTATATCCTCCTCTCTATCATTTTTTTTTTAATTTACAAACGGCGGTTTGTTTCATGTAATTGAGATACTAGGAATTCTATGACTTAATATAATAAGAGCAGCTAAAATTGAAACAACAGAGATGAAAATCCAGTTATGACTATAAAAAAATCTCCCCACTAGTGGAAAATGATTCAAGTGGAGAATGAAAATGAAAACTCAGCTGCCATCCTAGTAATTCAAATCCTAGGAAAGTCGAGATATCCTTCAGCCATCCATCTCTTTAATAATCCTTTCTTGGAGCCTACTTATTTGCATGGAATTGAATTCCCAGGAATTCTAAAAAATGTAATCATAAAAGTAGATAAAAATTGAGAAAAAATAGGTAATGATCCATAAATGGCTATGAAATAATTTTTCCACTTTAATGGATAATGATTTAAGTGCATAGAATCCTAGAAAAGTCAGGTGCATCTCCACCTTAAATCCTTCATCCCTCACCTATCTAATATTCCTATGAAATCAATTCCATGCAAGCAAATGGGCCTCAAGTGTAACGTTTGGTTGCGCTTGTATGCGGCCTTTTAAGTGTATCCATCCAAAACTTTTTTTTTTTTTGCTGAATACCTAACCAAAACTTAACCTGTGTTGTTATAGGGCCAACTCAAGGGACTATAATAAAGGTAGCCCACATCAAGCCATCTTGATCCAGATCTGGTCTGACCCAAGTCATGAACAGCCAACATTAACTGTTAGTTCGTTCATGGTTAAAATGTGAAAGTCCCACTGACTGACCAAAACTCTTCTTCCCTGCTCTGTCAAGAATGTCAAACAATTATGCTCATGGGACCTATAAACCGGACCCGTCTGTAAAGTATCAGGTCCACAAGACCATTGATCTTCCATAATCTCTTTCCCCCATTCATAAGGTGTTCATGGATTGTAGCGAGCTCATCCAATAGGAGAATCCAAGACATAAGACTTGCGGTCTGCGAAATTGGTTTTATCCATCCATAAGTCACATCCCTGGGGCTATGCTAATTGTTGTGCGATTTTAACTCTCCCGTGAAAATGTTACCCCATGATTAGAAGTGACTGGGTTACCATGCAAAAGTAATAATCTACCAAATGTGATCATACATGAAAACAGTGGCTTGTTATATTAAAGCTCTGTTCAGAATGAAAGTCATCATACCTGAAACAGCGGCTCATATTTATATATCTGTTCTGAATGGAAAAACATCATTCAAAAACCATTCTTTTGGCAGTTTGTTGATATGACATTTCATCACCTGGTCCAAAATTAATTGTAAAAAATTAGATCAGCTGAGCATTATCTTGGAAGTAAATTCAAGTACTAAACTATGAACCAGATTCATTGTGACATTAGAAACAGATTTCAAAATGTAACAAAACTGTAACATGAACCAGGTCTAGAAATTCAGAGTCAAAGAGCATAACCATACCAGTACGATACCATATCCATCAGTGCAACGTGAACCCCTTTATGTTGATCATGTGCTTGAGGAATTATATGCATTGATGGAGAAATTTACCCCACAGGACCTCCTAGGACCTCATACCACTGTGGAGGAGTTGAAAACACCGTATGTATGGATAAGGCCCTCAAGGTCCCCTTTTTTTTTTTTTTTTTTGTCGTTTAGCGAATGGTCGATATCGACCACTTTTATGGTCGATATCGACCATTCTGCGGGAACTCAAAATAAAATGGCTTTTTCAGGATAGAGAAGAGGGGAGGAGGAGGGAGGAGGGAGGAGGGGGGATTTCGTATACTTATACAACTGTGCTGCCAAATTGATAAAAGTCTTCGCTTCTCTCACTTTCTCCACTGTCCACACCCAATCCTTTGGTAATTAGATTACGAGAGAGAGAGAGAGAGAGAGAGAGAGAGAGAGAGAGAGAGAGAGAGAGAGAGATGGTGAGTGATTGATGGTGGTAGTGTTGGGAATTCGGGTAATTAATGGTGGGGGATTTGGATGTGGAATCACCAGCAAAAGCAGAGTCGTTTGCACAGAGGGATTTTGGAGCGGGAGCGGGAGCAGGAGGAGAAGCAATGAGAGTAGGAAAATAGCGGCCATGGCAGGAGCACTTGCCCTGGTCGCTCCTCCTTCTTCCTCAACTGAATTGAAATAAAAGCCATAAGAGTTTTGTCTTTGTCTTTCTCTCTCTAATCTGGAAACAGAGACACAGGGGGGGGGGGGGGGGGGGGGGGTGAAAAAGTGAGAAGAAGCCCTAACCCTAGCAGATGAGATTATGAAGGCTCTCCGACGAACCCACACGTCTTCGTCGGCGTCGGCGTCGTCTTGGATCCATCTGCGCTCTGTTCTGTATGTCGTCTCCTCGTCGGCTTCCTCGTCTTCATCGTGGTTTTGGGTGAAATCAAATTGAATCCACCGTACCCAATTTGGTGTTTTCAGGCTAGTTCCAAATGCTTTGAAAACACAGTTTTTGCGCAACCCCTCTTTCTGTAGATATTGGTAGTTTCCCAAGCCTGAATATATGTAGGAGTCGTTCCATGCTTTGTGACAAGATACTAGCAGAGAAATACCGGATCCAGGGCGGGGTTGATTTCTGTTTGGTCTGGTCTTGTCTGTGGCTGCACAAATAATAATTTTCAAGTGTTTGGTTTGACATGGATGGTTAATTTCCTTCCTGGATTCATTTAGATGACTGCTGGCTTTAATTTGAAATCCATCAGGTAGTCTAAAAAGATAGCTATTATTGGGATCTATTTGAGCGTTTGGTCTATATACTCCTATGGTTTGTCATGGAGTGTGGAGTTTTTTGTCTGATGTTTGTAAATTACTTGATGTTTTTCTGGATTGCATTAGGCTGGCCATATGTTTGGATGTGTTTTCCGTTCCTTTTGCCCAAATTTTATGGAAGGTAAATATCAATGCACGATGCGTTTTGTGTGTGTAGAGCACCAGCTTGCATAGTGGAGCTGTTCCTAACTCGATGTGGACAACAAACCGTCCCGCCTGAGTTTCAACATCACTTTCTGTTTCAGTGCTATTTTTTTGTTTTGATATTCCTAATTAGAATTTCAGTAAATTGACTCTTTTGATGTGCTTCCTGGAGTTGTGTGTTCATTTCCCCTTTTATTTTACAGGGTGTTGATCCAAGTATCAGGTCCGAGGTTTGGCCTTTTCTCCTTGGGGAAATGGGTGATGCACGTAAAGTGTTTGATGAATTTTCTCAACCGGATGTTATTCTGTGGACGTTTGTTAGTGCAGTTTCGGCCAACGCGCAATGTGGGGATCTTGGGTCTGGAAGGTGTTGTCATGGGTTTGTGGTTAGGAAAGGATTTGAACATGACACGTCTCTTGCTAATTCTCACTTGAATTTTTATGCCAAAGTGGGTCACATGGATAACGCGATGAATCTGTTTGATAGAAAGTCGAAGAAAGATGTGGTTTCTTGGAGCTCTTTGATTGCTGGATATTTGCAAAATGGGAATGCAGTTGAAGCTCTTGGTCTTTTTAGTGAGATGATTGAAAAGGGAATTGCCCTGAATTCGATTACTGTTGTTAGTGCTCTGCAAGCATGTGCAGTAGCTTGTGATTTAAATGAAGGCAGGAGGATACATAAGTTGGCTGCTAGAAAATGATTTGAATTAGATATGGCTGTGTCTACTGCTCTAGTTGACATGTACATGAAGTATTCTTGTTTTGAGGATGCAATGGATCTCTTCCGCCGAATGCCCAAGAAAGATGTTGTCTCCTGGGCTGCAATGATGCCAGTTATAGTTGCATATGAAAGTGGACTGCTTATTGTAAATTGTGTAATGACTTCACATTAGACATACTCTTAACCATTTCATTTAATTATAATCATTTTGCAGTTAACTTTATATAAGAACAAGGAGCTCAATTTCTTGTGAGCTGGTTTCCTATTTTGTAATTTATATTTTAACATCGGTCTATTGGTTTAATGAGAAAGTGTAGTACAATATTTGGCTTCTGTCATGTGACACTTTTCACCAGTCCCAAGCATGAAGAAAGGAGGTTTATGTAATGGTCTGCTTCTGTAATTTACAGGTTTTGTATCTCCAAACGGAGCACTGATCTGTGCCATCATCCTTTTGTTCGTTTTTGTTTTAAAGTGGTCGATATCGACAATAAAAGTGGTCGATACTGACAATGACCGTATTTTTTGTGTTTCAGTTATGTTGTCGATATCGACAATAAAAGTGGTCGATACTGACAATGACTGTATTTTTTGTGTTTCAGTTATGTTGTCGATATCGACAATTAAAGAGGACAGTTTTATGGTCGATATCGACCACTCTTCTCCAACCCATTTTCTTTTTGGGTTCCTGCAAAATGGTTGATATCGACTATAGTCGATATCGACCATATTGCAAAACGACAAAAAAAAAAAAGAAGAAAAGCCCAAACGAGGATCTCTCCCGTATCGAACAATAATTTGGGTCCCGCTGGGACGTATGCGGTCCTAGAGGGATTTTATGGGTAAATTCCTCGAATTGATGCAATTACTCCATCCATGGATAATGTCCTAAATGAATAATCCTTGGAATCTCATAAATCCAAACTCATAAAAAATCACAATATCAGGGCCCTATAATTCTTCATCCAAAATCTACTGTTAGAAATCGTAGGAATTCAACCTTTGGCCTTTTCTTATTAAAGAAGAGTCATATCATTTTATTGATTTATCATGTGTGTGCAAACTTCTCATTATAGGCCTTCAATTGAAGAGTTAGGACTTCGGACACAACTTCCTCATCTAGGAGATTTTTAAGATATCAAACATGGTGGAGCTCATCACATCAGTGGAATAGATGATAGATCACAATACCATGGAATAGACACAATTAACTGTACGTTTGCTCTAGTTTGAGGAGGGCCCTCTAATTCGACTTAAAATGGGTTGAAAAGTGTAAATAAAATTTATTGAAGAAACTCACATCTATAAAGAGCTTATGGTCGTAAGGACTGATGCTGACGAGGAAAGTGAGAGCTAACACACCCAGTGAAATATCCATTCCATATCCATTCACATTTTCTCGAGGTTTAAGGAACTGAGTAGTGATTGGCTGATGTGTGAACAAGTAACTTTCTGCCCACACAGTAGAGAGAGAGTATTACTAAAATGCAAAAAAGAAAGAGTACAAATAACATGTATATTGAAGCGGATGATGAAATTATTAAAGTACATATTGGAAGAAGTAAAATTAACAAAATAAGCACTAAAAAGTTTAGCATAATAGAGGTACCCTATTGATGCTTGACTGAAAATAACAACCATGTTTCTAACCAGTCAGTACATAAATTTTGAACCAGATGGTCACAATAGTGTAAATCTCCAAGCCTCAAAACACATGGAGGCAGTCCCATTCATTAGCAGGCTCCATACAGAAAATGGATGGTTAGAACAATGTGCTAGTGCTAGACATTCCACGAGCAAATGTGGCCTAAATCATGTGGACTGGTTTGGTCCAAGGAATTATGTGGACTAATGTTCTCAGCCTATGGCCATGTAGAAATAAGCATAACTGATATTAGCAAAACCTGCATGTGCTGGACCAACAATCATATTTATTAACAAAAAAAAAACTAAATAAATAAATAAATTTGAACGGTACAGATGAAAAATAACGTAAAAAAGTTAGTGTAACAATCCAGTTCCAGTATTTTATTTAGAATTAATGCAATGAATATAAAGAACCATATAAATCATTAATTCAATAGATTAAACCAAATTGTGCATTACAGTATCTGAGATATATTCTGAAATTGTCTAAATTATGAAGTAGTACCTTCCGTTCAAGGAGAGATTACATAAGAAATATATGTTGATGCTATGTGTAAACTCAGAAACAAAGTAAAAAAGAAGGAAGAGAGAGCCTTTTGAACTGCACGATGACATCCATTAAACAATTGCATCCAGAAACATGGCCAACAATCTGACAGCAAGAGATATGTTCTGCTGTTACGTGTGCACTAATGGCTGAGTGAAAACTCAATGCATGTCTACAATGCAAGAGGACCTACTCTCCATCAAAGGTGTGGACGCACTTTCATCCATAGAAACTCTTGTGGATGCCTGCAGCAGAAAATTCGGGCTGGCAGCATGTAAGGCACCTGACCTTAATTAGGAGGGTTAGTGCTAATAATTATTCTTAAGGTTCGTTAATCGAGATCAGACCTTAACACGTTAGTTCTAGTGTTTCGAATAGTTTCAGTGAGTTTCGGGGTGATTAGAGTGAGTTTGAGGGTAGTAGAGGGTATTTTGTAAGTTAGGAAAACTAGGAAGGTGGAGTAGTTGGGGGTAGTCCTTATCATGCACGTCATCTTTTATGTTGGGTTTGTCGCAGTTTGGCCACCTGAAACCCATCTAAAAGCTCATTTTCATTTTACTCCCCAAAGCCCTAATTTGTAAATAGACTAAAGTTTCTCTACAAAGAGGCCTTGACTACTCCTTTTCCTCTTTTCATCACCTCTCTCATTTCCCTCTTCTCTCCTTCACTTTCCTCTCCACTTCCACTACCAAACCCAAGGATTTCAAGGTCAAGCCAAAGCTCTCCCAAGCTCCCCAAGCTCACGTCTCCACCTTCCCCATCATCTTCTTTCTCATTTCACTTTGTTAGGCAAGCATGCTCTTCCCAATCTTCATGTAGAGTACATTTATACATGCTGGGATCATGCATTCACCACTAGAGGAGTTTTTTTTTTTTATATCTTTTTCTTCTTCTTCGACATGTAGGAGGGTACTTGTGGGTTTTGGAGTAGGGTGGGTGCTTGTGTAAACAAAGGACTTAAAAACCCTAGGCACCAAAAGAGGGTTTTTGTGCAAACAAGTGAATAAATTTAGTTAACATGGTTATTATGCTTTAAATGATTGATTCCATGCTTTTATTCAAATAGATACCCCATTTAAAGCTCATTTATGTTGTGTTGGTGGTTCTAAGGGTTTGGAATGGGCATCAATGGTGCTTGATGAAAAGGCTTTTACAATGCTAGATTGGTATGACGGGCTGCCCTTAGAAGGTATTGGGAACCCCATTTGAGGAATGGGAGAAGGCGATGCAGGCCCTAGGGTTAGGGCTTGTGGGAAGTGCTGAAGCACGTGTTTGAAGACACAATAAGAAGTCTCCGTAGAGAAGATAATGAGGACGCACCTCAATGGGAAAACCCAATTCAATGAATCAACTCTGAAAATAATCTTCTACAATGCCATATAAATAAGAAAAATAAAATCTTTGGGCCCAAGAAACCTAAATAAACTAAGAAACTAATCAAACTAGAATCTTATCCAAATTACAATAAAATTAGAAACTTAATCCTAAATATAACTCATCAAATAAACTAGTAACTAATAACAATTAAATAAATAGAAAACATCCTAAATCTATTTGGGCCCTACACGTGTGGCCTTTGAGGTTTATCTGCATCATTCTCCCTTGGCTTGGAAAGAACTCGACCTCCAGTTTGGTAAATGTATTCCTGGGTCAATGATCAGTCGAACAAACTTCTGATCCGTTGGCTGAGCTTCAGCTTGTGCACTTATCTTGAAAACTCCGAGCATGACACATCTTTTGATTTGAGAGCTGAATTGTGTGTGGATGTGCGGTTGAACTGTTGGATACATCATGTATGGAATTCGGACAATCAGATCACAATCTTTGACTATTCTCCATTCATCTCCAAAGATGAAGTCAATAGGAGAGACTTCCATGGAGAGATAATCATGGGAAAACACTGGAACAAGTGATTTGTTCTCCAACTTAATGGTTGGACCTTCAATTGGCTTAGCTTCCAAATTGGGATTTGTAGTCAAGTTTTCAGCAGATCGTTCTTCTTCTTTATCTTCATGTGCAATTTGATCGACGTTGGAATGAACTTCAAACTTCTCTTGAAATTCCGATACATCTGCTTTGATGTTAGTTTTTATCGTTTGACACCGCTTGAGAGGATGAGAGAGCCTTTCATTGAGAACATCTTGAGCCAAATTTTCTTGGATTTGAGATCTTATAGCAAGTAAGATCCCTTTGCAATCTCTTGTCCAGTGCGACAATCATTTTCTAAATTGCTAACTCTAATTTCCATCCCTGCAATAGTTGCTTGGATTTGACTGACCGCAATTTTGATTTGACTAACAGATGTGGATACTTGAGAAACGACTCTAGTATATTTCTCCATGGATGAATATGAAGACTCCACTCCTACTCTTTTCTTAGAAGGCATTTTTTTTTCCATATGCAAATTAAAATTTTAACTCACCTGATGGGTGGATTTGCTCGCCATGAACGTGTAGGTGAAAACATATTTGAAATCCAACGGCGAATGACTCTGATATCACGAAAAGAAGATTCAATTGTTGATCGGGTCAAATTTGCTGCTGGTATGCTGTTGACTCGAACTTATCGCAGTGACTACGTCAGCAGACTTTGGCTTCTGGACCTTGTTGTAAACGGGTCCAGACTTACCTGAATCCGACCAACCAGCAAGAATTAAGTATCGCACGTTCTCGAACCTCGTGTAGATGGAAGGAAAAATGGCTTGAAATCCCTTTCTTTTTTTGTTATGCTTCGTCGAAATACCAAAATGAGAGAAAGAGGCGATGGCGACGATGTTGCGGTGGTCGATGGAAGATGATGGCGGCAAAGGGATGTCAAGCGTGAGCAGTGGAAAAGGTAAGCTTGATCCTCTTCTCTGTTCGTTCCTTTTTCTTCTTTCTACTTCTCTCTCTCTCTCTCTCTCTCTCTCTCTCTCTCTCTCTCTCTCTCTCTCTCTCTCTCTCTCTCTCTCTCTCCTGGGTTTGTGATTCTTATCGAAGAAGGGGAGAGGGGGGAGAGGGGGGGGTTCTAGTTTTCGCAGTGGAGGGTTGGGTCAATGAGAATGGAGGACTTGAACAGCAGGCTTAGGTGTCAATGGAAGAGATGGAAAAAGGAATTGGTGGGTTTCGGTGGAGCTGTTCAATTAGGGAAGGTTCGGCTGGGGTGGGTGGGCCTCTGGGGTGATGGGGAAACTTAGAGAATAACGGGGACGCACCTCAATGGGAAAACCCAATTCAATTAATCAACTCTGAAAATAATATTCTACAATGCCATATAAATAAGAAAAAAAAATCTTAGGGCCTATGAAACCTAAACAGACTAGGAAACTAATCAAACTAGAATCTTATCCCAATTACAATAAAATTAGAAACTTAATCCTAAATACAACTCGTCAAATAAACTAATAACTAATAACAATTAAAAAAATAGAAAACTTCCTAACTAAATCTATTTAGGCCCTACACATGTGGCCTTTGAGGTCTATCTGCATCAAAAGGATGCCCCCTAGAAATCCATCCCAAACCTCTTACAGGTTCAATTTCTGAAGGTTACAGTTAGTCGTGGAGGGCTACGACAAGCTGTAAGCTTCAGAAGAGGCCAACCATAGGATGCACTACAGTTAGGTCTCGGTTAACCGTAGGTGCCCTACGACTAGTCATGAGGTGGTCATGACTAGTCGTAACCCCTCTCTTATTGAGGGTTATTGTAGATCCCGAAACCATGCCCGATAGGACTTAAGCTTCGGCAAGCTCACGGCTAGTCGTGCAACTAGCCCTAGAAGCCCCACGGCTAGCTGTAAGACCCCACGGCTAACCGTATTTCAGTTCTGTCTCGAGGCCACTATTTATCTTGAGAGTTGTGACTGACAAACCCAGACTTACGATGATCTTACGGCTAGCTATAGAGACTACACGACTAGTTATAGGAAGGCTTACGGCTAGGCCTGTCAATGGGCCGGGCCAGGCCTGGGCTTGGGCATGGGCATGGGTTGTCCAATCCCATCCAGAATATTGGATGGGCTTGGGCTTTGACATTTTCATCAATGGAGAAGTCTTTTTTCTTCTTAATGGGTGAAGCTCTGTTAATAAAGATGATAATGATGGCCGAATAAGGGGCAGACCAAATTTCAGCTTGATCAAATTTCAAAAGGTCTAGATAATATATAGTAGATATTAAGTCTTCAAAATGAAGGGTGATAAATCTATCAAAAATTTCAAACCTAAACTCAATAGTGGATCCAGTCCAAGTATCAAATTGAGTCCACTGCCAAATCATGGTGTGGGTTTTTGGTGTGGAGTGGGAAGTGATTGAATTCATGAGAAATGGTGGAGGGAAGAGACATTTTGAAGAGCTCCCATTGAAATATATAAAAACTAGTAAAATAACATTACGTGCGGGCCGGGCTGGGCTTGAACGGGCTGGGCATGCTCTGCCCATTCCCAGTCCCATTTTGACCGGGCTTTCAAATAATTGTCCAAGCCCATCCCGCTGGTATCAAATTTTTTTAAAAGCCCTGTGTTTTCGGGCTTGGGCCGGGCCGGGTGCCCATTTCAACGGGCTAAATTGACGGGCCTACTTACGGCTAATCGTAGACTATGTTTCCAAGATTTTGGATTTTAGAAAATTGGAATCCTTACCCCTATAACCATGACCCTTAGCCTAGTTAATTGATGAACATGATTGTGAGACCAATGGTAAGGAGGTGTGAAAGCTTGATATCTCTTGATGGGTTGTCCTGTTACGGATGCGGGGCCCGTATTGCACTAAGTGAGCAGTAGAGCGGACCTTCAGGATACCTTTAACCTTCAAAGGACCAAATCCATTGCATAGGTCATCTTGGAACTGCGTAGCCACTGTGTCAGTTAGTATTGACCCCACATGGGCAAAGGCAAACCCTAACCCTAGGTTGCCTTATTGTATATCCCTTTTACCCATGAATCATTAGTTGTCGGTTAGATTAGTATGTCCATATAGACACAACGCGTGCATGTATCCATCCCTCTCATTAGTCTTTATATGGCTTTATTTAATGTATGTTGGACTTAGCAGGTATTCATATGGATCTATATGGACTTTGGTGCCCAACTTTGGTTAGCATCTTCTAGGTGATGGTCTGTGATTAGATGATCCGTTAGGGTGTTCCTGGGCTATCGGAGGGGATACCGGGGACTACTCGATTTGTGATTATGGTTATGTATTGGGATGAAATGTGCATGTGGAGTAGTTCCTCTTTGCTTTGCTTTGTTTGGTTGCGATACTTGATGAGAGACTAGCTGGGCACCGTGTTTTGTGTGTGTGTGTGTGGTCTTTGATCCTTCGAGTCAGGTAACACTCGGCTGATTCAATCTCCCATGGTTTGGGTGCCACCCCATGGTTAGGGCTTATTTGCATGCATTTATTTACCGTATGCATATCGGGTTGGTGGAAGTACACCATCAGGCCAACGAGTGTTTTGTGAGTTAGTGTGCAATCGTGTTGTTGGCATTTGTTTTGATCGGGTCCGTCCGGTTTGCATTATGATTATGATTGGGTTAGTACGGATGCATTAGCCTATGTGGACTACCCCATTGCTAGAGTTTGTAGCTAGGGTATTGTCCGCATGTGATTGCCTTAGTATTGTTTCTATTCATGCGTTAGGCCTAGGTTTTCGCTCATCGTTGCTCTTATGACCATTTATTGTCATTATTCTTTATCGATGTATATTACCTATTTATTTACATTTATTTACCTACCAGATTATTGTAATTTGACGAAGCTACATTTGGTGCATAGGTATCGGAGCCTCCACCAAGCCATTGGTTGAGGCAATCCCACGAGGGTTATCACGAGTGGTGCGCAGACGACGTAGTGTGAGGTTGTCATGTCCAGTGCCAAAGAGCCATGCACCTTACCCTTTTGGATTTTCTTTATTTTGGGATTACACATGTATATTTTGTAGGTCATTGTTTTGTTATTGGCCTTAAACTCTAATCCATATTGTAATTAAAGTTAAAGTAATTACCTTTTCATTACTTGTATCAGATCTGTTATTATTATGTTATTTTTTACCTTACTATCTGTGCAAATTGTATGAATTGATGCTTCTGCGATTTGATTATGATAACTGATCATCACACTTAACCTCACTTTGGACTTTGATCCACCCGGATTTGGGACCACAAGTGTAAATTAAAGGAAAAATTTTAATTAGCCTCGATTCTTGCGCCCTGGGGATGCAGTTAGGATCTGATCGTATCTCAGGGGTGTGACACAACAAATCTTGAAGAAAAAAAATGCTCAGTTAGAAAGAAAATGAAATCAAAATGAAACGAACGATAATCAGATTAGTCATCAATCAAGTGACTAATTAGAAAAAGCTGACACAATTGCAGTCTTAGCGGGGAATAAGTAAGAACACATGACATTCTTCCTCTCAAAACTCCCATTAGTTGTTGCAAATATTAAGTTAGATCTATATGGATCCATCACCTTACATCTACAACTGACTAAAAGACTCTTGACTATAACTATTGGATTGTCGATTTGGATTTCACAAGCTTAGGCTCGAGAAGGTTGTGCTAGCTGACAGGAAACGAATAAATTTCTGTCACTGAACCCTTTTCTTTTTCAATGACATTAAAGTTTCCATCTAACATGAAAACTGAAATTTGTGAAGATCTATGATAATAGCAAAAAGATCAATTTAAAAAAGAAAATAAAATGAAGCTTTTAAACAATAGAAAAACAAGTAATGAATTGTTTCTCAGTAAACATTGATAAACATGCATGATTTCTGATTTATGTCACTACAAATGCATAAAGAATAAGATAACCATGCACTCTGACAATATCTTACTAGTTGCGGTTCAAGGTGGATAACCAAATGCATCCACAAAGGGGAATAGGATTTAAAAGAATGAAAAAAAAAAAAAAAGATTAAAAAACAAAGTAGGGACCTCTCAGTTACAACCCTCTTACTCTAGTTTAGCTGCTTTTGCCGTTAAATTTGTGGCTTCAGATAGTCCATAACAGCATACATCAGATTACTGCCAGTGCCATTAATAAGGGGAAGTGCATGGTCTTCCTTTATACTGTATCTTACAAGGTTCTCTGTACACAAAATAGAGATCTTGGACCTGTGTTGTTCTTAGTTTCAATGATTCTTTTCACTCTGTAACTTATCTCTATCACATGCATATCTTAGCATGTCTATGAATATATTCTCTTCAGGAAACACAGCTTCTTTCAGAGCCTTTTTCTTTGTGTTTTCAATCAGAAATCTATACCAAGGGAGTTCAAAATGGTAGACCAATTATGCCCAATCCAACACTGTCCGCGACTAACAGAGAAATGAGATCTAGGATTTACATGCAAACCTGAATTGATGTCAGTGTACTTGTTGTCCCATTAACATTGAGGGAGTCTCACTCCAAGATTCGTCCACAAGAGGTGCAAGGTGGGAATTTTCTTTATCTCATTCTCTAATAAAATCCCAAGCAGGCCTGCATAAAAATAGAATAGCCCATCCAAAGCACAGAGAAGTGCAACCTTGCTCGATGGTGGGAGAATTGGAAACTTCAAATCCCATTAGTTTCAAGCAATCAACATCTGAACCCATAAAGCTAACTATATAAAAAAATTTTTTCTTTTTGGAACTTAATAACTAAGATTTCATTTTGAATGAAATAAAGTTTTTACAAGGAAGCAAATAATAATTAAAAAAAATCAAAACATGAAGGACAAGTATTATATGTTTGTTCAAACCAAGTGAGATGAGTCCTCATTCCTCAATGTAGCAATGATTTCTATGAACATGCTGTTGAGCAGAGTGCAAAACTTGAAAGGATAAGAATGAGACAGAGGCCAGAACTCTAAAATTAGCAGAAACTCTACAAAGAATAGATCAAATAATTTAACACAACACAAATGAAGTTCATTTTCCATTCATTTTTACAAATAACAAAACATAAGACATGTAGGAGCTATAGAATGGTATAAATAATTACATACAACATAGAGAACTTACAGGCACAAATTGCGAATCTTTATATATTCCCATTGAAGTTGAAATCCATATATTTTTTTATCGTACGACAAGGATCCATTACCTATACTTAATATACATGAAAATGGGATGTGAGAAGTGTCATATATTTTTAGGGAAAAAAATGTTTATATCACACAACATGGTGTACAGTGTAGAAGATGAAATTCCATGCCCTTTACACTTTTACTCTCTCCCCAAATGGATAAATCACGAGACATGACAGTAAAACTGTTTTATTATACTGAAGAAAGGTTAGTGTTGGAAATAATATGGAAATCATCCATCAGGAGGATTAGCTTTCGATTATGATTTTTGGAAGAAAGAACTGCCCTAAAGATGGGTTATAAAATGCTTGTATGGAATTTAAATAAGCCTCCCATGTGGCTATTGTTCACAATAAAGAAGCCAAGATGCCATGGTGGTGGGAACATAGTTGTTAATTTCGTTTCGGACACCATTTCGGTCTAGCCTTCAAACAGAAATATTTCAGTCATTTCAGAATTTCGGCGACATATTTCGGAGTTCTATTTATGAAAAATAAAAATATATACAATTAAAAGAAATATCCTCATAATAAAGATGGCACCAGGCTCAGCCTTAAGGCCTTTTATAAAACCTGCCCCAAACTAGGCCTTGTCCCAAAATAAACCGAGCCAACCCAACCCAATATGCACCCCAGGCCAAGCCCTACAGTACCCAACTTGAGGGCCAACTGCTGTTCTGGTAGAATCCAGCTGTCCACCACATAGTCCCATCAAGTCAATTCCAAGATGCATCTCGATGCAAAAGAAAAAGAAATAATGGAGAGGAGGCGTATCCCTTGAAACAGTGAGATCTTGTGGAGTTTTTGAGGAATGAGCCTTTGCAGAGGAAAAGATGGGAGATGGGGGGGAAGGGGGGGTGAAGGCGGATCGGCGCAGCATGGCGATGGCGGGCGACGCAGTCGGGCAGGGCAGACGGCAGACGGCTCTCTTCTTCTTCCAATTCTTCCCCTCGTTTTTTTTTTTTTTTTTTTTTTGTTTTATACCTTACTGCTAGGTTAGATTTTTGTCTACAACAGGGAAAAAAAAAATCTAGATTTTGGCCATCTTGGCCAAAATACATGCTTTTTGACTGAAATCTAGGATTTCGGCCGAGATAGGCTGAGATTTTGAACGAAAAGTTACATGCTGCATTTCGTTTTAGCCAACTGACCGAAACGAAAAATATCGGCCATTTCGGCCAAAACTGCACGAAATTGATAACTATGGGTGGGAACCACTCTCAAGTTGCCTTATTGGAGAGGATCAATGTGTGAATCATGGAAGCATCAGAATTATCATTAACCATCAGTGCAAGCTCTTCACTAAAAGAATTGAACAACAGATAATCTTGACTTCTCACTTGTCTTGCTTTTTGTCACTTGCAAAACTTCTGAAATTGATCTTTTCATAGGCATGTCAGATATTTCCTTCCCATATAAGTTTGTAACATCATCAATAGATAACTTAGACTTCTTATTTGTCTTGCCCTTTGTCACTTCCACAACTTCTGAAATTGATCCTTCGGTAGGCATCTCAGATATTTCCTTCTCATAGTAGGCTGTAACACCATAAAGAATGCCTTGTTCTCCCAATGACTCTGAACGCTCATCCCACCACCATAAGCCAGTAAGACATTATCAAGTGAATAATTTCAAGACTCCGTTTGGTGATCTCTATATCTACTTGCCATAACAAATAATTGGTCTTTGTCATTAACCTCAATCCAACTACATCCTGGCCTCTTCCTTACTCCTCTTTCACTCATAAGCCTCCTCACACCAGCTGCATCATCCCAACAACCTCCAGCCGCAAAAACATTTGACAACAATATATAAGTAGACGAATCTAAAGGGCACAGCTCAAGAAGGCACTTAGATGCACGCAATGCTATATCCATGCTCCCATGCACTCTACAGGCACTAAGTAGAGCACGATATACTGAAGCTTCTGGCTTTATTGGATATTACCTCAATTTTAAAAAATCTCATAAAAACCATATTTTTTTTTTTTAAATATCATTCTTTACCTAGACCCGAACTCAGATCTAGACCCGTCCCATGTATAGTTTTGGTTCCGCTTTAGGAGCCAAGAAACTGGTTCCGAAACGGTTTCGGGTCTAGATTCGGTTCCACCTTCTCCTTAATGGTTCCGGTTTCGGGCCCACCATAGACCCAGACCGGAACAGACCAGAACCGACCCGTTTACAACCCTAGGACATTGGAATTAAAAAGTGGAGATTTCTATACAAATTTTTTCTAACATATACATTTTGAAAATAAATATAAACCTAACGGAGGCCTACACGGGCCATGTAGGTTAACCCTAACACGACCTTTTTTTTGTGTGCATAAAAAAAAAAACCCTTGGCCTTTGACTCACCCACATTCTATTTGGTCGAGTTTGACACACCACCTACCTTTCCCCCATCAAGGGATCAAAGTATCAAACATCATGGGATCAAAGTATCAAACATCACTCATTCCCACGGCGACCTCACAGACGACTTCACACATAATAATAATAATAAGAAAAAAAATAGAGAGAAATTCGAGGGCAGTTGAGTAATTTGAATAACAAGAATTTTCTAAAGCGAGACGAAGCAAAAATGAGCTCTCTCTCTCTCTCTTCCATTGGTTTCCGAGCTGTGGTCAAAAGACTCAAAACAAACTCATCCATCCCCCTTAGCGCTCAATACATATGTAAATAATTCCCATAAACAAAACAAAAGGATAGAGAGATGTAGAAAATCATACATTCTCAATCAAAGAGATGAGCACCTAAAGATCACACGATCTTTATAAATTTACAAATTATCCATTTTCAAGAGTACCAATTGCCTGTTTAAGTTTACAAAATGATCATTAAAATGTCACAAAATGAGCAATACAAAGTTATTAAATAACGCACTTGTCACACTAGCCATGCTCATGTAGCTCCCATTAGTGTTCTTCATGCCATCTTTTGATCCTCTATTGCCTTATCAATGCTCTATAAAGTCTTCACTCTCATTTAATCTATTACAAAGCCGATGATTAACTTCAAAAGAAAACTCAATTCATCTTCCCCAACTTCAACTCTAAACAATGGAAAAGGGCACTCCCTATATAAAAAAAAAATTCAAGAAAATGTCACTTTGGCATTCTAACAAGCACATGAAGGCAACACACTTCAACTCTAGACATAAATGAAAAAAAGGACACTCTCTTCATAAAAAGTTTTAAGAAAATATCAATTAGACATTCTTACAAACA
Source organism: Litsea cubeba (assembly GCA_012931725.1). NCBI lineage: Eukaryota > Viridiplantae > Streptophyta > Magnoliopsida > Laurales > Lauraceae > Litsea > Litsea cubeba. The sequence continues at coordinate 22,118,148 of CM022953.1, read as the reverse complement.
CATGGAAGGCAACACACCTTCACTTTCCATCATTTAAAGGACATTACCTCCTTTCGCCCTCTTCTTTCTTAAATAATCAATCCATTCTCCTTTTCACCTTTCCTTATTTAAAAAAAGTAAAAACTCAAATAAAAAAATCTAATAGAGGGAGAGAGCTAATACATCAATGATGCAACGAAAAAAAAATTTGAGTGATGACGAATTTCTAAAAAAAAATCTAATAGATGGAATCTAAAAAAAAGATGGAGAGAAAAAAAAAAGGTTTGTTCTAATGAGTTCCAGTTTGCAATAGGTGTAGCAGATCTCATTTGATTGGGGGATAGAGACGGTATCCTCGAGTTTTCTTCTTCTCCTTATTTTTCTTTTCTATTGATTTTGAGATTATGAGTTTTGATGACATCAACAAATGATGGGCAAAAATGGAATAAAAAAAGAGAATTCTGGCGGGAGGTCCTTCTCTGATATTATAAAGTTTAGAGTCCTCAATTGTGTTTCCATTTTTAATGGGATTTTTCTTGGTAAATGTCCCAATATAAAAATTTATTTATTTATATGCATGACAATCAATTTAGATGAATTTACCCAAAAAAATCACCTTAGATAGACACTAACAAAAAAAGACCCCAGTAGTTCATATGACACGGAAGCGGCCCCCTGAGACCACTTTCATTTTGTATATTAAAGCTTTCATTGACGTCGCTCGTTTAATCCCTACAGAACTCCCAAAACCCTGAAACCCTATTCTCCCTTTCTTCCTCCCCATTGTTTTCCCCCGTCTGGCAATTTCATTGCCTCCTTCTTCCTCAATAGCCTGCAATGTGGTCCAAGAGGTTATTTTCCAACCCCTTTTGGATTGAAGCATCATAGATCCGAGTATCCTATCACGTAGAGATATTCTTCTTGTCGTCTTCCCATTGTTTGTTTTCCAAAATGACAATTTGTGAGGGTTTCTTCATCTTCTTTCCATTTCCTTCAACCTTCCAAAATAGTTTTTGAGATTTCCAAGAGGAGCTGGGAGTTGAATGTGCACTGATTGAATCTTGAAGAGCTTCCAATTGATGTAGTTATACCTGAACAGGATGTTGTTCAACCCAAAGTCTTTTGGCCCTTTTGTACTAATCTAAAACTTTGTTGCATGTATTGTTATGTTAGCCACCCTTTAGACACTATTGTTTAGTTGCAAACAACCTAGAAGGTTGCTACTAGTAATTCTCTCAGTTTTGAGTTTTTCAAATGTAGAAGGATAATGTTGGAAACTTGTTAGGGATTGATTAGTGTAGCATGGTGGTAGGGAAGCTATTTGAATATGAAGTTTTTTTTTATCTTGTATTCCATGTTTTGTAGTTGTGCTTGCAATGAAGCATGCAGAGGATATATGTTGGTTTCTTTGGATCATGTAGTGCGTGTGCACATCATAGTGACTCTAATGAATCTTTTTTCCAAACTAAGATCAGCGTCGACGTCGTCACCTGACAGATGCTGCCAGACTTTACAGCTTAAATTAGTGTGGATGTCGTCGCCCAACAGTTTATGAAGTCTTGCTGAATGTTAGAATGAGCGACAACATTGTCGCTCCACAGAATCTTGAAACGCTTGGTCCCATTGAAATGAGCAATAACGTCGATGCTCGTTGAAAAATGGCAAAAAATTAGAAAATTTTGGCGGGAAGACCGATTTTATTTTATAAAAACTACTAGGGCCTTTTGTTCGTTAGTGGCCATCTAAGGTGATTTGTTGGGTAAATTCCTCATCAATTTAAATTAATAAACTTATGAAGTTTTTCTTTATTATAAAAAAGCTCATATTTTTCATAAAATCTCAAAAGGCCCCTAAATTATATAATTTTACTAAGACATCTCTTCTAACGGTCAAATTGTGCAAACCTAATTGCTTCCATCATCACACTCCTTTTTAACTAATTTATCCTGGCGTGTTTGGATGGACGGTGAATTGAAGTAAAGTGAGGTAAAGACTCATTTATCTAGATAAGAAGAGACAATGGGACATATCAAAAGTACACAAATTTAAAATTTCCTCCTTTTTATTTTTGAATACAAGTAAAAAAAAAAAAAAAACTCATTCCACCACTTAATGATAAAAAAATATCATCTTTGTACACAAAAAGTAAAAAAGATTCCTTATCAAGCAACTCAAATAAAAAAAAATCATCATAACCCCTTAGTTTTTATTCTCTTTTGATTTGATGCTTTTTTCACCCTATTTCAATTCACCATTCATCACACATGAACAAAATCACTCAGGACATTTACCCCAGCCTTCGTCGACATAACAAAGAGAAACCAAGTGTTGCTGATTATTGGGGAGATATTAACATGTTTCTCCTTATTTAAGATTAAGAGGAGCTTGTCATCCTACCAAAAAAAAAGAAAAAAAGAAAAGAGGAGCTTGGCAAACCTTTACTCGACGTGAAGTACGGCTTCTCCATGTTCACGGACGGTTGGGGCCAGATGTCACCCAAGGAGCTTCTCTGGTTCATATCAGGTACCAAGGCGATGTCTGATCCATTAGGGTTCAACTTGGAACCTACCCTATAAACATGGTAGTCTTCCTTCCTTCGTTTTGATCTGTAACAGAGGTCGTCTCTGTTTTACAAGCAACAGCTGAACCCCGAATCCTCTGCAGCAAACCTTCTTCACCTATGATTGATCGCCAGTGGGGATTCTCTTCTCCAGCGATGTGTGTCACATCCCGGACCTGAATAACCTTGGACTAGGGTAATCCCCGAAATGAGACACACGTATTCCTATGTGATTGTACCTGTCGCGAATCAAATACAAGCACACGAAGGAGAATTACTATTCCACATGTGAGTTAAAACTCACTAAACCATTAATCAACAGTTAATATAGCGGAAGCTGAACAAAATAAATATCATATCCCTGTACAACCCATTTACAATATTCAAGTTTGGAACAAAAGAATTTATACAATTAAATACATTGCTTATACAAAAACAATTCTATAAAAACATCCTATACATTAATATCAAAAGTGTAACAAAATGAAATAAAGGCTAGTGTGACCCACACAAAAACAAGTCAATCACACGTTAACTGTAACCTCTCAAAAGATCTAGACGCTCTCTGTGACGAGGAGTCTCTACATGGGCCCCACACCGGGCCACTCCTCTAGTCCTGAAGGTACCTCTTGAGTAACATTCTCTCCCTCCTGGGCCTCTGTAGGACCGGGAGTTGCAACTGTGCCTATGACACCAAGAGTAGTATCTTAATACAATGATTAGCAAGCATAAACAATAAACAAGATATACATGAGATTTTTGAAGAAATCATAAATTGAGAATAATATATGAATGAATAAAAGAAATAACTTAACAATTTATTTTCATGAGTAAAATAATATTTTGAATTCATTTAATATTACAAGTACAAATACGAATTGGCAACTACATATAGCTCATCCTCTCGGTGAGAACAAATCTAGTTGGGATGTCACTAGGGGCCCGGCCAAAGGTCTCCCTAGCTACCCGTGTTCTGGAGTTTCGGAGTTCCAGACTGTTTACTGCGCAACGACGTTCAAATACTAAACCAAGATTCAACCCCGTCGGGTATCCTCCGGTCGAAGCTAAGTAGTGCCGACTTAATCAAATCAATTAACAAATCGAGTTTATTCACAAATCAAATCGAATAACATACTCAATAATTGGATACTTGTTCAATTCTAATTCTTTAGCAATATCAATTAAGGAAGAGATAATGAAATCAGTATAATAAGCTATGTAACTGCTTATCAATAAAATTGGTGCAAATAGTAATCTTCATTTTCAATGTATAATTCAATATTCAAATGACATTAAACATTTACTAACCATTTTATTATTCACATAACCTATCATTATCCAATACAAGATTAATTGAGAAAATCAATACTTTACTATTTACTCGGTGTCACTAATGATGAAGTTGTACTGATTCTCTAAATTATTCACCATGGCTTAATAATAGATTAGCGATTCCCTTTGGACTAATTATAAGGTCAAAATGATCCATTTTAAAGAGCATAACTCTAAACAGATCTAATTATCTATGGAATAGGGGTATACACCCTAATTATTCATCAGGAGTAATTAAGGGGGTTAAATAGGTTTTTAAGAGTGATAAATTTACTCAAGAAATGAGTTAAAAGAAATCCAAAAATGTGCTTCAGGTTCGCTCGAGCGGACCCCATCCAGAGAGCTGATCACTTGAGCTTCCTTATTGGTCGCTCGAGCGTTGGGTTCAGAAGAGGGTTTGCTCGAGCGAACGGTCCAGAATTCTCATTTTCGAGATTTCTCTTATGTACTTCCCTCCATTCTCTTCTTCCATTTCCCCGAATACAAATACATAAAATGGAGTCTTCTACTCCCTTCCACCACATATAATTCATCCACATCCATTGTATCAATTAAAATCATGAAATCATATAATCATAAGGAAGATGAAACCATGGAAAGTAGAAATCATGAACAATAGAGTATAGTAAAGATGTAGACCCAATTTATGTCTATACTTGCCTCAAATGCAAGCTTTCCAAGCTCTCCTTCACTTCTTATGGTTCAAAAGACCAAAACCCCCAAATTTACAAACCCTAATCATAGAGAAATTATGGAATAATGATGAGAATGCAATGCATGTATGAGAATGGGTATATTTGACCCTAATGCAACTCAAAAATTCTAAATAAAAAGAGATCGTAACTTACCCTTAAGTAGGGATTTCGAATTTGAGAAGAGATGGAGATGGTAGAGAGAGTGCTCTTGCCAAAAGGATGAAGGAGAAATGAAGAAGATGAAGATGGTCACTTCTCAAGCTCCCAAGACACATGCAAGGATCCTTGGATGATTGGAGGAGAAGAGAAATGGATAAAAGAGAAGGAAGAAAGTAGTAGAGAATGAAGAAATGAAAGAAGAGAAAAGATTTGTAACTTATAAATGGAATAAGGTTAGGCTTTTGCAAATAAGTCCACTGACATTGAACATTTCCATTTTAAGTCAAATGAAAGTCTATAATCTCAACAATTGGTCAAATGGAGTCAAGTCAAATACGAAAGTTGGCGTGCTCGACGAGATACACGCGTTTTGGTATTAAAATGACGTGCAAATGATGTACATGAAAATCAATAATTACGAAAAAGTCCTTAATTCTATTAAACTGAGTCAAATCGGTCTCAACTCATCCATCCATGGTTCAAGACTCAATCGACTCAGCTCAACATATAATTTAACACAAAATTAGCATGATTAGCTATTAAGCATAATTAATTTAGCTAAAACTTAATTAATTAGCATTAATTAGGATTAATTAAGCTTGGGGTGTAACAATGTGCAACCTACAGGCGAGTGTGGGTACCTTCTTCTCAGGGGACAGGTGGAATCGTCGGGAACTCCTCGATCTGATGCAATTGCTTTTCTGCACAAACTGGAACGAAATAGCAAGCCCTGTTTCTTCTCCGGTCGTTTTCCTACGACTGGTCTTCTTCTCCAACCTGTGCGCAGAGATCTTCAATTGGTCTTCTTCTCAGTGAGATGGCGATTGGCGGATCTGAGGCGGTAGTCTCCTCTTCTATCTGCACCACGAAATCCTCTTCTCGGCTTCCTCGCTGTTCTTCCTCGATCCCGTTGGGCTTTGCAAATGGAGAAACTCAAAGCTGCAATAGTCGTTCGGATCCTTTGTAATCAATGAATCACAGACCTCTTACTCAGTGGCCCACCGATCAGATTAGAATCCGATCTAATCTCTCTATGACTCTTCCCGATTTAGCAACAACTGAACCGATGAAGTCTGGCGATGGCAGGATGAAATGATTCCTAATTTCAGGTTAATCAGATATAGTATGACCAAACTTCAAAGCACAACATCTTTGCTGCGACAAAACTGATTCTATTGGCGATAGAACCCTAACAGCATCAACTTTCATAAAAAAAAAAAAAAACCTATGGTTGATTTTATTTCATGTTTGAGAAGCTTTTCCAGCTAACCTGAAAACTTTGCTCCGCGTTTCACACATATTTCCATCAAGTTTGCTGCAAGAGTTGGTTGCTTGGCGTGCAATTGTTTCCATGTTGGACTCTTCCAAAATATCTCCGAGATTGCATGTGAGAAGGCTTCCCAAAAACTCAGATTTTTGTGTTATTTTGTAGTGTCCAATATGGGTTGGACGTCCAAGGCATGTGGGACCCACATGGACGTTCAACATAGCTTGGATCTCCTCCTTGATTTGTTTCTTGATCTTCTTTCTATGTTTGCTTGAATTCATAGCTTGCTTGTTTGACTTTTCCACCTCTTCAGCAAACTTTCCATTCTTGAAACTCTTTTCTTGGTTTTGAATTTTAAACTTGGTATGCAATGATCTCCTTCCAACTCCATGCATGTGACTTGCCAAAAGAGAGGGGAAGAGATGGTGCACCAAGTAGGATGTCCACATTCGGATTCACGCCCAAGGTGGACCCCCCATAGTTGTTTGCAATTCTTTCTCTTCATTATTTCGTTTTTCTTTGACTCCACTTTGACCTCTCTCAAATCTCATTAATGCGGGCCCCGATTTATGATGAATTGTTCCTACACATGCACATTGAAAGAAATAAATTTAGTCATAATAAGATATAGGCAATTCACATAGACCATGGATGGGACCCGAATAAACATAATGCTGTACCAAATTGGCCAAATTTCCAGAAATTACCAGATCAAGCATGTATATTTGAAATTAAAAACCTAGTTGCTGTGATGATAACATGATGAAAAACATTGATTTCTAAAAACTCATGCAATTTAATGAGATTTTACTAATTTTGACCTAAATTCCAACTTGATGCCCAAATGCATGAAATCATGAAATTCAATTTAATTAATCGTAATCAACTCCACAAATTCACATAAAATGACAAATTATTAACACAATTTTGTGGACTTATCAACCAGCTATCCATTTGATTAAGGAACCGCAAAACTAAGTGAGATATACCAGCCTTATTTCGGATCGCCAGGTCCTTTATGTTGAGAACCCCCGCAACAATTGGTTTCGTTACTGTGGACCATGTAATTGGTACCGAACTCCCACTATCACCATGTCCATTCCAATAGAAAGAGCCTTGGGTGAACGTAATATCGTGAGTCAGTGTTTTAGGCAGCATCTGGAATCCGATCTAGTATTGTGGAATAGACATTAGAACAGATTGTAAGAGTATCCGTTTGCCGGCCAAGGATAGATACTTACACCGCCTTCGATTAATGTCCATAGCCCGTTTGGCATTTTACTTTTAAAGTCAAGTGGAGTGAAATGAAATAAAAAGAATGAATAAAATATATAGTGGGTTATGATGAAATTTTATTTTTAGTTGTTTGAGATTGAGCATTATTGACTTTTGGTATGGAAAATGGAGTTTTTTTTTTTGTCTTTTAGTTAATAAATGTAGTTGCTTTTTGACTTTTTGTTAGAAAGTTAGTGGGAGTTTTGGTAAAAAATACTTTTGATGTGATGTTTAGGATGACTTAACTTGACTTGACTTTACTAGTCAAATTACCAAACAGGTAAGGATAATGCCATTAGACAGACTACTGCTATAAATGCCTATGGCTTCACCCAAGTTGGTGAAAGAGCTTGTGGTGCACTGTATTCCAAGAGTTGCCTTCACCTCTGCAGTGCATTGCCTGTTTGTATTTAGGATAAAGGTAAGGCTAGATTTCATCAGGTTAGTCCACTGCTTCGCTTCCTCCCCATATAGGTGTAGGATTTCGATCACTGGATTGGCACATGCTTGAGAGGCTCTGATGAAGATGAGGGTATCATTAGCTTATTGGAGAATTAGTATTCTATCACCACTTGGGGTGATGTTGGGAAAAAGACCAGGCCGGTTTCCAGTGGGACATCTTTAGCATAGCCTTTGTTAGAGCCTCTCCACAAATAAGATAGAGATAAGGTGACAGGGTCTGTGATGCCCTGGAGTCCCACATCAACTATAAAGAGGAAAGTAGCAGAGATTATATGTAGTGCAAGCAGGCTACTTCACGACCCCGTGCAATCCTAAAGAGGATGGATTGTGACGCCTTGGAGTAGGATTATATGTAGAGCCTACAACCTTACCGTGCATGAGGTATTTTGGTGGGCCAAAACGGACAATATCATGTATGTGTATAGGATAAAGCATTATAGGGTCCCACTAACGCAGACCCCGCTTTGGAATGACTAGGTCCGAATGATGTCCGTTGACCACCACCCGACACATAACAGAGGTGACACATTAAAATCCTCCAAGTAACTGATTGAGAAAAGCCCAGCTGCAAAAGGCACTCCTTGAGGAACTTTCATAAGAGCTTATCATACGCTTTTTGCACATCTCCCTTAATTGCATAGTATTTTTTCTTTATAGAAGATTGGCTCATCACATGAAGCACCTCTTTTGCAACTGCAATATTATCAGATGTTCTCTTCCCTGATAGAATAGCGCCTTGCATATCTGATATACAATTTTTAAGATTGGGGCGAAGTCTGTTCACAAGTAGTTTTGATATAATTTTATACCTAACATTGCAGAGGTTGATTGGGCGGAACTCTTTCGATTTTCTGGCCCCTTCATATTTAGGGATTAGAGCTATGTTGATCTCATTGGCACCTGATTATGACTCACCCCCTTTAAGGGGTCGTTTGTCTTTTACACATGGGATATGTAAATACAATTTACACATGTAAATTATGAATATTCAAATTTTAAGTATGTAACGTTTACACATGCGTTTTTTTTTACAACGTTTGTCTAATAACACTATTTTCGCATCATTTATATATGTGATTTATTTTACCATATTTGTTTCAATGATATATGTAAATGTATTAAAAGATTTTATAAATGATACTTATTATTCATTAAATTAAATTTTAATATAATGATTTAAAAAAGGAGAAAAATGTCAATTTTATATCAAAATTTTCATTTGCATTTTAGATCTTTAAAAAAGAGCATGTCTTTCAACATGAAATATACTTTTCAAAAAAATACATTTCTATCAGTGACCACCTTCACAAAAATACATTCCAACATGTTTGGTTAATTAGATATGAATTTATATTTTGATGGTTAAGCAAATAACATTATTATTTGTATTTATTAATTGATATTTGATTCAATATTGATCTTAATTCATTATTCAATTTGCATAAAACTTAACCCATGCATCTCATAGGCTTTATGCTAATTATATTTATTTTTGAATGATGCCATAATGCTATATAAAATAAATTATTTCTTCTCTTTTACATTCATATATACATGTTTAAAGATTTTTAAAGTATTGCAATAATAAATGACTTTAGAAAAATTATTGAGATATTGGAAGAAAACTAAAATAATAAGGTAATTAACTAGTTAAAAGTTGATATAGAAAAATCATTGAGATATTTATCTTATAGATTGTTCCTTAAAATCTTTATTTTCAATATATATTTTGTCTTACAGATTTTGTCCCTTAAAATTATTGGAGCTACTTTAATCTTCTAATATATTTTTTTGTCTTACAAATCTTATCCCTTAAAATCATCCATTTTGAAACATCTTTTATTATTATTTTTCTAATGTGTTGGAGGGGGGTTTCGAACCCAAAACCTCTTTCATGGAAATGCCCAAACTTTGAGAACTCTTTTATTATTATTTTTCTAATGCATTGGAGGGGTTTCGAACCTGGAACCTATTTCACGAAAATGCCCCAAAACCAAACCGTCCGCCTCCAATAACGGGTATTCTTTGAAAACGCACCTCAACAGGTGTTCAAATCTTGGTGTGAAAATGGGCTCATTTTCACACCATTTACACATCTGATTTACACGCAAGATGCGTAAATAATTGTAGACAAACATGATTGATACGTAAATGTTACACGTATTCACCATTTACATATGTAAATGGGTGTAGACAAACGACCCCTAAAGTAAGCTCTAACCATATCAACCACATCTGGGCAAACAAGCGACCAATAGGAGTCATTGAATTTTGCATTAAACCAGTCAGGGCCCGGTGCCTTATCCCCCCAATGAACAATGTGGCTGCAAGTATTTCATCTTCTGATGTGACTGCTAGAATCGACTCATTGTTAGTCTTTGTCACAACTTGAACCAGATTCTTTAGGAGTTGCAAAGGGAGACAATTTCCAGAATCAAGTGGGGGTACTGTAGGTGCAGAAAAGAATGACCCACAATAACTGGGGTGCCTTAGAGAACTTATCCAAGGTGATGAAGATTAGGTGCCGCCCGAAAGCCTGAAAGGGAAGAGCAAACGGTCAGAGGACCCTGGCCTGGACGGCGCAAGGCTCTCCGATGCCAAAGTCAGTGAATGAACTGGAACTAAGGAAGGAGAGGAAGAAGAGAAACAGAGTAACGGCTCTTTCTGTTGGACTGTGCGTACCTTGCATGTGGAATGAGGCTCTATTTATAGAGGCTTGGGTCGTATCTTTGGATGATATCTTGGCGTGGGTCCCATGACTCGACTGGGAAGTCATGATCAGCCCACAAAGTAATTAATGCGGTCCAATCCAGCCCGCTTTGCATTTAATGCCGGTCGGATCGGCCCATATCGCATTGAATGCGTGTCACGTTGGGCCAGATTGTGTTGGGCACCTTTGGCGGTAGGGGCACCATCGGATCTATCCTCGGGCTGTGCCCTGATTTGGCCTCAGCCGCTGGATGCCGTCTTGTCAGGGATCTGGCGAAGATTGTGAACGGCTGGATGTCGCATCTGTCTCACTGGCTCGCGCCCCTATTCCTCCACGTGTCTGATGACGTGGGGGGCGAAGGGCGCGAGTGGAGATTCTTTCCTGCTTCGGCTTTCGTCCCGGTTCCTTCGGCCGAGGTGGAGCTTTCAGCCGAGGTGGGCACCTGGGGTAGCCGAGCTCGGTGCTAGCGGCCCGGACCTTCCTGACTTCGGCCGGGCCCCCCGTGCTGGTAGCCGAGGCGAGTCTGGCGCCACGTGGGAGGCACGCGGATGGCACGTAATAGTGCTTAGTCCCATCTGATGGTGGCGATTTAGCGTAATCCTGGAGCTCTGGAAATCTCCCCACACAATTGCCCCCTAGCTTTTGACCCCTTAAGCGTCCTAGCCTTTAGTGGTCGAAAGCTAGAAAATCTGTCTGGGGATGCGGCGATCATTGCCTGGTGTCGCTTCAACTTTTCTGAAGCAATAAATGCTTTGTCCTGCCCGTTCTGAGAAGCGAACCGACGGCTACACGTGTAGCTCCTCTACTGATTGCGTTGTCTCATTGATGGAACGGGCGCGGATTGCGAAATCCATCCCTTCGAATTCGAAAGTGGCGCGCAACGAGGGTTCCCTTTCCATAAATAGGGTCGTCTTCTTTCTTTCTTATTTCTGATTTCTTTTTGCCTTCGCCTTCACCTTCGATTTCTGCTCCGCTGCTCGAGATCCGTCTAGCGAGGACGACCGTAGGACACGCCCGGACCTGTCCTTGACTTGCCCTTTCATCTCTGTAAGTAACTTCGTGCCTCTGTCTGGTTTTTTTTTTTTTTTTTTTAGGGTTTCTCGACTTCTAGGGTTTAACTCCGCCGTTTCCCCCCTTTAGACATGGGCACCCCTAAGTTTCGGTTAGATACTGACGAGGGCATAGCTAGGTTTAGGGCCACTTACAGTATCCCGGAGGGAGTCCGCCTCAAGCCGGCAGATCCCATTGACTATGCCGCGCGTCGCTTTTCCGGCGGCTGGATGCCGTTCCCTCTGATCTCTGTGATCGAGGGCGGGGTCAGATTCCCTCTGCACCCCCTGCTTAGGGCTTGCCTTAGCGCCTGGTCTATTACCCCGTGCCAGCTGATGCCCAATGGCTACAAAGTCATCATGGGCACGGCGAAGCTGAACGAGATCTTGGGGACCAACCTGGGTGTCCACGACATCGAGGACGCCTATGATATCTGCAAGGCTGGGGAAGGAAAGTACTATCTCCGGGTGAAGCAGCAACGAAGAGGCTTCGTCCTGGCCTTGGAGGATTCTAGTAAGAACACCGAGGAAGATCTCTTCTGTGTGTCGGGGGACTGGGAATTCGGCGCTGGCGAGAGCAGGAGGCTGATGGTCCATCGTCGCCCCGGGATTGTCCCAAGTAAACACTGCTTCTTTTCTCCTTTTGTTTTGCTTGATTTTGACAATGCCGAGCTGACACTCCTATTGTTTGCGGTGCAGAACTGGGTACGAGGCGATGCCGGGCTGCGAGCGAAGGCTGGAGGAGGAACGTTGACAACCTCAACAAGGTCGAAAGATACAAGGGGCACGAGACCAGATCGGCCTGGAAACTGCTAGGGTACACGCCGAGGTACCGTGGCCACTATAGGAGAATCGGAGCAGCCCCGGAGGACGAGGCGCAACCTGATCATCCTGCTGTTACCGTTGCCGTGCCCGCTGGGGTCCCTTTGAACGACCCTGCCGCGAGCCGAGCTGCGTCCGGCGCTGAGGCATCCACCTCTAGTTCGAAACCGCCGAATCTGACGGAGGTAGTGGACGCCTATTCGTCCGACTGGGAAGAAGGAATGGAGGGAGGTTCAAGGGCGCCCGGTGTCAAGGATCAGAGATCTTCCTCCTTTGCGACACCATCATCCGCCAGCACCCGCGCGCCTTCAGGCTCGGGGGGTGTCGGTGCCACTTCTGCTCCTGCCCTCGCTCCGAGCGAGGGAGTGCGGCGACGCTCGCCGGATTGCCCGAGGGAGGGGTCCCCGCCCAGGAAGAAGTCCAAGGTGGGGGAGAAGGACTCGGGGGCTAAACAGCCTCCGAAGGGTAAAACTCATGTGCGGGCCCCCGGAGTCAAGGCTCCGTTTGAAAAAAGTGCGCCGGCCAGCGGGGCGGCACGCGAGCTCACCATCTCGGTGGGGCAAGGATCCGTACCGGCTTCCGGACCTCGAGCTGCCCCTGCGGCATGGAGACCCAGGATGGAGACGCAGCCTGGGAAGCCTCTGAACGTCGAGGACCAGCTGTTGGGGAACGCCAACGTCATTGGAGCTCTAGCAAAAGCCTGTGCCTTGCCGCGAGACATGGAACTGCACGGGAGGTACGACGATGAGAGCCTGATGGTCTCGTCGATCCAGGCCAATCTTCTGGTGAGTATCTTCAATGCTTTTCTTCAAGTGCCTCAGCTTGGCTGCTTTTGTTTGACATACTTTCTCTTTTTGTAGAACGTGCAAAGGCTCCTGACTGTGATGGAGAGGAGTGACAGGAATGTCACAAAGATTGCCCAGCTAGAGTCTGAGGGAGAGAGGTTAAAGAAAGAGCTGGAAGGGCTGAGGAAGAGCAGCGCCGAGGCGGCTACCCGGCTGGAGGACCTCACATCGCAGGCTCACCAACTGAAGGGTGACATTTGGACGAAGACCAAGAGGATCGCCGAGCTTGAGTCTGAACTAGCCAGGTCGAGGTCTGAATCGGCGGCTGAGGCGACGAAGCTGCGTGGTGAAGTGCTGGCTGGGCGCGCCGAAATTGAGAAGCTTAAGTCGGGGAATGCCGAGGTGAAGAAAGAGAAAGCTTCCTTGCTGTCTGAGGCGCAGTCTTCTTTCCAAAGGGGGGGTGGACCAGGCCACCGAAGAGTACGAGAGGCAGGTGGAGGAAATTACCTCCATCTTGTTCGAGGAAGGGTGCTTGGCCGCGCTGAGGCGCGCGGGGGTTCCCGAGGACCACCCGGTCTATCGAAATCTGCCGAAGTACTCGGACCCAGTTCCTGAGCCGAGCTCCACCCCTTTGGGCGAGAGCGCCGCGGTCGGTGCCCCCGCAGCTGACCCTGCCTCGGATGCTGCCCCAGCTGCCCCGGCCCCGAGGGACGCCCCGGTCGCCAGCGATGCTTCGGCCATGCCTCAAGGCGAGGCCTCTTCCGCCCGCGCTTCAGGTGAGGTACTGGTCAAAGCCTCTACTGCCGGCGACACTCCAAGCGAGGTTGCGGTCGCGGCCGATGCCGCTGGTCCATCAGATACGGTGATCGACCTGGTGGAGTCGCCGAAGCCACAGTAGTCTCGCCTCTTCTTGCTTTTGGCCTTTTATATGTATTGCTTTCAGCCCTGTAACATCCTTCGCTTTTAATGAGAACAGAGCTCCTTTACTTCTCTTTTGTTTCTGGGTGTGGTATTGAATGCCTTTTGTGTGATGTGCGACCCTCGAGTCAGAGAGAGTCGAACGGTCTTCATAGTTATCTGTGCCGATTCTCTGTATTCTGGAGACCATAAATAGCAGTAAGCATGGCGATACGTCCGATGAGGGAAACAGGCGAACGGCTCCACGTGGCGCCATAGGGATCGCTGGTCATCAAACAGGAAGACGTGCTTCCCGCGTAACGCATGGGAGACTTCACCTCATAACTTCCTTCGGAGACCGGGCCCTTCTTCCTCATATAAGTAGAAGTGGTAGGCTCGCCATGGGAGAGGAAAAGAAAAGAAATTAGGATAACTTAATTCATATGGACGTAGGAGCCCGTCTTCTTCTGTTTATTGCTTTGGCAGCCATGTCTGGTAGACCTTTAGAAATATTCGATCCGGGGGGAACCCCTGTGCCTGAGGACGGCTCTCTCCGAGGGGGGAAGCCCGTCGTGGTCTGCGCGCTCTCTGAAAGCGTTCCTCGTGGACCACGCGCTCTCTGAACGCGGGTCCACGGCCAACCCTCCCCGGTCCGGTTGCATGGGAGTCTTCTGCAACTGTGGGTTTGTGGCGACCTCCGCGTTTGGCGGTCCTGCAGGGTCCTGCGTGGGAACGCGCTCCCTACGGTATATCAAGACCACCGAGCGGAGGGCAGGATCGAGGCCCCGCTGGACCGAGGGGTTCTTCAAACTTTGGTCTCACTGACCGTAGGGTGTTGAAGAGCTCAACGAGGTCCAGGGCCTCCGAACTGGAGGGGCTCTTGAATGCTTTGGTCTGACCAACCAAAGTGTATTGTAGAGCTCACTGGAATTCAGAGTCCCTCAAAACCTCCAAACAGCGGACCGGAGTCTTCGAGCTTGCATCCTGAAGAGTCGGTGAAGATCAGAGCCTCCCAGTCTTTATTTCTTTTTCTGCTTTTAGAGGACCGCGAGCCTCCTTTCTTTGCTTTGTTCTCTTTTCTGTAACCCTTGTAATAAAGTAATTACAATGAATAAAAAGGACGAGTTTTGCGATTACACAACCCGTGTACAGTGTTTTTGTATTTTTTCTTACTTTTCTCGCACTGTTTTGTAACACTTGTATTTTTGTGCTGCTTTTTTGCACTTCAGTGCTTGCACTGCTCTTCCCTTCTTAAAAACCGACCTTGGCCGAAATGGACTAGCAATGGCCGAGACGAACTGCCTTGCGCCGAGATGGACCCAGAATCCCGTTGGTCTCGGCTGTGTGAGCATGAGTTCGGCAACGGTCTCGAGGGGTGTATAAACCCGGAACTTTAGGAAACGACTGAGTGTTTGAACTCGAAGCCTTTTCCAGGGCGGTAGACCCAGGGCTTTAGAAAACGACTGAGTGTTTGAACTCGAAGCCTTTTCCAAGGCAGTAGACCCAGGGCTTTAGGAAACGACTGTGTGTTTGAACTCGAAGCCTTTTCCAGGGCGGTAGACCCAGGGCTTTAGAAAACGACTGAGTGTTTGAACTCGAAGCCTTTTCCAGGGCAGTAGACCCAAAGCTGCCGGAGTCAGTCAAAGAGAGGTGACAGATTGATGACAGGGCGAAAGCTGCTTTCATTGATTCTGAGACTCATTACATCTTTAGAAATAGAACTTCTTTAAGTGGGATGCATTCCACGGCCTCGGCAGTGGCTTGCCCTCTAAGTCCTCGAGCTTGTAGGCTGATCTTCCTGCCAGTGAAACTACCCTGAACGGGCCGTGCCAGTTCGGGGCCAGCTTCCCTTCGTTTGGTTCTTTGTCAGCTGGCAGGGTCTTTTTTAGAACTAGCTCTCCCACGGAGAAGCTTCTTTCTCTGACATTTTGATTGTATGCCCTAGCCAGCCGCTGCTGATAGTCGGTCAGTCGCAGGGCTGCTGCTTCTCGGCGCTCGTCTGCCAGCTCCAGCTCCATTGCCAGGTTCGTCTCATTTCGGCCTTGGTCGACCAGCTCTGTCTTCAGGGTGGGTAGGCCAATTTCTAAAGGAATGACCGCCTCCATCCCGTAGGCCAGAGAGAAAGGTGTCGCCTAGGTGGAACGTCTTAGAGTTGTTCTGTATGCCCATAGCACGCTCGGAAGCTCCTCTACCCATCTTCCCTTAGCCTTGTCCAGTCGCTTCTTCAGGCCTTCCAGGATCACTTTGTTAGAGATTTCGACCTGGCCATTGCTCTGTGGATATGCCGGAGTAGAGTAACGGTTTCTGATGCCGTGCTCGTGGCAGAAGTCTTTGAAGGATTTGGAGTCGAACTGAGTCCCGTTGTCTGAAATCAGGGTCCTGGGGATGCCGAACCTCGTTAGGATGTTTTTCCAAATGAAGTTCCTGTAATCCCTGTCCGTGATGGAGGACAACGGCTCAGCTTATATCCATTTTGTGAAGTAATCCGTGGCGACTATCAGCCATCTCTTGTTCCCCGGAGCTCGGTGGAGAGGCCCCACAATGTCCAGGCCCCATTGAGCGAAGGGCCATGGACTAGAGAGGGGACTCAGATCTTGTGCTGGCTGATGGAGAGAGTGGAAGAACTTCTGGCACTTCTCGCATTTCCTGGCGTACACCTGCGCGTCCTTCTGCATGTAGGGCCACCAGTAACCCTGGCTTATAGCCCTGTAGGCCAGCGATCGACCTCCTATGTGATTGCCACAGATTCCTTCGCGGATCTCATACAGGAAGTTGTCCACCTTGCTCGGGTGGACACATTGGAGGTATGGACCTGTGAAGGATTTCCTGTATAGTTTGCCTTCGGGAGAGAGCCAGAATCGAGCTGCCTTGAGTCTGATTCGGTGGACTTCAGTCTTGTCCTCGGGGAGCTGATCGTCCTTGAAGTAAGCGATGATCGGGTCCATCCAGCTTGGGCCGAGGTCAGCACAGAGGATTAGCCGAGATGAATGGAGTTCTAAGCTTGATCTTGATATCGACCCAACCTCGACGGTCCTCTTCTTTCCGGCTTCGACAACGGAAGCTAGGCTGGTAAGCGCGTCAGCGTGCGTGTTGGTATCTCGGGATATCTGCCTGACCTCGGCTTTCTGGAAATGAGACAGCAGTTTTTTCGCGAGGGCTAAGTAGGCCTCCATCCTTTCGTCCCTGGCCTGGTAGTCTCCGGCGAGCTGGCTGGTTACCAGTTGGGAATCGCTGAAGATCACCAGGTGCTGGGCTCCGAGGATTTGGGCGCTGTTCAATCCTGCTATCAGTGCTTCATACTCTGCCTCATTGTTTGTTGCTTTGAAGTCCAAGGTGAAGGCCTGCTCTATGACCAGACCCTCTGGCGATTAGAGGACTATGCCGGCGCCAGCTCTCTTGGAGGTGGACGAACCGTCGACAAAGATCTTCCATGCCGAGGTGGGAGACTGATCGACCTCGGTCATTTCGGGTTCCTGCCCTATGCCCCCCAGTTCCGTGCCGAGCTGGGTCGGAGCCGAGTTTGGCGAGATGAACTCGACGATGAAGTCTGCCAGAATCTGGGCTTTGATCGCAGTTCGGGGACGGTACTGTATGTCATACTGCCCTAGTTCAATTGCCCACTTTGATATCCGCCCTGAAAAGTCAGCGTTCTGAAATATAGAACGGAGTGGGTGCTCCGTGATCACCACAATGGAGTGGGATTGAAAATAATGGGAGAGTTTGTGGGAGGCACTGACGAGAGCCAGCGCGAGGTTCTCCAATAGAAGGTATCTGGTCTCGGCATCAAGCAGAGTCTTGCTCGTGTAATAGATTGGTTTTTGAATTCCCTCGTCCTCCCTGATGAGGACGGAGCTCACTGCGTGATCCGAGACTGCAAGATATAAATACAAAACCTCCCCCTGAGTTGGGGTGGAGAGTAAGGGTGGTGACGATAGATAGGTTTTGAGCGCGGCCAACGCCTGGTCGCACTCAGGAGTCCACTGGAATTTCAAAATTTTCTTTAGAAGCTGAAAGAAAGGCCTGCACTTATCTGATGACCGGCTAATGAAGCGATTGAGTGCTGCAGCCATTCCTGTGAGCTTCTGGACTTCTTTCGTGGTAGAGGGGCTCAGAATGCCCTGGATCGCGGTGAACTAGTCTGGATTGGCCTCTATCCCCCTCCGCGTTACCAAGCTGCCGAGGAACTTACCAGAGGCTACGCCGAAGGCGCACTTGGAAGCATTTAGCTTGAGCTTGAACGCGCAAAGGATGCCGAAGACTTGGCCGAGATCCGCCAGGTGGTCGCTGGAGTGCACTGATTTGACGACCATGTCGTCGATGTACACTTCCACTGTTCGGCCGAGCTGAGCCTGAAACATCTTTGTCACGAGGCGCTGATACGTTGCCCCCGCGTTCTTTAGCCCGAAGGGCATCACCTTGTAGCAATAAGTGCCGCGGGGGGTTATGAATGACGTTTTCTCCTCGTCAGGCTCGTGTAGTGGAATCTGGTGGTAGCCTCTGTAGGCGTCGAGGAAGCTCATTCGGTCATGGCCAGCGGTGGCGTCGATCATTTGATCAATCTTTGGAAGGGGGAAACTATCTTTAGGGCAGGCCTTGTTTAAGTCTGTGAAGTCCACGCACACCCTCCATTTACCAGTTTTCTTTTTAACCACCACCGTATTAGCCAGCCAGACCGGGTACTGGACTTCCCGGATGGCTCCTGCCTTCAGCAGTTTATCGACCTCTTCGACGACCGCGTCTGTCTGTTGCAGCCCTGTCCTTCGGGCCCTTTGCACTACTAGCTTGTGTCTGGGGTCCACATTTAGCTTGTGGCACATGACCTCGGGGTCGACCCCAGGCATTTCGCTCGGGCTCCAAGCGAAGACATCGACGTTCTGCATCAGGAACCATTAGAGTTCGGCTCTCTCCTCGTCTGGCAGCTGAGTGCCGATCAGGAAGAACCTATCTGGGACTGCCGAGTTTAGCCTGACCTCGGCCAGATCCTCAATACTTTTCTTCTCGGGATCTCGTCCGATTTCATTTAGCCCTTTCTCGAATTCGGCGAGGTTGACGCGCTCCGGCTCTTTCTCTGCTGGGACCGCGGCCAGCATGCACTGCCTAGCTTGCTGCTGATCTCCCTCCACTGTGACCACTTCCATCTTGCCCTCCTTGCTCTCGAATACGAACTTCAGCTTCTGGTGGAGGGAAGAAGTGACCGCTTCCAATTTGTGGAGCCACGTTCTGCCCAAGATGACGTTGTAGGGAGAAGGGGCGTCCACGACCAGGAAGTCGGCCAACACGGAGGCCCCGCCGACTCGGGTTTCCAGGGTGATCCTACCCTTGGGATAGACTGGCCTGGCGGATAACCCTAGCAAGGGTGCACGGACTTCCGTGAGGTCTGCTTCCGAGAGGTTCATTTTTTTTTAAGCACTCGAAGTAGAGGACCTCGGAAGAGCTGCCGGAGTCGACGAGGATCCTCTTCACGGTAAAGTCCCTTAGCTTCATTGTGAGGAGCAGGGGGTCGTTGTGGGGAAGCTGGATTCCCTCTAGATCTTTGTCTGAGAATGAGATCGCAGGTCGGTCGCGGCGAGCTCTTTTGGATGCCGGTCTGAGCTCGGCTTTCATCACCTCCTTCCCGTACGATGCTCGCCTGGCCTCGGCACGGGCCTGCGAGCCTCCGCGAGACGAGGGAGAGGGAACTGAGGACGCCAGGTGGATCACGTTAATGATTTTTTCGGAATCCTCGCTGTCTGGATCCCGAGCCGTGCTCTGGTGAACTCGGCCCTCGCCACCGCCGGCATCTTCGGCCTCGACGAACTCTGGAATGCGGCCTTCACCGGCTAGCCTCTCTAGGTACCACTTCAGAGACTTGCACTCCTCGGTCTTGTTCCCGTTACCTTTGTGGTAGGAGCAGTAGAGCTTGCTTCGGCTGCCGGAGGTGGGCTCATTCCTCAAGGGCGGAGGCCACTTGAAGAACGGCTTGGTCTTTATTTTGTTCATGATCTGGTATATTGGCTCCTTGAAGACGACATTGACGCCCTGACTGGCGTTGGTGGGAGGTCTTGGCTTCCAGGTGCCCCCAGATCTGGAAGACGTAGGCTTCGCCGAATTAGCGTCCCAGGCCTGCCTGGGCTCCTGCTTCTGGAAGGGCCTCCCGCCTCTCTGCCGATGCTGGCTGCTCTTCTGCTCGGGCTCCGGGCTTTCGTCCTCTTCCCGGGCCCAGATTTCATCTTCCTCCCGGGCGACGAAGCGCTTTATCCGGGACATCAATGCTGGCATGGATTCTGGGGGGTCTCCGACCAGGTCCTTCCGAAGGTCGTGTCCGGGGACCAGGGCATGTTGGAAAGCATAGATTGCTATTTCCTCCCTGGTGCCCTCGACCTGGCTGTAAACCGCCCAGAATCGTTGGGCGAACTTGGCGAGGCTCTCGCCCTGCTTCATTTTTAGAGCGAGGATGTCCCCTTCTGTCTTGGGAACGACGCTGTAGGCTTGGAACTTTTTCAGGAAGGAGAGCTGGAGCTCCTTCCAGCTCGAGACTGACTTTTCGGGAAGAGCGTAGAACCACTTCAAGGGGAGGTCACCCAAACTGGAGGAGAAGATTTTGCAGTTGAGGTGACCCTCGTTCCCCCAGATGGACATCTTCTGGGAGAAGTGTCGGAGGTGTGCGGATGGGTCGGACAGTCCGTCGTAAGGGACGAACCGCGGGACAGAGAACTTCTTGGGCAAGGGAGTCCGCTCGATGTCTCTCGTGAAGGGTGAGGCCCCCAGATCGGTATGGCCACAGATTTGTTTCTGGTCCCGCACATCCAGGTTGTGCTGGAGAGCCAACCTGACGCGTTTATCGAATCGCTCCTGCTCGTCGTCCTTTTCTGGTGTCAGCACTCTTGGCCTTCGCCTGGAGTGGTTCGGGCTATGATGGCTATAGGCTCGGCCATCGCGGCTATGATGACTTCGGCTATTGCTTGAGCTTTCATCATGGATCTGGCTTCGCTTGTGGTCCAGATGGTTTCTCAGATCCTCACGAGGAGGCTGGGCTGCCCTGCTCTGGGCGTCCCTCTTCTTGCCCTGAGGATCAGAGGCCTGCCTCAACGAGGCAGTTTGCGCTGCCCGCAGCTGCTGCTGGAGCTCGCGGATTAGCTGCTCCTGCTTCTGGAGGAGAGCATTTTGAGCTGCGACAACTCCTCCAGTGGCAGGAGGTTGAGCGCGGCGTGTTTCTTCTACGGCCACAGCTTTATCTTTGCGAGGACGCTCATGCCGACGCTCGTCGCGTCGGGGTGGCGTGACTTCGTTTGTTGAGAGCGAGGCCTCGAGTCCCTCTTGGAGGGGGACCTCGATGTAGAGCTGCGAGCCTAGGCGGCCCTCGCCTGCAGAAGTGCCATGCACCGTTCGGGACCGCCCTTGAGGAGGGACGTCCGTCGACGGTGCTGGCTGCTCGAGCATTGCTCTCGAGGATTCTCCGCCCTTCCTAGCTTTCGGAGGCATGATTTCTGGGAGATTGAGAAGGCTGGGAAGGTTGGTATATTACTTTTCAACAGACGGTACCAATTGTAGGTGCAGAAAAGAATGACCCACAATAACTGGGGTGCCTTAGAGGACTTATCCAAGGTGATGAAGATTAGGTGCCGCCCGAAAGCCTGAAAGGGAAGAGCAAACGGTCAGAGGACCCTGGCCTGGGCGGCGCAAGGCTCTCCGATGCCAAAGTCAGTGAATAAACTGGAACAAAGGAAGGAGAGGAAGAAGAGAAACAGAGTAACGGCTCTTTCGGTTGGACTGTGCGTACCTTGCATGTGGAATGAGGCTCTATTTATAGAGGCTTGGGTCGTATCTTTGGATGATATCTTGGCGCGGGTCCCATGACTCGACTGGGAAGTCATGATCAGCCCACAAAGTAATTAATGCGGTCCAATCCAGCCCGCTTTGCATTTAATGCTGGTCGGATCGGCCCATATCGCATTGAATGCATGTCACGTTGGGCCAGATTGTGTTGGGTGCCTTTGGCTGTAGGGGCACCATCGGATCTATCCTCGGGCCGTGTCCTGATTTGGCCTCAGCCGCTGGATGCCGTCTTGTCAGGGATCTGGCGAAGATTGTGAACGGCTGGATGTTGCATCTGTCTCACTGGCTCGCGCCCCTATTCCTCCACGTGTCTGATGACGTGGGGGGCGAAGGGCGCGAGTGGAGATTCTTTCCTGCTTCGGCTTTCATCCCGGTTCCTTCGGCCGAGGTGGAGCTTTCAGCCGAGGTGGGCACATGGGGTAGCCGACCTCGACGCTAGCGGCCCGGACCTTCCTGACTTCGGCCGGGCCCCCCGTGCTGGTAGCCGAGGCGAGTCTGGCGCCACGTGGGCGGCACGCGGATGGCACGTAATAGTGCTTAGTCACATCTGATGGCGGCGATTTAGCGTAATCCTGGAGCTCTGGAAATCTCCCCACACAGGTACGTATAGAGAGCTTGGACGCAAACCTTGCAGTGGTGTGTGAGGTCCTCAGGAGTGTGGTAAGTGTCTCCATTGTTATCCATAAGGTAGTCAATGTGATTGCGCCGGACGTTCATCTTCGTTACCCGATGAAAAAACTTGGAGTTTTGATCACCCACATTGAGCCATTTGACACGTGATTGTTGCATCTGGAACACCTCCTGCTGGAGATGTTTCAAGAGGTTTTTTTTTTTTTTTTTTGGAGGGCATGTTCCAAGTGACGGAGAAAGTGGGACTGTTGGTAATGTCTGCTAATATGCATGCCATTGACCCAGTTTTTGAGGCAGTTAAGTTCAGCAGATAGTGATCCAAAAGCCAATCTTTTCCAGGATGCCATGGTATCTTTTAAAGATTGGAGCTTACTCTCTAGGGTTGCTGAAGGTGATTCCGAATGCATAAGAAGACTTTGGTCAAAAGTAGTTACGAAAAGTTTGAGCCTCCAAGAAACTTTCAGCAAATAAGTGATATCATTTACATCCCTACTATTATGATGTTAATTTCATTTTATTTGGAGAACTTATCCAAAATTAAGGCTGAAGGTTCATTAAGGCCCCAAGTTTCTATTTCTTGTGTAAGTGCCAAGTAGAATATCGAGAGTGGTTTGACACGCTCAATGGACATGCTTGTGAAACACATGGGTCATAGGAATCTGGTGTGGACATATAGGTCCAATAGGGGTACTCAAGGGGGGCCTAACTCGAGCCCTGACCATATTAGGTCAGGTTTTGGCCTTACAAGTACTCGAGCCAGGCTTGGATCTAAGTTTTTACCTATTAAATATATATGTCGGTCTAGGGTATTAAGTGATAAAAAAAAATCAAAGCCCAGCTTGACTGGCTCCAATAAGTAATGCATATAATTTAGTGACTGATTTACTTAAACAAGCGATTAGAAAGCTAAAAAAAATGCTAGAAATCCTAGCCAAGCTACATGTTAGGATTGGATTATAGGGCCCCATATTATTTTATATATTTGTATATATATGTGTAAATATTTAATCTAATATGTAAATTGAAAGGCCCAAATTAATAATACGTGTGTAAATATTTAGCCCAATAAATAAATTAAAAGGCCCAAATTAAAAGCCCACCTTATTTAAAATAACCATTTTTTAAAAAGCCAAACTTAAGGCCCACCACCATACCACCATAAGATAAAGACTTTAAAAGTCAAACATGGGCCCACCACCAAAAGATAAGACCACCAAACTTTTCAGCTTTCCTCATTTCTCGTGAGCATCAGAAAAACTTGATTATACAATTGTTTTCAGTAATACTTTTTTATTTTTTATTTTTTGTTCTAGGTTTATTAGCCTTGTTTTTTGGAAGGAAATGTTGGTGTGTGAATTGTAGGCTTTTGGCCAGTGTGGGTAGTTTAAGAGAACTACATTGTGCTTGATCCTTGGGATTAAATTATATAGCTTCCCTCGGTATGTAGGTAGTCTTAAAATTATCTGGATGTAGTACTTTTTTGTAATAAAAAATATCAATTTTTTGTTAGAAAATTATAATGAATTAATTTTTTTTTTAAATAATTGTATAAAGGCCCCATTTTTTAGAGGTCGCCTTGGGCCCCCTAAACGTCGGGGCCGGCCCTGCTAGTTAGGCCCGGGCCTGGATATGTCTCTGCTCATCCTGGCCTGAGCCATGAATAACTGTAGGGTAGAGTCATATGGGTGGGGGATGTGTCTCCCATTTGTCCTTTTACTCCTTGTTTTACCAAGAGGCCACCTACATGAAAAGGGCGGCCACGTCCATATTACAGAGAGGAATGGTGACTAAAATAGAAATGGTGGATAGGAATAATATAAATTGAAAAGATTTGATGCCCCCGTCATTTCTATCTAGATTTGATATTTTTAGCAAATTCTTGCACGTATGACCTTGTGGACCTAATTAGGAACGATGGTGCCAAACGTAATCATATTTAAATTTTTTTCATTGAATTTCTGGCCATTGTCGCTTAGTTATTTATTTGGTAGCCATATTTAGTCGTCTTCCTGTTTATCTATTTCTTAAGATGTTTTTTTTTGTAAAAAAATCCTATGTATTTTCCAATAACCTCATAAGAACCATTTTCTAATTTTGCTAAAAGTGTCATTGACTTGTAGTCAAACAACCCAAGAAGAGTTTTCTCTCGGAGTCCGGATCCCCTGTTGAAGCTTTTCGTCCTATCAAATCATGCCAACTGTATAAAAATATTTTCTTTTGATTTTTTTCATTTCAAAAGGGTATATTAGTTGGCATGAGATTTTATACAGTTGACATGATTTGATAGAACGAAACAGTAGCTCCTTGTTTCCGCGAAACAAGGGATCCAAAATCTTTCTCTTGTGCATTTCCTTCTAATGAGAAGCATTTAAATATACATCTATTTCTTCCTTATCATTTAGTATGAGTTAAAAGTTGAAGTACATTTGTCCATGGTAAAATCCTTTATTAATTCTTTTCTCACCTAGCTCAAATGCTAGTGTAATACATATCTAGTATAAGCTATACTCTAAACTTTCTTAGGGATTCAAGGTCACATTCAAAGTAGGACTTCGAGTCTTAATTTAACAAAAAAATCCATTAAAAATAACAACACCAACATAATCACCATGCACCACATATAATTTAGGCAATGGATCCGCCCCGTATTGGTGAAAAGTGTATGTCTAGCATACCGACACTTAATAAAATAATTAGAATGACAAGTTTTGTATGAGGTCCACCTAGATCTGTGCCAAGTATGAAGTATAGGAAAACTAAAAGATCTTAATAGAGGTCAGGTAGTGTAAAAAATCAACCCCATCAATTCATCTTAGCCCTTTAATCTTAATAGTCTATGCTTTCTACAATATTTAAAGAAAATAGCTCATTTCAAATATCAAATGAAATTTGTATACGTAAAAAAGTTAATAATTAGTAGAGTGTTTTTATTAAAAAAAAATAAAATCATAGAGGCCTTTGTAAATTTTTAAATACTAAGGGGCCTATGAGAAAAGGAACCCTTCTTTTTCGGTTACTCCCATTTTAATAACAATTACAAATACCCCTGCCTCCCCCTCTCTCCACTAGTCTTAGGCTCCCCCTCTCTCCTCTAGTCTTAGGCTATTGCATGTTTGCAAAGGAGGTTAGAAATCTCAGTTATCAGTGCCTGCAAGCACAAACCTAAATGGAGAACTTGGGGGCTCAGAGTTTCTCAGTAGATCTAATAAACTCTTTACCAGAACCCCTTATTCACCACATCCTCTCCTTCTTAGACACAAAGCAAGCAGTCCGCACTGGGATCTTATCCAAAGGATGGAGGAACCATTGGAAATCCACACCAATCCTCAACTTTCACCAACGCTCCAACAATACGAACTCATCCAACGACGAAGAAGTCGAAGAAGAAGACGATGATGATAGTGAAACTGAATACCAAGAAGATGACTATGAAACTGAAAATGAAAGAGAAGTAGAACAACGAAGAAACTTCATCAGCTTCGTGGAGCGAACTTTGGTTCTTTACATCAACCCATATATTCAGAAATTCAGACTATCCTTAAAATACAGTGATCGAAGGTACAGTTCTTGTGTCGACGCTTGGATTTTCTTTGCAATACGAAGAAATGTTGAAGAACTTTGTCTAGACTTCTTCGACTCTTATGATGAATACAAAGTGCCTTCTGGGTTGTTCAATTGTGATAAGTTGGTCTCTCTGACCTTGAAGAGGTGCTTCATTAAAACTCCTAAATCTGTATCCTTTAGCTCTCTCACTGCGTTATCTATATGGGATACAACTTTTAGTGAATGCATGATTAAGGAGATATTAGTTGGATGTCCCCTGCTTGAAGATTTAGTTCTTGTGAGGTGCCGCTTCAACATGTCTTATGAGCTTTGTATTTGTTCATATTCTACACATCCTTCCACATTGATGCTGAAGCGTTTGACGATGAGAGCGTGTAGAAATTTTGGGCTTAAAGTTGAAGCCCCTAAACTCGAAATTTTGAAAGTTTCGGGTTCGATAATGGGCAAGTATTCTTTCAAAAAATTGGTATCTCTGAAGGAAGCTAAAATCAGTTTTGGTTCTATTGGATTTGGATTTCATGTCGGATTTCCCGATTTGTCAGTTATAGATTTTCGCCATGCCCAAGCTCTTAAACTGTGCAACGTGTGTATTCAGGTATGCTTTTATGGTGTTTTAAATTTCCTTAGTTTTTAATAATCTTTAATCATTTAGGCTCGATAATGATAATTTTGTAGTGTTAATTGGATTTTGTTGTTAGCAAATGAGGCAGGAAAACAATTAAGGACATATTTAATAGCGAAGATTGATGAGAAAGTGGCTTAAGTTCAGAATGCAAACCTAAACCTTCCTATAGAAAGTGTTTTCAGTTATATGATTTCTAGCTTTGTGCTTTATTTATAGTTAATCATGTGAAACTGGTTGTGTGAGTATTGGATATGGATACAAATCGATTGGATCTGGGAGGGATGGTGGATTTGAACCCAGATACATCTTTATAGATCTGGTTCAGATTTGGAATTTGTAGATTCGCAAATGGGTACCTGATTATCCAAGTATTCAAAGGCTCTAGTTCTAAATGAAGTGTATCGAATGGATTTTTGAATCATGAGAAATTCGGATCAGGTTCTATTCGCATAGAATCTAGAGCATTTGGATTTGGAACCAAACACTTTCATGTTCCAACTCAACGATCGATCTATATCCACAATAATTACATTCACATATTAAAAGCATATATAGGCTTCTAAGTCATTTGAGTTGTGTTTTTATTTGAACATCTACTTGGCTTTAATCCTATACAATTAGATAATTCCACTTGTAAACTAAAAAATATATATACTGATGCTGTTCTACCTAATTATATTAATCCACATTACATCTTATTTCGGATCCAATTTCATAATCAGATCCCTTTTTAAATTGATGC
The DNA here is from genome assembly GCA_012931725.1 of Litsea cubeba. Taxonomy (NCBI): domain Eukaryota; kingdom Viridiplantae; phylum Streptophyta; class Magnoliopsida; order Laurales; family Lauraceae; genus Litsea; species Litsea cubeba. Next base: position 22,090,780 of record CM022953.1, on the reverse strand, counting down.
TAGATTGGGATACAACATATAGGTTTCATGCAGGATTAGTGATATGGGAGCTAGGTATTGGCTGGTTGGCCCCTATATATGATATAATATTGCTTAGATTAGGGCAAAGCTCGCAGTTCAATAGACATAGATGAATGTCACTTCAATGATCAATCTCACAAAGAAATCACTCTTCACATGAGTAATTTGCTTACATTAGTACTATTCTATGTAGTCTCAATTCATTTGCAGTGTTCTTAACTCTACAGTTTATCAGGTGAACTATGGTATCTTTTCTACTGGCCTATTTAGTAAGGAAGGGGTTATGAGTGAAATTTAGTCATTCGTAGAGATAGATGGGTGGATGGCCCATTTATAGCTTACACAGTCCCATTGGTTTGGGTCTTAGAGGCATTTCTTTTCTATTTCTCCATTGAAAAAAGATGTGGGGGGTTTTTAGGCACATTTTTTCATTAATTTAGAAATTCAAAACCACTTTTTTAAAGACTTGAATATCCATGGTTCTATTCATCTATTGAATTAAATATAAATGTGAGTACATATTACAACTTAAACTTATTATTCATGAATGAACACAATAAGTCTTAAAACTATAGCTTCCTAGAACTATATTTCCTTTTTTTACTTTTTTTATATTTTTTAAGCTTTGTTGAGCTGAGTTCAACTCGGCCTCGCCCAATTAAGACACGCCGGATAAATCCTACACTTCGAGAAATACGTCTCACACACTTCCTTCTTACCTCCCGGACAACACGAACCGTAACTGCTTAGGCCTCCCTTCGATAACAACAACAAAGTGTGGTGCAATGTATGAGTGTGTGGGTTCAGGATCAAACAAAACCCTAGCTTCATGATCACAAACTACCAGCTTACATTCTATACCTCGTTGCCTGCCTCGTTAGCATCTTCAAGTGTCATTGCATACACGCGCCCCACTGCTTGAGGTCGATGATGTGGTTGCTGCTGTGGTGCCTTTGTTGCCCTGGCCTTTGCTGAGATGGTCTTTGCTTTGCTAATGCTTACCTCTGCTGTGGTTGTTGGGACTTCCGTCTCTGCACTACAGGGAATGCTTGCCTAATGGGTTGGGCCTGGATTGGTTGCCCGGCCTGTTGTTGCTGCTATGGTGCCTTAACTATATCGCCTCTATTACGAGGGCAATCTTTCATCACGTTGTCCATAAAACCACACTCGAAGCAGGCAGGGCCGGCCCTGGGCACAGCCAACACAGGCGGCCGGCTGGGCCCCCCAAATTTGGCATCTAATTAGGGGTCCCCAAATCAACAAAAAATTACAAAATATCTCTGCATCCTGGCCCAAAATCACCGTAGAAATCCTACCCAAAATCGCCCAAATGCTGTGCTATTCAGACCGGATTTTCCGGCCTGAATGACGCTGGGATTGGGCAGTCAGGCCGGAAAATCCGGTCTGAATATATTTTTTCCCACCACCACACCCAAACAGTCCAAACCCCAGCCGCCCCTGCAAACATAGAACCAAGTTTCAATTCACCAACAATCCTTGCCGTGTAAGCAAAAAAATCTGGTTGCAACCCCTGCCCTAACATCTCATAAAAAAACCCCTCTGCCGATACTAAATCACCAATCTTACACGATCCATTCGGGAAGAAGACCATGTTCGCTCATCTGATCCCTTTGTCAAAAACCCCTTCGTCCCTTCCAGCCTCATCCAAATCCCACCCAACAGTCAGCAGAAGATAAAAAAAAAAACTAGAAAGAAGAAATAGAAGCAGGGCTGGCCAGAAGAAGGAGAAGGACCGCTGCACGCTCAAGCCCCATCTGCCATCGCCACTCGCCAGCGTCATCCAAATCCCACCGAGCAGACAACAGTCAGCAGAAGATAAAAAAAAAAGAACCGGAAAGAAGAAATAGAAGCAGGGCCGGCCAGAAGAAGGAGAAGGACGTCTGAGCAAGCAGCAGTAGCCCGTTGCCCGCTCCAGCCCCATCTGCCATCGCCACTCGCCAGCGGCCAGACCCAGATTCCACGGTTCCACCTCCATCTCTATTCTCCAGGATCTCCTCCGATGATCGGATCTGGCGATCTCCTCTGACCTCTCCGTTTTCTCTTCTTGGTTTCCAAAGTCCAAGTAGCAACAAGACAGTCTGTCTCACACTCTCACTACATCAGGTATAATCTTTCTTTTGGCTTTCTTTCTGCACTGCACGCATCTCAATGGCTTAAAGGCCTCTCTCCCAGACTCCCACATGTGGCTCAAACCTCAGTGCTACCTTGTCTCCTTGGACAGTTGGACCAAGCCTGCTTGTCCGACCTGATTTCAGTGCGGGCCCAACCTGAACCCAGCCCACTAGCAAAAAAAGAAAGAAAGAAATTTTACTTACATCGTGCCCCCGACTAGAAAATATCCTTCTGGCTATGAGAAAAGGAAAAAGAAACAAAGATTAGACAATGTTGCTCAATCTCAAAGAGGAGATATACTGAAGTTTTTTTGGTAAAAATGGACAAGTAGAAAGTTCAAATGAAACTTTGGTTGACGTTGAAGAAAGGAATGACGATGGTAATGAAGAACATGAATTGAATGAAAGTATTGAAGCTTTGGTGAATGAAAGGGTTGAACATTTGGTGAATGAAGATGTTGAGGCTTTGGTGAATGAAAACGTGGAACCTTTGGTGAATGAGAATGTTGAACCTTTGCCGATGAATGATAATGTTTTGGCTGTAGACTACTTTGATCCAGCAAATTGGGACAAGATTGGTCAAAATTATGGAGATTTACTTGTCAAAAAGGGTCCTATAAGAATTACTAATATCGATTTTCCCAGAGATCACCTTGGCAGACATTTCTCTTCGAAGCATTACACTCGCATAATGCCAAATGGATTTGAAAATGATAGAATATGGCTCATATATTCTGTTTCTTTGGATAAGGTCTTTTATTTTTTTTTTGTAAGTTGTTCAAGCAATATGGGAACACTTCTCAATTGGACAGTGAAGGATATTGTGACTGGCATAACCTAAGTAGAAGGCTTTCAGAGCATCAATCATCTCCAGAGCACCTTCTTCATTGGAATAGTTGGTATGAACTAAAGAAGAGATTTGACAAGAATGAAACAATTGATAGAAAAGTGCAAGAAGAAATCAGCAAATTAAGAGAGGGAACATTGGCGACAAGTGTTACTAAGAATACTTGCTGTAGTGAAAGCACTTGCTACACAAAATTTGGCTTTTCGTGGAAAAAATGAGAAGATTTATCAGGAGAAGAATGGGATTTTTTTAAGTATAATCGAAATAATTGCCGAATTTGATCCAATACTGAAAGAGCACATTCGGCGCATTCAAAGTAAGGAAATTCATTATCATTATCTTGGTCACAAGATTCAAAATGAATTGATAGAGTTGTTAGCAAGTGAGGTGAAAAAGGCTATTGCCCAGAAAATCAAAGAAGCCAAGTATTTTTCGGTAATACTTGACTGTACACCAGAGATTGGTCATAAAGAGCAAATGTCGCTTGTGATTCGATTTGTGGATGTTACATCAAGTGCACCAAAGATTGAAGAGTTCTTTTTAGGGTTTTTGATTGTGGATGACACATCAGGACTGGGCCTATTTGACGTACTCAAAAATGTTTTGAACACACTTGAGCTTGATATTGGTGATATAAGAGGTTAGGGGTATGACAATGGATCTAATATGAAAGGAAAACACAAAGGAGTTCAAAGTAGACTACTTGAACTAAATCCTAGAGCCTTGTACACCCCATGTGGTTGTCATAGTTTGAATCTTGCTCTTTGTGATATGGCTAACTCTTGTTCAAGAGCTACATCCTTTTTTGGAGTGGTACAACGGATCTATTCATTATTTTCGCCTTCTACAAAGAGGTGGAAAGTGTTTAAAGATCATATCAAAGATGTGAAGCCCAAATCAGGTCTCTCGCTAAAGTCATTGTCAGCAACACGTTGGGAGAGCCGTGTGGACAGTGTTCGTACAGTTAGACATCAAGCTCCGAAAATAAGAGATGCTCTGGTTTACTTGGACGAAAATAGTGATGATCCTAAAACAAAGAGTGAAGCCGAGTTACTAGCGATACATGAAATTGAAAGTTTTGAGTTTTTGCTTGCCATGGTAATTTGGCATTATTTACTTTTTGTTGTTAACTCTGTTAGCAAAAACTTTCAAACTGAAGACATGCAAATTGATATGGCCATACATGAATTGAAAAGACTTATTTCTATTTTTGAAAAGTATAGAGAATCTGGATTCGAAGAAGCTATGGCAGAAGCTAAGGACATTGCAACTACGATGGAAATTCAACCTATTTTTCGTGGAAGACGGATCATTCGTAGAAAAAAACAGTTCGATGAGAATGTTAGTGAAGAAGTGACACAATTAGCTGAAGAATCTTTTCGAGTTAACTACTTCTTATTTATAGTAAACCAAGCTCTTTCTTCGTTCAAGAGTAGGTTTGAGCAATTCGAAGTGTATGAGAAAATTTTTGGGTTCTTATTTGATTTGGAGAAGTTAAAGTCTGCAAATCTAGATACTTTAAAGGCTTCTTGTAACAATCTTGAAGAATTTTTGAAACATGACGGTGTTTCTGATATTGATGGGACAGATTTATTTTCGGAGTTAAGAATCATGAGAGATCTTTTACCAGATAACGCAAAGAAAGCAATCGACGTACTAAATTATTTGAAGTCACGAGATAATTGTTTTCCAAATGCATGGATTGGATACAGAATTTTGCTGACTATACCAGTTACCGTTGCATCTGCAGAAAGAAGTTTATCAAAGCTAAAGTTGATCAAATCTTACCTTCGATCAACCATGTCCCAAGAAAGATTAAATGGATTGGCTATGTTATCTATTGAAAAGTCTTTGGTAGAAAAGTTTGATTATGAAGATTTAATTAGTGATTTCGCAGCTAGAAATGCACAAGAAGACTAGTAGTTTTTCAGTAGTGCTTAGTTTTTGTAATTGAATTTTAGTGTTAATTGGTTAATGTAAAACACAATTCTGATTCGGTAAGAGTAGGTAAAGAGTTTAGACTTAATTTTCGATCAAATAAAAAAAAATATCTTTTATTTTTTTATCATTTATCGGTGGGTATTCGGGTAGGGCCACACTTTAAGAACTCGCCTAGGGCCCCCGAAAACTCAGGGCCGGCCCTGGAAGCAGGCTCCAAGCCTCCTTATGCACTGGCTAGGGTCATAGCCCTTACCGCAGTGCACAGAAGAAACTGTCTTCTAGGAACCTCCCTTGGCCTTGAACTTCTTCCCCTAGGACTGCTGCTGTGAGCCCTTATTGGTGGGAGCCTAATTGTTCTTCAGGTCATTCATTATTAAGTTCTGGTGCTGCTCCTTGGATCAGTAGGCTCTATCTACTGTATCATTATACATCCCGGGCCTCTGGAACATGGTCACATCCTTTTGAATTGAGGGTCTCAACCCTTCAATGATCTGTTAACCTTCTTCTTCGTCGTATCAATAGACTTTGGAGTAAAACAGGAGAGATGAGTGAACTCGTGGATGTACTCTATAACCGTCAATCGAGAATGAACTTTCTTCGTAACTGAGTCTTAAAGGTCCCCAAGCAACATTATCTGCCATCGTCCGATAGGGAGGACGAACACTCATCCACCATGTATTTGCGATATCAAGGAACATTGAGGCAGCTAAAGCCTCCCTCTGCCTTCTGGTGCACTGAAGTTTCTCATAAATGTTCTCAGTACGCATTGTCCATTCATCAGCTTATAGAGGGTCCTCACTGCCTGTGAACTCTATGGCTCCTCTCTTCCTAAATTTTTCATATAGAGAATTTGGGTCACTTTCCATGGACTGGACTACAACTCGGGTGCCAGCTGCCAGCTGAGCTTGACTTTCCATCAAGTTTAGGATCTTGGCCAGCATTGCTGACTTGGCCTCGTTTTGTCCGGCTAGCTTCCCATTTGTAGCCGTCTGTTGTTTTGTGATAGTCTGAGGAAGAATACGGAGCCTATCATCACCCACTAAAGGTGATGGATGTGGAGGTGGTAGATCTTCGTTCATCTCTGAATTCGGCTCAACGAAAAACTCATCCACTGAGTCTTGGCTGCTATTGGATGCATGTTAGGAATTCGGAGTCTTCTTTGTAGGCATTTTATGTAAAACAATCTTAGTTAGCTCAGAAAACAATAGACACCCTAGCCAAGAGACCTGAGTAAACATACACCCCCATAGCATCCTATCGTATGCTCACGACGTGCCCTAAGGTTCTAAGTCTTTTAAATCCTTAGAATTGTTCATGCTCTGATACCAACTCCATACGTCAAGCCTTAGGCTTGAGATCACACGATTTTTGAGGCACGACACGTTCGCATGGGGATTCGAGTACTCAATTCATCATACATTTATCCCCATGCATTAGTTCCCACAAGACTTCACCTGTTAGGTCATGCATACTGTCATGATTAAGGTACATTTTGATTTCGTGGAAGCCCGTTTAACATAACATCTATAATTACATCCAAGTATGATATCCAATTACACATCCATCCATAACACATTTGAACAACAACTAATGAGAGCGTAATCAGTCCATGAGATAATATTTAGGATTTAAGTTTAAAGTTAGAGAGAGAAAGAGTAAAAGAAAGAATCAGTAGCATTAGTTTAAGCTTACAGTCCATAATGGCCATCCGGGCCATAGGTCAAGGGTCAATAATGTGTCGTCGAACACTTAGCATATGGATGTCTAGAAGACATCATCAGGGGTCCACTTTAAAAACTTTTGAGGAGTCTCCTCACCCTCCTCAACCTCCTAGGCAATGGTGTCCGGTATCTCACCTGTAAAGCCAAAATATAGCATCATTAGACATAAAGTCAAGCAAGATAAACAAATATAAAGCATACCATATAAAAAAATAAATAATAAAGGAAAAAAGATCATATGAGGTTAATGCACATAATCTAAGCATAATCAATGCATGGATAAGTAAGAACAATAAGAATAATGAATAACATGTTGACTTAGCAAACTGGCATGTCCACATAAGCTATATTCTACAAACTCAACCATTTACATGGATAAATACAGAGCATGAAAACATAGCATAACATGATGGCACCACTAGGAGGCATAAGGCCTCACAAAACTCTATTGTAGACCTGGAGCACCGGTAAACTCCCATAACATAGCCTAGACTGCAGTTAGTGCATAGGGTTTACTAAATCCACACTCAGCCGGGTTCGACTGCAATAGGATCGAAGCCTAGTGGTGCCGACTCAAGGATGTATTGAAACATATGCATATCATGGCAGAAACATAGTCATAGGGTGAAATATGACTTAATAGATGTATACGAGCATGAAAAACATAAAAGAGACATGAAACATGTTACCTATCAAGGTACATCGTGCAAAATGAGACAACATGGAAGTAGGAAGTAAGACATGCTATAATACAAGGAAAATAATTCAAAATGCATGCATAGAGATCATATGACAAATCAAGGGTAAATAACAAGCCAGTCCTAGGGTTTGGGAATGCCCATTGGTTTCACTGTCCAACCCTACTGCCTTCGAAGTCTTCGGCTACATAACCCATGGCGTTATACTAATTTATAGACATCGAATGCCTTAGGGTAACACATTTGGTTCGTGATACACGAAACCAAGTACAGGCTTCCTTGTAGGTGTATGTTAGCTGAAACAACACCCACATAGGTCTAAGAGTCCGTTAGGTGTGTTTTGGGGTTTAATGGTTTCATTGCTAAAGCCCGAACTAAGTCTGAAAACCCACGTAAAAATCCTACTTTTCGCGGTTGTTTCAGGGTTGACTCGCGGTCGATTGCGACTTCTCATTGTGGTTCCACAGTCGAGCCTCAGTCGAACGCGGGGTCTTCGCAGTTAGCCGAAGGCTGACTGCTTTGCAAAGTGGGTGGAAAGTCAAGGTATTGGTAATGTAATCGTGGGATTCAAGTGTTGGGTCTATGGTTGACTTACGGTTAGCCATAAGAGAACTTATGGCTAACTACGGGCTAACCGCAGCGCGGTTTTTCTGAAAAGTCACATTCTGGAAAGTTGACCGTCCGCTTCCCCTGTTTCTGTGGTCAACCGTGAAAGGTCTCACAGTCGACTGCGGCTACATAACTTCAAAATTTTGAAGCTCGAGTTGTTTTGTCTTGAGGGGATTTCTTTCCCTTTTTCATTTCAAGCTTCAATAACTTGTTATATTGTGAAGCATAGAGCTTCCCAAACTCATTAAAGCAATTAATATCTACAAAAAGGTAGGAAATTAATCATATAAACACTATCACCAAAAGAGAAAAAGACATAAGGAGTTGATCGGGTAGTCTCACATAGAAGCCATGTACGGAATCATTAAAGAAGCTTGCATGCATGAATTTAAAGTCTACCTTGCCTTCTACTAATGTTTAACGCTATTCCCATGAAGTCCAAGCTCCCACCCACTCTAGTAAGCTCCACAAACTCAAAACCCCAAAGCTACTACTGAAAAAGAAATCCTACATGACAATGGGTTGAAATGGAGTTGAATTAGCATGAATGCAACGAACCTGGGTTCATATGATTGATTCTATGCATGAGAAAAAGTAATCTGGGTGAGAAAATCTTACCAATTGGACAAATGGGGCTTAGTAGTGGAGAAGAAGGTTTATGGAGGATTAGATGGAGGTAGAAGATGAAGCTTTGGCTGAGTTTCCTGCATGCAAAGCCTCCCTTACCTGGTTTGAGGGTAAGGAGATGGTGAGAGAAGAAGGAAGAAATAGTAGGGAAGGAGTTCCACCTACATGGAATGGGGAAGATGAGGGGGTCAATTGAGGATAGCCGATTTTAAATGAAAAAGTCTGGAATTTGCATACAGGTCTAGATTAATAAGAGAAATATCACAAAAAGGGCTTTTGGGATGGAATTGGGTCAAAACAGGTCCAAATTGGTCCGATCAAAGACGAAAATCGAAGTACACAATATGCATTACCCCATGCACCCAAACTCACACCGAAACTGAAAACACACAGCGAAACCCATAAACTCAAAATTATGAAATGGTCGTCAACTACCTTGTCATGGTCAAAACCCAACAAATCTACCTATCCAACCACATTAACATCCAAACACAATCAATTAAGCATCTAATTAAGATTAATTAGACACTAAACACATTTAGGAAGAGTCGATGTGTTACAAGGGTGGTAGAAGTGAGAAAAGTATTAAAACAAATGAAGACAAAAAAGGCTATGGGTCCAAAAGGCATTCCGATAGAGGCATGGAAATGCTTAGGAGAAGGTTGGTGGATTTAGTTAACTAGCATGTTTGATAAAATATCAATAACAAAAAAAAAAAAAATACTTGATGGATGGAGAAGAAGTATTGTAGTACCTATTTATAAGGACAAGAAAGATATATAAAACTGTACTAACTATCGTAAGATTAAACTTATGAGTTTTATTATGAAGTTATGAGAGAGAGTAATAGAGCAAAGACTTAAACAAAAGACTAAAATACCTGAAAATCAATTTGGTTTTATGCAAGGCGGTCAACTACGGAAATTATCTTCTTACTTGGGTAATTAATTGAAACCTATGAAATGAAGATGAAAAATCCGCATATGGTCTTCATTGATAAGGAAAAAGCATACAGCAAGTCATTTAGAGACTTAATTTGGTGGGTTTTAAACAAAAGGAATGTTCTAAGAGGTTATATTGATGTTATTAAAAACATATATGAAGGAGCGGAAACGAGTGTAAGAACTGTCCGTGGAGAGACACGTGAGTTTTTAGTGACCATAAGTTTGCATCATGGGTCAGCTCTAAGTTGTTATCTCTTTTCATTGATTAATATTATGGATGAGTTAAGTGCTCATATTCAAGTGAATATACCTTAATATATGTTGTTTACAAATGATAAAATATTGGTAGATGAATTACGAGATGGTGTGAATGCAATATTTGAGAGATGTGGGAGGCTTTAGACTCCCAAGGCTTTAAAACAAGCTGTGCAGAAATAGAATATATATGGATTGCAAGTTCAGTGGGCATATAGAAAGAGTTGAAGCTACTATGAGAGTTGAAGCACATGAGACATCATCAAAAGACTCCGTCCTTTACCTTGACTCACTAATTAGAAAGAATGGGGAGATTGATGAAGATATCGAACATATGATAAAAGCGGAATGGTTGAAGCGGCAACTTGCTTCTAGAGTGATTTGTGACCGATAAAAGGAAAATTTTTAGTGGATACTGATGATGCCAAAATAGGGTTTCGGACACCACCGGTCAAGTAATGTAGTAAATGCAATAAATTAATGAGAGAGAGAAGGTATTATAGTGGTTCGGTCAAGATGACCTACATCCACTTCATGAAGGCAGAGATTGCCTGTGGTGTTTTACTTCCTCAATGATTATTACAAACTAGAGGAATACAAGAGTCGAAGTGAATAGAGAGAGGTCCATCCTCCTTCAAGTGCTGGTGGGGCTCCTCGATTTATAGTCTACCCTAACAGACGGAGACGCTCCTATGCAACGTTCCCCCTTGGAGTCCTCGAACTGCCCTCGCGCTGGACGAGGCAGGTGAGGAACTGCCCTCGCGCTGTACGAGGCAGGTGAGATATTTCTCCGTAGGACCTGGTAGGAGCGGGACTGCTTCCGAAGCAACGTGGCTGCCCTGACTTGGTCTCTTCGTGGGCTTGGACCTGAGCTTCATCCTCATGGGTTGGGTCATTTGGGCCTGACTCATCAGATACTGATCATGGGACTAGTTATGACCTCTGGAGCAGTTTGCAGGCCAATCAAGAAGCAACTTACGGCACAAAATGGATATAACAGAGATGAGAATGTTGAGGCGGATATGTGGTAAAAGCAGGAAGGATAAAATTAGAAATGATCATTTTCGAGAGAATTTAGAGATAACATTAATAGAGGATGAAAGTAAGAAAACCAATTAAGATGGTTTGGGCATGTACAACGTAGGCCAGTAACGACACTAGTAAGGAAAAGTTTGACTATGTAATTTAATGGCCCACCAAGGGGAAGGGGTAGGCCGAAGACTATGTGTATATAGCTAGGTAGAAAAAACGGATATGCATAGGTGCAACTTATCTAAGAATTTGGTGCAAGATAGATCAAAATGGAGTAAGAAAATTCATATAGCCGACCCCAACATAGTTGATGTTGATGACGACCACGACGACGATAATGACTTTATTTCCAAATTGCACATGCTTAATATTAGCACATAAACAACTGTGCATGTAACTATAGATCTAATTATAAATAAATAAATAAGATTTAATTCCATTTAAATTTTATTGTTTTAGTGGGAAATCATAATTATATATATATTTTTAAAATAAACTAAATTTCACTAAGAAAAGATTATCTACAACTCATCAAAAAAAATTAAAAAATGAGTGAAATTTATGTTAAATAAGCCCCCATCAAGGAGATAAAGGATGAAACGGGAAAGGAGAAACATCGACACAATATTAAGATATTAATCCATCAACAATATTCAAAATACTCTCCCTTTAAAAAAAGAAAAAAGGAAAGAAAAAAGAATCAAAATGCTTTGGCTATTGAAAATACCTTTTGGAAAAGGAAACTCTAATGCACTGGCCATTTAACTCTGGTCTACTACTCCCAAGAATCTTAGTATCGGGATTTAAGAACTCAATTACCAATCCATCAACTTTTAATTTGTAGATATAATTTGCATTCATCTTGCAATTACCGTTCTGCATAAAAAAATATTGTATTCTTATCTCCCTCCATAAGCCATGTTGAAAATGCTTTTGACAGAAGATGGCATATTAGCACTGTACGTCACCTTGTGTTGTGGAACTTGAGTAAAGCATGTTTTAAGTCTTTCTCATGAGATTGCAACACTAATGTTTGTGTGATACTGCTATCTTCGACATGATATATTTGGGATATACAGACATGAGATAGCCGACTGTCGCGACCATACTTACTCCCGTGAACTTTAAACATAAAATTCACAAGGAATATCAATTACACATTATGCGGAACATAATCAAATTTACATTGCTAAATAAAACTCTATTTACAATATGAACAATACTAAAACGTTCTCTTATTGTGCATCCAAATACTGTTACCATTCACCAATATTACAATTTTTCATTCTTACTCAACTAGTCCTTCTGAAGAACTAGATTAGTCATTTCCACTGGTACTGTGACAACTGAAGGACCGGTAATAGCAGTTATGCCTGTAATGTCATCAATAACACTATGAAATTGACAATTTAACAATATATAAACAGTTACACGATTATACATGCTAATCATATATATATGTAAATTATTTAGCTTCAATAATAAACAATATAATTACAAATCAAAATCAATATTAAATAGTACAATTACAATTCCATTCTAATTCAATGAGAGTTTTTATAATTTGACAGACTACCATAGCATTTTCAAATCAAATTATATCTCCCTAAAATGGAAGAAGTATAAATTCCCCGGCACAGGACTGAAGGGCACACCATTCATGACTCAGGCCTCAAGGACTTATCAAATAAATGGAGTCTATTCAGTGTCTTGATCAGAGACCACTGGCATCACCACGGAGTTCCGGAACACTCCCAAATAATCTGCTGTAGCAGATAGAAATCACTATGTAGTGCCAGACTCAATATACAACACAATTCATTTCATTTAATCTCCATTTAATTATAAAGGAACGGACTTAATTCAATATACAAATGTCAATTAACAATAATTTACACTTCATTTTGAATATGATTTATCATATAATGTCATTTAAGACAATAAAGAACATATATTTGACAATTCCATTCAATTAAACAATACCATCCAATTGGGTGTAATCCTCAGTTATTTAATGTACTTGTGTTATTCTCGATGAACATCACAGTTATATATATATAATTTGTACATTAAAGTCTCCTTAACTATCACCTATGGAGGTATAAACAATATGAATAGCCTTGATTAAATCAATAGGCTTTATTTCTTAAAATTCAGAAATTAATTCTGAGAATTACTGACTGTCGGTCAGCTCGTCGGTTAACCAACACTTGTCGGTTCAGTATTCGGTCAGGTCTCGGTTTGAAAATCAGAGACACATTTTCTCCATTTTTATACTGTCGGTCAGGTCGTCAGTCAGCTTGTCGGCTGACCGACAGTGCGTAGAATTTTCTACAGAATTCGTCTCAGGATTCTATTTTCTCCATTTCATCTCCAACCTGCACAAAATACTTGGAACCTCCTCTTCCCTTCTCAAATAGCAGTTATACAAGAAGAATAACACATCTATCCATTTCAAATCAAATTCATTCAAATCAATTTCCATTTCTATCATTCATAAAATGGGTTCAAGAACCTAATTCTTACGATATTGAATAAAATTCATATCAATTAACATATTAATCATAAATAACCATTTATACTTGCCTTTCCTTGATGCTAATACAAAAACCCCTTTGTTATCTTAAGGTTTGAGATGAAATTCACCCAAACAAAACCTTGTTGCTCACCAAGGGAAAATTACAGTTTCTCTTAACTTTAACTCTAAAAACACTTGAAGAAGATGATGGATGAAGTTCTGAACTTCCTTGGTGATCGACACTTAAATGTGCAACTTTTAACCGCAAGACTACGGTGTCGTCAAGTAGTAGAGGACTAAAGAGTCCGGATTATCGATCCCACGAAGAGAGGATGGAACAAGCAATGAATCCAATTTGAGTAAAATTGAACTAAGATATAGCTAATTTGGACAATTGAAGTAAACAATTAACACTATTAAACTATGCAATGTAAACAATTAATTAACAATCTAAAATATGAAGTAAATTAGATCTAAGCTAATCTAACAAGCTACACTAAACTAGTGTGTGAATGGTGGTGGAAATGGAAGATTTAAGGTGAAGATGTGGTGTCAAATGTGTAGGATTTAAAAGCAAGTTATGTGAGAGTAGATCTAACAATCTAGAATTGAAAATAACAAATCAAACAAAGATTAAAATTAACAACAATCAAGATAAAAGATTAGGCAATCCAAAATCCACTAAGTATGTAATTAATTCAAACAATGCATGTTCTAATTCAACTCCCAAATCTACAATCCAATTAGCAATCTCTTGCCTAATTGGATTGGATGATATAACAATGAAGATCAAAGTAAAAGAAAATCAAATGCCAAGATCTTAGATCATCATCTAACTACCCTAACAATAAATCATCAAAATCAAGCTACAAAAGATCAAAGATAAGGGCTCTAGAGCATGCTATGTGAGAGAACTTAATCAAATTACAAAGCATCAATTGAGATTATCCGAGCATCAAGTGTAGAGATAGAGCATGAGAAATGAGAGAGATTAGCACAACTAGATCTAAAATCTATTAATCAATTAAGGCACAAGTAGGGAACTTAAACTAAAACATGCATAGAATTGAACTAATCAAATTACTTAGCTTCAAAAGGAGAGCCTAATCCAAGAGCTTTAGTCACTAAACATCAAGAAAGAGTTCCAAATCTTCATTAATGAACTTCAATTACACACTCTCTCTCTAGATTAGTTACAAAGAAGCTCCTAATTACAATCTAAAAGTATAGAGAAGGTAAAATGAAATTTCTAAAAGACTAAAATGAAATTTCTAAAAGACTAACTTGCCAAAAGATCTTCCTTTCTCTACAAAAACATTCCAATTTATAGAAACATTGAAGACATTTGATTGGCTCATTTTCATTCACAAGGATTGCTTCCATTTGATTGGTTGCAACTTGAAAGCTTTTGATTGGCTCTTTTGCTTTCACATGGATTTGTGCCATGGCAAGCTTTGATTGGTGGAGAGGTTAGAGTTGGATGAAATATCTTCTATGTAAAAAAAATATGTAATTGTTGGGATTTGAACCCATAACCTATTTCATAGCAACTCAAGCTCCAACCAATACACCAACCACTCCTTTGTGTTGGAAAATGACTTCTTCTCATCTTATTTTGGAATTCTTCAACACTTCTTGATGCCTTGGGACACTAGCCGGAAGGTTGGGATAGTCGCGGGGTCCACCTACACAAGAGAAATTACATAAAAATGCGCTATAAATAATCGGATTTATGCATAATAATCCGATAATCCATTTAATGTGATAGAATGATAAAATCTCTGTGTAAAGCAAATGATATGCATATGAGATGCTGATAAAATCCGGACTAATGAGGGGTAAAATATGCAATATTTAACACTCATCACTTGGCTTAAGCCTCACTAGTGCAGCTCGTGTCCCAGAAAGAACCAAGAAGAAGAAACGAAGATGGGGAAGAGCTGAAGCTGCAGCTGGCAAAGGATCCTTGAATCCTACTCATCTCTCTAGCTCCTGTCTTCACTTAAGCCTGGTCATAATGCATTTTTGCACTTCAAACCTCATTTATTAACTTAATTCCATTTTGAGTCAAACAAAAACTCATATGACTCATCTTAAACCAAAAGAAAATGCGTATAGTATGAACTTTGATGTACTCGTCGAGATACACATGATGGTATCATGTTTCGTCAAATTCGATGAAATACGTATAAATTCGTATTTACATAAAAGTCCTCCATTTCACTAGTTTGAATCCACAACTGAACTTAATGTCTACCAAATCATCTCATTATACTGAATTCAATCTTCTAAAATTATTCTAACTCCTCTTTATCATTAATCACTTTTAAATCAACTAATCATGCTTAATCCACAATAATCTCAATTAATTAGAGTTAATCCTGATTAACTTGGGACGAGATGTAACATTCCCCTAAACTTTTAAAATCATTCGGTCCTCCGAATGCAAAATCAATTAAAATCAAATACAAAATCAAAATAAGAATAAATAATCACTTATCATGTGATCTCATTGATGCATGATAATTCTATAAAACCTTAATTCATTTTATCGTTCTCATATGTAGACCTTGTTCTCTCTAGCTGGCATTTCCACATAATCTGGTCACTTCATTAAACCTCATACCGGATAGAATTGCCACAATTAAATATTTCCAGTTCCATCTAGGAACATGTAATAGATAAAATAATTTAGAAAATGTTTAAACTTCACATGCTGATAGGTTACTATGATAACACATAACTAGTTATCCCGTTTCATATATATTTTCATCAAGACCTGTCTTTAAGATTTCCATATATTTCTGTACTTTCTGGATACATCAAGTATCGGGTGTGATGAATTTCAACATCACTGCTTGTGTCAAATTCTTTTGTTCTAGCATTCACAATTTGTCTCTGAAGTAGAGAACTCTTTCAACCAATCACAAAATCAAATCTTACTGCAATGTTATTCCTAATCTTTATCAATTTAAAATCTTCAAGCTGTCTCTCCTTAATTTATTGAATCTACATTGATTTAAAGACAGACATTGCTGTTCTTATATCAAACAGACATTCCTACTTTCATAAGGTTCACCGAAACATAATCATATACAGAAAACACACTACTTAAACTTTTTACCATAATTATAGGTCATAAATTCCTAAGTAACAAATTCGATTTTCAAATAGAAAACAGGACAACTCCGAACAATTCCTAACCAATAGGTCACGAGTCAAAAGTAGAAACAATTCCAAACTTTGTAAGGTTTTCTTCCAGAGGTTACTGGGTTTCAAAGGGCAGCATAACGATCATAAAATATAAAGAAAATATTCAGATTCCCAATCCATCTTTTCCTGCAATCAATTTTAGGGATTCAACCTCTACCATCATTTCAATCCATCTCCCTTTCATATATCAAATATAATCCATCATTCTATTCACTCATTAATGATGCCAATTAACAGATTGTTAACTCAAAGTATCAACTTCAATATTATTTTTCCCCAGGTATATATATGAATAAAGAATCATAATTTTTTTTTATCACAATAGACTTCAAAAGTCTATTCATATAATTAATGTCTCCATTGCTTTATATAAATATAACCACCACAACTCTAAACCATGACTAGTATAATGCTTCTCACATTCTTTCACCTGATGCAAACCATAAATAATGACCTTGCCATTTTACATCAATACATATCCCAATCCTATACCGAAAGTATAAGAATAAACTACAAATCCATCTCTTTCGTCAAGTAATGACAAGATTGGGGCTAAAAATCAATCTCTACTTTAATTCTTGGAGACTAAAATTATTCCATACAAATGAAACACTCTTTCGAGTCAATTTCATTAACGGAGTTGAAATCTTAAAGAAGTCTCTCATAATTTTTTATAATATTCAGTTAATCCCAATAAGAAACTCCGGATTTTGGATTATTCAATTCTTTGGATTCTGTTACTTAGTAACGATTTCAATCTTAGCTGAATCAACAATTGATCCATCTTTAATGATTAGATAACCCAAAATATCACCTGCTATAATAAAAAATCACACTTTTCTAGCTTTGCATACAACTAACTTTCTCTTAACAATTGCAATGTTGTTCACCAAGGTCATAAACATTGCAGGGATATTCGTTAATCTAAAAGATATAACCATAAATTTATAAGACTCATATCGGGTCCTGAATACAGTCATCCATCTTGATCTCTAACATAAATATAGTGATATCCAGATCGGAGATCAATCTTAAAAATAAAGTATGTTGTAACTTAACATTGATCAAACAATTCATCAATTCTAGGCACCAAATAGTCGTTCGTAATTGCCATCTGATTACTTGTTTATAATCAATACATATGCACAAGGTGCCAGTCTATATCCTTAATTCCTACACTGGCTTCTTCTCAATAAGGAATGCAATGTAACCTTCATATTCATTACACATCAATCGTTCATATTTGATTACCAAAACAAACATAGTATCAAATCTCTTCTGAACTCAATACAATAATATTGGCTTCATCTACTATACAAGTGATGACTTTACTAACATAATTGAAACAAGCTTGTATTTAACAAATCAATCCATACTATAGATCACCTCAAAACCATTTGTTGCTGCCACTTCTTCAATTTTAATATTGCATTAAGCAAACTGCAGGTTATAAATGAATGGATAAACTCTGATTCAAATAAATCAATCGTAGATTTATTATCTACATAGATCATACCTTCAACTACATTGGCTGCAACCTCAGCTTGCTTTTGTTCTTTAATAGCATAGGCTTCTTTAGCTATCTT
This sequence comes from Litsea cubeba, assembly GCA_012931725.1. Classification (NCBI taxonomy): domain Eukaryota; kingdom Viridiplantae; phylum Streptophyta; class Magnoliopsida; order Laurales; family Lauraceae; genus Litsea; species Litsea cubeba. The sequence continues at coordinate 22,072,636 of CM022953.1, read as the reverse complement.
AGGTCTCATTGCCTTAAAACATCGAGACATTCCGTGTTCCATAGAACCACAAATTAGACAAGCTCCAGTATTTCTCCAACACACTTCAGTTATGTGAGCTTTCTCACATATTTCACAGACTGGTTTATTCTTACTCTTTGCACTACTCTTCTGCCTTTTTCTCTTGAAATGTTCTCTTTTCTCAAACTGTTCATAAAGGACATTAGATTCACGTTCCATAGGCTGCACCACCACTTGAGTTTCAATATTACGCTGTTGTTGAACTAGTGGTATCAATAAAGTCTGCAATTGAGCTTGCATTTGCATCTGCACTTGCAACATAGAAGCAATCTGAGCTTGCATGCTGAACTATGCTTCTTGAATTCTAGCCATTTGATCATTATTCCGAGCTTACTGCTCATAAATGGCAGTGAATCTCGCATCACTGTTATCCGGGGTAATTGGTGTAGTAGAACTCTTCTTTCCACTAAATACAATTTCATGATTACCATTTTCACTACCACCATTCTCAAAACCAGATGCCATTCTGAAATAACACAGAAAGCCAAGATATAAATATATTTTCTTTCTTTACTAAAAGGCAAATTGTATTAAGAGAAGGGGAGAGGTAAACAAAAGCAAGCAGCCCCAAAAGAGAAACACAGAAGCCACTGCATTAAGAGAAAGGAGAAGCTATGCACCATAGGCCAAGACAACATGCCAGGCCTAAGGATTAGAAGTCAAGAATTTACAAAAATTTTGAAGAGCTCTGCCAGAAAAAGGTTTGGTAATACGCTTGAGAGAGACAGAGAGAGTCTCGGTTAGGGATCGGGTAACCTTCGTCTGGGAGGCTCTTAAGTTAGAAAACATAGAATCATTTCTACAGTTCCAAATGACAAAGACAGTGGAGAAAAAAATGGCAGCAGCACCTTTGCAAGCCAAACTGTCACTATGAAGAGAAAGGGCGTGCCATATCTTAGAAGGGAGAAGAGGAGCAGCAACAACCATGCCAGCCTTGGAGAGGATCCAATCCCAGATTCCCGAGGAGAAGGAGCAGAGGTACAAAGTTGACTCCTGATCTTGTAAACACAAATTGCACCTTGATGCAAGGCTGAAACCAACATGTTGAGCCCAAGCTTGAGTAGGGGTTTCCGGCAAGCAATCTCCAAGCGAAGAAGGAGATCCGGGGCTGCTGAATGTAATCCCAGACCAGAGGGTCCCAAATCAACCAATCAACTGAGTGACCGCGAGTTCTAATGATGTGTTAAGCTTCCTTAAGAGATAGGCCTTGATCTTAGTGAGAGCTCCAAAGAAGACTGTCTTTTGATTGTAAGTCCAAGGAGAGATTTTGAGTTGCATTCCACAGGGAAGCAGCTGCTACATTTGGGATATCTGGCGGAATGACCCATTGAGCACCATCCCATAGAGAATGAAGTTTCTGGTTGGGAGGGAAATTTATAGAAGGGAACATTAAAGCCATGTTACCATCCTGCATCCAATTGTCATACCAGAAGTCAACCTGCATACCATCTCCAACCTTCCATTTACTGCCAGAATGGATGTGATGAGCTAACTGCCTGATTTTCCGCCAAATACAGGACCCCGCTTTGGGTGTGGAAGAGTGCCAGATAGAAGACTTTGGAAAGTACCTGGCGGCCATCCAGTTGGCCCAGATCGAATTGGAAGTCATAGCAATCCATCCCAATTGGATGAAGGAAGCTTCATTTTGCTCACTGACACACCTGATGCCCAAACCTCCTTCTTTGGTGGGAAGGGTAACTGTTGTCCAGTTTACCCGGTTCCTCTTTTGCCTAATAGCACCCCCCACCCCCGACCAAAGGAAGTTCCTCATCAAAGCCTCCATTTGTCTTGACACAGACTTTGGAATAGGAAGAGTATTCATTACTTCAGTTACTTTGTTGCTGCTTAACCCAAAGAGGAAGTTAGAGGGGTCTGAATGAGTAGAGGCAGCAATTGAGGAGAAGTGATCCACAACCAGGGTCTGGATCAATTTGTGGTTGTGCACCCAGACACCATCAGAAAGAATTTTATCAATGCGGTTAACAGTTCCTCTAGATTTAGTTGAAGCATGGAAGAAGTCAGTGTTTCTATCTCCCTCTTTCAACCATCTAATTCTAGATTTTTGGCGCCAGTGAGTTTCTTGAAGATGGAGACAATTGTGGAGGGAAGCCTTTGCTTCAGCTAGAGACTAGTGAAGATAAGAGGTAGGGCCAACATTAAGGAGATCTTGGGTCTCAAGGACCAGCTTTTCTGCAACTGTGATCTTGAGCTTGATATCGCCAAACACAAATTTATTCCAGCCTTTTAGAACATGCTTCGGGTTTTTCAGGTTCATAGCTAGATCTTGCTGGGAATTGCATACTGTGTCTTGGTTCCAGGCGCCTGCCACTAGTTTTAGAAAATCTGGGTGGTGGATCCACATTTCTTCAAACTTAAAAGGAGCCATTAGGGCTGGGGGCCTCCTGGTGTGAGAGAGAAACATAGGGCAATGGTCTGAGGAAAATTTGGGAAGGTGAGTAAGCAGGGGATCATTAGAACTAGAAAACCAAAGCTTGTTGAAGAGGGCTCTGTCCAACCTAGCTGCTACATAGCCAGTACCCTTACCGTTGTTGGACCAAGTAAGTTTATTGCCTGAGAAGCCCATGTCCTACAAGCCAGAGGAGAGAACCAACTGCTGGAATTCTAGATTGAGGCGAGACGGTCCAAGGCTATATTTCTCAGAGGCGGAGATGATGGAATTGAAATCTCCTAACACACACCAAGGACTGTTGGTATCAGCCTTAGAGGAGAGGTAGCCCCACAGATTTCTTCTCTGGATGCAGTTTGTGGAGGCATAGATCCCAGAGAGGAAACATGTTGTGGCAGTGGAAGGGAGGGTAAAAGAGATGGTCAAGTATTGAGAAGAGAAGTTAGTAAGAGTAATTCCAAGGTTTGAGTTTGATTTGAAGAAGCACCAAATTGAGGCAGAGGAAAGGGGGTAGTTAGAGAATAAGCCATCATAGCCTAAGTGACAAATTGAGAGATGGAGACAGAATGAATGAGCTGAATGTCCTGCCATGAGGATCGACTATGTTTCATATAAATAGGGGCTGAATTCCTAATTACAATCAATTTACAATCAATCATATTAAATCTAGATCCTAACAATTAGCTGCTCTAATTACAATCAATCATATCAAATCTAGATCCTAACAATTAGCTAACAAACTTAGTATGTACATGAGGCTTTGACTAATGATACATATAATGAATGGGCCTAAATGGGCCTGCGAGTTTGGGCTTGGAACACCAACATTAACACCCCTCCCCTCAAATTGATGCTGATGAGTCAACAAGCATCAATTTGTCAGCCAAGAATTGATGACGTGGTCGAGGAAGTGCTTTGGTAAAAATATCAGCAGTTTGGAGGCTTGAGGAGATGAACGGGAGGGAAATAACATTGCGTAGATATTCGTCCCTGATAAAATGGCAAGCCACCTCGATGTGTTTAGTTCTCTCATGAAATACTGGATTTTCAGTAATCCGAATGGCACTGGTGTTATCCGCATGTAATAGTGTGGGAGATTTTTGAGAAAAGCCCAGTTCCTCAAAAAGACCACAAAGCCATATAATTTCTGAGCATGCGGCAGACATGGCCCGGTATTCTCCCTCAGTTGATGATTTTGAAACTCTGTCTTGTTTCTTCACTTTCCATGAAATAAGTGCATCACCTAAGAATATGCACCAGCCCGTGGTGGACCTACGAGTATCAGGACAACCTGCCCAATCAGCATTAGAATATGCAGACAAGGTCATCGGAGAGCCAACAGGAAAAAATAAGCCTCTGTGAGAAGTGCCAAGAAGATAACGAATAATACGTCGAACGGCTGCTAAATGAAGATGATGGGGCTTGGTCATATACTGACTCATCAAGTTGACTGCATAACTGATGTCAGGCCGAGTAGTAGTCAAATATATAAGACTACCGATAAGCTGACGATAATATGTCAGATCAGAAAGGGGATCACCACTGTCACTATGGAGTTTAAGATTCAGTTCCAGAGGAGTATCCACTGGTGTGGAGTTTGACTAACCTGCGGATTCAATTAAATCCATAGTATACTTTTGTTGATGTAAAATCAACCCCTTCTCAGAGTGATGAACTTCCAATCCCAAAAAATATTGCAGAGGGCCCAGATCTTTCATATGAAAAGACTGATGCAGAGAAAATTGGAGATCTTGTATCGTGGCTGTATCTGTGCCAGTGATGATGATATCGTTTACATAGACGAGAAGAATGGAGATTCCTGTTGATGTGTGATGCAAAAACAATGATGGATCATAAGGACTCTGCTGAAACTGTAGCTTGAGTAAAGCATCTTTGAATTTGTCAAACCATGCTCGTGGTGCTTGTTTTAGTCCATACAATGATCATTTCAGAAGAGCAACTTGATCTTCTGATGGTTTTGGGAAGCCTTGAGGCAGTCGCATGTAAACTTCCTCTTTAAGATCACCATGAAGAAATGCGTTTTTCACATCAAATTGAAAAAGAGGCCAGGATTGAGATGCAGCTATGGCAAGGATGGTGCGAACAGTAGTCATTTTTGCAACTAGCGCAAAAGTTTCTTCGTAGTCAATACCATATTCCTGTCAGTTGCCACAGGCCACAAGCCTAGCTTTGTATCTATCCAAAGTACCATCTGCCTTTAATTTGATAGAGTAACCCATTTACTCCCAATAGGTTTCACCGAAGGTGGACAGGGAACAGTAACCCAAGTTTGGTTCTGCTGTGGAGCACTAAGTTCTTCTTCCATAGCATGTCTCCAGCACTTCTGTTTTGCTGCTTGTGAATAAGAAGTAGGAATGGATACAGAGGATAAAGTAGCAAAATATGGAGAATGAGAGAAGCCGTATCGATCCGGTGGACGAGATATACGAGCAGAACGACGAATAGCAAGTTGAGGTGAAGATGATGCTGGAGCAGGATTCGGGACTGGTTCTTGCAAAAGAGGCAAAGTAGTGGCATTTGTTCTTTGTCGACTAGTATACACCTTGTCCGGATGAAATCGCAAAGGGAAAGGAAGACATTCATCATCAAAGGATGGTACTTTAGAAAAGGAGATTTCTGGAGATGAATCAGGCTAAGACTGAAAAAGGTACTGATGTTAAAAAAAAAACAACATTCCTAGAAATGCGAAGACGCTTGGAGGTGGGGTCATAACAAACAAAATATTTTTGGTGGGAAGCATAACCAAGGAAGGCACATTTTACAGATTGTGCGGATAACTTGGATGGTTCATGTGTGGGAAGATGAACAAAACAAACACAACCAAAAGTATGGAAATTTGTGTATTGTGGTTCAGTTTTGAAAAGAAGAAAATGTGGAGATGTGTTTTGAAGTTTTGGGGAAGGAAGTCGGTTGATGATATGAGTAGCAGTGGTTAAAGCTTCTGGCCAAAATCTAGGTGGAACAGAGGATTCTAATAATAAACATCTGACCATGTCTAGAAGATGACGATTTTTTCGTTCTGCCACACCATTCTGTTTGGGAGTATAGGGACAAGTCCGTTGGGATATAATCCCTCGATCTTGTAAAAATTTCTGAAATTGTTTGGACACATATTCCCCCCCTGAGTCGGTTCGAAGAACCTTAATACATGTTGAAAATTGATTTTGAACATAATTCAAGAATTTTTTAAATACATCAAAGACTTCAGATTTGGCATGTAGAAAATAAATCCATGTAAACCGGCTATAATCATCAAGAAAAGTTACGAAATACTTATACTATGAACGAGAAATAATTGGTGCAACACCCCAAACTACACTATGTATTAAATCAAAACTTTGGGTAGCAGAAGAGACATGTAATGGAAAAGGCAAAGTTTTACTTTTACCCAGCTTACAAGTGGTGCAATCAAGAGCAACATCTGATGATAAAAACTTCATTTTATTAATATGACCAGAATTTAACAAAGATAACAAAATGGTTGAATTGGGATGGCCTAATCTATTGTGCCACAACTGCACATTATTCCTAGAGACAACTGAAAAAGCAAACAAAGACATATCTGCATTTGGTGTTACTATGTGAAGAGGAAACAAACGCCCACACTTAGGCCCCTTCACTATTACCTTCCCCGTCTCCTGATCCTGCACCACACAACCAGAGGAGGAAAAACAAACATTGCAGTTATTATCAACCAATTGACCAACAGAGATTAAATTGGTAGAAAGATTTTTGGAACAAAAAAACGTCATGTAAAGGTAGAGAATGAGAAATATCACCAACAGATGTAATTGGTATAGTGGTACCATTAGCAGCATGGACCTGAATCTGTCCATCATATGGTTTAATTTTGGAAAAGTTTTTGGAGGATGATGTCATATGATTGGAGGCACCAGAATCAAAATACCAGTGAGAGGGAGATTGATTTTTACCAGATATACCAAGAGTGGAAAAGGCCTGGAGAATCATCTGTTTGATCATTTCAGGAGAGACTAGAGCAGCAGAAGCAGGTGCCGAAGAAGATGTGGAAGATGAATCAATAGTGCCAGTAGCAGTAATCGCCTGGTAAACTTTCGGATTTCTATTTTGAGGACGTTTGCGGCATTCATTGATTGAATGTCCAGATGCTTTGCAATAATTGCATATCCGCTGCTTGCACTGATTTGCATAATGGCCGAAAGTTTGACACTTGAAGCACTGCACTTTACTCATATCTCTGTTCGGTTGCATCCCCTTAGAAGAATAAGTAACATTGACTGTTGAGTTCGGTGATTGAAAGGCAGTGGGTACACTATAGGCAACATCAATAGCATCCGGACTAGCTTGGTGGAGCACACCAGATTGCGTCAATTGTCTCTATTCCTCTCGCAGTAATTCATTGAGACAGTCATCCAGTGAAGGAGAAGGGACCCTACTCATGAGATTAGATCTGAGTGATTCATACTGAGGTCTTAATTTCATAAGAAATTGATCCCGATGACTAGTTGCTAGTATTAGTTGCAATTCGGGAAGAGCTTGAGCAGAAATATTGGCATATTTGATTTCATTTAATTTTGTCCACAAATTCTGAAAACCAGAATAATATTCTTGAATGGAAGAAGTCCCTTGCATATAATTTGCAATTTCAAATTCCAACTGATACTGTCTGATAGAATTCCCCTGATGATACACCTTTTGAAGATAGGCCCACATATCTTTGGCAGCTTTGTATGGTTTTAAATTCATGAAAAATTGTGGTTCCATGGACCCAAGAATCCAAGATTTGATCTTAGCATCTTTTGTGTTCCATGACAGAATTTTCTTCTCATCTTCTATTGGTTGCGGATCAGTTCCAGAGATATGGCCCCATAATTCCTTACCCTCTAAGTAAAGTTCCAATTGAACGGACCAAGATGGATAATTTTGTGCCATTAAACTTGATTAAGTTAATTTCAGATTTCTCCATATGTAACAACCAACAGAATGAGCAACAAAAGCTCAAGCCAAGATCTGAGATTGAGATAACCACGTGGGGCCCACAGATATTGGCAGAGAAGAACAGGTATAAACAGAAAATTACTGCAGCAGAAATGAACCACACAGCACAGAACATCACAGTAACAAAAGAAAAAAACACTCCACACGTCCTTGGTCAATAGTGGTCTGGATGACTATCTCCAAATGGATCAAGATCCACAATATTGGACGGCTGTGATGAAATCTTCTTGATAAAACATAAATATCACAAAAAATGATAGATGACCTACCTCTGATGAGTCATAAATCTTGGAAAAATCATCATAAAATAGTAGATCACCAGACGACCAAGATGGGTGATTCCGCTGATATGGTGATTATGATCACAGGTGGGCCACGTCTGAATCTGAGTTGATCAGGACCACGTCTGGATGATCAAAGTGAAAGAAGAAGCTCTGAAAGGCTTCTAGATCCTGGAAGATGACTAACAGAAGCAGCTGATGATGATCACTTGTGGGCCACTCCTGATCTGAGATGATCAGGGATGATCAAAGAAAATCAATGGCTTCCAAAGCTTGGAAGATGACTAGGAGATGATCACAGATGATTGACCATGCTCTGATACCATGACAAATTGAGAGATGGAGACATAATGAATGAGCTGAATGTCCTACCATGAGGATCGACTATGTTTCATATAAATAGGGGCTGAATCCCTAATTACAATCAATTTACAATCAATCATATCAAATCTAGATCCTAACAATTAGCTGCTCTAATTACAATCAATCATATCAAATCTAGATCCTAACAATTAGCTAACAAACTTAGTATGTACATGAGGCTTTGACTAATGATACATATAATGAATGGGCCTAAATGGGCCTGTGAGTTTGGGCTTGGAACACCAACATTAACAGGAGGTCAGCAGAGAGGAAGGAGGGGAGTTTGTCATAGGTTCAGCTATGAAGATGACATCTGGGAATTTAGAGGAAGCCAAGTGGTGGAGGGATCTGATGGTTGGGGAGTTAGATACTCCCCTACAGTTCCAATAGAGGACTTGGATCATTTGGAACTTGTGGAAAGAGAGGGAGGACCATTTGAACTCCTTGTTGATGGCCTTGAATTGGAGACAATATTTTTTGGCAAAATTAGCGAAAGGTCCCTATAAGTCTATGTTTTTAGCCTCCAGTCCAAGGAAAAACTTTATAAGGTCTCTGGTCCACTCAGCTAGACTTTTTCCAGCCTTAGGTCCCTGTGCACACATGTTTTCATTCTTCAAGACTAAAATACCCCTGTAACTGACGCATCATGGAATGAAGTGGTCCTCAACCTGTAACGCTTTTTCAGCAACGTGTTACGATTATGTAGCCTCGGATTGCTCTTCACGTGAACGGCCCGGATCTAGCGCCACGTGGAGGGTTAGACATTAAAAGAAAAAAAAACAGTAGAAGAGAAGGAAAGGAAAGGGATGGAGATATCGTCTTCCATAGGAGAGGAGTGAAGCGAGGGAGGGGTTGGTTGAGGACGACCAGAGTGTACGTTAGAGCGGGGCTGGAGTTGGATGGAATGGAAGGGAGGAGAAAGCTTGAGGCGTGGGACATCGGGTCTATTGCTAAACTGCGCCAAAATCTTCCTGCTCTCCCTGCTCTTCTCTCTTCTGTCTCCTCTACGGTGGTCTTATATATAGAAATAAGAAAATGAAGAGGATTCATTGACCAGAAGAGGGGGTGGTTTGGTTAGGTATAATTGAGATTAGTCATGTTTTGTTTGAAAGGTCAAAGCTTTGGCGGTGGGTATTAGTGCGAGCCACTATTTTTTGAGTGGGATTCGCATTTGTGAATTTAAGATGTGACTGGAGATTTTAATTGTTCACCTTCCCCTTGAGTTTATAGAAATTAGGAAAAGGCCCTGATTATTTTATAAACTCAATTCATCACCTATGCTACAGAAGTTGGAGTTTTGTGTCAGTTCAGGTCAGGTCAGGTTGATTTTTTATCAAATTTATCTGAGTTTCTGTCAAATTTATCTGAGTTCTGTGAAATTTATCTGAATTTCTGTCAAATTTATCTGAGTTCTGAAATAAATTTATCTGAACAGAACTCAGATAAATTTCACAACAATTCAGATAAGTTTGTCAAAACCTCAGATAAACTATACAAAAACTCAGATAAATTTCTTTTTCAGTAAAACCTGCAACTAAGCCCTTCTATCTCCTCTCCCTCACCAATCCTCACTCTCTATCCTACAATCTCCCGCTTGGCACAAATGCCACTTGGTATCAGAGCTTGATACCGTGCGTTTCAACGGTTTGGATCACGAAGTCACGATTTAGATCGAATTAGATCGAAGACTTTTGTAGGGCAGATGGCCCTTCGTTTTTATTTTCTGCAACTCGTTGGAAGGAAGAGGATGACTGGCATTTTCTTGTTGGGCACATAAATCGTGAGTACATCATCAGTAAGGGAGAAGTCTTCCCATTTACTTCTTTGTGTTGCCTCGAGTTCCGCACGCCAACAGGAAAAGCACCAAAGAGAACACGCCTTGTTTTCTTTTGTATTTTTCTCATCACGTCTCGAGTTCCGCGCGTCATCAGGATAAAGATGAAGACTAACCCACGTGCTGCTGTTTCCTTGTTCTCTTGGGACGCGTGCCAGAAAGGAACAAACGGCTGATGCAAGTGTGTAACGGTTTGGGTTACTTAAAGATGGGGCAAATTGGTCATTTTAGGTATGAATAAGTGTGAGAGGGACCTTTGGCTGCATGACTTTTTTTTGTGGACCTAAGGCAATAAAGTGACATGTTCAGGGACCTGTCGTCGCCGAATGCCCCTTTTAACCTTTGGTTCTAACTTTTTTTTTTCTTAGAGGAATGGGTGAGGTCCATTTCCAAGGAAATGCTTGGGTGTTGAGAGTTGGCAGGGGTCTGGACAGGTTCTTTACCTTTACCAGAATTCCTTGAGAGGGTAAAGGAAAAGGGGTCAATAAGGGTACAGTTTTCCAGGATGGAAAATAGATTAGAAGTATCAAGAGTTGGTGCTGGGATTTTGTCCATAATTTCCAACATTAAGTCTTGGGGGAGGTCCTCAAAGCAGGTGTTAGATGTAGTGTTATTTCCGGAAGCATGTGGCGGAGATGGGGAGCAGTTAGGGACTAGAGAGGAGCTAGCTGTTAGAGGCTAGCAAGGGTGGTTCTGGGGTCATCTGGGAATTTGCTGGAGCCATGGTCACTGAAGTCAAGAGCATAGAAGCAGTTTCACAGGTGGGTGGTTCTGTAGGGAGAGAGTTGTCAAGGGAACTGGCAGGGGAGGCAGTTTGGGGAGCTAGTTGTAACTCTGGAGATTGAGGGAGGTCCTGGAGGGAGTTGGCAAGGCAAGCAGTTCGGGGAACTGGCTGTATGGGGGATTTTCCTAGGATTCCTGCACTTGATGAGTGAACTGGCATGTGAGAAGGAGGAGAGGGAGGCTTTGGACCAGACTTAGAAAAATTCTCTGAGTGTCCTGTATATAAGCATTTTGAGCAGGGGGATTTTCATAGGAAATTGAGATAAGGAATTCTGATTCACCTTTTAAGTCTACTTTGATCTCTGAGGGTTTTGCTCCAGAGAGGTCTAGACAAACCTGAATCCTGGCAAAAGTAATGATTTTTTGGGAGTCATCTAATCTAGGGGGGAGGGGGGGGGGGGGGGAGCCAATGGAGCTGGCTATGGTTAACAGGATGTTGGAACTCCAGCAATTGTAGGGAATCCCATGGATTCGGATCCAAACAGGGTGCAGGGAGGGCCAGGCAGAGAGGTCTTGACCAGGCGACCAAGGTAAGATTTGGGATTTTTGATTTTGCACGAGAATAGGACCTTTTGTTAGGGCAATATCTCTATCTTCCTTTGTGGCAAACCTAAACAAGAAAAAGCCTTTATATGTGAATGAAAGTAGGCAAGGCTTAAAGAGATTCCACTTAGAATTTGCCTGGGCAGTTAGCCATTCAACTGTAGGTCTCTGCCCAAAAAATTCCCAATGGCTGCATTCAAGAACGAGGATTTACTGGGTTCAATAAAGGAGGAAGGGATTTTCATTGTAAGTTGACCATCAATGAGGGAGGATGGTGGGTAATTCGAAGGGGGAAAAATTCTAGATTGAGGCAAGACGGTCTAAGGCTATATTTCTCAGAGGCGGAGATGATGGAATTGCTTCTTACTTTCTACCCAACTCTATCACATATAGTGAAATAAATCACGTTTATAGTGAATATAAATCACATATAGTGAAAACAAATTACATTTAACGAAAATAGTAAATCACATCTTTCGAATTGTGATTCTCAAATCTAACGTCTTCTCACTGTGTCCTTACAATTCGAAGGATTTTAAAATTTTATCCTTAATTGTTTCACTTTGCTCTGATACCATATAATAAGTATGTCACGACCCGAGCCCAAGATAAAAATTTAAATCAAGTTAACCCCGAATCGCGACCATACTTACTCCCGTGAACTTTAAACATAAAATTCACAAGGGATATCAATTACACATTATGCGGAACATAATCAAATTTACATTGCTAAACAAAACTCTATTCACAATATGAACAATACTAAAACGCTCTCTTATTTTGCATCCAAATACAGTTACCATTCACCAATATTACATTTTTTCATTCTTACTCAACTAGTCCTTCTGAAGAACTAGATTAGTCATTTCCATTGGTACTGTGACCACTAAAGGACCCGCAATAGCAGTTATGCCTGTAATGTCATCAATAACACTATGAATTTGACAATTCAGCAATATATAAACAGTTACATGATTATACATGCTAATCATATATGTAAATTATTTAGCTTCAATAATAAATAATATAATTACAAATCAAAATCAATATTAAATAGTACAATTATAATTCCATTCAAATTCAATGAGAGACTTTATAATTTGGCAGACTACCATAGCATTTCCAAAACAATTTATATATTCCTAAAAAGGAAGAAGTATAAATTCCCCGGCACAGGACTGAAGGACGCACCATTCATCACTGAGGCCTCAAGGACTTGTCAAATAAATGGAGTCTACTCAGTGTCTTAATCAGAGACCACTGGCATCACCACAGAGTTCCGGAACACTCCCAAATAATCTGCTGTAGCAGATAGAAATCACTATGTAGTGCCAGACTCAATATACAACACAATTCATTTCATTTAATCTCTGTTTAATTATAAATAAACGGACTTAATTCAATATACAAATGTCAATTTACAATAATTTACACTTCATTTTGAATATGATTTATCATATAATGTTTTTTTTAAGACAATAAAGAACATATATTTGACAATTCCATTCAATTAAACAATACCATCCAATTGGGTGTAATCCTCAGTTATTTAATGTACTTGTGTTATTCTCGATGAACATCACAGTTATATATATAATTTGTACATTAAAGTCCCCTTAACTATCACCTATGGAGGTATAAACAATATGAACAGCCTTGATTAAATCAATAGGCTTTATTTATTAAAATTCATAAATTAATTCTAAAAATTACTGACTGTCGGTCAGCTCGTCGGTTAACCGACACTTGTCGGTTCAGTATTCGGTCAGGTCTCGGTTTGAAAACCAGAGACACATTTTCTCCATTTTTATACTGTCGGTCAGGTCGTTGGTCAGCTTGTCGGCTGACCGACACTGCCTAGAATTTTCTACATAATTCATCTCAGAATTCTGTTTTCTCCATTTCAGCTCCAACCTACACAAAATACTTGGAACCTCCTATTCCCTTCTCAAATAGCAGTTATACAAGAAGAATAACACTTCTATTCCATTTCTATCATTCATAAAATGGGTTCAAGAACCTAATTCTTACAATATTGAATAAGACCCATATCAATTAACATATTAATCATAAATAACCATTTATACTTGCCTTTCCTTGATGCTAATACAAAAACCCCTTTGTTATCTTAAGGTTTGAGATGAAATTCACCCAAACAAAACCTTGTTGCTCACCAAGAGAAAATTACAGTTTCTCTTAACTTCAACTCTAAAAACACTTGAAGAAGATGATGGATGAAGTTCTGAACTTCCTTGGCTTAAGCCTCACTAGTGCAGCTCGTGTCCCAGAAAGAACCTGCAAGAAGAAGAAACGAAGATGGGGAAGAGCTGAAGCTGCTGCTGGCAAAGGATCCTTGAATCCCACTCATCTCTCCAGCTGCTGTCTTCACTTAAGCCTGGTAATAATGCATTTTTGCACTTCAAACCTCATTTATTAACTTAATTCCATTTTGAGTCAAACAAAAACTCATATGACTCATCTTAAGCCAAAAGAAAATGCGTATAGTATGAACTTTGATGTACTCGTCGAGATACACATGATGGTATCAAGTTTCATCAAATTCGATGAAATACGTATAAATTCGTATTTACATAAAAGTCCTCCATTTCACTCACTAGTTTGAATCCACAACTCAACTTAATCAACTTAATGTCTACCAAATCATCTCATTATACTGAATTCAATCTTATAAAATTAATCTAACTCCTCTTTATCATTAATCACTTTTAAATCTACTAATCATGCTTAATCCACAATAATCTCGATTAATTAGAGTTAATCATAATTAACTCGGGACGAGATGTAACACCTCTTGTTAGCGCTGAGGAGTGGGCTTCAACAAGGGAGAGTATTAAAAATATTTATGTTATCTATACTATGGCATCGGATGTTTTGGTGGGACTAATTAACTAATGAAGCTGAATATGGTATCAAAGCCAATTGGTTGTGACTTTAAATCCCAAGAAAAATGATTTAGGATTGAAGTGTGCGTGTCACCAAAAGTGCACCAATTATATTTCTATTATTTCTTCCTCTTTTTCATGGGTTGCAAAAGTTGACTTCAAAGTTATTCTATGTTAGTTTCCTTGTTCTCTTATTTTTATCTGCAGGAAATACACTGTCCCTTGTTCAACAGATCCCTTTATTTAGTCCTCAGCGTGGAGCGTCTTACCCTACTAACAGGGTTACAAAAATATGAACTCCCAGGGGTAGCCTTTTTGTTGAGGAATTCACCTAATCTTGAGACTCTCGTAATAAATCTGGTCACCACCACATGTATTTATGTAAGTAGTACCTTTCAAAAAAACTATAGTTAATTGTCTCTTTTTTTTCACTGTTGGCAATTGTCATTGTCCATTTGCATCTCAATTTAAGCTCCCTATTTGCAGTTTGTTTTTAGAGGTAGGGTAGGCGAAATCCCTGCACAAACTCAACCCATAAACAACCTAAATTTGACGGATCCGGATCCCCTATTTCGTCTAAACTGGAAAACTCTCTTTGGACGAATTAGGAGGTGACACGCACGGGGGCGGAGGAGAGAGACCCTATTTCTCTTTCCCCCCCCCCCCGCGTGTCGCCCCATGAGTCATCCAAACCAGGGACCCTGTTTGGACGAAACAGGGGATCCGTTTCCAAATTTGACACGTATAACCTAACGCGTATCCTACACAAATCAGTCACAGGTAAAATAAATTTGACCCGTAGTATAATAAGCTGGGTTAGGGTTGACCCACATAATTGGCATAACCCATTTAAATGGGCGGGGTCAGAGTCTACCCGCATATTCTAAATTAATTTAAGTAGTTTGGCAGTTTAATAATTTTTTAACTATGATCATTTTTTAAAAATTCTTTTGCTTATAACTAAACTCAAATGTAATAAATTGGGCTTCTTCCAAACTTCTACAAATTGGGTTAGCTAAGGTTGGGTTAAATGAGTAGACCCAAGTTAAATGAAAGTTGTGGGCGCCATATAAGCCTGACCCAGATTGGGTGCAGGTTTGGGCCATCTGACTTATTTTAAAAACGGGTCGAATACGAGTTGAACTTCACCCTGTAGACAACCCACGTCAAACGAGACACGATTCAATCTGACTATTTTGCAATCTCTGTTCTGAATTCTGATGGTGTTTATATCTTGACCAAAAATGGAAAATCTAAAGTCTAAATAATCTCCATTTTCAGGAGGGTTCGTACTGTCCGGTCCAATTATATCCTTTTGATGAAAGAGAATACTGGGCGAAGCGACCATCCACATTCGCATCTTTGACATATAGCCTCAAGACTGTAGAGATTACCGGCTTTATGGGAGAAGAAAGCGAATCATCAGATGACGTTACAGAGTTTTTTGAGAAACAAGAGTACAAATTAAACTTCATTAGATTTTTGCTAGAGAAGGGTAAGGTTTTAGAGAAGATGACAATTCGTTTGTCTGAGAAACCCCGTTTTGTTGAGGAGAAAGAATGGCGAAAGATGGTGCGCAAAGTATGTAGAAAGGTGAAGGCTATGGATAGAGTGAGTTCTGGTGCAAAGGTAATCTTCTCAATCTAGATAGTAGAGCAATGGAGTCCTTTCTTTGTTTCAGATTTTTAGTACTCTTAGTTTAATTTCCTGGATATAACAGTAAAAATTATCTTATGTTTTGGATGGATAATTTAAGTAATGCCTGTTGAATCTTACAGTAGGACATATTTTATTTTCTGTTAAGTGTCTGACTGTATTTGGGAAATAAAGTTTACAGGGAATTAAACATAATTACTCCTTGTCTTTTATATTTTTTATTATTAAGTTTTGTACATGGAGCACACAGATGCACATGCAGATGATACAGGCTGATCATTCAGCAGACTCCCTTCCCTTGATGAATCATTGCATAGATATTCTATAGGTCAGCTGGAATTATGTTGACCATTCTTGCAATGAGGAAATTTGACATGAGCATGCATTTTTACTTTAAGGGGTATGGGAATATATATATGTTTTGATTCATCATGTCCAGATACTTTAAAATGGGGAATGAATTGTAACATATATGATACTTCACTTTTTATATGGAAAATTTCTGTTCTTTTCATAGTCATTATGTGTCCATGCCATATCCTGGCATCACAGGTTATGACAAGGAGGAATGAAAATATTTTGCAAGCTTTATGGCTTAACTTTCTTATGGTTTGGGATTTAGTTTCTTAAAGTTGTATGCATTGTGTAAGAATGATATAGTATTATAGTATGAGTACTGAAGGTAGTTGTTCTTGCGAGGAAAACACACTACATATGCTGACCCTAGATTGATGTTTAAGATGTGGTGATGATAATATATGCGGTCAAGCTTGGTTGTTCTTATGAGGAGAATGCATAAACCTAATCTGGATTGATCAGAGCAAAGATAATGATATGATCATATAAATGACCTTAGTGTATTTAGGGGTGCACGGATCTGTTGGAATCATTACTTTTAATATTCCAATAAGAAGATCAACAAAATCTCCTTGGGAATTCGAAAGTCATTTTGGAAAGTCTAAAGGTCATTTAGAAAACTAATTAAACATGATGGGATTTTATTGTTGCCATTTTACATGTAAATTAAAGTCATGTCCTTTGAAAATGTCCTTTAGTAGACTGTATAATAAGGTTGTGTTGTAGTGTGTGTGAAGCAAGAAGTGTGTGGTGAAGGCTGTCGAAGTGTTTTGATGTGAGAAATCTCTTGTTATCTTTAAGGTTTGAATTATATATACGAGTGTTTTATCCATTTAATTGGGTTTGTATGGCCCTTTGGTTGTACAACCCCACATACACAAGTACATACACTCCACACCTTCATATTTCTACAAATTGGTATCAGAGCATTTATTTAAAGTGGTATTGGATCATGTTTTCTATCCGATGCGCGAGGTGGCATAGGAGGGGCATAGAAAGGATTCCAGATGGACATGCAATGGAGAGAACCGTTTAGTCTTAAAAGGTGATTTTAGGCCATCTAGTCTCCATGAAGCCCTTCCATTGAAATGCTGGGAGTTCGTTGTGGGCCCCACAGGGTGGGCCTTACCAACAATGAGATGGGCTCTTTACAATGTTCATTCCTGGTCATGAAGCGTTTATCCGCCTCTTGCATTATATATAATTTTTTTTATTATTGTTTTATGTTAGGGGTAAACATGCAGTATACATAAGATACCTATTGTTGAGTTGCATGTAATAACCAGAAACTAGCTGACTTCTGGTCTTCTTTCTTTCTTCTACACCCCTAGGTCACATTGACCTTGGACGGCTATCAGATTAATGGCCCAACCAAAGCCCAACCTATTTATTTGAGTAAAAAAATATATCAATATCATGAAACCTAAGCATGTTTGTGTAATGTCAGGAAAACTGATTTTATAGACATTTCCCATTCCATTGATTTCTTTTCCCTAACCTCCCTTATTGGAACACTTTTCCCGGAATCGCAAAGAATTTAACTCAGTTTTTGAAAAGCAGCCACACCAATTACGAAAAATTATTTTTAAAAAAGTTTCCAACTTTTGCTAACCTTTTCTATGCAAAATGAAGCTGCACAAATGCAACCTAAATTCTTAAGTCGAATTTGGGATTGAGTTGATCCGTTGAGTAGTATTTATGGTCCATTTCAAACCTGACCCTTTATTTAGTCACAGGTTAAAAATATCAGCCTGAACCCAAATTGCTATAGGTCACTGTCAACTGAGTCAGCTGATCATTTTATTGCTTGCCTTCCCTAGTATATATGCTGATTTGATTATTAATGATTTGCTAGGAAATTTTACTCACCATTCATGGTTAGATCTCTGAGTGTCAGCACAAGTCAGGCCCAGCGCAGGCCATTAGCAAACTTTATAAATTCCTTTTTGCTAAAAAACTTACACCAGGGTAGGTTGGACCTTTAAACATACATACCCAAGTTCCAGGCCTGGTTAACAATGGGAACAAAATAGGCCCATCTCCATCCCACGGGCCAAAAAATTACAGACAATCATGTGGGCCAGGTTCAGGCTGGCTCATCCAAATAGCAGCCCTAACATTGAGGGGAAGGATTCAGCCCCCAGCTGAGCCTCTGAGGGTTAAATTGATCTCTAATATTAAGAGCTGGAAACCTGACCGCATTGCTGTAGCCAAAGTCTAACTATGGATTTCTTAGACTATATGCTCCAGTGATGAAGTTGTAAGGGAGTGAATCATATTTTTTTCATGTAATCAATCTCAATGTGGGCCCAACAATTTTTAGTTCAAAATTTGGTGCACATCCAGCACAAGTGGATCTCTCTCCCTTGAGCTGTCTGGATTTTATAATTGGGCTTCTTTTATATATTTATAGAACTATATAAGATAAACTTCGATTTCATTGAACATACAAGGATGGAATCATGATTTACCCACAGTGAACGTGATTAGATCAATCATGGTCTGCCATGTCCCCGTAGGCAACCCCTGCCTTGAATGGGGCAGGATGCCCACAGTGATGTGGTGGACCGTGATAGGTCCACTCACGATCGCCGCGAGGTAATAGGCACAATTGACGTGGACAGTCAATGTGGGGCCATCATAGCAACATGATTAGAAATGGAAAGGCTAATATTCAAATTCAGACTTCGTAAAATCTTGGGCACCACATTCTACCCTTGGGGTCCATCAAATCAATGTCATAAATCTCACATCTAATTGCGGGTTCGAAACTGCACTATCATACTGGGGCCACAGGGGATTCACCCGGCTCCCCTTGGGCCCGTAAGAATTATTCCAACCCAAAGGGCTGGTACACCCTTCATTAAAAAGAAAAAATGTGCAGAAATCCAATCCAGGGCATGTTATGCTTACAGTGCCCATTTAAGTAAATGTCTCACAAATCTCATATACTGTGGGGCTGATCTAACTATGTAGATGTCTCACAAATCTCATATACTGTACGGGGCTGATCTAACTACGTAGAAAGTCCAATGCAATGTCATATCTTATAGAGCCCACCCGAACAAACGTTATAAATCTCATATATTGGGATCCCTCTAACCAAATGTCATCAATATCGTATAATGTTGATATAAATATATTAGATATTTCATTAATATCACATTACTAGAATACATTATAAATGTCACTATTATATAAATGACATATTAATGACTTATAATATCACGTATATATAAACTTTACTTTATATATTAATATTGATATTATGAATAATATTAAATCGGTCACTTCGTGCAAATTTGCCAAAGGTTAGGTCAGTCTCCAGTTTAGACCCTCGCAAGACCCTCCTTCCGCGGATCCGCACTGGGTGACCTTTTTGTATTATGAAGAATAAATTAAAATAACATATGATATTACATTAATTATAAAGGATTTTACTGAAAAAATCTGAAATTTGGACATTCCTCCAAAAGGGTCTCCAAATATAGTGTACTATTAACGAGGTCCGTCAGACCTTTTTTTTTCAACTTTGATAGAAGCGCGACGCTAGCGTCGCTCGTGTCTGACGAGGGCAACGCTAGCGTCACTCGTTGGAGCATCTCCTAATGTCTAATGTCGCTCGTATCTGACGAGGGAGACGCTAGCATCGCTCGTCAGAGCATCTCCAAATGTCTTCTTATTCCTCTCCTCCTATTTCTCCATCTCCCCCACTGAGGATGATTTTAGATATGAGAAAGATACTAGAAGCGAAGACCATCTTGGGCCAATTGAAGAGACATGTGCCTTTTCTCTTGTACCTATAAATATTGATCTAATATTTAGCTGATAGACATGTGCTTTATCTCTTGTACAATATCTGGACAAAGAGAAATAAGGGCGGGAGAAAATTATAGTAAATTGTCTTGTTTTCATTATATGTTGGTTTGTAAATCATTCAATTTGCTAATTTGAGTGATTAATTACTGCTTGATTTATTGTACATTCCATAGAATATGTATTCTAAGCATTTGATCGATCTTAAGCTTTAGAGGCACAATTTATACAAACCAAAGGCCATGCTAAGCCCTATCCATCATGTTACCGCTCAACACAATTTACAGCATTCTACCAATGAAAACTCAGAATTCCAAACCTTGAATCACACCAAAACATATACAAATGCACTTAAAGAGAAAGGATAGACTCAACAATAATAGTTGTACTACTGACCAAAAAATAACCAATGTACCTCTCCCCTGAGATCCATTGGCACTCCTCCACAAACAAGACACTCCAACTCTTTTTTCCACAAAAATGGCCGCCTCGAGAGAGGCTCCATCTCTCAATGGGTTTGGCAATGTGAAGGCATCTGCATTCTCATTGGATACTTCTTGGACTGAATCCAATTTATTAGCATCATAAGACTCTTCCTCATATTCATATTTTGTAACGGGTCTCGTCTCCTCAATTGGCCAAAGATGGTCTCTGCTTCTAGTATCTTTCTCATATCTAAAATCATCCTCAGTGGGAGAGATGGAGAAATAGGAGGAGGAGAGGAAGAAGAAGACATTTGGAAATGCTCTGACGAGCGACGCTAGCATCTACCTTGTCAGATACGAGCGACGCTAGACATTAGGAGATGCTCTGAAGAGCGATGCTAGCGTCGCCCTCGTCAGACACGAGCGACGCTAGCATCGCTTCTATCAAAGTTGAAAAAAAAAGGCCTGAAGGACCTCGTTAGTAGTACACAATATTTGGAGACCCTTTTCGTGGAATGTCCAAATTTCAGGATTTTTCCCGTAAAATCCTCTTAATTATATATATACTGATATGAAACTTTAATATTATATTGATGCAAGAATAATATTAACATATAGACCTGGAAAAGCCTACATATATAAATTTCATATTTTTGTGTGTGTGTATTTGGTAATATTATCACTTGTCTGAACTTTAACATATATTACATCTTTTCTTTTACAAGCCTTTTTAATCTGCAAACATCAATGTTAATATTATTACATTAGAATTAATATATACTAATATTATTGGGGAATTAATTAGGGAAAAGACACACAATAAATCAATAACCACAAACAAGCCACAACACGAGATTTACGTGGTTCGGCAATTGCCTACATCCAAGGGCTATGAGCGTTCCGCTCGATTTTACTATGCAGTAAATTGGGCAACTCGTTACAAGGATTCCAATTCCGCTCGATTTTGTGGTATTATAAAGAAGAAGAATGACGGACCCATTTTCTCTTTTATTAATCTTTTTTAAATTGCATAGATATGATCAATGCATGTCGTTATTTATTTTCAATCTTTGCTCATATTGAAATCTAATTCGCTTAAAATCAATGTCTATTTGCTTTGTATTATTACATAATTGTTTAGCTCAATCGGAGTTTTAGCCATTCTGGATAAAGAGATATAATTTTATTTTTTTATTTTGATTATTATTATTCATGTCAGAAAAACCCGATTGAAAAATTTTATTATGAAAACTAGTGGAACCATACTTTTTAATGGTTTAGATTTTAGATATGGGATACTCTCTCACTCTCTCTCTCTCTCTCTCTCTCTCTCTCTCTCTCTCTCTCTCTCTCTCTCTCTCTCTCTCTCTCTCTCTCTTCTTTTTTTTAGTTTTAAATAATAAAATTTTAAATTGTAACTTACAAGTTACATGCATAAGAAAGGACCAGTACCCACCTTGAGATTGTAGAAAAAATCAATACTGAAACAATAATTGGTGATTTCAACTCAATGAAAGAACATTGAGTACAACTTCAACAATTTGGTTGTTACGTATTTTATTATTAAATTATATATATTTTTTAATTTTTTTTCTTTGCCCCCCCCCCCCCCCCCCCCCTGCCACAAAAAAAAAAAAAAAAAAAAAAAAAAAAAAAAAAAACAATGGTTCCTCCCCAGCTTAGCCTACTCTCTCCCCAAAACTCTCTCCCCCAATAGGTTTAAATCTTGCTCTCACATCTACCCCCTTCCATGGTTGGGAACCACGGCAGAGAGCTCTCACGTCTCTCGCTTTCTCTCGGAGTCTAGGGTTATCGATTACCTCAATATATAATCTCTGGGTTCTTGGCCCCCAAGAAAGCCTCTGTACAATGACCAAAATACTCCTGACCTTGAACCTGGTCATTGGTTAACCCAATGAACCAATCCGGTCAAACCGGAATACAAGACATAAACCCAACAAATATTTCATTCCCATATTGGCATAATGTAATATTTGGTTTGATATATATACACAAACTAGCAACAAACGTCCGTGCTAAGCCCAGGCCAAAAATAAAAAATATATTAGAAATTTAAGAATTATTTTAAAATATTATTAAGATCAAATCAGTCTAAAAGAAAGAAATTTAATATCTTTGAATATTACAATCTTTTAACATGTAATGAAAATAAATATAAAATGAGAAGTAAACTTACATAACATAATGACCTCTTGAATTTAAAGGCATTGACCATTACACAAGTATATGTGTGTCTATATAATGGTAGCTCTCCTAAGCTAAAGCTTAGTTTAAGGTAAGCTCAAGTTTGTGGTGGGGCCCACATGGGAGTGGTGGTGGGGGGATTTCAAGGACACACTGGACCCTTCTCTTTGTAAAAAATTAGTCTCAACCGTGGTTTCTACCATCTCCATCTAGCCCCAAAAGTTTAATGATCAACAATTCATTTGTATCGGTACACAGTCGATCCAACGGTCCAATAAATCCGGATCTGATCAAAAGCTAGTGGACATATACAATTTAGGGAGGTCGTGTGTTTGGTCCATTTGGATGGACCAATGGTGGGCCCCACAAGCGTAAGCTTACAGAATTAAATGGAGAGGTATGGTGCCCGGGCTCAAAAAATATAATGAAATATGTGATTCTTTTCTGTGATATTATCGGAAAAGAACATATTTTATAGAAATAAATAAGTAGTTTATATTTATTATATATAACTTTAATAAAAAAAAGAAAAAAATAACGATGTAACATCTAACGGTGGGCCTCATATCCTAATTCCTTCATGGTGTGTCCAATTGGACAGTGGGACCTTGCTGATGTGTTATTCCAAGGATCCTTAGTGGGGTCACATGATGTAACATCTAAAGATATACCCATATACAAATTTCTAAAGCTGTGTCCAATTGAATATTTGGTCAGTAGGCCCTTATTGATGTGGTGTTCCAAGGAGCATTGGTGGGGTCACATGATGTAATATTTAAAAGTGGGCCTTTTATCCTAATTCATTAAGGTGCATCATGATGTGTTTAAGGTGGCCTTGTCTACAACAATTATTAAAGGCAGGTCTCATATCAACCCTTATATTATTTCATGTATATATAATTAGAAATGAAATGTATTTTTAATATGCATTTTAATAACAAATATAATTGATCATTAGAGTCCATTATTTTCTATTCGTTGAACGTTGAATTCCACCTTGTAATTAACGGTCTAGATCATGAAACTAGTGGTCTTGATACAACTCCATATTGGTTGGTCCCTTTTGTTGGGTGTTGCATCATCCGTGCCGTTGGTTTGATGGGCCAAGTTGGATGGTGGTGCCTTTTGAAGTTGTCTATCAATCGGGAGATCAAAGTGGTCCCCACAAATCCATCTGTTGTTTCAATCAATCCGTTGTTTCTACTTTATGTGGATGATTGATCTATTCTCAGATCATGATAATTTAGTCCCGTCCATTCTCTTTGACTGCCAACACCATGAAAGTGGGCCCCACATACCTCTATTAAATGGAGTTGATTCTAATCTTTTAAGGAAAATGAGATAAGGTTTACTTTAAAATGGGGGTGATCGAGATTTTAGGGAGAACAAATCCAAGGAGTTTTGTTGCTAGAAATAGTAGTGTGATGTAGATTTAAAGGATTAGATTTAAGAATATAACTATTCCTAGGATTAAGGGAGGGGATTTGAGGAGATTTGTTTGGATTGAGATTTTGAGGGAGGAGACTTGTTTGGAAGGAGTGTAGTGGCCCACATTAAACCCAAAGCCGTATTTTTCTGAAAGGAGAGACTTTTAGGGATGATGTGGCACCACTCACAGCCCACATATTCCTTTGCTTTAATATATATAACTAGCAACAAATGCCCGTACTTAGCCCGGGCCCAAAAAGATAAATATATTAAAAATTAGAAACACATATGAAAAGGATAAATATTCGAAAAATGAGTATATAATAATTTGAAATGACTTGTGTTTTTAATATGCACTCTAATAGCAAATATACCAAAATTATTCTCAAGAACACTTTATTTTCTGCGGGATCACTGAAAATGAGTGATATGCAGCTTAGACCGGGCCCAAAAGTGAGAATATATTTAGAATTAAAGTAAGATAAAAGATCTTATTTAATTGAAATAAATATATAGTATCATATAGACACCGTTGCACAAGTATAGTTGCACATAACTGTCATACCATGATAATGTAATATGAAAGAATATATAAACTAAAAGTTTATGAAATAATTAGAGTTTTTAAAGAATTAGAAGATTCTGCAATTCATCCACTTGTATCAGCGTTAGTTACTGAGGTTGTCACTTTACTTTCCAATTGACCAGGTGCATTACTTGTCCCAATGGCTGAAGTGTTGATTTTATCTTTCATCTTCAATGCTGTTGACACAAGTGAAAATACGTTAGTGAAATGAAACAATTTCTTAAAATAATAAATCTTAGGAAAATAAAATTGTAAAAGGCTCACAATGTTCTATTTCTGATAGTAAGAACTTTTCCTCATGATTTGTGTTTATGAGTTCTATTTTTTTAAATGGAACTCCACCATCCAAAATAGACTTGCTCATGTTCTATCCTATCTTGAGATGGAACAAGTATTCCTGCCATAGTGCTATATGAATTTGAGGTGCAAAATGGGTGTACCAATCATCCTGCAAAATGTGATAAAAATAAATTTACAAGAAAAAGAATTAGATAACTGAGATTTAGATATATTGTATATGATATGAGCATATTAAAAATCGTAGAAAGAAACAAACATTGCGTCATTACCTTCGCTGCATTTTCTTCAAAATTCTCTTCTGATGTATTCAAGAATTTCTTAACGACACTGTCTTGAAACAAAAAAGTTGCACTTCCAGTGTGATCCATTGCCGTTATTGTTGCAATGTATCTACAGTTATAAAAGTTAAAAATTATAACTTTAAATGAATATATTTAATTTATAAATCTAACATATTACATGAAATTTGTGCATTATTAATAACTTACCTTATTTTGTTTGTTCACGTGGGGAAAGTGCAATGATTTCATTGACCATTATTTACACGTGGATCGGTTTTTTTTATCACACCTACTACAAGATATGAATGATAATGGTCTATCCATGTGCAACATTGCGACGGTAGCTTTGATGGCAACATATTTCATCTATAAATAGGCAGGATAAAATTTATAAATTTATTGCGTACAATACAAATATAAATAAAAAACGCACATAATAATAATACGTAACTTACTTCAGTTACTCCATTCTCCAGTATTGAAACTAAATCTTCCAATAAAATTTTGTTATTCAATGAATCACCACTGTGGCCTTCATTCCTGTATTTAAAATTTCAAACACATATTGGAATGATGTGCTTTATCATTTAATTTATTAAATTTGAAAAGATTATAATTTTACTACTTTAATAAAGAATTTGCCTTTGGAATATTTGGGTTGATCATTATCCTGATAGCGAATGATGTGCTTAGATAAATATTTCCTGCACTTACTTTTAACATTAATATTAAACCATATGTTTGAATTAATAGAAGAAAGTTTAATTAATTACCATTGAATTCCTTAACTACGATTAATGTACTCAAGATGACTCTTCCAACATTTGATGTTAAAGAATAAAAGTGGTATGATGCCAAATCTCCCCAAAATGTTAGATTCAGTTTTTTCAAACTACAAGAATAGAGGAGAAAATGAGAAATTAGTATATTCATCAAATAGAAGATTTAAAATAATATCGTAGGTTGTAAATAAAAATACCTTTCATCATATAACGTAACAAATAAACTGTATTTGTTCCTGTAATTATCTCTGCATCTATTACCTTGTGTCTCAATTCCTTGATAATAAGCCTCATTCATTCCTTTGCATAACCCAATAGACTGATTTATATTGCGAATCAGCATTATCGGAATTCCAATTTTGAGGTTCAGATGGTGATTTGGCAATCCACTGACATTTAATGTATTAAGGAATTCTGTAGTGTACAAGATTCTTGATTACTTTTATTGCTATTAGACTCCACCATTGTATCAGCGCTTAAATATGTTTGCCCTTGTATAGGAATCATTGAGAGAACAACCCCATTAATCTTGTCAACATAATCATTCAATGGTGTTAAAATGGCTCTACCCCTCAGATAAGATGGATCTTTATAATTCTTATATATGTTCTCATAAACCAAGTTTATCGGTGGCAGAATCTCATCATTGTATGTATCAATTCTTAAATCAGATGGTATCTCAACCAAGTTGTCGTCATCACCATGATTGGTAGAGTTGCATTCTCCATCTCCAATACTTAATACCCATCTTGCAAACTGTGTCATATCATCATCGGTATTTAAATTTTGGAGCCGCATATTTTCGGTTAGGTTTAGAATCTTACAATTCTTCCATATCAAGGATTTTGTAATCGAAGAAGAAACTATATCCTCTCTAATTCCTTTTCTAATTACAGGCAAAATTTATCTAAAATCTCCACTGAATGCAACAGTTATTCCTCCAAATAATTTAGAGCCTACAGTAGGGTTAGACACATTGAGTATGTCACGTAGAGCTCTATCAACAACATCAAAAGAATGCTTATGCATCATTGGTGCTTCGTCCCATATAATTAAAGTTGAATTTCGAATAAGATCAGCCAAATCAACATGACGTCTCATGAGGTTGAAGTGGGATTTTGAAGCGTGAGTGTGCGTGCGACCTCCTGGCAACAACAAAGATGATATTCCTGATGATGCAACAGCCAAGACTATTTTGCCATCACTTCTAAGCTTTGTAATAATTGTTTTCCACAAGTATGTCTTACTTGCTCCACCGCTGCCATTGACAAAGAAGATTTCACCTTTTTTTTTCTTGACATGATGTCATGATATTGTGAAATACTCTAGAGATTCCCTGATTTAGTTTTGTATATAAGATATCAAATTCAGAGATAAGATCTTCAGTATTGTAGGACATTTCTTCATGGAGTAGCCTATTTGAGATGTAATCGGCGTCTTCATAGCGAAGCAATGGCATATTTGTGAATTCCTTCAATGATCTTCCATTCTTATTTGAGATGGTTTGGATTTCAATAAGTGCCTGATTTTGATTTTCAAATATAGAAAATTATGAATTTCTTGTGCGGCCTTGTCTCTCTAGTCTCATTGCTATATCGTCAAAAAGTGATTCACAATTCTTCTCCCATAATTGTAATGGATTTGTAACCTCACAGAACATCAATATTTCTACAAACATGTTCCTTAATTGATGTCCCGTAGCTCAAGTCGATGCTTTGCAAATCACGCGCATTGTCCCACTCATTGTCATCATCAAGCAATCCAAGTTCTGAGCACACCAGTTTAAATGAATCATGCACAGTACCGTTGACTATCCTTAGATCTTTATAGCTTTGAGCGCCACGTATAATATATAGTACCATTCTCAAATAGTACCTTTCACTTGTATTAGGTGGAGCATAATATAATCTCCCAATGCATTTCCGACACTTCCTTTTTGACCATATCTTTCCATTACTTTTCCAAGTGCAATTCATAGGAAAGTCAACATATCTAAGACTTCTGGCTTCAGGATCTTGGCAATTTATTGTAAACCACTCCGTGAACATTGTTTTATTTACTCCTTGTCTATTTAAAACAGACGAGAAATTGTCGTTACCGCTGAAAACAACAACTTGTTGATTTTCGAGATAGTATTATAGGCGTTCAACAGTAGGATTTCTATGGTGGATTCTGAATTCAAATATTCTCCAGCACGATTCTGGCGCCGAAAGATAACGACAATCAAAGTACTATTTTATTTCATCAATTTCTTTATATCTCAATGCACCAGATGCATCTCTTGATTGAACACTTTCTTCAATAATGATAGTTGCTTGATCCGGTCCTTTGTGTATATATTTATACAAATACTTTATCACTCGTATTTGGCTGCAAATCTCAACATTTATGTGTGCATTATATTTTCTTGATAGATATGGGTTATATGGAACGACCCATCTATTGTCTAGCATAACACCACCTATCTTAATAGTTCTTCCATCATCTCTTCTCTTGTAAGTTGGATAACCATAATTATCAAGTGATGTACGCTCGTTGAATGCTTGGGGTATTTTTGCTGCATTTTCTATCCTGCATACACACATTTTGGATTTAAAGGTCCACATGGACCATAGATCATGCACCTCTTAATCGTATCATATAACTCTCCGTCTTCATTTATATCAGGTATTTCAGCGGAAACAACATTATCTATGTCTTCAGTGCTCAATATCTTGTGGTTTTGATCCAACATTATTAATACATGTGCATGTCGAAGCCCTCTTTTTTGAAATTCGATAGCATATATATCTGTAAAAAAGAAAATTATTCTAACCAACAGAAACTGTAAACAATGTATATGGAAATTGAATCACAAGAAAGTGAATAAAGTTTGACCTGCGATAACTTTGCCAAAAACCTTTCCTTTTTTTACCTCTTCTATCAATTCATTGAGCTTTATATGAAATACCCTTGCAATAATATCAGGATGATCTTCAACTTTTTATCCTAGAATTAAGTCTATAAAATGTTGGATCTCTATCCATTTTGGGTTACTTGTAAATGTTAAAAATATATCGGGACACCCTGCCCATCGACAAATGGCCATTGCATCTTGATATTGTTGGATCATGTAACGTGGACTGCCCGTGCAGGAAGAAGGAAGTATGTATTGTCGACCAATTGCTGATGTTGTAGTGTCTCCTTGAACAACTGCATCTTCAATACCTTTGTAAAAATCAAGTCTAAATGTACCTTGATTAGCTCTTATATAGGAAGCTCTGTTCTGTTCAATACATGCAAATGCATCAACAATAAACTGATGGAGGAGTTTTCCAGATAATAAGAGTGTCTTTCCTTCCTCGTGTCTTTGTTGTAGTCTGTAACAATAGTATTCTCTCATTGAGACTTTAGACTTTGATGATAGTGATGACATTGAATAAGATATGTTTGTATGCCACCCATCCTCCCCATAAGGAAACGGCAATGGGTATTGTAGTGGCATATAACTTGGATGAAGTTCACTTATTCTTTGCAAAAGCCCTGAGACCCTCTCTAAGATGATATCTCTATTGGAATGGCTTGTAGATTCTTCATCTAATATTAATGCAACCTCTTCCACTGATGGACGATTATAACGTCTTGCATCTTTAGATCTTTTAGAAAATATTCTCATTGATATATTTCGTGGAAGCTCTCCTTGAAATTTTTCCTTCAATGATATGAATTTTTGTACGTATGGATTTACTCCATCTAGTACTCCTATAATAGACTCATCCAAATTTATTTCATATGTACCATCTACCAAGGCTACTCTTCTGTTTCTAAGCTCATGAGATGCGTCATGTATATAGAGTTGGGCAAACTTTGGCTGCTCACCATTTAATGGTAACAGAGAACCAATTCTATGATGTGTCTGACCACGTATACAAAATGCAAAAGGACCGCCTCCACTTCAAATGTTGTTATCAATTTTTGCTCCCAACGAAGTGAATGAGAATGCATTATTATATGCTCTTATTGATTTTTTTAATTTGGAGGCAGTTCTACTTCTGAAATCTTCCATGAGTGATCTCAAGTACAATGGAGGATGCTGCAAAATAGGTAAAATAATTTTTCCATCCCGACAACATTTGTTAAATATATAAACTGGATCAGTTGCCCTTCTGTTATTCCCCTTTTGTTCCCACATTATTGCTCCACACTTACGACAAGTTTGACTTGGAAACCCAAAAGTCTCTTCTACCATCAGTGCAACCTAATTCAAAAGAATTGAATAATTACTTGGACAATGACGTTATATATAGAAAAAAGGAATATTTCACTAACACAAAAGAACTTTACATACTTCTTTGAGTTGAGGATTGATATCTTGATGCACATAAATCTCGAAGCTTCATTATCCTTTGTCTTCTAGTAATCTTGCAAATATCACGTTGACTATGAACTGAAGATCGATTTTGATGAATTGCACCATCAGTATAGTATCCACCTCTATCTAATGCTCCTTGTTCTTGACCTTTTTTAAATGAGAATTGTAGTAAGCATACAGTATGTTATTTTTAACATGTTTATTATAATTTCATCAGTAGACTTTTCATTATTATTACCTGAGGGATTTTCTATGGAACCTACAATGGCAGAGAAAGATCGAGAACCTGAATTGGCTGCTGTCGTTGTCATACTTCTTTGAGACGGGGATCGATATCTTGATGCACGTAAATCTCGAAGCTTCATTATTCTCTGTCTTCTAGCAATCTTGCAAATATAACGTTGACTATGAATTGAAGATTGATTTTAATGGATTGCACCATTATTATAGAATCCACCTCTATCTGATGCTCCTTATTCTTGACCTTTTTTTAAATGAGAATTGTAGTAAGCGTACAATATGTTATTTCTAACATGTTTATTATAATTTCATGAGTAGACAATTCGTTATTATTACCTGTGAGATTTTCTATGGAGCCTACAATCACGGACAAAGATTGAGAACCTGAATTGGCTATTGTCATTGCTACAGAATGAGTCTTCATCAAACGACGGTATCTTATTGATAATAGTCTTCTCTGCCGAGCTGATTTTGAATAATGTTTAATGCCTAGATGAGAAGATAAATTAATATATTGACTATGTATATAAGAGTTAAAAAATATATAACAAAAAAATGTTAAGTATAAAGGACGTGTTCATACCATCATATCGATTTAACCACTTTAGTTGTAAGGTTAGTGTGCGTTGTAATCTCGCAATTTTGCATATATTTACGTCCTTTTGAAAGACCATACTTGCTTGATGTTAACGAAAAAGTATATTTATTTCGGTCAGCAAATGAAACTATATAAAATATGTAACTACAATAAAAGGTACAAGAATTGGACAACTATTATAAATGCACTTTCTATGATATACACTCAACAATTGTGTAGGTAAAAAAGAAACAATTGAGAAGGCCCCACGTGATAGGCAAAGACTCCCTCCCTATTTTCTAAGTGGTTTTTCTGAAAGGAGAACTCATGTGAAAAGAAAAAGTATATTTTTATTTGTTTTTATTAGATCAATGATCCCATGTACCTGGACAAATCACAAACTGGAGTTGGATCCAGGAGAGATCTCTGGTGCGGGGCCCATTAAGGTTAATTTGAACAGTTGGATGAATTCTCCTCGGCAAATGGGTCATTCCAAGATTTAGATGGTAATGTTTAGATGGGGTAGTTTTAGCTACTAATCCATGGTGTGGCCCACAATTTAGAAGGTGTGGAAGAGAGAAGAAGAGAAGAAAAACAATTTTATTTTTATACATTAGAGTTTCTTCCAATTTTTTTTATTTTTATAAAATTATTAGAAGAGAAAAGGACAGTGTCAAAAGGAATTTAAATATTGATGATGCATAGGTTTTAGATGAATTTACCCATAAAATTAATCCCTCTAGGACCGCATACGTCCCAGCATGACCCAGATTATTGTTCGATACTGGAGAGATCCTCGTATGGGATTTTTTTCTTTTTTTATCGTTTTGTGATATGGTCGATATTGACCACAATGCGAGAATATATAATTTGTTGCCCCGATTCCATTTTTCGTATTTCTCCATTTGGGTTCGTCTTCAACACTGCTGTGGAGTTATTTTCTTCTAGAAACCACCATAAAATTCAATCTTTATGGTGGTTGAACTCCATTAAGACAAAGGTACACACATTATCTACCACCTTAGACTGGTTTATGTACCCTAAAGCATCATTACCTAGATTTTTCGTAATATTTAACTGTTGGAAACCCTAGAGACCGTGGAAAATCTACTTTCTTGGCCGCAGGCAGCTGTGGTTTATGGGGTTTGATGGGTTTGATGGGTTTGTTTTGGAGTTGACCCTCTTTTCATGCATTTGTCACTTTTAGAAGAAAACCATAAATAGTTTGTATCAATTTGATAAGATGTTATGGGTGAAACTGAATCTGCATGTACCTTTGTTTTTTTTTTTTTTTTTGGACTAATCTTACAAAGTTTTAGACTTTAAAGCTGTATTGCATATAAATAATATAATTATAGTTGGTTCTCTTGATGATTTATGAATAACATGAGAATGGGTGAAATAATGTGTGAGGAATAACAGTCAATAGCATGGTTTGAAAGCATTGTTCCAAGCCCTATAATAAATAGACTATTTATCAAAATCCCTTTTCTTTTTGTTTGAGAACAGCTGCTAATCCTTTTATTTGGCATGGTGTGCGGATTTTTATCAATGTGAAGACATTTCTCTACTCATTATATTACAAATGCTGTTAATATAGATCTGTATTAACTGACAGTCTGAATGTACCTAATTTTCACTGATGTATTTATTAATTTCTTCTGATATAATCACAGCATGTCAGATAGAGAGGTGATGTTCATCTTTCACTATGGCGGTGACTTTGAATTCGATATAAATCGTCCTGTGTACAACGGAGGAAAACAGAAGATGAGATATTTAGCTATAGACATAACATTTGAATCTCTGGTTAAAGAAGCAATTGAAGCATCTAATGGGGACTCATCATCCATCCAGAATATAAGCATGCAATACCTACATCACAACGGACGAGCATTCTCCATGGCCAGCATTGATGATGATATTGATGTTAGAAGTATGTTCAAAGCATCGGGTGATGAGTCTAATGGGATATATTTATACGTCTTCAACGGTCGGAACAAGGAGCATTATGTAGGAGGAGATAATTGGAGGTACACTTATAGATTGCATAAGCAGCTTTTACATTCGTCAAATGAAAGATTTTTCTTCGTAGTTGCTTATTTATGTAATGATTCATTATTGGTTTCAAAGAAGCTCTGTCCGTCGTCCTTCTACGGAAAAATCAAAGAACTCATCAGGAACCTCCATAAAAAAATAAGGGTTATACTTAACTAGTTGTGGATACGTACCCACTATTGACATCCGTGAAGACAAAGACATGTATTTTCCTACTGTGCGGGTTGATTGCAGTCCACATCAGACGAACGGACAAGACACTATTGATCATGATCTGGTATTTGGGACAAATCGTGGTGATGATATCCATCTTGATGGTCCTCCCTCCATAGGCCAAATCCATTCGATTCCAATGTCCAAGGACGAAAGTAAATTTGAAGGAACCAATCCAATCAATGAGGCATTAGATTGTAATGAAAGTCCGGCTGAAGTAGCAAGAGCCAATCCAATCAATGAGTCATTTCGTTGTAATGAAACTCCGGCTGTTGATCTTGAGGATAAAATGGAGCCCTGGGACATAAATACAAATGTTGGCAACAACTCGGCACGGGAAATGTGGATCGGCCATGAATTCTAAGATCGATAAACTTTCCGGAATACTTTGGCTAAGTTCACAATTTATAGAAACTTCACTCTTAGACCCTTGAAGACCAATATGACCAAGGTAACTGCACGCTGCAGAGATCAAGAATGTCCATGGCGTATTCACACTTCAACTGTCCAATCAGGCCCACAATTTAAAGTAAGGACTTACAATCCTAAGCATAAATGCTCAAGGCCAATGATGGGCATGGCACATCGACAAGCATCTTCGGCACTTATTACAGAGTTCATCATGGATGGGGTCAGACAGAATGTCAATTTGAAACCGAAGGAAATCTTGAATGACTATCAGATGGAGTTGGGGATGACCATTAGCAACAGGAAGGCTTATATAGCAAAGCAGATGGCACTGAATATGGTTCGTGGATCGTATGAAGACTCCTTCCAGTAGCTACCTCTGTACTGTAAAGAACTTCATCTTCTCCATTTCCAGCAGGAAACCCCTCTCTACATCTTCTGTTTCTTCTCCCCTACATCTCTACTAAATCTAGAGCTTGCATGTGAGATCCCTCAGCTCCATCTTCTTCAAGTACTCCTCCTATACCCATTTAATGGTGTGATTTTGAGAGAACTTCATCTCCTTCCTCATTTCAAGCAACCAACCAAGGAGACCTCTTGCATGTGAAGAAATCCATCTCCATTACATCTTCCTACTTCTCTATAACAAGGGTTTCAACTCTCAAGTCAATGACAACTTTATTTTCATTTCTCAACACTCTTGGTAAGCTTTTTGATTCATGACTCATGTCTCCTTGTTCGAATCTGAATTTGGAAGGCTATGTTGGTGTTGCATGTGGATTTCAAACCCATTCTTTTCATTTACCATTGTAGGACTTCATCTTCTCCATTTCATTTGGGGGTTTTTCTTTTGGAGAGCTTGTTGGCAATAGAGCTTGATTTTTAGCTTGGATTGTGATTTTGTTTAGCTTAAAGAACCCATGGCAAGTAAAACAAATTATATCTTGTGCATGCACTTTCATTTCTATGATTCTTACTATGATTCATGTTTTAGAAACCCAGTTCCAGCTCATGTATTAGTTTGATTTACTTTTGTAAGTGGGTTCTTGTATAAGGTTGGTAATGTGTTTTAATTGGTGGGATTTGATGGAATGGAATGTATTGGAGACTCCTTTTGGTGCATATGTGATGAGTTTGAAAGGTTGTTAGAGGTTTGGGAAGGAGCCCACTCAAAGAATTGGTTTTTCAGGCTTAAAACCCGTGGTTCTGCCCAGAATTCGGCCAGCCGAAGGCCATTCTGCCACCTTATCCATAAGCAATGTTTTTACAGGGTTTTTCAACCACTTTCGGCCACCTCTTCGGCTAGCCAAATGGGTCTGTTTGGCTAGCCGAATTTGACAAATTTTCACAGATTTGACAGATTTTCAAGCGGCCATAACTTTTGATCCGTAAGTTCGATTTTGGAGTTCTACATATCGTTCTAAAGCTCTTGAAGTGTAGAATCCAATGGTCCAATCATCTTATTGATCAGAAGTTAGGAAAGAAAATGGGGAAATTGAATTTAAAAATTTTGGTAACCGACATGTACAGCAAGCCAAGTAAAGAACCATAAGATGCTTATATAGTTTTGGCCCAGTAGGTGGACCTTGAGGATGGATCCCTTACCCTAAATTATGTCCAATGGAATTGTAATTCATATGGGTGAGGTGTGAGCTACCATACACCCACAAGGAACATCGTGAATCTTCGTATTGTATTCCAAACCAAATGTGTTATACTAAGGGATTCGACGTCCAATTAAGTAACGCCAAGGGTTCCTTTGTAGCTTAATAATGCCAGAATCCTTAGTACTACACTGAGCTAGACGGTGAAGACCACGAGGGTTCCAAGATCGTAGGCTTGGTTTGGTTCATATCTTGATTCCGTATATAATCTATATACATGCATTTGCATTCCGTTTCCAGTATTCTCATATGACTTGATCATAATTCTGTTTAGTTTATGTATATCTTGTTTATGCACTTGTTTATGTTATATTCTCTTGCGTTTCTGTTCACTTACACTTATGATAAGTTCTGATTATGTACCACATGATATGTTTTATTTCTGTATTATATTCTGTTATTTTGTACACTTTAATTCCACGAGTCGGCACCACTTGGCTTCGACCCTATCTAAGTTGGACCCGGCTAAGTGTGGGTTTAGTTATACTTTTGGCACTCTACAGATGGGATTATATTCTGAGGGTTGATCGGTACCCTAGGTCCACGATGGAGAGTCCCGGGGCCTCTATCTCCTAGTGGTACCATTCTGTTCTGTTATGTTTTCTGCTCTTACTTTATATTCATGTTTACATAGTTAAACTGGGAGAATATAGCTAATGTGGATGTGCCATTTAGTTATGTTGTTTTGTGTATCTGTCAATTATGATCCGTATGTCTCATGCTTACTCATGCTCAGATTTGCCTAGTGTTCATACTTTGACCTCTTATGATTTATATCTGTCCAGCGACTCATTTGTCACATATTACATTATATATTTAGTTTATCTTGCTTAGCATAGTCTAATGGTGCTACACTTTGCGTTACAGGTGAGGACCTCGATGCCATTTCCCCGATCGTTGAGGGGGAACAAGAGACTCCCCAGTAATTAGCTTAGTGGACTTCTGATGATGTCTAGTAGACAACACTTGCATTGAGCATTCGTGGACGTCTCTTAACCCTAGACTTATGGCCTGGATGGTCATGATGATTAGTTGTTTCAGATTTGCACTTTCTTTGGTATTGTAAACCTTAATTAATACTTAGCTTCCGCTACTCTTTACTTCGTTTTCTTTTCTTTAACCTTAACTTTAACTTAAGCACTCACTCTATGGACTGTTTATGCTCTTGATTATGATTCAAATATGACATAGTTGGTGAATATAAAGGGATGCTTGTTTGGTTAATTATACAGGTTCACATGAAATTGAAAGGTATCCCTAATATGATGGATTTATTACCTCACATGTGAAATCCTGTGGGGATCCCATTCGTGGGGACATATTTTCAATGAGTTTGACTTGAACCCCCACAGGGACGTATGTTGCGCCTCGGGACGGGTGAAATCTTGGGCTCAGGGCGTGACACCTATGGCTAGCCATGGGCTAACCATAGCTCAACCGTCCAATTTTCCCATCAATTCTCATTGTAGCCATGAACTCACACGATTATTCGTGATTATATAATGATAAGCTTACAGCTAACCATGAGGCTCGTTGTAGAACAATCCCTATCAATCAGTCGATACAAGTAGTCCCCGCCTGCCTTTCTAGAACTGAAGTTGGGGATTTACAGTTAGCCGTGGGACTCTTATGGCTAACCGTAAGCTCTCAGAGACTCATATCTGAAGTTTTTTTTTTGTTCAAAAACATGGGGATTCAATCTCATCCAGTACACCTGATATCAACAAACATAAATACGGCCAAGCACTCTCCATTTACACTTCAAATAACCTTCCAATTACCTCATTCAATTCCATTAAAAAAGAACCACCTAATACATGTTATTTTTCAAAAAAATAATGATGAAAAAACAAGAAGGGTCCACATATATATATGTGTGTGTGTGTGTGTTATTATATACAAGCACACACAACACACTCACTTTCCTTGGTTAGGAAAAGCTGTCAATGGAAGCCCACTCTCTTGGAAAACCATAACAGCAACCTAATCCTAGCATAAAATCAAAAGGTAATAGGCTATTAAGCTAGGAAAACAAATTTCTAAGCAAATTAACAACGAACTCTAGATTCTACAAAGAAACACACAAACCTAGGGTTGATGAAAAAGGGGAAATTAAAAGGGATGAGTGTGTCCTTGTGCCTGCTTGGAGATGATGGTGGTGGTGATGAACACTTAGGAGGTCTTGGCTCTTCATTTGTGGCAGAGAGAAAAAGAGAAAAGTAGAAAAAAAGATGAAGAAGGGCTGGAAAAGTGAAATACAATGAAGGGTCACAATGGATAAAAGGTTTGGAATAGTTTTTAGGAAATTACAATTTAGTCCTTGGGTTCTTCAAGCTTGGAACCGGAGGTCTTCGACAAGTCGGATTGAAACGTGACAAAAGAGAAAAGTTTAGAGAATTACACCTATTATGACCAAACGAACTAAAAACATGATGAAACTTCGCACACATGATCCCAACAGTCACTACAAGAAAACCGTTTTTTTACGGCAAACTTTTTCCGGCGACTCCTAAAGTTGCCGTATATATGTGATTTATTGTGGCGACCTATAATGTCACCATATATTGCCATAGTTTTTTACGGCAACCATTATGGTAGCCGTATATTGTCACAACCTTATACGGCGATTAAAACAGTCGCCATATATTGTCAACCTTATACGGCGCTTAAAACGGTCACCATATATTGTCAAAACCGTATACGGCAACTAAAAAGGTCGCCATATATTGTCAAAACCATATACGGCGACTAAAACGATCGCCATATATTACCAAAACCTTATACGGCGACTAAAACGGTTGCCATATATTGATACGTGAATGAGATAAAGCGGCGACATTGGGTCGCCGTCAAAAGTTTCAGGGTCGCCGTAAAAATGTTTAATAAAATAACTTTAGTAGCCCTAATTGTATTGATAAAAGAAGAAAAACAGATGCAGAGGAGGAGAAAAAACAAAAGCAGCAACTGAACGCTGATGAATGGGCGAACAAAAAGGGGAGAACTCTTTCACTGATGTTGAGAAAAGGAAGACTAAAATATGAAAAGGCTATCTCTGATCTGGACGAATTGCTAGCGGCTAGGGAGGCTTGATGAAGAGAGGAGTCTTGATCAAGCTATGGAGAGGAGACGCCCAAATGGAGAGGGGAAACGAGATGCAGATGAAGAGGTTGCAAAATCGAGATAACACTTTCACTGTCGTTCTGCACAAAGGAGATACCCAATAAATTGGGTTGCAAAATCTTGATGTGGGATGCCCATGTGATCTGGCTGGACTCTAAATCTGGGACGCCCATGTGATCTGGCTGGACTCTAAATCTGGGACGCCCAACTGATCTGGCTGAGGGGTTCTACAGGAGAGGGCATAGATAGTGGGCCCTGATCAGATCTGGACGAATTATTTGTGGGCTGAGGAAGCTTGATGAGGAGAGGAGCCTTGGTCAAGCTACGGAGAGGAAACGCCTAATTGAGGAGAGGCAGTTGCTGATGATGAGGCTGATGGTCTGCACAGGGAAGACTCTCAAGGATGATGGGCTGCAAAATCTTGATCTAGGTCACCCAATTGATCTGGCTGAGGTGCGAGGATTTCCAAATCCTGAATTGGGTCACTCAGCAGGGATATAGTTTGACATACTGCTTTTTTTATTGTTGAAGAATCACCAGTCAGGTATTTAGTTTGACATTACCCTAAATGCCATGGACCCATATATTTGTCATTGTCACTTTTTCTAAACATTTAGGGTTATACATATCAGTAATAGAAAGGGTTGAAATCAGAACTTATGAATCATTTATGTATGATTCTTGAATTGTCCAAGTTGGACAGTCTATGAGTTTTGCGTTGGACTACTTGATGCACTTGCAAATTGTGTATTCATAGATGGGATAGGGACACTGACTTGTTAGATAGGGGATATAAGATTTAAAAAGCATGAAATACTCATATGTCTAGCCTTTAAAAGATCTTCTGATTCCTTTTTTTTTTTTTTTTTTTTTTGCAGAATGGATAAGAGTTGGATACATTTGCACAGATCTACCCCTGAGTATGAAAAGGGTATGGAAAATTTCCTTAATCATGCATTTTCTTGTTCTAGAATAGGTGACAAAATCAAATGCCCTTGTCGGAATTGTACGTAATAATGGATATAGAAAGACAAGAGCTGAGGTAAAATATCATTTGTTTAAGTGGGGATTTGAGACTACATATACCCACTGGATTTATCATGGAGAAAGTTTTGATTCCTCCTCCACTGATGAAGAAGAGGAGCTAGGTGAAGATATCTTGCACGAGAGATGCACAGACGCAGACACATATCGAATGGCATATGACTTATACAGAGGGGAGTTTCCTACAAATTATACAGATGAGGCATTAGGTCATATACCAGAAGAACCAAATGATGAAGCTGCTAGGTTTTATAGATTACTAAAGGAAGCCGAGGAAATGTTATACCCTGGTTGTGAAGAGTTCTCAAAGTTGTCTTTCGTTGTTGGTTTATTTCAAATGAAGTGTCTTTATGGGTGGAGTAATGTGTCAATGGATGCACTTCTTAAATACTTAAAGAAAGGGCTCCCAAAAGATAACAAATTACCTGAGAGCATGTATGAGGCCCAGAAGATCATTCGTGACCTTGGATTGGACTACGAAAAGATTCATGCTTGTGTGAATGATTGCATTCTTTATTGTAAGGAGTATGCAGAATTGGACAAGTGTCCGATATGCGGTGAGTGTAGGTGGAAGCAAGAAATAGTTGATGGGGAGATTGAGAAAGGAAAAAAGAAAAAAGTTGTAAGGAAAATCTTGCATTATTTTCCATTAACACCGAGGTTGCAAAGGTTATTCATGTCTCCTGAAACAGCTGCAGCCATGCGATGGCATGAGATAGACCGTGTGAAAGATGGAGTTCTAAGACATCCAGCCGATTCTGTTGCTTGGAAATCTTTTGATGAGAAATATCACATGTTTTCACAAGATCCTCGCAATGTCAGGTTAGGTCGAGCAACTGATGCGTTTAATCCATTTGGAAACATGAGTACATCATATAGCACATGGCCAATAGTACTTAGTATGCATAATTTGCCACCATGGCTATGCATGAAACAATCGTACTT
Organism: Litsea cubeba; assembly: GCA_012931725.1. Classification (NCBI taxonomy): domain Eukaryota; kingdom Viridiplantae; phylum Streptophyta; class Magnoliopsida; order Laurales; family Lauraceae; genus Litsea; species Litsea cubeba. The sequence continues at coordinate 22,032,008 of CM022953.1, read as the reverse complement.
CATGATTTCATTGATTATTCCGGGTCCTAAGAGCCCAGGAAATGACATAGATGTATACATGCGCCCATTGATTGACGAGTTGAAAGATTTATGGGAATCGGGTGTGCTCACATATGATTCTTCTCTAAAATCTAATTTTCAAATGCATGCAGCATTAATGTGGACTATAAATGACTTTCCAGCATATGGGTCTATTTCTGGGTGGAGTACAAAAGGAAAATTGGCATGCCCTTCATGTAATAAAGAGACGAGTTCATTGTGCTTAAAGTATGCCAGAAACATTGCTACATGAATCATAGTCGTTTCTTGCCAAAAGAGCACCCGTGGCTCAAAAGCAAGACCTTTTTAGGTGGGATGCATGAGGATAGACCTCCTCCACAACCTCCTTCTGCTGATGTAGTACTTGAGCAATATGCTAAATTTGAACAAGTCACATTTGGAAAAACTAGCAAAAAATGAAAACGTGATGACAATCTTGATGGTAATTGGAGAAAAAAAAGCATTTTGTTTGAGCTTCCATATTGGAAAAGCCAATTGGTGAGACATAATCTGGATGTGATGCATATTAAGAAAAATATTTCAGAAAGTGTTTTCGGAACACTAATGAGCTTCGAGGGTAAGTCAAAAGATACATTCAAAAGTCGCCTTGATCTTCAAAACTTGAATATGTCAAAAGAGCTCCACCCAATTCAGTCGGGTAGTAAAGTCATAATTCCTCCTGAACGTTACACGTTGTCAAAGGATGAAGAAAAAGTCTTGTGTAATTTTTTGAAAGAGGTGAAGTTTCCAGATGGATATGCATCAAATATCTCTCGCTGCATCAACGTGAAGGAAGGAAAGTGTAGTGGACTGAAAAGTCATGATTGTCATATTCTCTTTCAACGATTGTTGCCACTTGCTATACGAGGAGTACTGCCCAAGGAGGTTTGCACTCCATTGATTGAGTTGAGCATATTTTTCAGTGAGTTGTGCTCTAAGGTTGTTGAGGTTCACGATTTGGATCGAATTCATAAGCATGTAGTGGAAACATATGCAAGTTAGAGAAAATATTCCCACCTGCGTTTTTCGATGTGATGGTACACTTATCAGTTCATCTTGCTAATGAAGCAAAACTAGCATGCCCAGTACAGTTTAGGTGGATGTATCCAATCGAAAGGTTAGTACACGAGAAATCATAAACTCTATTCTTTAGTTTTTGTTTGTTTTGTAATTCAAATTAATTGTGTTGAAAATTTCAATATAATCTTGTAGATATCTGTAACACCCCGACCCGCCTTAATCTCATTTTAGAGTTAATTAATTTAGATTAATTACTTAATGAATGTTTTGTTTGCATTTGAGCTTGATTAGGTAGAATTAGTTGGGTTTGACCCTTGACTAAGTAGATTATGACTTTTGGATTGTTTTGGGTTTTTGTGTGTACTTAGAAATTTTTGGGTTTTTAATGAATTGCATAGAGCATTTCATGGGCCTTAACTTTCATGTCTTGACCCATTTAACTCGGATCCATTTAGACCCATTTCCAGCCCACTTAATCAGCCCAAGCCCTTTCTTGAGATTTTCAGCCCATTTGTGGACTTGCATGTAAAGCATGGAAAGTCTGGCTTTATAAACCCCAACCCCAGCCATTTCCTTCCTTTCTCCTTTCCTTCTCCATTTCCAGCATTTGGGAGCTCTTCCTCTCTACTACTCTTCCATTTCTCTTCTCCCTTCATTACTCCCCATCTTAATCATCTCTTGCTACATTGCATCTTCTCCATTTCATTGGGAAAGAGATCATCTTCTAGGCTCAAGAATCTCAACCATCTCCACATTTCTTACTCTTGGTAAGTCTCATCTTCCATTTCCTTTCTCTTGCTTCATATTAGTGAAAGAATGTCCTAAATTCGTGCATGCATCATCTTCTTCCCCCTTCATTTCATTCATTTTCGTTTTCACCATTTTTAGGGCATTTGAGATTGTATATTTGGGGATTTTCGAGTCTAAGAGGTTTTAGGTGTGTGAGTTAGCTTCCAAGCACCAAGGCAAGTTAAACTTACATGTTTATATGCATGCTTCATTGTTTGATTCATGAATGTATGAAATCATGTGTAGACACCCTTCTTCTTGCTCAAAAATGGATTTTTATGGATGATTCTTCTTGTTAATGTTTATGGGTTTATTGGTGGTTTTTATGAGCATTTTGAAAGCTCAAGGATACCCATTTGTTGTGGTATAAAACCAAGAAGAATGCCTTGAATGGCCTGGAAGGAAACAACACAGTTTCAGATTTTCAGACACAGAGATTTGGCAGTTCGCTCGAGCGAGCGTGAGTGAACGCTCGAGCGAAGGGCTCTCTAGGAGAGTTCGCTCGAGCGAACTTTTGGTCTGGTCGAGCGAACAGCTCTCTGTCTGGGGTCCGCTCGAGCGAACATCTGAACGCTCGAGCGAGCCTTATACCTGTAGTATGCAGATTTTCCAACGACCATAACTTTTTAACCGTATGTCCGTTTTTGGAGATCTACATACCGTTGGAAAGCTCATGATGTGTAGAACCCAAAAAAAAAGTGATTTTATTTGATTTGAACCTTAGAAAAGAACAAATGTTGGATTTTACATAATTATGACAAATGGATGTTTCCATGAGCCGGATATTGAACCGTAGCTTGTTCTAGTTGATTGGCCTGACAGATGGACCTGTAGGATGTGTACCCTGAACTATCATATGACCATTGGGTTTGTTTAATTGTAGATATGGATTGAGCAACCGTACCTACAAAGGGGCCTTGTGTTCTTCGGACTGTAACCGAAACAAATGTGTTCTATTAAGGGATTCGACATCCAAATTATGTAACGCCAAGGGGTCCTTGTAGCCCGATAATGTCGAACTCTTAATACTACCCGAGTTGGACGGTGAAGACCACATGTGTTCCCAAGACTGTAGGCTTGGCTTGAATTACATCTTGACTCCGTGTATGATCTATATGTACATGCATTGCATTCCGTTTCCAGTATTCTAGTATGACTTGATCATGCTTCTGTTTAGTTATGTATTTCTGTTATACATCTGTTATGATACCTTTATTTCTGGCTTTGTTCAGTATATTTCAGTAAGTCTCGATTTGTTATCTATATGACTTGTCCTGTATATGTCCTGTATCTGCTTTACACTGTTCTGCACCTGATCTGTTATTTGTACATTGCACTCTATGAGTCGGCACCACTTAGCTTCGACCCATCTAAGTCGGACCCGGCTAAGTGTGGGTTTAGTATATTTCTGGCCCTCTGCAGATGGGAATTTATTCCGAGGGTTTACCGGCACCCTAGATCTACGATGGAGAATTCTGGGTACCTCTGTCTCCTAGTAGTACCGCCCTGTCCTGTTCTGATATTCTGCTCTCCCTTTACTTTCATGTTTACATGATTAAATTGAGAGAATTTAGCTAATGTGGATGTGCCAACTAGTCCTATTAATATGTTTATCTGTTATTTATGACTCGTATGTCTTATGCTAATTCATGCACTGATCTGCCTAGTGATCATTCCTTGAGATCTTATGATTTATCCATGTCTGACTATTCATTTGTTACATGTTATATGGACTGTAAATGTTTGTCTTGCTTAGCTTAGTCTAATGGTGCTACACTTGGCGTTACAGGTGAATACATCGACGCCACTGCCCCGGAGATCCTTGAGGAAGAGGAATCTCTCCATAACGTAGCAGAGTGGACTCCTGATGATGTCTTTTAGACATCCACTCGATAAGAAAAGGACGTTTAAATGACCCATGGACCGTGGCTAGGATTGCCACATCTTTTGTAGTAGTTTTAATGAACTTGTTAGCTTTTGGGATTGTAACTTAACTTAACTTACTTCTTCTCTCTTTATCTCTTGAACTTGAACTTTATATCTAATCTATGCTCATGGACTCTTATGCTCTATACTTTGTTATGTGATGAATTATGGATGGACATCTATTTGACAAAACTGTACAGGTTATGGAAAAATATAAACCTCACACGTGATAGCCTGTGGGTAAATTCCGTACGTGGGGACTTAGAGTCAATAAGTTTGACTCGAATTTCCATGCGGGCTTGTGTCGCGCCTCGGGATGTGTGAAATCTCGGGCTCGGGGCGTGACAATATCTACGTACATTAAAAGGATATGTACGCAACAAAGCTCGTCCTGAAGGATCAATTGCAAAGGGCTATTTGGCAGAGGAATGCATGACCTTCGGCTCAAGATATCTTAAACATGTTGGCTCGAAATTAGATCGTCCAGATCGAGTATTTGACGGTGGGGAAGGAGAACCACAAAGTACTTTATCGGTTTTCTCTCATCCTGGCATGCACATGGGCGCTGATAAATATGAGTTGATTTCATTGGATGAAAGAGATACGGGCCCTAAATTTGTATCCTTTTTGGACTTTTCTGGGCCTAATAATTGTTTCAAAAAGTGAATTTTAGACTTCTATATCCTTTCTGGACTTTTCTGGGCATAATTATAAGCAAAAAATGTGTAGTTGAATCTAGAACCCGAATAAGAACATTTCATCTCCCGCGCCCTACAATCTCTATCTCCCTCTCTTTTTCTTTTTCCCAAAATAAAAAATCCACCGTTCTCCTCTCTGCCTCCTACGAAGAGGATGCGTGGGTTTCACCTCTAGGATGCTCCAAAAATTTGATTCTGTAAACAACTTCATCAACACTTTCCCTATTTTTTATTCTATTTCAACATCTCAGTAGTGAGAAGAACACGGGAACTCTTCGCGAATATCAGTCTTTGGAGACGGTTGGCGGCAATTTGTGCTATTAATTTTTGCTAAATCTATTTTTTTTGGTAAACAAATATAGTTACTTTGTGGGTCTGGTGGCTTCTGCAGGAAGCCCTCAAACGCTGGAGTTTGCTCTTGAGGGCTTTATAGGTTCGTTTTGATCCAACTTTCATGCTTGGGTTTTATTTTGTGGCTTCAGATATTGATTATGGTTATGTAACGGAAATGAGATGGCCAAAGTAGAGCACTTCCCCTATTTTCGATTCTGTAAACAACTTGAACAAATTGATTATACTTTAAGATGGTTATGCTGGTGTCCATCTCTTGCTATGCAGGTCATGTTTTCCCAACAATCTGAGTCACAAGATACGCCCTCCAATGAAGGTAAATACACTGCGAATTACTGAACTCATTACGTGTCTTCAAGTGAATCTGGTTTACACATTTGTTTGCCTTTTTATCAGTTGTCATGAAAGAGAGAAGGGTGCGAGGAAAATCCAGGGGCAAACATTTAGCCATATTATTAAAAGCAACTCCTGCAAAGAAACTACCAATTATCATACCTAGGGATGCAGGCGTACCTGTGGGTCAATATGCTGCAAAGTTTTCTTCGGAGCTGAGTTTTGTTGTGAAAAACACTGCACCACTTAATGTAAGAAAGTGGTTGGAAGTTAGTGCCGAAGTAAAAAAACAATATTTACAAAAATATGCAGGTAACAAATTTTGTTGATGAACATCTTTCATTGATTTGTCTTTAATTCCCTAAAATTGGCTGATGACATGGTGAAGCTGCTAGACTTGTAGACAGGGGCGGAACCAGGATCCAAGCTAGGGGGGGGGGGGCATTGTGAAAAAAGAAATTCTTGGGGGGATCATGTGTAAAGGACCCCCCCCCCCCCCCCCTGCTTGTAGAATTCTTTGAAAGTGTTATTTTCAATTAACTTTAGAGAAGTCAATTGACATGTTATTTTCACAATAAAAGTAGAAACAAGAAAGTGTTGTCCTTTTCCTGAGACTTAAGTCTTGTTCCAAGATATGGGTGTTAACTATGAGGATAGAACAAAACCAACCAAAAAAATTCAATAATTGGTCTCGGTCAGTACCATGTATGGATCACATTCTTAGTAAGTACCCATTAAAGGATGGTGGAGTGTTGCTTGACACTGGCTACCTCTTTGCCTCTCCACATCTTGTGTAAGTTGTGTAAAATTGTGGATACAGAAGTAACTGAGTACTTTGCGACACCTTGTAATGAGTTTGAGATGATTTTCAAGTATTCAGTTTTTGACTTGTATTTTAACCAAGCAAGAGATACTAATACATTTTGGTTGGTAGATTATTATTGGAATTGTGGTTGGTAGATTAAAATAAAAATATCTTTAGATATGACAAATGCTAGCTTGTGAAAAATATTACAATTTGAACAAATTTTTTTTTTCTTATTAATAATATGAAGTTTAGGTTTTTAATCCATTTGATATGCTCTAAATGTAACGGATTTAATTTTGATTTTTCTTCTTATTCTTTTCTTGGTTTTCTTAGTTGTTGTAATTGTATGTGTCTTTAGTCAAAGTTTATATTTGAGGATGACTCTATAAATAAGAGTCACATCCTCCACCATGCAAACAAGCTCTATAGGGAATGGCGTCATACTTTGCATCGAGATCATTACATGAAGTATGAGACGAATGCCGAACGACTTCAAAACCGACCTGAAGATGTGAGTGAAGCTGATTGGGCCTTCTTGGTTGATTTCTTTGGAGGAGATGACTTTAAGGTACAAATAAAATATATATATATAACATATATTTTGAAGATTACTAGTAATGCTATTTTTTTTATGTAAATTTATCGCAGAAAGTGTCAACGAGAAACAAAAGGAATCGAGAAAAGGAAGGAGTGACACAAATTACTGGAAGAAAGTCATTCCAATCCATAAGCTATAATTTGGTGAGGTCTTAGTTCCTAAAGTTAATTATGTACATGGTGTATCCGATTACATATAATTTACTCATGCAAAGAACAAATGGTTTACAAGTGCAGCGAGATCTTGAGACTGGAGATAGGCCTACTGAGACCGAGTTATGGAGAATCACGCATGAAAGACCTAATGGAAGATGGGCTGATGAACGATCTAAAAATGCCTATGTAAGGGATTTCAACACCTCAAAATTAATTTGTTAAAGTAATTTAATTATATTATACAAAGTCTTTTTTTTCATATTCTTGCCTTACTATACGGGTCCTAATTTTTTTTCTTGCAATAATGCAGGAAGAGATGGTTAATCTTCTTAATCAGCCACAAGTATCACCTACTGGAGATGAGGTTGTGCATCTAACTCCAAGACAAGCTCTTAATAGGGTTGTTGGGGAAAGGTCTGGACATGCTAGATGATTGGGCTGTGGTCCTAGAGGTTTTTTAAAACCCAATAGCAAGAGGTATACACAAGATGAGATGGACCAAGTGAGGAATGAACATAACGAGATTGCAGAAAGGATGACGCATTTGGAGGACACATTCGAAGCACGCATACAAGCTACCGTGGCAAATGAAATCAACGCTCAAGTAGATAATGTTGTTCGGGAAGCTTTATCTAAGTTTATGGAGCTTTCTCGACGACAATCCGATTCTAACTTTGATGTAAGTATGTTACTATATATACAAGGATCAAACAATAAGATGAGTTGTGTTTTATTTTTCATGTCTTGTACACATAATTTATTTTTTTTTACTTCTTGTGCAGGTAAGTTTAGAATGAACTTACTTATTTTGGAGGAGTAAAGCTAAGGTATAACTATCTACTCTTAATGGTAAAGTAGCAATCTATTCTTGCTAGTCTTTTTTTTTTTTTTTTTTTTTGAAAGATCTAAACTTATGGCAAATCCATAAACTATAGCTTCTAGCAATCTATTCTTGTTGTACTTGCTAGCTCTTAAACCATAAGTGCATGTCATGTGGCTTACCTTTTGTGTTGGATCTTACTGGTTATTTGAGTTTAGCTCATTATTAGGAAATTGTATATAGTCTATATTGTATGTGATTTTAATAGGTTCGTTTTTTTTTTTTTTTACTTTCAGGTTCTTAAGTATTCAAACTCCATGGACATGCATTTGGAAGAAAACGGTCTTTTTGAAGTTCAGTTTGCTAAATTGGAGTGCATAATATTGTTTATTTTGATGACAAGCTAGGAGTTTAAGTTACTCATCTTTGTCTATGTTTAGTTTCGATTTTAGGTCTTTTTATAAGACCTAGTGAATGATGTGTCATTTGAACGTTAATTTTAAATGTTCTTTGCATATGAATGATTTTTGTTACCCTTTATCTTAGTTTTGTAATTAATGTAAAGAGTGATAATTTGATCTATAACCAACATATAATAATATAATAAAAAAAATTTATATGCTAAAATTATAGCACAATATTTACAATAATTAAGATACTGAAATTAAAATAAAAAATAATATCTTCTATTATGGCGACTACAGTTGCCATAATTCGTAAAATATATTGCATATTAAAATTTAAAATTTGTTGTTTTGCGGCGACAAATATTGCCACCTTAGGCTATAGATTTTATATGGCAACTAGAGTCGCCGTATAATATATGCCTTTAACGGCGACTTTATATTGCCACAATAGTATATAACAGACATTTGACGGCGACGGTATGTTGCCACAATAGGGTATAACCTTTACACGGCTATCAACTTGCAACAAAAAAAGAATCGTGGACAGCCCTACATCAATGATTTAGTGGCGGCTTTGTATCCTTTTACGGCAACTAATAGTCTCCGTATTGTATATCATTTAACGGCGGCATAATGTGAATCGCCGTATATACATTTTTCGACGAGACCTTTTGCGGCAACGTTCGGCGACCCATTTGTGTCGCCGTTATAGACCTTTTGCGGCGACAAAACGAGATTATGTGGCAACTATAGGTCACCATAAATAAGCAGTTATGTTGTAGTGAGTAAACTAGTAGTCATGTTTAGCCTTTAATTGTGCTTCGTTAACTAAAATTGCAGTGGGTCGGGACCTTAGATGTTCCATTTTTGCTAGCAACCATTCCGAATTTATGTAAATGACTAATGGAATGATATGGAACTTTGCCTCACCAAATGTTAAAAAAAACTAGTTTTCACCAAGGAATCCATAGCCACAACAAATAACGTTGGCAGCAATTCATTGAGGAAATTAATCGCACCAAATATGAAGTAGTAACTTTTGCAGAACTATCCTTTTCTGTGGTATTCATTTACCATAGACTTTGCCACGGAAAATGGCTTATACATAAACATACCCTAAATGTCCACTTTTTTCTACCCTAGCCAAGGGAACCGGGAACCATGATAGCATCACACAAGCAGGGAGAGAACCCACACAAGTGGGAGGACCCAGCACACATCAGAAGAAAGCCCTCATAAAGGACACTACATGTCCACTTGGTGTGCCAAAATCATCTGGATGGTGAATAAGCGTATAGACGAAAGAAGTAAAAAAAAAAAAAAAGTTATAATTCAAACAAGTAATTTATATAAAGAAAGCAAATAAAAGCGATATAGAATGAACAAGAATAAAGTGTAAAGGCAAGGGATCTATGGTCTTTACAAAAAGGGTTTACCTGTATAAGAGCATAAACTTTGAGAAGTCACTTAGATGAAGAGGACAATTAATGTTCCTCTATGACTAAGACAACATGATGTTAAAATGGAGAAGTAATAAAACGCTCGGAGCTTCTTAGGTCCTTGCTCATATCCAGATGCTAGAAAGTATGAGAAGATTTTGGTAAAAATGAGTTAGGTTCAAGCCTCCATGTACAACTTCCAAGTAGGGTATCAAGAGAGGTTTGACTCACTTGAGCTTCACGTGCCTAGCTTGGGTCCCTGCAAGGGGGCACAAGCCCCAAGGAGCGACCCACATGGGGATTTGAGTCCACCCGACTCATGTGCGTTGTTTGCCCGTGCGTATGAAGGTCCCACAGGAGACCATATGTAAGGCATCAAATAAAAAAATTCATCAAAAACTTTTCGCAGAAACTTGCTAATATGTGGATTGGCAGTCCATTTAGTCCCCAAATTCGGACATACAAACCATGATTCCAAGCCTTTTTTGACTTGTGGTTTGGGGGCTTTTGTATAGGATTTTTGGGGCATTTGTAGCTAAGTGTTTCCGGCAATAATTAAGGACCTGATTAGAAGAGTGTTTGGGACCAATTTGGAGATCAGACAAGTGACTGATTTGGGTAAATTTGAAGTGCATGGTTCACGGTTTGAATTACTCAAGTTCTATTTTATTTTTCACCTTACTTGATACTTGGCTTTCCTTCATGATTAGAGCTGATTACATGACTGATTTTGATAGCCTTATTAGTGTAAGATTTCAGCTATTTTTCCTCTTGAAAATCCCCTCTATGTGGGAATATTTCCCGAAGTACTAAGGTTATATTAACTTCGGCGTTTATGCCCATTAGTCGCGCCCTGACCTCGGCAAACATCGCTCATGTGCTACCCGAACTCAAGGCCGTCTCTGGTCTCGGGCACCCCGACCTCAATGCAAAGCCTCCACTTCGGCTACTTAGTTCGGCACCATAGCCAGACTCTTAGCCGAGATGGGCGGTAACGGCTGTACTTTCAAGAGTATCCAGCTGGAACTAACAAAGTCATCATAGCCGTCCCTTACCCCTGACAGAGTGGCATCCAGCGATTACGTCCCATCAAAGTATGGCCCCAAGCCAGGCCCGATGGGACTAGGCCCAAAAGTCGGATGTGGTAATGCCCGATTAGACCAGCATTTAATGCATGATGGGCTGATCGGACTGCCATTTTATGAGTAATGGGCTGACATGACGATACCTCTGGGAACGCTAGGACGTCATCATGAGCCTCACCATGCAACGTAGACTTCTTCCTCTATAAATAGAGGAACGATCTCCATCACAGGTAGGCACAACATAACCAGAGAGCTGTTACTCTGTCTCTCTTCTCCCTCATCTCTATCCTACTGCTCAGACCTCTTACTGACTTAGGCATCGGAGAGCCTTGTGCTGCCCACAGCCAGGGTCCTTTGACGTCCTCATCTTCTTCCCTTTCAGGTTCTCAGGCCATCCATCATCTTCCAAGGAGCATCAGACTCAACATAATCTTCATTACAAAGTCCGTAATATTTAGGCACTTACACCCTCCAAACAAGTGCCTTAGAGTAAGATTTCAGCTATTTTGGGGGCTTTACTTGTAGAGTTGAGTGAAGTGAATGTTATTTTGAATAAATAATAAAATATGAATGTGTTATGATGGTATTTTATTTTTAATTGTTTGAGGAGGAATTTTTTTTACTTTTTTATTGAAAATGAGAGTTTTTTTGTCTTTTAGTGATTACTTTTTGACTTTTTTTAAAAAAATATGGTGGAAAGTTTGAGATAAAGTGCTTTTGGTGGAAATTTTTTTGGGAAAATGGGAATCTACTTAACTTTAACTCTACAAGTAGAGTTTCCAAACATTACCCACCCCACATTGTGCTAGTAGTAGGGAGGGCTGCACATTGTAAACATGTCCGACCGGCCAGTTCATAAAACTGGTCATGTTAGGGCATGTTTGTAAGGGATTTTAACCCCAATTCTTCCACATATTCTTTTATGGTTTAGAGAGGGTTTAAACCTTGATTAAAGCTTTGATTTAACCTTTGTTTTTCCGATTCCCGATTTGATTCACCCCCAAATATGATTTTAAAGAGATCAAACATCGGACTGTTTAACTAATGAGGCACGTTATTGACCGGACCAACTTGGAACTCTACTCCAGCCTATCTTAGAATGAAGAACAAGAGGAACCTTGGTCCAAGCTGTTTTATTACAACACCAATTGCTCCACTTGGTTGACCCAATTATACTTTTATGTGGCCAAATAAGGGATTGTTTTTACTAATGTGATTTACTAGTGTGCGGACTTAGGGCCCGTTTGGCATGTCTAAATCCCTCCTCTACTTCTCTTTAAACTTTTTTCAAACGGTTTTATACTGTTTGGAAAGGATATATGTGACCTCCTTTTGAAAACGGACAAAGAGGTTTTACCTCAATTTCACATAGCATCGAAATCGGCGCCACTTCGTACAGACATATAAGTCTGAAGCGGAAAGACTGAAAGGCTACAGTGATTTTAACGCTACTTTTAAAATTACCGGTTTCTTCATTGTTTTCTAAATTTGAGGTACCATAATCACAATCCAAACCGTTAGATATCTTTACAACATCAAACACGGCTATGAGTTAAAGTTTCAACCATTGGATGATCACGAATCTTGAGATACTTGTAAAGAAAATTAGACTGTTGGATTTGGATTTTTGGACCTTGTGGGCCCCACAATCAAGATCTGAACCGTCCATCCTCTTTGGAAAGCTACAAATAGCTATGGGATCAAGTTTAAGGTGTTAACTCATTATAGATCTTGAGATATTTGTTAAAAAGTATGAACCATTAGATGTAAACAAGCTGTCTCTTTCATGTTACTTACTGTCAGTTCGGTTTTTATGAGTTCTAAATTTCTCTGGGCGACTAAATGATGATGCAAGCCGCCTATAGCCATTAAAATGTCGAACACGTGTCTGGATAAAATTTCAACCATTGGATGATCACAAATCTTGAGATATTTGCAAAATGCTCATACCATTAGATCTATTTTTACATGTGTCTTAGCAAATAATGTCTTACCAAACAGTCTATTTGTAAAACATCCATTTCAAACCGCTCCATTTGAAATAGATCTATATTATACAGATCTATTTAGTAAAGATAAGATTTGCCAAATAAGCCCTTAATTGGAACTCAACTCTAACTTATCCTAGCTGATGAGTAGGTGGATAAGTCATGTGGGGCCTAACCCGGGGACATGTTAGGGCCTCATCAAATTGACGTTGTGCAGTTGGGAACTTGGGATGTCGCTTAACTTCAGGAGCACCAAAAGACGATGAAGAATCCAACGTTCGGGCACTAAGTGCATATTGGGCCTAAAGATATAAAGATATAGTCTCAACATGTCAACGGGATGCATACTTGGAAGAAAAAGTCTATAGGGAAATTTACCTTTAAATATTCTGGATCTGCCCGAATGCACCTGGTTTACTTATATTATTCGATTTTACTAATTTTAAACTTCGTCCTCATGTCCATCGACTCCCAGTTTTTCCTATCACCACCCGGTTTTATTCGTTTCACTAAAAATAACCAATTTTGTTATTTCGGGCTCTGGTTTTTACTTGTTTTACATAAAATAGTCACTATTGTGATTTTCCGTGCCCCGTCATTTAGCGTGTAACCTATATGGACTACTCATTGTGCCCGCATGTACATGCGCGTTTATTCTTGCTTGTGGAGTAGTCCCTTTTTTTCTTGATGCCTTATATGACGGGATTTTTATATCGTGTTTTCATGATTCTTGAGTCCGCACCACGGAGCGTGAGCTACCTCGTCAGCCGAATCAGCTGGCTTGGGGTCCTCAAATTACATATACAGATTGGTTTCTTGGGAGCTCTTGTTACCCAGTACCGCGATCGGCTTTCTTGCTAGATGCCCATCTATATACATTGGGTTATTTATATATATATATATATATATCATGCATGGTTGCTCCGACCACCTCGCGTGGCGGAGGATATTCTTGCTTGCATGCTCCAGTCACTTCGGTGATGGAAATTATAGCTTCATGTGGTTGTCAGTTCGCCAGTTATCGTGTCATCAGCTTGTTCACGCCTTCTCAGTTAGTTTATTACCCGACTTATGTCCTGAAATATTTTTAGTGATATGCACCATGTTTTATATGCACATCATGCTTAATCACGGTCGTTTATTCCAAAACCATGGTTTATCATGTTTTCCTATTTTACACTTCTTTTAGATACTTGCATCGTTTCATCCAATGCCATGCATGTTTTATCACACATTAATTAATTAATTAATTAATTAATGCCAGTATATTTATTATCTATCTTCGTAACCTGCCAAACCGTCATATCTGATATACTACACTTTGGTGCTCCATGTGGAAGGTCCCTCGTCTTGAGCTGGTGCTTGTGCTGTTGGTTGTGGAGCTATAGGTTTTGTAGGTTTGTAGTGCCGACGATATCAAGTAGACGTCGAGCTTGGCACCGGAGTTATGTCATACATTTGGGGGTGGTATTTGTACTTATAAAGGATTGGTATAAATAAAGATGCTTAAAAAAATTATACTAATTACACATCAAAGGTCCCATCAAGGTTAGTGGTTTTATTAAACTTTTAGAAAGGATCTTGGCTCTAAACAATGGGACAGAGATAAAGACTTTTTATAAACGTGGACCCCATATTATGATCTAGGCAATTATTTAATTTAATCTTAACTAAAAATCATATGATCATGAGTAAAAATGCAAAGATTATGCAATTCACTTTTCTTCTCTAGTCTTTCATACCCATTTTTATCATTATTAGATATAAACAGGAATCTAATTTCAGCTTTTTTTTTAAATATTTGTGGGGTATAAGTGTATAACATATTAACTAGTCCATAACTTTTTGTACCCATTATAATATAATAACAGTTTTGGGGTATATTGTAATAAATTTTCTAATTCTTTCTCAAGGTTATCATCACTAAGAGAAACTTTTTTCCCCCACTAATTAAGAGAGAATCCTGACTCCGTCACTGGTGGTGCCGACTGGGGATAAACATAATTGGGTCTAATAATGTATGCACAATGTGTAACATAAGGAAATACTCCAACCAAGCATAATAGATCATATCCATAAAGAGTAATCCATAATTCAAGTAAATTGGCATGTACAATGTAAACCTGGTGAATTTTATCTCATAAGGTCCAATACATTAATCGTATAATAGGAAGTGTAAGGCATGATACATAAGAAGCATAGGATGCATGAACAAGTCATGCGAGTAAATGGCAATATAAATGTATGCATATTAGATTGATGTTGATCAGTTACGAAGTAGATTACAACGACCCATTCCTAAGGTCCGGATTGCTCGTTGGCATCACTGTCCAACTATGTATATTCCTAAGGCGCCCGATGTCTGTAGGCTACCTTAGGGGGTGTTTGAAAATAAGATATTTTAAGATATTTTGTTATATTATCTACTAGTTTAGAATGTAATCTACTAACCTAAAAAGGAGGCGTTTGGATAACTTAGAAAGTATTTTACAATATCCCACTTTCTTCCAAAAACCTTCATATTATATTATTCAAGGATATGCTGTATAAAGTAATCTTTAAAAAATCTTTTTTAACTACAAATGGAGAGTTTAAGTAAAAACCATATGATAGATCATGAGCAACCATTAATTACAATGGCCCACTATAAGTTTTAACATTTATGGGTCCCACTATTAGATTGGCCCCACAGTGCTTACAAATTTAATGTGCGGTCCTATAGCCATATCACGACTACATAACCCTTGTTAATTATCAATATTAGGTGGGTCCTACAAATGTCACGCTCGGGGCTTTCATTGTAATTACCAACAATTAGGTGGGTCCCATACTATCAAAATCAGCCAGATCCCATGATTACCAAGATTGAATATTTGTGTGATTGTAATTATCAGTTTGCCATCATTAAATGGGTCCCACTATTTGATAACTCTCCTACCGTTAATATGACCACAACATCAAATGGGTCCCACAATGATTTCTCATAAAAAAGCTCGATATGGTCATTTGTGATAATCACCATTAGATGTATATAGTATAGCTACCAACGTAAGGTGGACCCACCTTAATTAAACAATATTGCTTGGATCTCATGATTTATCTCATGATTTAATTTAATATTATATTTTTTTCCAATAGATGGGTCCTACCATGATTATTAACACATGTGATTACTAATTAGTGGGTCCTATATTGGGTTAATTGATTATATTCTCTTCATTTCTTATTTGGTACATCATCTTGTGAGTTTTTTATAAATTGTCAAACGCTTCAAAGGGATATTAAAATCTATGAAGATTGCCAAACACCATAAGTGACACAATGTAATAATATGACACTATTTTATTCTATGATAATGAAATCTTACAATATTTAAATATGTTGATATTATATTATGCACTTATCCAAACACCCCCTTAACCTTGGCGTTACTTGAGCTAATAGATATCAAATGCCTTAGGTCAATAACTTTGATTTAGTATAGTCATACACCGGTTATGAAACATCCATGTAGGTGTTTGTCAGCTTAAACATCACCTACAATGGTCTCTTAGTCTATTAGTCATTGATTAGGGTCCATAAGTTCCAATACTAGGGTCCCAACCTAGGTCTGAAAGTTCCTAAAAATCATGGGTTTTTTTTTTTTTTGCTAAAGGGAAATTGCATTAGAAAAAAAGAGAAACGAGGCAGAAGCCCAAAGACAGCCAAAAGAAGTAGCTATACAACAAAAGAAAAAGGGAAAAGGGAAAGAAAACTAACAGCTACCAATCCTCAAAACAATTGGATCAGACAAAAAATTACTAAACACCTGAAGAGACCTACCAGAAAAAGGTTTATCAATAGATTTAAGAGAGGAAGAAAGGACCTCTATCAGATAATGCTTTACCTTCGTCTGAGAGGCTCTAGAGTTTTTATAAGTGAGGTCATTTCTACTTTTCCAAATAGCAAAAGAGGTGGTGAGAAAGATGGAAGAAACACCTTTGCGAGCCAGCATATCACAGTTAGCAAAGAGACCAAACCAGATCTTAGAAGGAGACAGGGGAGCAGCAATGGTAACGCCAGCAGCTTGAAGGATCTATCTCCATAGATCAGAAGCAAAGGGGTAGAGGAAGAGAAGATGAAGCACAGTTTCCACATTCTGATTGCAAAAGCAACATCTTGAGGCCAAACTGAAACCAACTGCTTGAGCCAATCTTGCGTTGGGGTCTTCTTGTGCGTCATCTGCCATGCAAAGAAGGAAACTCTCATAAGCATCAAGTTGTTCCAGACCAGGGGAGCCCACTCCATTGGGTTACTTCTTGATCTAATTAACTGCCAAGCTTTTCTGAAAACAAAGTCCTGACTAGGGAGGCTTTTCCAGAAAATAGAGTCCACTATGTTTGGGACTATAGAAAGGTTCTGGACAGCCTTCCTCTGGGCCTCTTCCACCTCCATATGAAGCCCAAGCAGAAAAATCCAAGAAGAGCCATCCCAAATAGAACTAACTATCTGATGAAGGGGAAAAGAAAAGGAAGGAAACTGAGCTGCCAAACTAGAGTCAGCTGATCAGCGGTCAAATCCTAAATCAACCAACTTCCCATTACATATAGTCCACTTGCAACCAGCTTGAATGTGAAGAGTAGAAATTCTGACTTTGCGGCAGACACAAGAACCAATTTTGGTAGTGCCAGAGCTCCATACAGCAGCCTTGGGAAAGTACCTACCAGACATCCAATTAGCCCAAAGAGATTTTGAAGTAGCAACCAAGACCTCCCTCTTGAATAGGGAGACAAACCAACTCCCAGCGAAGCTGATTCCTTTAAGATCTAGTGGCAGCAGCAGACCAGAGGAAATTCCTCATAAGACATTCCAGATGATTTGAAACTGACTTGAGGAGCAGAAAAGACCATCGCTATGGGCATGGCTAAACTACACAACATATGCCTAAGCAAGATTCTGCGGCCAACAAAGGAAAGGAACCGAGACTTCCACCTAGAGAGGTTGGAGAGGAACCTATCCACCAGACCAATAAAATGCTGCCTTCTGGGAGTTCCTATAATGAGAGGGGCTCCAAGGTATGTGGAGGAGAGATGATGATCTTGAAGATTTGTAATGGACAAAGTCTGTCTCTTGGACCTCAAGCTACCTTTGCCTATAAAGAGCTTGCTTTTTCCCAGATTGATAGATTGGCCAAAACAGAATTGATACTTGGCTAAGACCTCTTTTAGATACAACAAGCCTTTTTTATTTCCTTTCAAGAAAAGCAGGATATCATCAGCGTAGAAGAGATGGCAAGGAGTCTTGGGAACAGAGGATAAGGGAAGAACCAGCATATTGTTAATCAGCTTGTGGATGTTAAGGCTAAGAATCTCCTCCGCAAGAATAAAGAGGTAAGGGGACAGAGGGTCCCATTGCCTGAGGCCACAAGAAGATTCAAAAAAAACCAATGGGAACTCTGTTAATTATTAGGATCGAGCCCTTGGCTAAACAAACACAAGCTTTGACTAGCCCAATCCAATTGTCAGAAAACCCAAAGAAAGCTAGGGACTTAAAGAGAAAAGTCCAGCTGAGCTTGTCAAAAGCCTTAGAAATATCAAGCTGCATACATAGGGAACCACCTCTGGATTTGGAATGTAGGGTTTCAAAGAGCTCATGGGCTAAAGCAATATGCTGCTTTCACAAAAGCTGCCTGGTTTGAAGATATAAGAGAGGGAAGGATCTGAGACAGTCTAGAAGCCAAGATTTTGCGGATAATTTTGTAGGAGAAGTTTAGAAGGCTAATTGGTCTATAGTCAAAGAAGGAGCTAGGAGAATTGATCTTAGGGATCAATGCCAGGAAGTAAACATTGGAGGCTTTGAAAAGTTTACCAGTGGAGAAAAAGTGATGCACAGCTTTGACGATAGAATTCTCTATAATGTCCCAATTTGCCATGAAGAAGCTACCTGAGAAGCCATCTAGACCTAGGGAATTTTCAGACTTAAGGGCAAAAACTGCGCTCCTGATTTCTTCAGCTTCCGGAATTTTAGTCAACTAGAGGTTCATGGCAGAGGAGACTTTGCTACTGTCGAAGTCAAAAAGGCTTTCACCAAGGGCTGGATGCACAGTTTGAGCCAGGCTAGAAAAGTGATTGACAGCCAACTGCTAAATTTGGATTGGATCCTCAGTCCAATTGCCATTTGATAGGATTTTATCAATTCTGTTTACTACCCCTCTGGATTTATCATAGGCGTGAAAGAAGGCAATGTTCTTGTCTCCCTCCTTCAACCATCTCACCCTTGATTTTTGGCGCCAATCAGTTTCATTTATTTGAAGCCAATTCTGAAGAGATGACTTAGCCTCATCAAGCTCCTGATGAAGAGGATCAGTTGGACCAGCATCCGGGAGTTCTTGGATTTCAAGAACTTTTCTTTCTGCAGCGTGCGTCGTCAGCCTTATGTCGCCAAAGACAGACTTATTCCACGCCTTGAAAATCTGCTTCAAACCTTTCAGGTTTTGAGCAACACGTACATATTGAGGGTGGCCCTCAAGATGAGGGTTCCAATTTTCAGCAACAAGGCTCAGAGAATCCGGATAGTGGATCCACATAGCTTCAAATTTGAAAGGAACATGAGTTTTATGGTTGCTTCACAGTTATTTGACGATTAGCCATGGAGGCTGTCTACGATTAACTATGAACTACTTATGGCAAGCCTTAGTGTTACGACATGAGAAGTAAGTCTCAGGTTAGGGTTTCACGGTTCCTACAAGGTTAGCCACGATTAGTCATAGGGCGACCTAAAGTTAGCTCACAGTTAGTGATAAGTCCATAAAATTAAATGTCATTGTCATCATTTCATGTAGATTTTGGACATATTTAGGGGTAAATCACTTGAATTTCATGAAAATATGTATGATGGTTTTCAAAGTGGATTTTATGAGAAAATAGTTTAATTTTGGAAAATTACATATTTTATGGATTTATTCCTTTTGGATCGATTATCCAATTATCCTCTTGGATCGAATAACGTCAATTTTACACACAAATTCACATAATTTTTCTCAACATTGTGTTGTGCACAAAAATATGATCAAGATGGTGTATTCACATGCATTATCCATACATATCAAATGGGTCCCATGCATGATAGGAATAAGTGATAGAAAGCTCAAAGCTCGGCCTGACTTTGCCGAATAAGTAATGCATGTAGTGCATGTAGATTAGTGACTGATTTTCTCAAACAAGTAGTGATTAATTAGAAAGCTTAGAAAGATGATAGAAAACATCCAATTGACCGTGGGGGGAGCGCAAGTCGGGCTCAAGTCTGACACTTAATACCCATGTCGAGCTCGGGTACTTGGATGTGGGCCTGCCTTTCGAAGGCTAGGTTAGGCTTGGACATGTCCTAGATCAGACTAGCCTAGCCGATGAATACTTCTAGCTAGGGTGTAGTTATATGGTTGGTGACACATAAGCACCGACACACGAGGAAACATGCTAGCATGTCTCCCATTTGTTCTTTTCTTTCTTGTTTTGCTGAGAGAGGCCACCTACATGGAAAGGGAGGCCACGTCTATATTGCCAGAGGAATGGTGACTAAAATAGAAATTGTGGAGATAGAAATCATATAAATCGAAAAGATTTGGTGCATCCGTCCTTCTTTTCTACGTTCAATATTTTTAGCATATTCTTGCACGACCAACCTTGTGGACTTAGCCACTTAGGAAAGCTGGAATTGGATAGTATCGATATATAGTGGAAAATGATGTCGTAATTAAATTAAGTCATTGAATTAGGACCTTGGACCATTATCAATAATTTATATATTAAGTTTCCTTGCTTAGTCGGTTTCATGCTAGCTTATATATTTCTTAACAAGTTTTTCTAGAAAACCCATGATGTTTCAAATAACCTAAAAAACGCACAAGTTTTTCCTAAATTTTTCTAAAAGCTTCATTGACTTAGGGTCAAATAAACCAAGAAGAATTTTCTATTATGCATTTTCAGTTTAAATATACAGCTAATCTTGTTCTTGAATGCACATTTTTTCCATGATAAAATGCATTATTCATTTCTCACCTAGTCCAATTCTACACTCAAATGCAACTCTAATACATGATATCTAATAATAGTTGTACCCTAAACCCTATTATATATGGATCCAAGGTCCCATCCAAAGTGGGACTCCAAGTCATAATTTAACGAAAAGCTAACAAAAATGACAGCCACCACTACCACTGGCCACCACATATAATCTAGGCCATGGCCTTTTAATCATATCGATCCATGTTTGCTACACTTGAATAAAAATAACTCACTTCATATATCAAATGAAATTTGTATATGTAAAAAAGTTAGCAGTAAGTAGAGGGTGTGTTTTTAATAAAAGCAAAAATGATAGGAGTCTTTGTAAAATTTTTAATACTAAGGGGCCTCTAGAAAAGGAACCCTTCCTTTTCAGTTGCTCCCAATTTAATTACAGCAACAAATACAGTGAGAAAAGGCTATTGCATGTTTGCAGAGGAGCTTAGAAATCTCAGTTGTCAGTGCCTGAAAACATAAGCCTAAATGGAAGACTTTGGAAGTGAAAGTTTCTCAGAAGATAGAATCTGCTCTTTACCAGACTGCCTTCTCCACCACATCCTCTCCCTCTTGGACACAAAGCAAGCAGTCTGCACAGGCATCTTGTCCAAAAGATGGAAGAACCTCTGGAAATCCTCCCTGATCCTCAACTTTCATCACCAACACTACTCCAGCAACACCAACGCATCCAATGATGATGAAGTTAAAGAAGAACAAGAAGAAGGTGATAGTGAGATTGAAAGCAAAGATGATTATAATAGTGAAAATGAAGAAGGTGATTATAAGATTGGAAACGAAAATTATTTTTATGAAAGTGAAAATGAAGAGGAAGCTGAAGAAGAAAGAAACTTCATCAGCTTCGTAAAGCGATCTCTGGCTCTTCATAACAACCCAGTGATTCAAAAATTCAGACTCTCCTTCAAGTACAGTGATCGAAGGTTTGGTTTTTATGTCAACGATTGGATTCTCTTTGCAATAGAGAGAGATGTTAAAGAACTTTCTCTAGACTTCTTTCACTCATCACCTCATGATTATGAGGTGCCTTCTTGGTTGTTCAATTGTCATAAGCTGGTCTCACTAAAATTGAAGGAATGCTCCATTCAAACTCCCAAATCTGTATCCTTTAGCTCACTCACGACATTGTTTATATCGGATACGGAGTTTGATGAATGCATGATCCAGGACATATTGGTTGGGTGTCCCCTTCTTGAAGAGTTAGTTATGGTGAGATGCTACTTCGAACAGGACTATGAGCTTTTCATTTGTTCATCTTCTCCTGATCCTTCTAAAATGATGCTAAAGCGTTTAACAATGGAAAAGTGTGACAATTATGGGCTTAATGTTGAAGCCCCTAAACTTGAAATCATGAAGATTTCAGGTTCGCTGATGGGAAAGTATTCTTTCAACAATTTGGTATCTCTAAAGGAAGCTCAACTCGATTTTGATTCTATCGAAAAGGACAATAATTTTGGATTTCCCAGTTTGTCGGTTACTGAGCTTCACAATGCCACAGTTCTTAAGCTTTGTAGCCTGTGTATTCAGGTATGCTTTAATTTATATGGTATTTTAAATCTCCAAATTAAAAGCTTTCTAGTAATCTTTATTCATTTAGGCTTGATCATGGTTATTTCATAGTGTCCGTGCTTGATTAATTGGATGGATTTTTGTTTTTAGTGAATGAGACAGGAAAATGTGGAGATGTTTATAGAGAAGATAGATGAGACAAGTGACTAAGTTCAGGATGCAAACCTAAACCTTCATATAGATTGTAGTTTCAGTCACAAGATTTCTAGCTTTATCCTTTATAGTTAATCATGTCAAGAATTGGCTGTATGTGAAAGAACTTGCTGGTCCCAGATGGGTGTCGGAACCTAACTCGCCGAGAACCTTGTGCGTTCCGGTGTGGGGTAGACCTGCAAACTCGCTGCGAATGCTCTCAGATCTTCTGGATGATCAACCAAGAGTTTTCATCTCCCTTATATAGAGCAATCCCTAGGAGTTACAACTCTATCCGGACTGTACCCCTCCTTGAATCTCACATCTCCAGACCAGCGTAGGAGATCTGCCAACTAAGAGTCACTTGATCCAAACTCTATCACCAAAAGTTTGATCCTTATCTGACTCAACCAGATCAAGACTTGTTGGGAGTTCATCCATGGCACACCGCCGGGCTCGATCTGGCTTGGACCCAATGGCAGTCGGGTCACTCAATTTTCCTAACAATCTCCCACTTGGCACGAATGCCATGGTTGACAAACATGCCAATGTATATCAAATGTATTTAAGTCCCATGCGCATCACATGCGTTGCGAATTCTTCTGTAGGCAATGGTTTGGTGAGAGCATCAGCTATCAATTCCTTAGAAGGCAAATAAGAAATTTTAATTTCTCCATTCTCAGCCTTTTCTCGGATAAAATGATATTTTATCTCAACATGCTTTGATCGGTTGTTAAATTTTGGCTCAATCACCATTGAGATGGCAGACGTACTATCTACATTCATTGGGACAGGCTGATCACCACTGATTAAATCAATACCACATAAAAAGTTTCATAATCAGACAGCCTCCTAAACTGCGGTACTACAGGCTATATACTATGCCTCGGCCGTGGACATGGCCGTTGAGGTCTGTTTCTTGCTACCCTTAGAGATCGCACCTCCCCCCAGAGTATACACATAGCCTGTGATTGACTTTCTTTTATCTAAGTCACCGGTCCAATCCGCATAGGAATAGCCACGCAATTTCAGGTCATCACCTTGATAACATAGTTGCAACTTCAAGGTGCCTTTGATGTACCGTAGAATCCTCCTAACCGCATACCAATGAGGTAATCCAGGGTTACTTAGGAATCTCCTCACGAGACCCACGGCGAATGCAACATCCGGTCTCGTACATAGCATCACATACATGATGCTTCCCACAACATGAGCATAAGGCTTGCCCCGCATCATTGCATTATCTTCCTCGGTAGTGGGCCCCTGTTTGCTGGACAGTTTTTCACTTTTGCTAATGGGAGTATCGACTGGCTTGCACATCATCATATCAAACCGTTTTAACACAGTTTCCAAATAGGACTCCTGTGACAAAGTCAATAACCGATTCGGCCGGTCACGGGTGATCTTTATGCCCAGTACATATAGAGCCTCACCCATGTCATTCATCTCGAATCTTGACTTCAACCACTGTTTGATTCCATTGACAGCATCCAAATCATCACCAGCAATCAGGATGTCATCCACATACAATGACGAATATAAATAATTACTCCCACTGCGTTTAACAAAGAAACATATATCAACACTATTGGGAACAAAACCAATTTCACTTATGGCCCGGTGAAATTTCTTGTACCACTGCCTCGATAACTTTTAAGTCCATAGAGTGCCTTTTGTAATTTGCATGACCTTGCACCAAAAAACCTTCAGGTTGTTTCATGTGAATCTCTTCATCCAATTCGCCATTCAGGAAAGCAGTTTTTACATCCATTTGGTTCAATTCCAAGTCATGGTAAGCCACAACCGCCATAAGGGTCCTAATGGATTGGAATTTTACGACCGGGGAGAAAGTTTCATTATAATCAATTCCTTCCACTTGCAGTGAAACCCTTGGCCACCAACCGTGCTTTGTATTTATCCAAGGAACCATCCGAATTGAATTTCTTCTTAAGAACCCATTTACAACCGATGGCCTTTCGACCTTTGGGTAGATTGACTAATTGTCACACCTGGTTCTTATGAATTGATTCAATTTCCTCTCTCATAGCATTCATCCAATTTTCAGCATCATACCCATTGATTGCTTGAGAGTAGGATGTCGGATCCAAATCCTCCACGGTTTCCACTAAAGTGCAATAATCATCCAGATATGACGGATGTTTCCTTATCCGAACGGGTCTACTTATTTTCGGTTGTTCCTCATCAAGTGGGCCCTGGCCAAGGGTTAAATTTCCAACGTCAACCACATCGGACCCCCCACTTGCTTGAACATCCTTATCCTTAGAGATCTCATAGAAATCCACCATCTATGGTCTATCTCTAAGATTACCTATTGGATTCTCAAGGAAATACACATCTCGACATTACATGATTATTTTATTATTATGATCATACACACAATATCCTTCTGAATGACTTGGGTAGCCAACAAACGAGCAATTCTTTCTCATTTTTGCCTGCAGTTTGTGTCTTTCTTGTGGCGGTAACAGGATATGTACGGGGCAGCCCCAAACTTTTATATGTTCCATTTTAGGTTTGGCTCCAGTCCACATAACTCATACGGGGTCTTGGGCACAGATTTAGAGGGCAACCTGTTCAATATATATTGTGCAGTATTAATTACCTCTCCCCACAAATACAGCGGAAGTTCCGCGTGGCTCATCATGGACCTAACTATGTCCATAAGTGTTCGATTTCGACGTTCAGCCATGCCATTTTGTTGTGGAGTGTAAGGGATCGCATAATCATGTATGATTCCCTCTCTTGCACAATATTCTTTGACCAGCTCGGAAGTAGACTCCCCCCCTCTATCGGATCGAATCCGTTTAATTTTCTTGCCCTTTTGATTCTAAACTTCAGCAGCATATATTTAAAAAAAATTTAATGCCTCATGTTTATGTTTAATCAAGTAGATATAACCATATCTGCTGAATTCATCAGTGAAGGTAATGAAATACACCTCCCCCATCCGAGTATGAACATTTAGGGGTCCACATATATCGGTGTGAATCAGGTCTAGCAATTCTGAATTTCTAGTTCCCTTTTTTTATTTTTTTATTTTGCTAATTGGTAAGATAGTATTGAGAGAAAAAAGGGCATAAGCCCCTAGCACAAAGAGAAGAAAAACTGCACCAAAAGCAAAAACTGAACTCTCCAAAATAGGAAGGAGCAAAAGCCAGCTTAGCAAAACAAACTACTAACAGGAAGAAGTTAAAAAAACTCCTCAAAACCAAGCAGCCAAAAAGCCAAAACAGGTGCACTAAAAGAGACTAAGAGAAAGGCTAAGCAGGGCCTATCTTTACAGAAGAGCACAAAACAAAAAGAAAGAAACATAGAGCAAAACAGGATCCTCCACAAGAACCACTGCTAAAGCTGAAAAAACAAATTAATCTCCCCAACCAAAGGCTCTCAAAGTAGGATGAGAGGGGATGGACATACCTGAAGAGGAGCTGAGCATGCCACTACACCTGTCAATGAAAACTATCTGAGCCATATAAAGAGAAGGCTTTTTACAACGGTGCTTTGCTTTTTTCCTTAAAAACCAAAGAGAATTGATGGCTTGGAACCAAAGAGAATTGATGGCTTGGAAGAATATAACAGCTGCAGATTTTCTTCCTGGACTATCAACACCCTTAGCTAGAGCTGACCACACAAAAGAGGTAGAGATAGAAGGGGAAGGGGGAAATCCTGATTGGCTTAGGAGCCAAGACCATAACTGATGAGCAATGGGACAAGAGAAAAATAGATGAAGATCTGTTTCTAAATTACTGTGGCAAATGTAGCATCTCGAAGCCATAGAGCAGCCTAATTGCATTTCCCAATAGTCTGTAGGAGTTTTTCCGGAGAAGAAAACGCCAGCTAAAGCAGGAAAGCCTAGGACTGATGAACCTATTCCACACTAATCCAGACCAGTCAACTACTTCACCCCTGGTTCTCAAAGTGATCCAGGCTGTTTTAAGGGAGAGAGCCCCTGAGGCTTGGCTTTTCCAAAGAAGTTTGTCTTGACCAGTGGGGTCTGAAAGCTGAATAAGGTTGGTTTGCTGGATGAGGAAGCTCTGGACCTCAGCTGGAATGGAAGATGGGATGGACCATAAGTTGCCTTGGATGATATCTGCTACCCGGTCACTAGTGGAGAAAGGGAGGAGGGGGAATCTTTTGGTAATAAGATCATGGTCAATCCAGTTATCTAGCCAAAGCTAGATAGAGATGCCATTCCCCAGGACCCAACGACTACCAATCTAAAGAAAGGATGCTAAGGAACGAATCATTTTCCATACACAAGACCCTGCCTTGGGGTTTCCAGAGGACCAAATAGGAGAGGACCTGAAGTATCTTCCGCGGAACCAGGAAGCCCAGAGAGAGTCTGAGGTGGTTGCCGACCATCCCAGCTTCATCAGGCAAGCATCATTGAACTCCTTGACCCTCCGAAGACCGAGCCCTCCCTCTTCTTTTGGCAAACAAACCGTTTCTCATTTCACCATATTACTCCTTTTCTTTTCCGGACTAGAGGACCACAGAAAATTCCTCATTAGCCTTTCAATCTGCATGCAGGATTTACTAGGGATGGGAATCACAAGGGAAATGTACAGGGGAATAGATGAGAGCACGTGTTTAATCATAACCAGCCTCCCAGCAAAGGACATGCATTTAGCCTTCCAACCGTCAAGCCTAGCTCAGATTAAGTCCAAAACCTGATTGAAATGAGAGTGTCTGGAAGCTCCAAAGAAGAGAGGGACTCTAAGATAAACAGCCAGAAGAGATGCTCGAGTGATAGGGAGAAGCTCAGAGACCATTTGGGCTCTTCTAGCTGAGCATTTACCAATATAGAGGTGGCTCTTGAGGAGGTTAAAACACTGGCTGGAAGAAGCTTGATACTTAGAGAGCAGCTCTTTGATTTACCTCAGCCCAGGCTTAAAAGCTTTGAGAAAAAGTAGGATTTCTTGACCATTTTTCCACTTAGACATGGTTCACATGTAGGGTATTCCACTTTTTCAATTTCAGGTAAAAGTCCATCCCTAACCATTCTAGTTATTCTGTTCTTATTAATGTGTCCTAATCTGTAGTGTCATAACAATGCTAAACCATTGACACATTCATTCACACACACAGAATAATTGGAACTAGATTTTATTGCAACTTTAAAAGTGTCCAGCAAATACAATTTGTCGTGAAGCAAACCATAAATACAAATTTTTCCATTGAGCCCAATAGTAACCTTATCAGTAGTAAACCTAATTTCAAAACCACTAGATGCAAGCTGGCTGACGGAAATCACGCTCCTCCTCATGCCGGGAGAGAAGAAGACATCTGACAAATATAGTGATTTTCCAGTTGGCAGGGGAATTTTGACTTTCCCCACCCCCAACACATCGCAAAATGTCTCATTCCCCATGTATATGTTATGTTCTCCAGCTTTAATTTCTTGAAATTCAATGAAACCTGCTTTGATCCTCGAGATGTGTCGAGCAGCCCCGGAATCGATCCACCAGTTGCTTTCATTGGTGTCCACCATAATGGATTCTGTGATCATATCAATATAATCTTTACTTCCATGTGGTACCATGTTTTGTTGCCCATTCTCACCCTTTTTCTTTTTATTTTTATCCGGACAATCTGCACGAAAGTGCCCAGGCTTCCCACAAATAAAGCAACGCGCCTTTTTCTTTTGTTGCGCCTTAGCTTTCTCTTTACCCTTATACTTCATTTTCCCCATAGTAGTCATCGAGCCACTAGCAGAATTGGTTTGGGCAAGCAAAGCAGTAGGCACAACACCACGGGCAGCCTGCCTTTGTCCTTTAGCAATTAATCCAGCCTCAATATCTTTAACAGCCAGTGTTTTCTGGAGGCTTAGGGTCTGAGAAACATTCTCCCATGAAGGTGTGAGACTTTGCAACAGATACAATCTTTGCACTCCTGGTCCATATCCCTTCCCAAAGCAATTCAAATGCCTCAATCTTATATTCATCTGGTCATTGATCGAGGTTCCTTCTGGCATTTTGTAATTAACATAATTTGAGAATGCCTCCATAAGGTGGGACACAGTGGATGCATCGTATTTCGTAATTATTTGATCATAAATTTCTTTTGCTGAATCCAGTTGCTCAAATTGCTTGACCAAATCATTGGAAATAAATCTAAGTAACAGATGCCTTCCTGATTCATTATCATATTCCCAAGTACCATAGAGATCTTTATCTTCCTTAGAAGCATCATCAGCAGGCTTCTCAGGTGTCTTTTCTTTAATAACATAAGAAAGACCCTCAAAGTGCAACAAGGCATCCATCTGACGTCTCCAAATGGGTAAGTTCTTCCCATTGAAAATATCGACCTTAGCGAGATCGTGCAGAGTAGATTTAGCAATAGACATATCTGAAAGAAAATAAATAAAGTCCAGATACCACTGACCGTGATCGCAGTCCAAAAAATTATCGACCGTTGGAATGCCGATCAGTCGCGTCTACCAAATAGTGCTCGTCGCCACGAATCCGCAAATCCAAACCGCCCTTCGATCGGAGGTCGGATGAAAAAGTTACGAATGGTCAAAGTTTCAGTTGACCGATGAGACCGGGACCCGTCGTCGCGTCAGCAATACAGCAGCAGTGTTCTTGCTGTAACAGAAGTCTCCTTTGCTTGCGCACGTCCTGAGGCGAAAGAGACAACAGCAACACGTGATGGAAGACTTGGTGGCACTGGTACCAAGGCGAAAAGGAAAAGAAGTCTTCCCTGTTCACGTTGAAAATTTCTTTTGCCGTCACGTGTCTTCAACGATTGTTTACAACGCACGCCAAAAGAGAAATAAGGCAACACGTGGTGTCCTCCTTTCCTGATGCACAAACAAAGAAATACAAGTCTTCTTCCTTGTTGGCTTTTATTGCAGAACAGAATAAAACCAGGAGAAACTCTCGATGAAGAGGTCGTAGATCCGACGAATCCACTGCCTTATCGCAAAATCCAAACTGTCAAAGGCATAGATCAAGCTCTGATACCAATTGAAAGAACTTGCTGGTCCCAGATGGGTGTCGGAACCGAACTCGCTGAGAACCTTATGCGTTCCGGTGTGGGGTAGACTTGCGAACTCGCTGCAAATGTTCTCATATCTTCTGGATGATCAACCAAGAGTTCCCATCTCCCTTATATAGAGCAATCCCTAGGAGTTACAACTC
The DNA here is from genome assembly GCA_012931725.1 of Litsea cubeba. Taxonomy (NCBI): domain Eukaryota; kingdom Viridiplantae; phylum Streptophyta; class Magnoliopsida; order Laurales; family Lauraceae; genus Litsea; species Litsea cubeba. The sequence continues at coordinate 22,002,634 of CM022953.1, read as the reverse complement.
TATCGGGACTCTACCCCTCCTGGAATCCCACATCTCCTAACAAGCGTGGGATATCTGCCAACCAAGAGTCTGAACTTGATCCAAACTCTATCACCAAGTGTTTGATCCTTATCTGACTCAACTAGATCAAGACTTGTTCGGAGTTCATCCGCGGCACACCGCAGGGCTCGATCTGGCGTGGGCCCAATGGCAGTCGGGCCACACAATTTTCCTAACAGTATGGGTATTGGGTAGGGATGCAAATCGATCAGGTCTTGGATGGAACCATGGTGAATCCTGACCCGGGTCCATCTTTATATATAGATTCGGTTCAGATTTGGAATCCGTAGAGTTGTAAATGGGTACACAATTATCCTAGTTTTCAAAGTCTCTAGTTCCGGTTGAAGTGGATATGGGAAAAATAAGATTGATTACATTCACATGTAAAAAACATACATAGGTTTTAAGGGTCTAAAGATTTAGTTATGTTCATATTTGAAAGTATACTTAGCTTTAATCCTATACCATTTAATCCTATACCATTTAATCCTAGGTAAAGCATTTGCTCACTCCATTGTTCTTGTTTCGGATTTTCTTGAGATGTATAAATTAAGAAGCAATGAACAAAACATATTGGAATATAGAGTGCCAACATACTCATGGTTGAGTGGTGTTGGTTGGTACCTCAGTATCACACACATGCCCAAGGATCGATCATTCAATCTTCAGGTTGATAGTATCTTTCATGGCCATGAGGCAGCAGACTGCGAAGAATGCCATCAATCTTGTAAATCCACCAAACCGCCCAAAGCCACCCCCACCCAAAACCTGCGTTGAAGTTGAACTTTTTAACACAAAGCTATCTTGTACAAATCATTATCATGATAAAAAAAAATTATCCTAACTATGTTGGGGTTGACCACTTGAATTCTACTTCTCTAATCCAATCTATCCTGATTTGTGGTAAGTGATGATTTTACTTGCAGTGCATACCAAATATATTGTAAATGAAGGTAATCTATCCATTCCTTGAAGCACAAGAGTGTGACCAAGGCCAATCTTTTTTTACGACTTCCAACTTATGTTGTTAGTTTGATCATATATATGGGAGCTGCTCATGTGGGAGGCACTCTCACCAACTTAATGAGAGTTTCTAATCTCAGTCTTCCCTTTTCCATCCAGATCCAACAGCTTGGAGTGAAAGTCAAAAAGCAATCACTGTTCCCAAAATCCTCTCCCATTTTCAGATCCCGGCCAAAGTAGAAGAGAAAGGCTCTTCTCCAAAAATCCCCCTCCCATTTTCAAGCCAACCCCAAAGTAGCAGAGGTCCTTGCCGTTCTTCTACGGGATTTCCGGCGTCAACAAGCTCTCCGGCCACAGATCGACGAGGCCCGAGCCGCCCGACCACCACTGTACTCCTCTCCCCGCAAGTTTGCTTTGGATCTCCTTTCCCGCTCGAGGTCGACGAAATCCGGAGATCAACTCCAGCCACAGATCGACGAACCTCGGCCGATAAGGAGGAAATCCGAAGCTCATTAGATAGCCTTATCTTTTGTGAGAGAATTTTAAGAGTGACTTTAGTTAAATTATCAATTGTTTTCTACGAGAAGTAAACAATTACATTAATGGACTATTTCTATAAATCAAAATACATAGGAATTGAGTGAATAGAAATTCATGGTCAAATGAGCTCCATTGAAGGATTAAAACAGAGGTGAAGGGAATGGTACAAGGTTTCTATCTTGTTATAAGGTAGCAAAATAAATGAGACCTTGACTTTCTTGGGTTTGAAATACTAGGGTGAAGGCATATTCAAGTCCTGTCCATCCTCAATTTCCTTTTTATTAAAGGGGAGGTTATTTGATGGTCTTTTTTGTTTATTCACCTTTGATCTTTATTTTTAACCACTAATGGTATGAATTTATATGTATTCAATTCCTATGTAACAAGCATGCCCTAAAAGGCCATTCATCATTGGTCTCTATTCATTCCTTTTTACATTTGTTTTTTAGGGGCAAATCAACTTTAATAATGTCATTGTTAACAATTAGATTTCCAAACTTTTTGCTAAAAAGTTTTAAGATAAACATAGGAATGGAATCACTTGAATTATTTATATTCCATGTTATTTCCAAATTCCCCATACAGCAGATTTGTATATTAACAACCATACATGTAACTTTAGATCTGTTGAGGTCAACGTCCACCCTCGCTCCTGAGCGTTCATAATTGTGGTCGAGCCCTCGCCCTCACCATAAAACTATTATTTTATCGTTTCCTGTCACCAATTGGTTTTGGGATAAGTGGTAGCTCAATGGGGTGTAAGATCTTACAAGTGGTATCAAAGTTTGGTAGGTTGCGGCGGGTGTGCCATTGAAGGAGAGATTGTTGAGGTCAACATCCACCCTCGCTCCTGAGTTGTCATAATTGTGGTCGAGCCCTTGCCCTCACCATAAAACTATTATTGTGTCGTTTCCTATCACCAATTGGTTTTGGGATAAGTGGTAGCTCAATGGGGTGTAAGATCTTACAAGATCTTATTAAAAATAAATCAATAAATATGATCTATTTCCATTTGACTTTTCTTGTTTTGGTAGGAAAGCTTACTCGTATTTTGTTTTTAAATCAACCAAGTTTCATTAGGGAGAAAATTACCTACAACTTATCAAAAAGTGAAAAAGTGAACATTGTGTAGAATAAGCCTCCATCAAGGAAATTATCAAGAAGATTAAAGTCAAAAATGGGGAAAGGAGCTGGAAACATTGATTTAAATATTAAGATACTAATCCATGAACAATCAAAATAATCTCCATTTACAAAAAGAAACCAAAAAAGAACCAAAATACTTTGAATTGCTGGAATCCCCAAACAACTATCCCACAAAGGGAAAGCACTATTTTGTAACCTGTTCTACATCACACCTCCATTAAATTGGATTTAGCTGTTATACAGTTGTTTTCTCTGAGCCTCATCCATTTCCATCTCCAAGATCATTTTATGAACGGATTCTACTGAAAGGGAAACTCTAATGCACTGGCCATCCAACTCTTAGGATACCAAAAATCTTTCTATATGTATTTAATAACTCAATTGCCAAAAGCCCATCAACTTTTAATTTGTATAGATATAATTTTCTTTCACCTTGCACTTACCATTCTATTAAAAAATGTTGTATTCTTATCTCTCTCCTTTGAGCCATTGTTGAAAATGCTTCTGAGAGAAGTGCCATATTAGGTCATCTTGTATAGATGGAACTTGATAAAAGAGCATATTCATATAAGTCTTTTATGAGATTGCGGCATTAGTGTCTCAAACATGATATATTTTGGATACATGGGCCCAGCCTCTTGTGAGGGCACCCCCTTTTGAGGTGGGCAAAGGACCAAGCTAATCATGGTAATGTGCGGATCGAAAGATCTGAATGAGACTAGAGTTAACAAAATGTCAACCATTTTATATCATCTCAACCTTTTGATTTATGGCCTTCAGTGTGATAGTTTCAAAAGATAATATCTTTTTGTATCTTAATTCGACAACAACAGTTGGATGAGTGTCAGATTTAGATTATGATAATTCATAAGGGTTGTGGTGATGGTGAGGGTGAGGGGGTTGGATTGATTGGAGGTTTACGTGCTCACGGATGGTACTTATGAGAGAGTGCTCTTTCAAGGAAAATCAGGTGCTTTCATGGGCATGTTAGTACGCAACTAGATTCGGCTTGCTTTCATGGGTGTGGAAAATCATGTCCATTTTCTTAATTTATCATAAAAGAGAATCTGCATATTGATAAAAAAAATTCATGTTATGGGTAGCAAAAGTAAACTTCAAAGTTCTATTGCATTTTTCTTGTTCTCTTATTTTATATCTTGTGTTTTTTGTAGGAAATACAAAGAAATTCCCTTGTTTTTTCCTTCAAGGCCGAGCATCTTACACTACGAACAGGGTTACAAAAATATGAACTCCCAGGAATAGCTACTGTGTTATGGAGTTCACCTAGTCTTGAGACTCTCGTAATAAATCTGGCCTCCATCTCATCAAGTTTTTTTGTAAGTACTATAGAACTTTCAAACAATTATAGTTATTGTTGTTTGTCTTTTTCTTTTCCATTTGCATCTCAACCATTAAGCACCTTATCTGCAGTTTGTATTCAAAAGTACGGGTGGAAAAATCCAACCTGACCTATAAACTTGACCCAGAACTAACCTGCATTGGACCCATATAACTCAACCTACATCCTATACGAGTTAGTCATGGGTGAAATAAATGGGTTGGGTTGGGTTGGCCAGCTTAACCCGTATAACCTAGGGGTGTTCAAGGGCCGAGCTAGCCCAGGCCTGGCCGCTTTGGGCAGGGCCTCAATCAAAAAATTTTGGCCCGTTTTATATATGGGGGACAGGGTTGGATCAAGTCTAAAGCATGGCCCAGTCCAACCCAAACAAGTAATGCATATAGTTTATTGAAAGTTACCCAATGCCATTTTTAGGTCCCAGGTCAGAGGTGTGATCTTTCCAAGTTGACCATCTAGTTCAAACAAGGAGTCCTGGGAAGGACTTGGGGATATTGAAAACTGGATGGACTAGGAGAAGAAGTAACTAAGAGCCCCAAAAAGTGATAGAAGGCCTGGCCAGCCCAATTGACTAAATCGGTGGGCTCAGGCCGGACACTTAAGGCCTGTGATGGGCCAATGCATGTGTGCCTGTGCTTATAGATGCCAGGCAATCCTGGATATGCCTCAGCCCATCCCGGCCCGGCTCATGCACACTCCTTGTATAACCCATTAAAATGGGATGGGTCAGAGTCCACCCACATATCTAAACCGATATAAATAGTCTGCCAGTTTAATTTTTTTATACTATGATCTTTTTGTGACCTCCATTTAAACTCAAATATAACTTTAATGCTTGAAATGGATTGGGCTTGTTCCAAAGTCCTGGTTAAATTTGTAGACCCCTGTTGCATGCAGTGGGAGTAAGGTCGGGTTGACCCACATTGGGTGCAGGTTGCAGGGGTTATCTGACCCATTTTATAAATGGGTAGAATATGGGTTGAATTGAACTACCCAACTACTTTGCAACCCCTGTTGTGAAAGTCTCATTGTGCACAATCTTTACCAAAAAAAAAAAAAACCTGAAGTCTAAACATTGCATTCTCCATTTTCAGACTGAGGAGGAATCTCAGATGCTACATGGTTTTAATGAAAGAGAATACTGGGAGAAGCTACCAAACCATTTCACATGTTTGACATGCACCCTCAAGACTATAGAGATTACCGGCTATATTGGACAAGAAACGGAATTATCAGATGATAGAGGTAACAATATGGTTACAAAAGTTCTTCAGAAAATAGATAACAAAATAAAGTTCGTGAGGTTTTTGCTGAGAAATGCAAAGGTTTTAGAGAAGATGACAATTCATATTGATAAGCCCCATTTTATGGAGGAGGAAGAATGGCCAGAGCTGGCGCAGAAAGTAGCTCAACACGTGGAGGGTAAGATTAAATTGAGTAGTGGTGCACCAGTAGAATTCTTATTTAAGTAGAGCACTGGAGCCCTTAATTTTAGGGTCTATTTGGGGGCTTTACTTATAGAGTTGAGTGAAGTGAATGTTATTTTGAATAAATAATAAAATATGAATGGGTTATGATGGTATTTTATTTTTAGTTGTTTGAAGGGGAATCTTTTTTACTTTTTTTTATTGAAAATGGGCGTTTTTTTGTCTTTTAGTGGTTACTTTTTGACTTTTTTTAAAAAAAAATATGGTGGAAAGTTTGAGATAAAGTGCTTTTGGTGGGAATTTTTTTGGGGAAATGGGGATCTACTTAACTTTAACTCTACAAGTAGAGTTCCCAAACATGCCCTGGGGGTTGTTTGATTTCTTGGATATGACAGGAAAAATTATCTTTTAATATTTTGGATTAAGTAATGCAGGTTAAGTTTTTAGTAGGACATGTTTATCTCTGTTGTTGTCTGATTGCTTTTGGGAAATAAAGTTTACAGGGAAATATTATAACTCCTTGTCTTTTATACTCTTTAGTAGCAAGTTTTGTACATGTAGCACACATGCATATATAGATGATACAAGCTGATCATCATCTTCAGCAGCCTCCCTTTCCTTGATGGATCATTGCATAGATATTCTAGCCATTTAATTGGGTGGTTTTTGAGAGAAAGTGGATTGTTCAGATAGGTCAGCTGAAGTTATATTGACCATATATCCATCTCTTCTTTTAATTGGAAAATTTGACATGACTATGCATTTTATATTCATGGTTGTGACTTGCCATATCCTTCACTTTTATATGGAAAATCTATGTCGTCCTTGCCACATCTGAGTATATCATAGGTCATGACTAGGACAAATGAAAATATTTTGCAAGCTTTGTGGCTTTAACTTTCTTGTTGTGGTTTTCGATTTGGTTTCTTAATACTAAATTTTGGGATTTGGTTTTTTTAATATTGTATGCATTATATAAGAATGATGTAGTATGATTATTGAAGGTGGTTTCCTTGAACAAGGAGAATTCATTATGCTGAACTAACATGTCACTTAAAACTAACAAATGTTGCTTACAATGATTATGATGATGATATATGGTGAAGCTTGTTTTGTTCTTATGAGTAGAACGCATTAATCTAATCCTAGAGATTCATTATGGCAAAGTTGATCCAGATAACGACCATGATGGTATGATATGATTTATGAATGACCTTAACTATGGTATTTTGGCCCACGATGGATCACCCACACACTTAGAATTGGTGACATAGGAAGGGCACATAGAATGGATTGCAAATGACAATCTTGATAATTTTAAGGTCATTTAGATTCAATGACAGAACCATTTCAGTCTGATGAAATCAAGGTAGTTTTGGGCCATGTAGTCTACATGACATGCAAGGACTAAGTTGTAGGCCGCACAGAGCAGCCTTACTGGACATTGAGATGGGCCCTCTACTGTTTCTATTGCTTCATGAAGCGTTTGTCCCCATGCATAATATATTCTCCCAAGGTCGGACTTGGGAGTAGGTCAGGTTTACCTTGGAGGGAAATGGCTATCAGCCAAATGGCAGAACCCTACCCATTTATAGTTGGGTTGAAATTACCAACCTGAACACTTTCTTCAGTCAGATTCGGGTTAGAGTTGATGCATTGAGTAGAGTATATATGGACCATCTCAGACCTGACCCGACCCTTTGAATTGAGTTGGGTGGTCATTTTATTAATTTCGATCCTAGTATACACTTATTTCTTTAGTAATGATTTGGTAGGATATTTTGCTTACATGGTTGGGTCTCTGAGGGGTCAGCCCAGATCCAGCCTATTTGTAAACTTTATATATTCATCTTTGCTATATATTTTACACCAGGTGGGATCTTTAAACATGCATGGGCCCATTCCAGGCCTCTTTAACTATTGAAACAAAAAAATTAGGTCCATCTTCAGCCCACTGGCCCAAAAATTACGGCCCATGATGTCGGTTGGGCTCAGGCTGGCTCATCCAAAGAGCAGCCCTAACACTGGGGGAAGGATTTAGCCCATAGTCTATAAGGCAATTGTGAGGTCTGGACCAAAAACGTCCATTTAATTAGTCCCAAGTACGCCCCACAAATTGACTCAACTTCTTGCCATGGCTAATTAATCTTGTTTTCTCAATATACCCTTCCTCTTAACGGTTCATCACATGAAGAAGCTAATTCCAAACGACATTGAGAATAGTAGATTTCCCACCCATAGCAGATCAGCACAAGGATAAGATAGATGGAAAAGTCTCTCTATGGATAAGGCATAAAAAAAAGGGTGCCCTATGCTGAGCACCAATGCGTGTGGGGCCCACAAAAAGAGGGGCGGAGGCTCAGATCATTATCCTAACCATTTATCAACAACCCGTAATTTTTCACCACCCAAACGAGTGCACAGTCAATCTAATGGTTCAGTCCATTTGGGCACCAAACTTGGGATCGATGATTAACAAGTGGGGTCCTGTTTTATGGTCCACTCGGATGGATCATTAGTGGGCCCACTAGGTGCGTTGCTCATGATAACATGAGAATCGATGCTTGGCAGAGGAGATCAGCTCTATCAAATTATCCTAATCCTTGATTTAACAACCTTGAGGTTCCATAATCTTAAACCATGGATTCATTTTGAGATTCAATTCAAACATAAAATTGGGCAAGGTGCCGGATCATAGGGTAATTAAGATTGCAAAAAGAGTTGCACTGATGAAAGGCATGCCCAACTGGGCCCCATAAAGTTGGAATGTACATACAGTCTGCTTGTAGGAGAAAGTTCTCCTAATAATTAATTAGCCTAAAAGCTTTTAGGCAAAATTAGCGAAAGGTCCCTATAGTAGATTGTATCCAGCCTCCAGTCCAAGCAAAAACTTGTTAAGGCCTCTGGTCCACTCAGCTAGACCATTTGCAGCCATACGTCCCTGAGTCCACACGATCTCATTTTTCAGAACTATTTTGGCCTTTCAACCCTTTCAACCGTTTTAGGCATATATAAATTTTCAAATTTTGTATTATCCCTCTTCTTCTGCAACGAGCCTAGGTTTGCTAGGGTTGGATTGTACTGATTTATGCAAGTCGTCTTCGTTCTAAAAAAGAGCAGGAGATTGGTTCCGATCTTGAGGGGGCCACGCTGATCGAGTTTCCTGCAGAAATTCGAAACGAAGAAAGGGGTTCTCGGATTTGCTAAAACCCTACTTCCCACCAACGAATGAACGAAAACCCCTTCTTCCTTCTTCCCTCTCCCATCACCTCTGGGAACTAGGGTTTTAGGGTTCTTCAACGTCTCTTCGAAAATGCTATCTCGTCTTCTCTTCCTTCGATCCCTAAAATCCTCCCTTTCTGTAACTGGTTTCTCCCACAGCTCCACCATTTCCACTTCCCTCTCTCAGCTCAAATGCCTAGGGTTTTCTTCTCCTCCTTGTATTCCCATCCAAACCCTAGAACACTCCGGCATCCGAAGCCTCTCCAGCCGCACGTCATTCCGATCCAGACCCGCCGGCGATGGCCGGATTCCAAGGTACCCACCACCGCGAGGAGAGTTCCGGGCCGGGACAGGCGGACGCGAGAAGAGCCTGATCGAGGACGAGGCCTAGCTTAGCGACCGGGTCAGCGATCTCAAGACCGATTCCTTCCGGCTCGGACTGACCAGCGAAAGCGACAATGATTCGAATCGAGATAGTAGGGTTAGAGGTTGAGATCGAGGCAGAGATAAGGATTCTTTGTCTTCATCCTCCTCGATGAAGAGTCGAAGAGGGATGGGAAAGGAAGGGTTTTCGCCTTCGAAGCGGTTTAGAGAGAGTTATTCTGATGAATTCCCAATCCAGAACAGACGTGGGTCGAGGAACTCGAAGGGTTCTATGCCGAGGAGGCGGTTGGATAGTGATTCGGAGGTGGAGGAAGACAAGGACTTTTCGCCGAGGCAGCAGAGAAGGCAGTTCGAGTCCCAAGATGGTTTTCTCAATTTGGGAAGAGGGGAATTCTAAGTTTTTGTGAAACTGATTTTGAGTTTTTATGAAATGTATCTAAGTTTTTGTCAAATTTATCTGAGTTTTTGATAAATTTATATGAGTTTTTGTCAAATTTATCTGATTTTTTCATCTTTTGTCAAATTTATTTGAGTTTTGTACAAATTTATCTGAGCTCTGAATCAAATTTATCTGAGTTCCAGACAAATCTATCTGAGTTTTTGGCTATTTATCTGAGTTCTAGAACAAATTTATCTGAGTTCTGAACAAATCTATCTGAGTTTTTAGCAACTTTATTTGAGTTTTTGAAAAAAAAAATAGCTGAGTTTCTGACAAATTCATCTCCATTTTGAAAATTTTAATTAAGTTTTTGAACGAATCTTTCTATTTTTTTGGTAAATTTATTTGTATTTTCTTAGATCTATTTGAGTTTTTGAATTTTATTTGTGTATTTTGAAATTTATTTGTATTTTTTGAAATAAATTTAACTGAGTTTTGACAAAAATACTTGAATTTTTGGCAAATTTTTCTGAAATTTGAAAAATTAGTTTATCTTAGTTTTGGCAAATGTATTTACGTTTTTTTAAATTTATTTGTATTTTTTTATTTTATTTGCATCTTTTGAAATTTATTTATATTTTTTGAAATTTATTTAGATCTTTTGAAATTTATTTGGATCTTTTGAAATTGATTTACATCTTTTGAAATTTATTTATATTTTTTAAAATTTATTTGGATCTTTTGAAATTTATTTGTGTTTTCTTAAATTTATCTATGTTCTTTTGAAATTTATTGCTTCTTTTTAAAATTTATTGTGTTTTTTGAAATTATTCCGATTCTTGAAATTTTTTTGCGTTATTTTGAAATTTATTTGTGTATTTTTAGAATTTATTTGAAAACCTCATTAATGGAATTCCATTAATCGTGGCCAATTAAATGGTAGTTGACCATTATTAGTGAGATATCCTACCAATCATGGGATATGATTTAAAAAAAATGATAAATTAGACATTTAGGTAGTGGAAAGTGTGAATGTGACCTTTGGCTGCAACAAAGTGATGCTTTGAGGTACCTCCGGCCAAAGCCCCCAAGCTTTTAAAGGGACCTTGTTAAATTCCTCATCGGTAACCACCTTTTTATAGGAACTCCAACTCAAGCATTTTGGTTTGCTTGGTGAGCCACCTCCCTTCCACATAAACAACAAGGGATCATTTCTGACTGTAACGCTGATGGTAAGAAACTTGCTGAGTGTGTGTACTTACCTTATCAGAAAAAAGGAAAAGTAAAAAAAAAAAACATCAGCAGCTTACACACCCAGGTCCCTTACCATCCGACCATTACATACCCTTAACTGCTCGAGGCAGAAATGAAAAGAACGACGTTGATCAGACCCTCAGATTGTAGGATTAGTTATGAGGGAATTAGGAGTGAATGGTACTAAAGATGACTCCTCTTAGCTACCTACTTCTTTTCCTCAGCCATCAAATCAAATGGTCAGGATTATCAAACTGGCCTGACTTCAGCCCATGTCAGGGTCAAATTGGCCTATGTATGATCAGTTTGCATCATGCCTCACTTGCACCATGTATAAAAATCGTCACTGATCATCTGATTCTTTTCCTCAGAAGTCCAACTAAGGGCTCATTTGGATGTTTACAGAATAAAATATTTACAGATTTAAATATTATAAAAATAAAATAATTTAGAATAGAATAATATAATATTATAATATTATAAGATTTTTGCTGTTTGGTAATTTTTTAAGAATATTATAGATTTTAAATTGAGTTGTTTGGAATGTGATATGATTAAAGTAAATTACATTATTAAAATAATTTTATTGAATATTTTAATTTATATATAATTTACCACGTATGGATAAAAAAGTAGTGTGGTAAAGTAAAGTTCAACCGCCATATTTTTTTTACCATAAGTTACTTTCTTTTTATCACATAAAACCATGGTAAAGTATAGTAAAGTAAAGCCAATAAAAAAAAAACAACTACTTTACAACGCTCTCTCCCACTTCGCTTTACCACGTACTTCATTTCACCTTACTTTACCTCACCTTTTACCATGATATGACATCAATATTTATTTTACTTTACTACACCTGTAAACAAGTCACTTTTTATTTACCATATAAAACTACGATAAAATATGATAAAGTAAAGTAAAAATAAAATGAAAAATAAACTACTTTACCATTCATTCTCACTTTACTTCACCATATACTTTATCCCACCTTACTTTACCCCACCTTTACCGTGCTGTGGCATTAATTTTACTTTACTTTACCATAGATGTAAACAAACACATCATGATGGATTTGGTGAACTAAAGTCTTTACTTTACTCTACCACGTTGTAATCGTCATTTTGAAAGATTCTTATCTTGTAGAAAGTTTTCTAAGAGGGGAACTATAAGAGAAAATATTAAGTTTTTTGAAAGAAAATAATCTTTTCTTCAAATTTTTCTTGGGTTACCAAACGCACAATATTTTCTTCTTTAAAAAATGAAATGTTATATTCTATAAAATATTATTTTCTTTTGTTTTCTTCTGCATCCAAATAGGCCCTAAGGATTAGGATCATAAAAAAAATGTGAATTCAGATCGTGGAAGGGCTTACCTTATGATCAGCTGGGATCATATGCTTATGAACCTTATGCATAAAGATAAAGAGAGTTACTGACAAGGAACAGAGAAATGAGCAACTGAACCTTCTGAACCTTTAGCAATGTAAATCAAAATAGGCTATGTTGTTCAAAGTTAAGACTCAAAACTGGACTCAATTTGGTTAGGGACTAGTGACTACTAAAGAACTTAAAATGTACCTACTGTTGATGATATCTTTAAAACAACCAGTGCAAAATCAAGTTCAACAGGTAGATGTTAAAAACTCAAAAGAACTGAAACTCTTGGTTCAGCTAAAAATAAGGATGAAACATGATTTGGGTAATAGTTTTAGTTCACTCATTTTATGGACTACATGCTGTATGCTGTATCGGCAAAGTGAAACACAGGCCCTCGCGGGTAAAAAAGAGGAGGTAAGGTACGCACCGAAACCAATAAATCACCTCTGTAACAATGACAGACAGGATTTTTATTTGAGTGGTGCAGACCATGGTCAAATTAAACAGTTAAACAATAATCTAAAAAAATTTAAAGTATTATGTAAAGAATTTCTCGAATCTCGCGGGTGCGGACACTTGGGTCCGCCAGTGGTTCTGTACATGGAGAAAGTTCTAGGAATAGCAGTCAATTTCTGAGAAACCATCAGTAATATCTTTAACCATTCTTCCCCTTCAAGAAAATCAGGTTTATCACAGAACTGAATAGTCATTTTCTTTAATGCCACTGCCTTGTGTTTTGGTTTGTTGTTCTCTTGTCAGGATGGCCTTGTTAGTGCTCTGTCAAGGCTTTTTTTGGTGTTTTATTCTGGTAATAAGATTTTTAGTGTTATAAAATAATAATATAAAAACTTTATCCTTGCCCCACAACGAAACCATGCACCAGGACCCAACCCAAACCCACAGGTCAAGTAGAGTAACTCTCTTCTTCTGGACTTGGGACAATGTGCCCTACTCCACACCAACTCATCTGCTAGAATCTCTAGCAATGGAACTTGCATCTCAATATCTCATCACCATTGCCAAGCTCAAATTGTTCAAATAAAAAACCAAGTTAGATTTTTTTTTTTTCCTCCTTTCTTGTCTCAAAATGAAGATGTTTAGACTTCAGCTGTAATGTTAGGAAGCATCTATCAGTTTCTTAATCAACAAAATATACACCAAAACCCTAACCCAATCCAAACCCCAACTGAACCCTATGTCTAAACACTAACAAGAACCACCAATTCAATCTTAATCCAAGCTACAATTAAACATTAATCTAAACCCCAATCAAACCTTAATTTTAGGCCCAATGAAACCATCAAACCAAACCCTATTCACTGGTGTTTGGGGCCCTCTGGGACATCCTTCTAAAACATTCACTTAAATCTTATTTTAAACCCCAATCAAACCTTAATCCGAGCCCCAACAAAACCACCAGGCGCGACCCAAACCCCCAGTTGGAGGAGAGAAACTCTTATTCTGGACTTGAAAGGCAATGTGTTCTACTTCACACCAACTCATCTGCTAGACTATCTGGCAATGGACTTGCACTCATCACGATCACCCATTTCAGATGGTCCAAATCAAAGGCTAAGTTAGAAATAATGCTCAAGGGCCTTCCAATCCAATCCCTAGCTCAACTCTACAGGGAACTCTACAACACTGAATCAAATAATGCTTTTACACTCCTTTCTTGCCTCAAAATGAAGATAATTAAACTTCAGTTGCAATGTATTTTTTTTTTTTTTTTTGTTAATAACTTCAGTTATAATGTTAGGAAACATCTAAGAACAGTTATTTTGAGGCACCTAAAGCTACTCATTGAGTATACCACCCACAAATGTTAATCTTAGCAGAAACAAAAAGAACATGGACTAGCATGCTCTTCCAATTTTATAAGCTATATCCACATGCTTCCCCATGCATGTTGCTGATTTTGGAAATGAAGATGCACGACATTTGTGGATACTTTTGGACCCATGCCAACAGATGAGCATATTTCCCCATTCACAATGGGAAAGGAAGTCAAGCAGCTGGCTGAGGAGTCCTTGACAAAAAAAAAAAATCAGATGAAGTGAGTTGGAAAATAAATCAGTTCGCCCTGCTGAAGGGCGGGCTAGAACAGCAAGGCCAGGACGATGTTCTCAATGCAAGTGAATTATATCATGAAAAAGCCTCCCAATAATCAGCTTGGATCATCTGCACCTGCAACTTTTGTAAAAAGATGGTCTTTGATGAGGAATGAAAAATAAAAATAAAAAAGCTGTAGCATATATTTAGTTAGTACCTTGTGAAACTTTATGGTGTCAACGCAGCATAGTCCATGTGTTACTTGTGTTCAAAGTCAGACTCAAAAGCAGTTATATTTGGTTGAGTCAGCTTCCACAAGCAGCAAGCCACATACAAATTAAGAGAAACTACACTAGATTTATCTAAGTTTTACCATTCAATCACCAAAGACAACTACAGAACCGAATATCTACTCACCATTGATAATATCTTTAAAACAACCATTGCGAAATCCAAAGGACAAAAGGACAGTAGTCAATTGGTGGACATTAAAGAACTAAAAAGAACTGAAATTCAAAGCTCAACTAAAAGGAAAAAAAAAATAGAAGAGAGAAATTTAATGGGTATCTTAAGTCACTCATTTATAGACTACACATCAATTTCATAAAGTGAAACAGACCAAGTAGGTTTGAAAGAGAGGTCTAAAAACCAAAATCAAGAGATCTCCCGCGTTCTATTTGTACAAGAGTGATAGTTCTGCACAAGAAGAAGCTCTAGGAATAGCATTAAGTTTCTCAAATACCATCAGTAATATCTTTGACCATTCTTCCCCTTCAAGAAAATCAGGTTTATCACAGAACTGAATAGTCATTTTCTTTAATGCCGCTGCATTTGTCAGGAAAAATCTCACAATCTCCATTTCCGTATCTTGCATCTCAAAAAAGTTACTGATATCATCACGGTCATAAGTAGATTCACATTTTCGTTCCATAAAGCCCAAGATCTTGACAGTCAGGAGGCGATGCGATATGCAAGGGAATGAGAACTTAAGCTGGCCCCAATATTCATTATCAAAATAATTTTCAGGTCTCTCACTTGCCTGAAAATTCATACGATTTACACTTCAGACTTCATATAATACAAACTACAAACCAAGGAACTCGAAAATTGTAATGTCAACAGAGATATATTATTACAATGCTATGGCACTTACACTGGACAAACTGCTAGTAGTCAACTTTATAATGAGATTCTCGAGATCATGTGAACGCCATAATAAATTGGCTATGCCTGGGAGCTCCGATCTGTGTAATTCAGACTCTAGTATAAGACACTTGGTCTTGGAGCTGTAAGAAGGCTGATATCTTTCCCCTGAATCGGATAATATCTCCACAGAGAAAAAACTATCAAATAAAAAAAAAGGAACTCAACATAAAATCTCAGATTTTGACCTACTATATTCCACACAAGAAATACAATTTATCAATTCTTATATTTTTTTCTCGGTAACAGTAACTTTCAATAAAACGGAAATAAAAGATACACCCCTTTCCTAAAAGCGAAGGGGAAGAGGAAGACATAAAAGCCTTATACCCACAACAACCAACGACAACAAAGAAGGAACCAAACACTAGAAAGATATAACGACAAAAGGAACAAATCTTTCCACCCCTTGCGTTGCCAACACATCGCTTTGCCAACATATCGGCAAAGCCATTAGCTGATTGCCCAACATGTCGTAAATCAACTTCATTCATGGAAGAAAGAACTTTAATCTCCTTAAAGTAAAACTGAAATCTCCAAGGATGCAAGGCAAAAGAAGACACCCATGAAATGACGTTCAAAGAGTCACTTTCCACCACAAGCTTGGAACAAAAAGAAAAAAATCAAAGAGCTTCTGAGGTAGCCACCACATCCACATCATTGGACTCTATGCATCCTACATGCTTAGGGAACAAAGCCAACACTATGCCATCGCTATTACGAAGCACCCCACCAACACCAGCCAGACCCAGTTTACCTTAGGCCGCACCATAAACAATGAACTTCAATACACCATGGATTAGGAGGAATTCATGAATCCAACTTCCTCGCCTTAGAAACACCACTAGAAGGACATACCTCCCAATTAAACAGGACCCAATCCACCCTTAAGTCGTCGAACTCTTTTTTGCTAGAAACCCACTTGGCTATACGCACAAAAACCAAGTGCACAACATCCTCCACAACCAACAAAACTCCCTTAAAAACTTTATTATTCCTTTCTTTCCACACCAATCAAAGAATAGAAAAAAGAATGATCCTCCACAAGACCCTTCGACAACCATGAAAAGGAGACATCCTCCATGCCTTGAACAAACTTGCCAACGATGCTAGAAAGCACCAAGAAACACCATACTTCACAAGGAAACGACACCAAACAAGATAGGATAAATCGTAATGCAAGAATAATAATAATAATAATAAATTGATCAACTTCCTCCCTACATGCCACACGCAGCAAGCACAAGTCTGGAGATATCCTTTGCTAAGATACCCCTCCACCTAAGAGTGTCCGCGGTAGCCACCTTTCCACTCTTGGAGGAGCCAAGCCCACCCCAACACACCAAAACTAGGGTGCTTGACAACTGACATCACCTCCAAACTTCTTGAAAAAGAATATGAAGAGAAAATATCAGAATGGCAAGACTCCCAAATTCGAACATCCTCCTCTCACCTGCACTACCCCACTTCATGCTGACAACACAAGTGCAATACAAATTGCTGCAAATCCTGTGTTTCCTGAGTGAACCATGCACATTGAAGTTGATAGTCATTACAATAAAGAAGCATATGATGACAAGACCAATATACTACCTCATGTTACAACATATCTTCAAATAGTTGACATTTTCACTAAAGCTCTTCATCGCGTCAAGCATCAATTCTTCATGAGTAAATTGATGTTGGTTCATTCCCCAACATATCAATTTGAGGGGGGTGTTAACATGGCACAGGCCCATTCTGCAAGCCCATAATGGGTCAAGCCCACCACTTCAACAGTAATACGATAAGATTTGACTTGCTTTAGTCAAAGCCAAACTAAAGGGATATAATTTGTAATCACCCCAATAAAGGGAATTTAGTTGTTGTAAACAGATCAAAGAAATATATATTGAGATGTCCGATCCAAATGGGGGAGTGGGGACACATAATTTTCTTCAATCTTGCTATAGATTGATATGTTTGTTTGCATAGAATACATAGGAAGTCATGCTATAAGTGGTTAAAACTAAAGATCCAAGGGCGAAGATAGAAAAATGACCTGCAAATAGCCTCCCCATCAACAAAAGATGGAAAACGAAGACCTAGCCATGACCCTAGTAATTAAAGTCCTAGGAAAGTCAAGGTCTCGTCTACTTCCTTCAGTGGAGCTCATCTGATGATGAATTTGTGCATATCTTACAAAGGCACATTTGGCGGACTATGCTATAACTTTTGTCCATACATTTGGTCGCAAATGAACAAAGCAGATGGAGCCAAAAGTATGAAGGTCATTATAACTAGGATGCTTTCCATGGAGGCAAGATAAGGAGCTTAGGGGTGAAGTTTAGGAGAGGGAAACCAATTTATAAGATAAACTGCGATGAATATGGCTTCAACCCAAAAGGATGAAGCGACAGAGGATTTGAGAAGCAATGTATAAACTACATTATGAAGATGACAGGTTTTTTTTTCATATAATGTTACGCACCATAAGCATTTTGATTTGATTCTTATCTAGTCAACAATAAGTAGAATGTTTGATTGGTTATAATAACAATAAAATTCTAAACTGACCTGTAGAAAGATCAAGAAACTAACAAATTACTCCTTATATTCCTAAGCATACAAGAGATCTCTTTAGTTTCCAAAGTAAGCCTCATTGACTTGCAAGTCCCCACAACATTTTTTTAATCTATATTCTCTAATAAAAGTTTTCCATTTACATTAGCCATCCCTATCCATCCTATGCACAAACAGTACAAATTAAGTCTAATTGAGCAGAAAGCCAGAAACCATTCAGAAGAGGTAAAAAGCTAAATGACCAGAGACTACCAGGAATATCACTTGCAAATAAAACTGTCACCAATCATACCTTAAGACAATGGCCGGATAGTCCAATTACTTTGACATGGTGAAGCTCTTTAAGATATGACTCAACACTGGGAGTCCAACCGCCGTTAGAAAAGTCGAGATGGGCTTCTCTTAGATTTAACAAATTCTTCATAGAGTTGTCGTATGGATGTATCCCGGAAATATTCAACATTTCGAGATATGGGGCTCTAATTTGAAAACAAATTTGAAGATCAAATTGATTAGTGCACCATGCTATGGTCAGACGCTTTAGCCGCAACTCTGAAGACGAAGACAGAGATAAAATCCGGAGAGTACCTGAACTGAATTGACATTCATCCAAAACTAGCTCTTCAAGCAGAGGGCACCCAGTTAACAATTGTGGAATAGACCCAACACTCATACGTGTTAATGATATAGAAAGGGAAAGGAGCGAACTAAGGCATACAGACTGGGGAACTCCCACAGGGCATCCTCTCAGACTAAGCGAAATCAAACACTCACATTTGAATAGCCAAGAAGGCAAATTGTATAACCCACCAATGCATTCAGGGAACTCTAGCTTGACTTCTTTAGCATCTCTCCTTACTGCAGAGAGAATCCACCCATCTATAAAAGATCCAAACTTCATGGAGTAACTGCAGGTGAGAAAGAATTTGTTCACCTTGGGGGCGACGTGAAGAGCAAGGCAATGGTCCACGAACTTGATGAAATCATCAGTATCATGAAAATTATAACCATAATTACCAGCATCGTCGTATTCGTCGTCTTCGTCGTCATCATCGTAATAATGATCGAAATAAATATCATCATGAAAAGCGAACTTATCGTAACGTTGATGGGGATATTCATCAGTAGTAGGATTGAATTCCTTGTAACCATTAAACTGGTATTGGCTGAAATGGAGAGATGGGATGGAAGACCAAAGGCCCCTCCATCTGCTTGACAAAATGCCTGTTTGGACTGCTTCGCACATGTCCAAGAATGAGAGGATGTGGACCAGGAGAGGATCTGGTAAAGAGCTGATTCGATCGATTGGCTTTTCGCGGCTGCTGCTGCTGATGGAATCCATGAATGTTGAGTGATGATTGATGGGTTTATCGTAAAACCCTAGAAGAGAGAAGAAAACCAAAACTCTCTGTTTTGGGTACCCAAGAAAAGAAGAGAGAACATGAGAATGAAATGGGTCCGTGTCTAGTGGACAACAAACACTAGATTCACTTTCCAGACCACCGAAATGGGTCCGTTTAGAAAGACCCAAATTGAAGCTTGTGGGTTAGAGACTGCATTATCATACTGTGATCACTTCATATTTTATTTTTTATTTTTTTTCTTAGGATTCGTAGGAATTATTTTGGCTCAAAGAGCTGAGACACCCTACATTATTTAAAAAAAAAAAAAACGACTCAATTGAAATTACAAGTTAAATTGCTCTCATTTTAAAATTAATCAATTAAATAATTTTTAAAAACAACAAATTTGAAATTTTATTTTTTTTAATTATATTATTAGTTTCTAATATTGTGGACTATGTTGCCCATCTCACTAATTTCAATTGAAGAAATCAGCTGATTATATCCAATTAGTTTGTCATTTTTAATTTATTTTGACGTATGAGGCACGTCAGCATATCATTGATCCATTTAAACTGGACATAATAAAAATCAAAAAGTCTACTTGGACATACTTTTTTGTATGAATCTTGGACAAACCCCTATGTTACCCTTTGATTATCACTGATATTCAAGGGGTAACATAGGGGTTTGTCCAAGATTCATACCAAAAAGTATGTCCAAGTAGCATTACTCAATAAAAATACTTCTCACGTCAGTATATCATTGAAACGTTTAAACTCGACATAATATTATTTCGGATGGGTTGACTCACAGTGAATCGGGTTACATGGGTAGCATAGGTTGGACAGCATCAGGCGCGGATTGATATTACTCAACATATTTTAAAATGGGTCAAATATGAGTTGGAATTTAACCTATAGATATCAATTGAAACTAAAACATTTTGGCCCAAGTTGATCTGTTCGCCACCACAATTGACAGTCGGGCCTGCAGGTGTCTCAGTTGGCCTCGGACCACGTTTTGCTCCTGGAGGTTGAGTGTTTGAAACTGCGCTACTACACTCACAATGGGATTTACTAGTCCACCCAAAGGGCTGGAACACCATCCGTTATAAAATAAAAATAAAAAGAAGTAGATACCCTTGGGAAGCCCGATCAATTTTGAGCCGACCCGACATGTTTGCCACCACTCAACAGTGTATTGAATTATACTCATTGTTAAAAGGATGTTTAAGTTGAGAATCCGTTAGAGACTTTACATCCCTAAATTAATGGTTTTGATGATATGGTTAAGATGATTTTTGCCCAACTCTTATCCGTAATGAGCCATTTCCATCAACTGATCCAAACCATGATGTGCAACCAACTGGGTCCAACAAGAAGCCTAGGTAGCGTTTGGTTCGCTGTAATGGCTGTAGGTTGAAATGGAATGGAGACTGGATTGAGTCTGGAATGGAATGAGGCAAGAATAGGCATTTCCATTCCAGCGTTTGGTACGTTGAGGAATCAATCCAGTTGATTCATGTTCCTGCGTTTGGTACGCTGGAATGAGTCCTGGATTGGAATAAAATTTACATAAGACTGATCAAAATACCCTTGTTAATTTTTATCTTTAGCTCAATCAATATATAGATTATATTATTATTAAATAGGTGGGACCCACACAAGCTATTCTATTTTATAATCTTATAATAATAATAATAATAATAATGTTTAGATTATATTATTATTCAAAAAGTCTACCGGGCTCGAAAATGGGCACGGCTCCCGTGGGAGCCGTGGGATCCCAGTTGCATGCTGGGATCCATGGCTCCCAAGGGAGCCGTGCCCTTTTCGGGCCCTGTAGCACGGTTCATTATTATTATATAAGTGGGGCCCACACAAGCTCTTCTATTCATAATCTTATAATAATAATGTATATATTATATTATTATTATATAGGTGGGGCCCACACAAGCTCTTCTATTTTATAATTTTATAATAATAATAATATATAGATTATTATTATTATTATAGGTGGGGCCCACACAAGTTCTTCTATTTTATAATATAATAATAATAATAATGTAATATATATTATATTATTATTATATAGGTGGGGCCCACACAGGTTCTTCTATTTTATAATCTTATAACAATAATAATAATTTATATATTATATTATTATTATATAAGTGGGGCCCACATAAGTTCTTTTATTTTATAATCTTATAATAATTATTATTATATTATTATTATATAGGTGGGGCCCACACAAGTTCTTTTATTTTATAATCTTATAATAATAATAATGTATAGATTATATCATTATTATATAGGTGGGGATCACACATGTTCTTCTCTTTATAATAATAATAATGTATATATTACATTATTATTATATAGGTGGGGCCCGCACAAGTTCTTCTCTTTTATAATCTTATTATTATTATATAGGCGGGGCCCACACAAGTTCTTCTCTTTTATAATCTTATAATAATAATGTATATATTATATTATTATTATATAGGTGGGGCCCACACAAATTCTTCTCTTTTATAATCTTATTGTTATAATAATAATGTATAGATGTGAAAAAGGGTATTTTGGTCTCAACAAAAAGTAGGAAAGGAATGGAATGGCCATTCCTTTTCATCTCAGATGGAATGGTCATTCCCTACATAAGGGAATGGGATTTCGGAGGTAATGGTCACTACGCCACTTTTTTGCGAACCAAATGCTGCAATGACCATTCTGTTGGAATAACCATTTTTTCGACTTTCATTACAGCGAACCAAACACTACCTAAAGATTTTTACATCTCATGCAAGCCGTGAGAAGTACCTCCCAACGGAAACCCTTGCAACCTTATAAATAATACTATATGCATACATTAATTGGGTATGATAAATAATGAATATGCTATACACAGTACTTGTGTTTGGACCCAATTGGACCCATAGTCGATTATAGATCCCACCAGAATGTGGACCTAGATCCAATTATCAGTTTTCTCAGTGCAGGTGAATTGTATCATGAAAGATTGTCTTGCATAAGGAATAGAAATGGCAAGCAACTGTAGCATATATTTTAGTTGGTACCCCATGAACCTATAAAAATAGAAGAGGGGTTAATTGCCTATTGTCAGTCGGTGACATGAGAATGTATCTTTGAATGTTTTTTAGGACCCACTAGAATGAATTACTAGTTCTAATTTAACCAATCAACGCAGCGGAAATAAACCAATCAGACAAACTAGCAAATAAATCTACCAAGCAATCACCACAAGAAGGCAGACACAAATTTTACGTGGAAACCCTTTCCGGGAGATAAACCACGAACCAGAAATCAAGAATTCACGAACAGTTTACAGGATATACTCACAGGCTCTTTTACCTCAGTCTGTGCATCGACCTAAGGACCGTAGTTGTTCTTGCACAGAATCCACTAACACGACCTCTACTGTGCACCATTCTCCTTACTTGATCTCCTCGCACCTTGTCCACTAAGATGATCAATCTTCTACAAAAGAGTAGAAGCAACAAAAACCTTCTAGAGCAACCCTTCAAAACAATCTCTTAATGGCTCTAGAGAAACAAGGAAATCTCTCTTAGAATATTCTAACCTTAAATCAAGGGAGAATTAACTTCTTGTGTGTGTACTTTGGGTTGAGAGGAACACCCAATAACAGGCCTAAGTTCGTGCATAAGTCTTCTAATCATAATCTCCTCAGAATAGCACTCATTCTCAAACACTATCATAGAGTCCGGATCAAACTCTTCTTTCCCGTCCAAGCTCGCTATAGCGAGCATGTGTCTTGCTATAGCGAGAATTCATTCTGTCTCATGGCCTGACAGACGACTTTTTTCCTGTCAACAGATTTTGGCCTTATCACTCCTTATCACTTCTTCTGACGATCTGTCTACAAAATAATATTCTAACAATCTCCTCCTTTTGGCAATTCTTGGACAAAATCCCCTAGAAAAATACAATTTGATCTACCCAAAAGTAAAACCCAAAAATACATGGAATTTTAAAACAAAAAAAAAAATCAGCTCTGTAGATCATGTATTGCCCTCTGTAGATCATGTATTGCCTTTGCTTGAACTTTCAGATCTTGAATTGCCTTGGCTTGTAAAACTCCCCCTAGCTTCATTCTTCTCCCCCTGTTTTTGTCCATAATTGATAAACAAAAATCATCATGCAGCTTCTGTCAATCTGGATGCAGTAGCTCCCCCTCAATATTGACTCCCCCTCAATATGATCTTCGTATCAGCATTGGGGTGGGGGCTTAATCTTGCAGATCAGGGGTGATGAGGCGTAGGCACACACACTTGTAAATTTAAATATTTCAGCAAATTGTGTACCAATACAGAAGAGATGTCTTCTTTCTTGACCCAGACAGCTTTGGTTTTAATCGGAGACACTACCTTCTGTTTCTTCCATTGCGTTTGATTTGGCAAACTTCGCAGCTTCTTACAATGGAGTCGAATGTGTCCTTTAATTCCACAATGATGACAAGTGGGGATTCGTTCAGGACGTGACACATTCTACTTCTTTAAAGCTTTCTTTGCAACACTAACAACAGAATTAGTAATAACTGAACTTTTAATAACATAACTTTTACCTTTGGTATTTGAAGTGGATGCTCCGTTATCGTAGCCAATGCCATGCTTGTCAGTGTTTGCCTTTTGACTGCAGAAGATGTCATCTAATTTTTCATCATGTTCAATGAAGCTTTAGCAGTGTCTAACTCAGATAGAACCATCTTGAGTCTTCCATTCAAATCAGAATTCTCTGCTTTCAAAGTCTTCATATCAGAATCAAGTAAGTCACACTTTTATGATTTTGCAGTCAATTTCTCAACCAACTTGTTATTTTCATCCTCCAGTTTTTGTACTTTTGCAAGTGAATCTGCAAGTTCAGCTTTCAAGGAGGAATTCTGCTCTTCAGACATTTGTCAATTAATATTAACTTTTTCATTCACTTTAACCATCTTCATGGTTTTCTTGAAAAGTGTTTCATATTCAGTTTTTCAATCTGGTTCTTCCTCTGACTCAGTATCGTGATCAATCTCAACTTCAAAAAAAATATGGGAAGCAACAGAACTAGAAGTTGCCATAAAGCAATAAACTTCCCCTTGTCAGTGTCAGACTTGTCAGACTCAGGATTTTCATATTCTCATCAGAAGTGTCATCTTCCCAAGTAGTATTCAAGGCCTTCTTTTTAGATTTTTTATTTTCGCAATCATTAGCAATGTGTCCATAGCCTTGACACTCATAACATTGAATCCATTTAAAAGATTTCTTCTTTCCAAAATTTCTAGGGATCCTCACATTGGTTTTCTGCCCCTTCATAAAAGTTTGAATTGCTTCATGAATTGTACAGCAACTTGGGGATCAATTTCCTTGGAATCTGAATCTGAATCACTTGCAGTGATTCATTGGACGCTTTCTTGGATGATTCCTTGGATGTTTTCAAAGCAATACCTTGAGATTTTGTCTTCCCATTAGACCTAAGGTTTGCTTCAAAAGTTTGTAGGTTGCCAACCAACTCCTCAACTTTGAGCGTATTCAGATTTTTATTTTCCTCTATGGCCACAACCTTTCCATCAAACCTTTCTGCGATAGGCCTCAAAATCTTTTTAACAATTCTGTTTTCAGGAATTGGTTCTCCTAAGGTAAAGGTATCATTCACAATTGCATTCAGCTCCGAATTGAAATCATCAAAAGTTTCATTATCTTCCATCTTTATGGTTTTGAAGGCTGTATACAATTTCTGAAGTTTCAACTGTTTGACAGTGTCAATCCCTTCATGCACAATTTGTAGAATATCCCAAGCTTCTTTCGCAGTAATGCGTGTAGAAATTTACGAAACTCAGACATATTAACTCCATTATAAATATCATTCAAAGCCCTACAGTTACAAGTGGCAGCCAACTCTTCTTCCTTAGTCCACTTATCTTCAGGTTTGGGACCAGTTACCCCATCAGCAGTAATAGTAGGCAAGGAATAGTCATTCTCAACAGATTTCCAAACTTTCAGATCTATGGCTTTCAAGAAGGCAATCATCCTGGCTTTCCAATAAGCATAATTGCTACCATCCAACAGAGGAGGCTTATTGGTTGAAGTGCCTTCGCGGTAAATATCCATTCTAGCAAAATTTGGATCAATACAATAAAATAGTGTAACCCGCTCTGATACCAATTGAATATTTTTTAGGACCCACTATAATGAATTACTAGTTCTAATTTAACCAATCAATGCAGCGGAAATAAACCAATCAGACAGAACTAGCAAATAAATCTACCAAACAATCACCACAAAAGGCAGACACAAATTTTACGTGGAAACTCATTCTGGGAGACAAACCACGAACCAGAAATCAAGAGTTCACGAACAGTTTACAAGATATACTCACAGGCTCCTTTACCTCAGTCTGTGCCTCGACCTAAGGACCGTAGTTGTTCTTGCACATAATCCACTAACACGACTTCCACTGTGCACCGTTCTCCTTACTTGATCTCCTCGCACCTTGTCCACCAAAATGATCAATCTTCTACAAGAGAGTAGAAGCAACAAAAACCTTCTAGAGCAACCCTTCAAAACAATCTCTCAATGGCTCTAGAGAAACAAGGAAATCTCTCTTAGAATATTATAACGTCAAATCAAGAGAGAATTAACTTCTTGTGCGTGTACTTTGGGTTGAGAGGAACACCCAATAAATAGGCCTAAGTTCGTGCATAAGTCTTCTAATCATAATCTCCTCAGAATAGCACTCATTCTCAAACACTATCATAGAGTCCGGATCAGACTCTTCTTTCCCGTCCAAGCTCGCTATAGCGAGCATGTGTCTCGCTATAGCGAGACATCATTCTGTCTCATGGCCTGACAGACGACTTTTTTCCTGTCAATAGATTTTGGCCTTATCACTCCTTATCACTTCTTCTGACGACCTGCCTACAAAATAATATTCTAACAATCTTCTTTACCTTTTTTTTTTTTAAGAAAAAGGAGGATTTTTTGTCATTTAGTGGCAGAAGGAAGAAGTGTTTTTTGAAATTTTGGTACCTTTTGATTTAACCACTCTTCTTTTCTTCTCTCTTGAACTGGTCACTTTACCTCACTTCACCAGTAAAGTGAAGTTTCCATACAGGATGGTGTCAACATAATCCATGTATTAACTTGAATTCAAAGTTAGACTCAAAAGCAGTTTGGATTTGGTTGAGTCCGCTTTTCAAACCAAAGCCTCTCAAACACCAAACCCACCTCCTTTTTCTGGGTCCCAAGGGCACGCACAAGCAGCAAGTCACATAGGAATTATGAGCAACTACACTATATTTATCTATGTTTTAACCAGTCAAAACAAAGACAACTACAGAACTGAATATCTACTCGCGGTCTATGATATCTTTAAAACAAACATTGTAAAATCCAGAGGACTGTAGTCAACAGGTAAGATGTTTAAGAACTCAAAATAACTGAAACTCAATGTCCAACTAGAAGGAAGAAAGAAATCCAATGGATATCTTAAGTCACTCATTTATTGACTACACACCAATTACATAAAGTGAAACAACCAAAGTAGGTTAAGAAGAAAAAGAGAGAGAGAGAGAGAGAGAGAGAGAGAGAAAAGGTAGCTACAAACCAAAACCAACAGATCTCCGGCGTTCTATTTGTATAAGAGTGACAGTACTGCACATGAAGAAGCTCTAGGAATAGCATTAAATTTCTGAGATACCAACAGTAATATCTTTGACCATTCTTCCCCTTCAAGAAAATCAGGTTTATCACAGAACTGAATAGTCATTTTCTTTAATGCCACCGCATTTGTCAGGAAAAACCTCACAATCTCTATTTCTGTATCTTGCCTCTCAAAAAAGTTACTGACAAAGTCACGGTTAACAGTAGATATATCTTCTTGTACCATAAAGCCAGCAGATCTACATTTGCGTCCCATAAAGCCCGATATCTTGACAGTCATGAGGCGATGTAACATGCAAGGGAATGAAAACTTAAGCCGCTCCCAATATTCATTATCAAAATCATTTTCAGAAGGCCTCTGATCTGACTGAAAATTCAAATGGTTTACACTTCAGACTTCATAAAATACAAACTACAGACCAAGGAACTTGAAAATTGAAATGTTAACAGAGTTATATTATTACAACACTATGGTACTTACATTGGGAAAAATGCCAGGGGTCAACTTTATAATGAGATTCTCAAGATCATGTGAATGCGATAATAAATTGGCTAGGCCTGGAAGTTCCGACCTTTGTAATTCAGACTCTAGTATAAGACACTTGGTCTTGGAGCTGTAAGAAGGCTGATATCTTTCCCCCAAAAAGGATAATACCTTCACACAGCAGAAACTATCAAATAAGAAACAAGGAATTTAACATAAAATCTTAGATTTTGACTTACTATTCAACACAAGAAATACATTAACGTATGTCAATGATGTTCTTCATATGCCTGTATCAGTCTTATTTGTCATTGTATTACACCGTTATATATGGAAACTGAATGGATTTTGAATAACAACCTTTTCTTTTTCTATTTTAATTTTTTTTTAATTTTATAAAAAAATTAAAAAATTCCTACGATTCGCTATAAAATTCAGAATACACTTCAATTCATCCTCTCAGACGATTTGCAATATGATTCTGATTTTAAGAGAGAGAGAGAAAAAAAAAAAAAAGAAGCCAGGCGCCAAGCCCATTTGTAGCTCCAGGCACAATGTGCCAGCCTTGGCACGAGTCTAAGTTTGTCATGCACACCTCTAATAGAAAACAAGGAAATAAGACAATATATTTGATTATCACCAACCCCCCCTCACCCCCCCCCCCCCCCCCCCCCCCCCCACACACACACACACACATGCCCCCCTTTTTTTATATATTTCTATCATTGTCGTACCATTATTATTTTAATAAATGCCATTATCCCATTTTTTATTCTGCGTCATTCAAGAATAATCCTTTTTTATATAATTAGTGAGAGGACTCCAACCCATAACCTCATGACCACGCAATGAACACCTAGCATGTATGTGTAAAGTAATAGACCCACAGGACCCACAGGTCAGCTCAACCTAATGGGTCAGTTTGACCCATGTATTGGGTCAGCCTTGTATGAGTTGTAAACAGATTAGATAGATATTAGTTGCCTTAGTTAAGGCTGTAATTGTGTAATCAGATCTCTAATGAGATCCTCTAATCTAGGCTTTTGTGTATATATATGTATCATTCGTCCATTGATTGAATACAGAAAAACATTACAGCTTCTCTCTCTCTCTCGTGTATGTTCTGTAACATCTCTGGCTTGGTTCAAGTATCTTCTACATGGTATCAGAGCCCTAGAGCACTGATCGTCTATCCATTCCAGCATAGGAGAAGACCTGTGACGGTTCTGATTGCTTGTAAAAGCACTATATCGGCTGTGATCAAAGGTGGCCCACCTATTGATCACCCACTGCCCAGAGAAATCCTCCCATCCTGGTCGACCATAAGAAATTGAACAAGACGAGTCTGCTGCCGATAGACTTCAAAAGTGTGAGCATCTTCAGTTGTTTTAAAGTTGGGTTCCATTAGAGCCAGTTGGTCCCATAAGGCAGTCATTTTGATGAAGAAATCATGAATGGAGTCATTTCCTTGATCTGCATTTTTAATGTCCCATTCTAACTGATACCTTCGAGCAGCATTAGACTGAGTGTATAACCTTGCTAAATGATCCCAAGCGTCCTTAGGATAATTGAATTTAGCCAATTGATTCCCAATAGATGGATTGACTGAATTGGCAATCCAAGAATTAATTTTCCCGATGGAAGCTTCCCATTCCTCAAACTTAGCATCCTTACTATCTGGTGGAGGGATCTGCTGAGCAACATATTTCCATAATTTTTTACCTTTGAGGAAATTTTGCATGAGATGGGACCAATATGGATAATTTGAGCCATCAAGTATAATAGTAATACCCGTTACAGTTCTATCAGAAGACATTTGAGCAAGACACAGTGATCACAGACTGAATATATGTGAAATCCAGTCCCAAATCCAAAACAGAATTGAAATCCAACCACAGGAACAAAACAGATCTTGAATAAATGTAAATAAATAAGTCCAGGGCACTTGAAATAGATCACAGATGAGTGCTATGGGTCCCGCTGAATGATCAGATGAAGAAATACAGTCACAGGAAGCAACCAGATCAAAACCAGTCCAAAAGACCAAAAAAAATGGCCCAGGCGTCCTTGATTTGGGGCACAGATTTGCTCTGTGGACCCCACTGGATGATCAAGATGAAGATCAGATCACACAGTGATCTCTGTATCAAAAATCCGAAGCACCTCCAAGTGGAATTTTGATAAAAGCTTGAGATACCAAAAAATTGGACGGTCGTGATGAAAACTATGTGCACAAACGGGAGAAGTACAAAGCAGAGAGAATGGCCTACCTCAGATGATCAAGAAATCTGGAAAAAATGTGTATAATTCCCAAGAATGATGGTCGACCAGGATGGGAGGATTTCTCTGGGCAGTGGGTGATCAATAGGTGGGCCACCTTTGATCACAGCCGATACAGTGCTTTTACAAGCAATCAGAACTGTCACAGGTCTTCTCCTATGCTGGAATGGATAGACGATCAGGTACTCTTGATTCTACATGGATCTTTGATTCTGGTGCATCCTATCATATGACAAATGATGTTTCCATACTTCATAATTGTCATACTCCTGCTAGCTCTCTCACCATCCATACAGCTGATGCTACTCCTCTACCAGTCTCTCTTATTGGCTCTGTTTCAAATAAGTTGATCTCTCTCACTAATGTTTTGTGTTCCTCACCTGTCTATCAACTTAATCTCTGTTAGTCAATTGACTTCGTCTGGATTTCTTGTCTCATTTTCTTCTACTGGCTGTTCTGTGCAGGATCCGCGCACCGGGAGACAGATTGGGACCGGCCTTAGGTCAGGAGGACTCTACTATCTCCACTCACTGCATCTTCCATCTTCCAGCATTTCACCTGCCGCACTTGTTTCATCTACATCACCCTTTGCCCTTTGGCACTCTCGTTTAGGACATTTATCTTTAAATAAAATGAAGCTTTTATTTACTAGTGGTGTATTTGGAAATATTTCTGTATCAGACATTTTCTACCTGTTTTGGTTGCCAATTTGGTAAACAACATGCTTTACCTTACAATAAAAGCACTTCTTTTACTAATGCTCCTTTTGCTTTAGTACATTCTGATGTCTGGGGACCTGCCTCTCAGCCAACAAAAGGTGGTTCCATTTATTATGTGCTGTTTATAGATGATTTCACTAGATATACTTGGTTGTATTTAATGAAAAATCGTTCTGAGTTATACAACATCTACACTGCTTTCTCCACCATGGTTTCCACTCAATTTAACACGAGGATTAAAATATTCAGGTCTGACTCCGGGGGAGAATACATGTCCCACAAATTCCGTTCTTACCTGACCAGTCAAGGAACTCTAGCTCAATTATCATGTCCTGCCACACCACAGCAAAATGGTTGTAGCAGAACGGAAACACAGACATATCCTTGAAACTGCTAGATCCTTGATTTATTCCTCACATGTTCCTTTGCAATTTTGGGGGGAAGCAGCCCTGACTGCAATCTATCTGATTAACAGAACACCATCCTCTGTATTATCTGGCACATCTCCCTATGAAAAATTGTTCTCCTGTAAACCTGACTTGTCCTATCTCAAAGTTTTTGGTTGCACCTGTTTTGTTCTGTTACATGATAACGAGAGAACCAAACTTTCCCCAAAATCCACTGTCTGTGTCTTTTTAGGGTATGGCATCGAACAGAAAGGCTATCGATGCTATGATCCTAAAACCAATAGGTTACGGGTCTCTCGTAATGTCACCTTCTTGGAACACATACCTTTCTATTCATTACCTCAATCCTCTTCTCCTGCGCAACCTACAGTCTATCCTCTTGATCCCTTTCCAGACCTGTTTCCTTCCGATACCCCTTCTACTCCACCCCTGCAGGTATATCATCGTTGGCCCAAACCTCCGTCTGCTCCTTCGGAATCTGCAGCCCCACCTCCTCCTTCTAATCATGAGCCTATCTCCTCTGCTCCAGATGTGCAGAATCCTCCTCAAACTCGAAGGTATCCGGTGCAAACTAGAATCCCTCCCTCTAGATTTGGCTTTGTTTGTACTGATCATTTTTCTCCATCATATAAGTCCTTCCTTGCAGCAATTCATACCTTGGCAAGACCACAATCCTATAAGGAGGCCATTGCTCATCCAAACTGGAGATCTGCCATCACAGAAGAACTTGCAGCTTTGCAGAAAACTCAAACATGGGATCTTGTTCCTCTTCCCCCTGGGAAACGGGCCATCGGCTGCAAATGGATATTTAAGATCAAGACCAAATCTGATGGATCTGTTGATCGATACAAAGCTCGCTTGGTTGCAAAGGGCTACACACAAGAATATGGGGTCGATTATGAGGAGACTTTTGCTCCAGTTGCTAAGATGACAACTGTCCGTACTTTTATCTCTGTTGCCGCTGCTAGGCATTGGCCACTCTATCAGCTTGATGTCAAGAATGCATTTTTGAATGGATTTCTTCAGGAAGAAATATATATGCATCCTCCTCCAGGCGTCGTGAGACCTCCTCATTCTGTGTGTCGACTCAAACGTGCTTTATATGGACTCAAACAAGCCCCTCGTGCTTGGTTTGAACGGTTTAGCACCAGCATTATCAGCATTGGGTTTTCTCAGAGTACTCATGATTCCGCTCTCTTCACTCGCTACTCACGATCTGGCTGTGTTTTCCTGTTACTCTATGTCGATGATATGATTATCACTGGCAATGATGCTACTGGTATTTTATCCTTGAAGAATTTTCTTCATCGACAGTTTGAGATGAAAGATTTGGGCCATCTGCGTTACTTTCTGGGCATTGAGGTTGCCTACTCTCCCGAAGGATATCTTTTGTCGCAAACAAAATACTGCAATGAAGTTCTCCAAAGAGCTGGCCTCACAGATCTTAAGCCTGTCTCTACTCCTATTGAACATAATTTGAAGCTTCGAACTACTGATGGAGATCTTCTTTCTGATCCGACTCGCTATCGTGAGGTGGTCGGTTGCTTGGTTTATCTTACCATTACCAGACCAGATATTGCCTATGCGGTACATGTGGTCAGCCAATTTGTTGCGCAACCCACTCATCTTCATTGGGCTGTTGTACTGCGCATATTGAGATACTTACAAGGAAGTACCAACCGCGCCCTCCTTTTTTCCTCCAGTCCGAATCTGACTCTGCGTTGCTATTCTGATTCCGATTGGGCAGGCGATGTCAATGACCGTCGCTCTACAACAGGCTTCTCCATTTTTCTTGGCTCCTCTCTCATCTCTTGGAAGAGCAAGAAACAAGAAGTTGTATCACGGTCATCCACTGAAGCTGAATATCGTGCTATATCTCACACTACTGCTGAAATCATTTGGCTTCGCTGGTTACTTAGAGATTTAGGAGTTCTAGTTCCTAAATCTACCCCTCTCTATACGGACAGTGAAAGTGCACGGAAACTGGCAACAAATGATGTCTTCCATGAACGATCCAAACATCTTGAAGTTGACTGTCATTTCATTCGTCAACATGTTCGGAGTGATACTATAAAGCTCTTCCAGATTTCATCAGCGGCTCAAATAGCAGATTTTTTCACCAAAAGTCACTCAGCATCTCGTTTTTCGGAGCTAGTTTCCAAGCTCTCGATGGTCACATTCTCCCATCCAAAGCTTGAGAGGGGGTGTAAAGTAATAGACCCACAGGACCCACAGGTCAGCTCAACCTAATGGGTCAGTTTGACCATGTATTGGGTCAGCCTTGTATGAGTTGTAAACAGATTAGATAGATATTAGTTGCCTTAGTTAAGGCTGTAATTGTGTAATCAGATCTCTAATGAGATCCTCTAATCTAGGCTTTTGTGTATATATATGTATCATTCGTCCATTGATTGAATACAGAAAAACCATTACAGCTTCTCTCTCTCTCTCGTGTATGTTCTGTAACATCTCTGGCTTGGTTCAAGTATCTTCTACAGTATGGACCCATTTAAAATAGAAAATAAAAGAGTACGACAAAATGAGGAACAAATGAATAGTATTGTACCACTACCATCTTGATGATTCAAATTTTAAAAAAAATTAAAAATATGGAAATAATTAATAAAAATTCTTGTATCCAATGTAAACCAACAATAAAAAAGACTTTTAGTAAAATGTAGGAATGCTTTCTAGTGAGAAAGAAATGGATATATCTAGCTTTAACAAAAAATCATATAATGATAACTCCAAAATAGAATCAGCAGAAAAAGAATAATAAAAATAGAAAAAAGAAATCGTGCAACGCTGTGACAGTGACTTGGCTATGGCCTATTGCAGTGAAGAAAGGAGAGAGAACTAATTAAAAGTAAAAAAAAAAAAAACCTGACTTACATCTAACAGTTCAATCCCAGTCTATGGGCCGTAATGTTCCAATCCTAGGTTTTTAAAGCCAACTAAACACAAATTATGCTTAGTTGTAGCAGTGAAGGGAGGCAAACAGAAATACAAGATGACGATGACGATGATGATAATGATCATGATCATTGCCCTGAAAATCGAAATAATACAGAAAATTATCCAAGGCATCCAATCAAACTGAATCAATAACCGTAGGATTTATTTATTTTTTCATAAAAATGAAACATATATTAAAATCCTAAAAAATAAAAATGGTAGCAATTTCATAATCCATCACTTTTTCATCCATGGTAGCAACAATATGACTGACGATTAACATTATGAAACAATCATATATGGAGAAGATCACCAACATATATAAATATATCATACATGATAAATGCCAATAGTTAAATCTGTTTAACCAAATTAATGTTAGAAAAAAATATATACATGTTACATCTTTCTTTCTTTTTTTTTGTTCTCTTCGAACCCAAATCATCAAAGTGGAAGTGTTACCTGAAGTTACAGAAGTGATTCATGAAAAAAAAAATGAAAAGGAAAAAGAATGTAGAGTGAAACACCCCCTAAAGTCAAATGCTTGTCTCTAAAACCACCACAAAAAAGGATTCATCAATCACTAAGTAACATTTCAAAATTTTGAAATACCAAAGAGAAAAGGAGAGCAAAAAGAAAAAACAAAAGCCTGAAAATAGTGACAGTTATTGCCATTCCACCTTTTTTTTTAATGGAAAGATTCATTAAAAGCAAGCAATACAAGAGAATTATACCAACAGGCGAACACAGCAACACAAAAAAAAAAAAAAAAAAAAAAAAGACACCAGAACAACAATAGAGACAACAAACCCCAAACAGAACCAGAACCCAAAAAAAAAAAAACATAAGAACGGGAGAGAAAACCCTGAAAAAAGCAGAGCCACTGAAACCTCTTTCAAAAGTCAGCCATTCCACCTAGATGAATTGTTCATGGGAGTCAATACACGAGTGTTGAATCGTAGAATTCACACTTGAATCTAGGAGTTTTACTTGTACATGGTATTTGTTTATTGATACAAATCTTATTCCCTAGGTTTTGATATGAATCATAGAAATGGTTGCGAATGTGAGTTCACAATAGCTGTATTAACTAAAGCTTCCACATTCTATTGTCTGCTCTTCTTAGCCTCAATCCATACCAGTTGTTACTATTGAATTCTTGTCTTAGATGTTGTGCATTATTGAGTGCCCTCTAAAAATTACTTCCCAAAAGTTTAGTACTAATAAAATAAAGTATGAAATTTTCCAGTTGACAAACAAGGATCAAAACATTGGTTGCAGTGGGCATATCAGCCAGTTACCAAAATGATACATATTGGGCGATACATATCAGTTATCCCTGTGAATCGAAAATGATAAAAAAAAATTGAAAAAACATTAAAAGAAAATCTGAAATTTTGCAAAATGTTACAATTTAATTATTTTTCATTAGTAACTAAGATAATTGGGCATATCGAATTCCTCATTGTCCACAATATTTATGTTGGTCATATATACTAAGTCAGCAACTAAAACAATGCTACTAATCAAGCAGCTTCATCAAAATTTCATCATTACTATGCAATATAAGAATTTACAAAAGGGCAAAAGGTATAAATGCATAATTATAAATCATTCAGAGCAATTAGAGATATCATTCAAAAATAGTAGTCCAAAAGTGGCAACCTACCACAAACGGATTTCGGACAATGGGCCATATCTAGCCCCAAGACTCATGGACCAAGACAAGATCGATTGGACCCAAGCCCACGCCGATGCCCACACCTGGCCTAATAGGCCCATTCCATCTGTGTGCAAGGGAAACTGGACCAATAAAGCAATAAGTCAATGTATCCTTTAATATCTATGCTAGGATTATTAAGCATCTTTGATTATTTGGGTTCCTATTTTATTAGTCTAGATTCAATAAAAGTTTTGTTTTAAGGAAATGAAATCCCTGTAAGACCTCCCATGTATTAACAATGGGACTTCAATAATATTTTAGAACTCCTCCTGTTAGGGTATATCCCTTAGGTACTTGTGTTTCCGTTAAGGTGCCTATGCTTGGGTGGATCCTTCCACCAATCAGGCTGCATCATAATGTTTAATTAAATAACCAAAAAAAAAAAACCACAAACCCTTCGAGATTGATCTATGGGACACAGATCTAGAAATTAGAAAGAATTTTCAAGTGATTTGGCTGGTCTGTCATGAAAGAAATTGATTTTTTCATTAAAAAAATTCAAAAATAAATAAAAAATTACATGAAAAAGTTTAAATAATGCACAAAAAGGGAAATCTGTCATCAAAACACGCATAGCAATGTTGCTATCATGCTTCATGACAACTTAGACCGGAAGAAACAAAAATACTAAATGAAAATAAAAAAATTCAATACGTTGAAATAATACCCTGAGAAAAATCTAGCAGATCAGCTTCTATCCAGAATCTGTTTTGAGATTTAGACTGTTTTCTCACTCTTAGAAAGACTGAGAAGGGATGTTACCAACTGCTCAAAGGATCATGGACTGAAAAAACAATTGGAAATGGTTTTTAAGAGGCGTCGTACTGCAAAAAGGGTCGAACATTTTGTATCGTCCAATATGTATTGGTATGTATCGACTAATAATGTCGATCTATCAGCCGATACGGACCAGTTCGGATGAGAACGGAAATCATTTAAAACCATTGGATCTGACATGGCCAATATATAGGCTACAATATGTATCCGCCAATATTTTGATCCTTATTGGCAAAACAAAAATCACACAATCATACCTTAGGTCCTTCTCATTCGGTACATTTTGATGTCTGGGTCATGGATAAAAATAGCGGCCGCCACGCCGATATATCGGCCGTGGCGGGGTCGGCCGTGGCGGGGGATACCGCACGCCACGGCCGAAATATCGGCCGTCGCATCCGTGGCGGCCCGTAGCGGCCGCTACAAAGTGTGGCGGCCGCTACAAAGCCGCCACGTACCATGGCGGCCGATACGTTTCCCTTTTTTTTTTTTTTTTTTTCGGGGGCGCTGCCCCCTGGACCCCCGCGAGCGACCCCCGGACCCCCTCTGCGAAGCGCATGTTTTTGAGAAAGTGGCAATCAAGAAGACAAAAGGATCATACTTGACCATGATAGCTAAGACTCTTTTGCTGGTTGTCTTTCCATTTTTGTGCTTGGATGTCTATTATTATCATAACTTGCTAGATAAGATATTAAACCTGTTTAATTATGTTTGAAATTGTATAGTAGTAAAGATATAGTTACCTATTACTACTAGATTTCAAATTGGTCTTAATTAAATTATTTTATAAAGAACCCTCATTGTGCTGGTGACTAAGGTATTCTATTTTCTTCACTAACTCTCTACTCTGTCATTTTTAAATTGGTGTTGAATGTTGATTATTGATCACTTCATAACTTCATAGTTCATTCACTTGATTGAGTTTGAACCTAGAATGTTGAAGTATTGATATTTAATTGTTCAATGTTCATTAATGAGTAATGACCTAACTCTTAAGTCTTATGCCTTTATTTCATGTTCTAGTTTTTTTTTATGAGCTTTCCATTACTTTTTAAGTTAGTATGACTAAGAAACATGAATACATGTGAAAAAACTAATCATTACTATTATTTTCTATTTATACAGCGATACAGGACCTCATATATTGAGGGCAACGCTACGCCCCCGTTTTACTTACTTTTGCAAAAGAACCACATATTCTTTCATTTTATAATTTTCTGGATTTTCTGGAATTTTTTCAGATTTTTTAGGTAATTTTTCCAAATTGCACCGCTACGCCGCTACGTATCGCCCGCTTCGTAGCGGTTTGGCGGCGGGCCGCTACGCCCGCCACTACCGCTATTTTCATCCTTGGTCTGGGTCCTTGCTACTAGATGTCAGTATTGCATATCTTTTCATAATTGATTTTCCTCATGCTACATGTGGATTTATATGATGAATAGTCAACACTTCTTGCGATGATTAGAAACTTTGACTCTAAAATCCACTTTCTAAGAAATAATAACAGTGAAAAACTCACTTCCACGACCTTGTTGTTTTACCTAAAAATAATGATGAATTACCTCTCTACTATCATCATCATCATCATCATCATCAAAGCCTTGTCCCAACGACGTTGGGGTCGGCTAAACAAATTATGTTTCTCCATTTCGATCTATCTTATTTACCTCTCTACACGAATTACCTCTCTACTAACCTCACCAAAAGCCAAAAGGAATAACCATCACTAGCTATAAGTCACAAGAGCCCCATACTCAACACGAAGGTACCAAAAAAGCTATGGCCCTATGAAAAACTCCCATAAGTACTTTACTTCTCTCATTAGCTGAATACTTTCCCAAGGATTGGAATGACAATCTCCCATTCAAGTAAAGTCATCCAAAACATCGTTGTTTCATGTACCACCTCAGCTGCATTCATTTGTTCACGAATTTTTAAGACAAACCACATTAGATCCTTTAAGTACTAAGTGTGTCTTTGTTGGTTGTTCAAGTTACAACAACCTAGAAAGGACATCAATGTTTCCATACATTTACTGAAAAATTATTTAAATAAATGGATACCACATTCTATGTAAGCACTCCAAACTTCTCAAATGAAGGTGACAGCATTAGAAAACAAGAGACCAAAACATCCACGGATGACATTAATTTTCCTATCCTTTTTTCTGATCATTTTTAGTTCCTACATATAGCAATATCATTATTTTTTTTTTAACTACTCTCCAGAAAACCCTGTACTATGAAAGTAGGGGCAAGTTGACTAAACCTGAGACAACTCCAAATCCTCCCACCATTCCAACTGCACAATCTTCAGGTAATTCTCATCTGATGATCTTGATCTTACAGGAGCCATTCACGAAGGAGCGTCTGCCTTATAGTTTCACTCAGCATCCAATTAATGAATTTGTGTCCCTTGAAATGTACCCTCCTAAAGTCCCATTCATGGTATCCACTGATAGTTGTTCCTAAAAGCTAGGAAGAATCAACAGTGCAAACAGGCTGAGAGAGAGAGAGAGAGAGAGAGAGAGAGAGAGAGAGAGAGAGAGAGAGAGAGAGAGAGAGAGAGAGACTTGACCCCATTACAAAAAAAGGGAAAAATAACTAATTTTTGATAGGTATAGACGCAAAATTGAAACCAAATGGGAAGATTGACTATCACAAAGCACGGCTTAGTGGGCTAACTGCTGGAGGGGTCACTTAGTCATATGGATAGACGATCTTACGACATTTGCACCAACAGCCAAGATGAACTCAATTCAACTACTGTTCTCACTTGTAGTAAACCATGAATGGCTCTTTTCATTGACATATCGACCATAGTTAAATGAACTGTGTAAATTTCTAACTCACTTGTCGCTTTTTCCCTTCTAAGCTTCTTTTTAGTGATTCTCTTTCAATCCTAATCTAGAAACCCTTATCTTGAAAATCCATGCCATCATCTTTTTCACCAAAAAGAAACACCCAACTGCTTGAACAATATCCATCATCTTCTCTACCATTGTTACCTCTTGATCACGAATAGCGTTCAGAAAAATGAGGGGTTGGTGTGGTAATTTTTTTATTTAATTATTTACTGGCTAGGATTAAAGCATCATTTTGTTTGATTAATTTCATAAGTTTTTTATTTAATCATTTACTGGCTAGGATTAAAACATCTTTTTGTTTGATTATTTCATCATTAGTACAGATTGTAATTAGGGCTGAAAAAGTGAAAACCCAAGAGAACTCTTAAAATATATCGTAATGTAGTGGGTATCTCCCCCTCCCATTGGATGTTTTCCCTCTTTATTTTGTGATTTGTGCAACCCTAGCAGTGATAAGCCTTCATACTTAAGAATCAGAGCCAAAATGGTCCTTTGTTGTTAACACTGCATGTTTATTTAGCAAGTGAAGACCCCTCTGAGCCTCCTCTAGTAGACATCCATGAGTTCCAAGCTTGTAGATGAGCACAAACTACGAGCACAAATCTTCTGGAATGACTCCAAGGATGATGCCTTGGAAGTGTGGCTTCGCCATTATGATTATACTATTGTAGTCCAAGTCCAACGACCATCTTGGATGCATGTGGTACTCGTGTTTAGCAAGTGAGATTCATGCGGCACGCGCTTTGGGCTTGTGGTCCAGGCTCACAGGGACCTGGTCAACTCATGGATCATGGACGTCGTGTAAAGCCTGTACACAAAGTAGGATAAATGCAAAATATCTTCTTCCCCATTTTCTTTTGCATAGCTTTTTGTTTGGTTTGTGTTAAACCCGTAAATACCCAAGATTGTGTTCACAAGATATCATGGCAATGGTGAAACAAATGAAATACATAATTAAATTATTTAATATTTATTATTTATTAGCGTCGTCATCATCAATTCATCATAATCATTGTTGTCATCGCCGCCATCATCATCATTAATTAGCTTAGTTGGGCAACTGCTAAAGAGTGATGCATTAAACTGGAAGACCCAGGGATCGATCCCCGGGCATGTGTGTGAGACTAAGGTGCCAACACCACTCAACCATGAGGGTTAAAATGCATCATGGAAGCAATAAATCATAAATTATCAAATAAAGGATTGCATTTCTAATGCTAATAATTCAAAGGAAACTTTAAAGATGAGGAAAAGGGTGGTTTGTTATGAGGAGTTATTAATATATTAGAAAATGAATAGTTTCTTGATCTGTCTTCCATAACATTTACTGATCTAAAAGACTGAAAAGATGATCCAGTTATAAATTGCAAATATCAAAAATTACCAAGAAACTCAAATATCAGTGACACAATTTTTGGCATTCATTTTCCTATTAAATGTTCGTTTCTTGTGCTTAGTAAACGTCCATTTTAGAGTACCAATCAAACTGGTGTAATCTCTTAATTCGGGAGTATTTCAAGGATTTCACCATTCAATGGTGTAAATCATAAACAAATGGCCTTAAAATACAAAATTACTGCATATGAATTTTACAATTTCCTAGGGCAGAATTATGGTTCTCTCGGTTGTTGATTCGATCTTCGTCTTTTGATAGCAGGAAAATAATTTATTCTAGAGTCAACATGGAGAAAATTCATGAATGTCCACGAGAAAATGTTGGGCTTGACTAGTGATGATGCCAAAAATATGTTGCGGACACCACCGGTCAAGTTATGCAGTAAATCATGCGGTAAATTATGAGGAGAGAAGGGGACTTTATAGTGGTTGGTCTGTGTGACCTACATTCCACTTCATAAAGGCGTGGTTTGGCCTGTGTTAATTTACTTCTCCAATGAGTAGGGATTTACAGGCTGGAGAAATACAAGATGGAGAAAAATGGGAAGACATCAATTGCCCCCTAAGTGCTGGTGGGGCTCCTCGATTTATAGTCCTCCCCTAACAGATGGGGACGACTCTTCAGCAACGTTTGCCCTGCTTGAATGGAGCCTTCGAACTGCCCTCGCGCTGGACGAGGCAGGTGAGATATTCTCCGCAGGACCTGGTAAAAGCGGGACTGCTTCCGAAGCGACGTGTTAACCTTGACGTGGCCAAGGTATGTGGATCTGGACCCGGACCTGAACGGATCAATCGGGCTTCCACTGATTTGGACCTTGGCTCATTGGGCCATTCTGACCTAACTCATCCTCATGGGTTGAGTCATTTGGGCCTGACTCATCAACTAACATGCATGACAACTCAATTAACATTTTAAATTGGACAGTAGCTTGTTGGCAGTTCCACAAGCAGCACTAGATAAAGGACTTGTGGAATAGGTATTTACCAAAATCACCCTCATAGGGCATCACCGGCAATCCAAATTTATGGATGTGATTGGATAACTGGTTTTCATTCTGATTGTTCATTTCATTCTTCTAGAATACATGGATTTTAATGTCCAATGGAATAACAATCAGTGGACAAATAATTATCACAACAGCACAGCACAAATACTAACTCTAGACCACTGGGTCAAAACCACCACACGACAAAAAATAATAATAATAATCATAATAAAATTGACACTGGCAAGAACATCCATCAGGTAAGTGTTATTTCAGTATCATCTCTCTCTCATCTGATCACACAGTGCAGAACTTAAAAGGATACATCACCAATTTCTCCAATGCAGCCAATCACGTTCAAAGAGTTTCAAGTAGAAATCAATAAACATGTGAATGAAACTATAAACTAGATAAAGGTGTTTGGCTTCTTTACTTTAGCATCCAGAAATCACTTTTTTTTCATCTACATTTTCTAATAAAAGATCTCCATATTTTTTACATCTCACATTAGCCATCCCTATACATCCTATACCCAAACAGTGCAAATTAAGTCTAATAGAGTAGAGACCATTCAGGAGAGGTAAAAATCTCAATGACAAGAAACTACCAGGAGATTACTTGCAAACAAAACTGTCACCAATCATACCTTAATACAGCAGCTGGATAGTCCAAGTACTTTCACATTGTGAAGATCTTGAAGCCACAACTCAAGACTGTGAGGGAGTTTGGGATTCCAACTGCTAAAATAGAAGTCAAGATAGGCTTCTCTTAAAGGTAACACATTCCTCAGAGAGTTGTTGTATACTTTGACCCCACGAAGACTCAAGATTTCGAGATGTGGGGCATGAACTTCAAGACCAATTTCATCACCAGATTGATTACTGCAGCATGCTAGGGTCAAACGCTTTAGTCGCAAATCAGAAGAAGAAGAAGAAGGTAAAATTCGGAGCCGCC
Source organism: Litsea cubeba (assembly GCA_012931725.1). Classification (NCBI taxonomy): domain Eukaryota; kingdom Viridiplantae; phylum Streptophyta; class Magnoliopsida; order Laurales; family Lauraceae; genus Litsea; species Litsea cubeba. The sequence goes on along the minus strand of CM022953.1, from coordinate 21,960,153 downwards.
CAGAACTTAATTCACATTTATCCAAAACTAGCTCTTCAAGCAGAGGGCACCCATCTAACAATGCTGGAACAGATCCAACTTCCAAACATATCCATGATAAAGTAAGCGAAAGGAGCGAATTAAGGCATACATACTTAGGAACTCCCACAGAGCACCCATCCAGACTCAGAGAAATCAAACACTCACATTTAAATAGCCAAGAAGGCAAGTTGTATACTCCATCAATTTTTTCAGGGAACACTAGATAAAGTTCTTTAACATCTCTTCTCACTGCAGAAAGAATCCAACTATCTATAAAAGAATCAAACTTTTTACTGTAATAGCAGGTGAGAGAGAACTTGTTAACCTTGGGAGCAACATGAAGAACCAGGGAACGCTCCACAAACTTGATGAAATCATCAGCATTATCACTAACAGAATCATCAACATCATCATCATCATCATAAGTATCATCATCATAATCATCATAATCATAATCGGAGTCGGAATCGGAAGCGGAATCAATATCATTATTTAAAAAATCAAACCAATTGTAAGGTTGATGGGGATCTACTTCTTCATCAATAGGGTCGAATCCTTCGAGATTTTTATAGTGGTATTGGTCGAAATCAAGAGATGGAAGGGAAGTCCAAAGGCCCCTCCATCTGCTTGACAAAATGCCTGTTTGGACTGCTTGGAACACGTCCAAGAAAGAGAGGATGTGGACAAGGAGAGAGTCTGATAAGGTGCTGATTCGATCAATTACCTGTTCGTTGCTGCTGGTGGAATCCATGACTGTTGAGGGATGATGGCTTTTTATCATAAAACCCTAACTAAAACCCTAGATGTGAAAACCGAAACTCTGTTTTCGATACAAAAGCAAGAAGGAAGAGAAGAAATGAGAGGGAGAATGACAAGATCGGATTCAGATCGGGCGGGACGGGTCGGTCCCTGTTAAAGACGGTTGGTTGCTACATATAAATACTTTTGGCTCATTTTCATTCCAAGTATGAAAGATTTTCACATTTCTTTCAAGCTAAGTGCTATTCATAAAAATGAAAAAAAAATACCCTTAGGAAAGCTTTTTATTTATTTTAGTAATCTTTTTTCGTCTCCAAAACCAACCTAGAAATCACTTTACGGGTCTCATTGGTCAGATGTTGACAGTAGGGTACCTACTTTTACAGTACAATCGTCGTCAGAGTAGGTCAGGGAGTTCTTTTCTTTGGATTTTCATATGGTTTGATTTTTAACTTGATTTTGATGATTATAATCATTTAGTCAAGTTAGTTTTTTAGTTTTGATGGTTATAATCATTTAGGGCACGTTCAGTAAATAACCGTGGAGAGGAATTTCCTATCATTTTATGCGCTACTAGAGAAAATTATATTTGACTTACACAAGGAACAAAAAACAAGGAGACCCAAAATCCTCTAAAGTTATTATTCTTTACGTCATACCCTCCCTCATCGGAATGACGGAATCTGTGCATGCTCTAAAACTCGCGCACGGTCATTTTGGGGTGATCGTATTTTTCAATTTCTTCATTTATGTGGGCCATAAAATCACAATTCAAACCGAATCTGCGCATGCTCTAAAACAGGTGGCTACGGTAACACTCATGGTCATTTTGGGGTGATCGTTTTTTTCAATTTCTTCATTTACGCGGGCCATAAAATCACAATCCAAACCAAATGGACGAACACGGTTACTTCATCAAATATCAACCGTTGATTCCCCATAGATTTTGAGATGTTTGCAAAAAATGTCCGGACCATTGGATGACGATTTCTGATATTCCGTGGACCCATTTGTGAAATCCAAACATTCCATTCTCTTTAGAATGCCTAAAATGGCTGTGAGTCTAATTTTGGCTGCCTGATTCATCATGGATCATGAGAAACTGGCCAAAGACCCCTGACCGTTGATTTCACATAGTGTAAAAAACGGGATGAAAGCTGGTGTGTTTGTTTTCAAGTTTTTTTTTGTTCTTGTGGTGTCCAAAATCATGATCTAAAAAGTGAATTATTTCCGGAAGGTCAACAACTGTTAGTTGCTCAAATTTCAGTCGTTGATCCTTACTAGATTTCGAGATATTTGCAAAAAAAAAAAAAAAACGTTGGTTCTAAAATATTATTTTTTTATTCTTGTGAGCCCCCTTCGCACAATCTGAACCGTTCAAATACTTCAAATACTCTAGATGACCAAAAGAACTTTCAGTGAGAAGCTGAAGTCTTCATTCTTTATGGATCTTGAGTTATTCTAAAAAAACTTACAACTATTGGATCATACATTCTACCAATGGTAGGAATTATCTCTCAATGCCAAACCTAGAACTCTCATTACAAATCATATAAGAGGATAACTTGATTCTAGGAGATGAAGGGAATCCTCTAAACAAATAATTTCTCTCTGTTTGCTAAACATGTTCAATGGAGCTAGTTTTCCAGCCATTTGGGATCCATATAAACCTTATTTTTTAGCCATTTATGCATAAAAGGCAGCTAAAGTAGGCCCCACTAGATCATTTAGATTGGACTATCATTTATCTTAAATGATTTATTAAAGAGAGAATCTGAGATTTGAAAAAAATAAAGGTGTTTTCATCATTTTTCAAATTATTTTTACAGTGGAGACTTGATTTAAAGAAATATGAAGAAATTTCATACTCCTTTGAAATATTAAAATTTTCGTGTGCTTTTTCATAAAAGAGCTAGAAGTTTTTTATACTTCTTTGAAGTTTTCCCTATTATACTATATTAAATCCATGGGTTTTGAAGATGAATTTGACCATAACTTATGATTTTGACTGGGAGTCATAACTCCTCACTTCCAATATGCAAACACTCATCTCCACTTCCAACATGTAACCACTCATCTCCTCCACTTTATATAACCACCTCTTCTCCTCACTTTTTACTTTTCTGCAAGAACTTCATTTCTATCCCTATCATAATCATCAAATCATTGTCATTAGTATTTGAGGATTGAATTTACGTAATCTGAGTCTTTCTTAATAAATCATTAGATATACTTTTCAGCTATTGGTGAACATGCTCGTGTTAAGCACGGATTGTTGTGCTAATACTTTGTTATATTGCATATAATATAATGGAGATTGTTCTCCTACGATCCTCTATGCTACCCACTTGAGCTAGCCTTTGATCAGTGGCCTTTTGATACCATTTTCATCCCATGATTTGGGATAATCATCAATTTTATTTCATAAAAACTTTAGTCGCCGTTGGGTTTGTAACCTTTAAACATTGTGGAAGCAAGTATATAATTGGGTTGGCCGCTACAAACACGATCAGAATTGCATTGTCTTAGATCAAGAACTAGATGCAAAGATCTGTGACTGTCTACAAGATATTAGTCACGTGTGATTCACTCTTTGCGATCCAAGGCAAGGATAGACACCCTGAACGAAAATGATGATGGTGGATGGTTCAAGTCTAATGGAAGGAAGAAGGAAAAGGCTTTCATGAAAGGTCTTTCACTCTTTCTTATGAGTGTTGAGATAATATGTAAACACTCTCATATCTATATATAGCCTTTTGGCTTATTGGGTGATAAAGCTCTCAATTCGAATTTGAACAGAGAAATGATAAGGATAGAGAACCGTATCTATATGAGACATGTATCTTCTCGTAGAAGAGCATTGTTCATAATACATGAAGATACACTTGGTGCTGTTCAGTAAGTTTATTTTTGTATTTATTTGACTTAAAATTGACTCAAATAGACATTGAGTGCTTTCGATTATTTGACAAAGTGTTTATGGGAGAGAGATAAGGCTGAGAGAGGGAGAGCAGGGATGGCAATAAATTGGGCTAAGCATAGGTTGACCTGCTCCATACCCGACTCGACCGGTGACAAGTTTTGTAGTGTTTAATACCAAACTCGCTCAATGACAATTACGGGTAAGGTCAGATTTGTTGATGGTTGATATTTTTTCCAAAAACTTGAGACTTTTATTTGCATAACACAGGATTTGGATTTTGAACACACAACTTAAGGGTTGAGTATGTCCACCTATAAAAACATGTGCTAATGAAGTTAAATGTACAAATCTTACTATGTAATAAATAAAATACTGACAAACGAGGTAGGTTAGGCATAGCCAAAACTCAAACCCAAATGGAGTCAGGGTTCAATAAAAGCGTATCCGACTTGAACTTGACCAACAAACTATCAAATCTGCCCCAAGCGGACTGGGGAATTGGGATGCATCCCCATATAACTCGACCCATTGTCATCCCATCACACATTAGATGACTTTGTGCAAGTCAATGAGGGGCATTTCTGCCTTTGTCTAATAGCCAATGAAAGTGGGAACCATTCCTGCTATTCGCTCACCAATTTTAAGAGAACGTGGAGGAGACTCTTCTTTTTAAGAGAATATGAGGAGATAAAATAGGATAAATAAGACATGTACAAGATATCAAGTTATGAAATAGGGCATTTTAACCAGCACATTTCCATTTCTTTTTCTGATCACCGTTCTTCCCTTTCTGGTATTATTACGGGTGTTTATGGTTCCACTGATTACAGAATCAGATGTTCGCTTTGGGATTACCTAGTTAATACCTCTTCCACAGCTGCTCCTTGGTGTGTTATTGGTGATTTTAACGCCATTCCGATGGCCACAGAGAAGCTTAGTATCCGTCATCCTTCCTCCTTCCTCCATTTCAGTTAAGGACTTTAATGATATGATTCTGTCTTCTGGTCTCAAGGACTTAGGTTTTAGTGGTAATAGGTTTACTTGGGCAAACAACAGGCAGGGGCAGGCCTATGTTGCTGCTAGGTTAGACAGAGCAATCACCAATTCTTCTTGGCTTGCTACCTTTGATTGACCCTATAGTAAACCACCTTCCAAGACTTTCCTCTGATCATAGCCCCATCCTTTTGTCCCATAGGAAGATTTTACCTCACAAGAATATCCCTTTCAAATTTGATGCTATGTGGTTGTCTCATGTTACTTTCTCAAATGTTGTTGAGACCAGCTGGGCTTCCCCCTGCAGTGGCTCTCCCCAGTTCATTCTAGCCCACAAGTTGAAGATCCTCAAGCACAACATCAAGGTCTGGAATAGAGAAGTGTTTGGTTTGCTGAAGGTTAACATTACAGAAGCTGAGCAATCTGTTCTAGTTTCTCAAAGCTCCTATGATACCACTCCTAGTGAATCTCTTCTCTTGGAGTTGTCCGCAGCTAAATCAGTTCTGTACAATTGGCTCAACGCTAAAGCTCTCCACTGGAAACAGAAGGCCAAAGTGCGATGGCTTCAGGATGGTGATAGGAACACCACTTTCTTTCATCTTTCAGCTAAGTCCAGAGGCTCTAGAAATCGAATAGATAGAATCTCTGTTGGGGGAAGTTCTATAGAGGACGAAGAGGAGATCAGAACCCAAGCTTCACTTTTCTTCTCCACTCTCCTACAGTCTTCCTCAGTCATTCCAGATGAATCTCTATTTGACATGGCAGGGCCTTCAGTTTCTCCAGAGCAAAACAGGCTACTCACAGCCATCCCCTCTTCTTCATAAATTAGAGAGGCGGTCTTTCGGCTCAAGAAGAGCAGTTCCCCTAGGCCTGATGGATTCACTGAGGCCTTTTTCACAAGCTGTTGGCTCACGGTTGGTCCTACAGTCACTTTGGCGGTTAGCCACTTCTTCTCTACTAGGAAAATCCTAAAAGAAACTAACGCCTACTTTTTATCCCTCATCCCCAAGGTTCAATCACCTCAGACTTTCTCTGATTTCCGCCCTATTAGCCTTCTCAATTTTACCTATAAAATCATTTCCAAAATATTGGCAACCAGGCTGTCAAGAATTCTTCCATCCCTAGTGTCGAGCCATCAGTCTGCATTTGTTAAGGGAAGGTCTATTCATCATCATGTGACCCATGCCCATGACCTGCTCCAGAAGTTAAAATCGAAAATCAGTGGCGGCTCTGTCTGTCTTAAGCTTGACATTTCTAAGGCGTTTGACAAGCTTCAGTGGAACTTTCTCTTCCATGCTCTTAAATTCTTCAATTTCTCCTCCACTTGGATCAACTTGATGAGGGAACTAAATTGTTCCAGGAGAGGATTTGTTTTGATTAACAAAAGCCCATGTGGTTTCTTCAGCTCATCCTGTGGGCTGCGCCAAGGGGACCCTTTTTCTCCATATATTTTTATACTTGCAGAGGAGGTTCTTAGCATCAAGCTGGGAAGATTGTCACTATTTCCCCTGTTCAGAACACCCCCTGCCACTTGATCTATGCTGATGATATCATGCTTTTCCTGAAGGCCTACAAGAAAGGGTTGTCCAGCTTGCTTGATTTACTTTCCAAGTATCAAGCCTCCTCTGGGTAATGTTTTAATCTTCAGAAGAGCCATTTGTTTTTGGGGAAATGTAGTGCCAGGAGAGCCCATATGGTGACAAACCTCCTCCACATCCCTCAAGCTCCTCTCCCCTCTGTCTACCTTGGCGTCCATCTCTTTCTTGGAAGTTCCAGACACGCTCACTTCGATCAGATCTTGGACTCCCTGAGATCCAGGTTGGCTGGGTGGAAGTCAAAGTGCCTCTCTTTCGCAGGTCGTTTGGTTCTGGTTAAGCATGTTCTGTCATCCATTCCTCATCATATCTCTCTTGCCATCCCAATTCCCAGCAAAACTTGTCTTCAAATGGAAAGATTGATGAGAAACTTCTTATGGTCTGCTACTCCAGAGAAGTCTACTTGTAACCTCATCAGATGGGATATGGTTTGCCTTCCAAAATCTTAGGGAGGTCTTGGCTTGCATAGGATTAAGGAGGCTAATGAAGCTTGTACGTTGAAGTTGGGTTGGCAGGCGGCTTCAGCTGACTCTTTATGGGCTAAATGGTTTCGTTCAAGGTATTTCAAAAAGTTTTCTATCTGGAATGGTAGCAATCCGAAGGGTGGTTCTTGTATATGGAAAAGGATCAGGCTCTTGTCCCCCTATCTTCAGCGTAATAGCAGATGGATCAGTGGGAATGGTCGCTTTATTAGCTTGTGGTTTGATCTTTGGATCGATCACGACCCTATAGCAATCAGATTTCCTCACCTCCAGTTCTCTGACAGAGACCTTGTTGCTGATATCATTCAGAACAACTCTTGGCTCATCCCAGATGATCTCCCGGCTGAGCTTAAGGAAATCCTTCACCATTCCACTAGCCTAATGTCAATTGGTGGTAGTGCAGCTCCTGACATCCTGTCCTGGCTAAGCAACTCCACAGGTGCCCTCTCACTCAAAGAAGCTTGGAATATCCTTCGTTCTAGAGCGGCTGTAGTCCCTTGGGCTGGTCTAATTTGGAGCAAGTTTTTCACCCCTCGTCTGGCATGCCTTTCTTGGCGTATCATGCACAGAAAAACTCCTACCGAGTCTTGGGCAAAAGCTAGGGGTTGGTCCATGGCGTCCAGATGTCATAACTGTTTTAGCAATGAGGAATCTGACTCCCACCTTTTCTTCTCTTGCAAGCTAGCTTTGCAGTTCTGGTCTTGGCTTCTCAGCCTCAATGGGAATTTCCCAATTCTCCCTTTATCTGCTTCAGTTATTTGGTTGGCTATGGCTAAGGATAGAGATGTCACTGGAAGGAAATGTACAGCTGCTATTTTCTTCTCTGCCCTCTCAGCTTTCTGGTCAATGAGGAATAACTCTAAGCACAACAACAAGAAGCCTTCTCTGGGTAAAGCCAAGCTGATTATCACGGACAGGCTAAAGGGAATGGTCTGCTCTTTTTCAGGCGCAGGTCAAGCTTTGCCCCCTCTTCCAATTTTGGTTGCTTTGAGTTTGCTAAACTATCACTGAGGTATGTCAGCTTTGTGTTTTCTCTGGGGTTGGGCAGAGCTGGTTTTCTTCTTGGTCAGTCTGTTTGCCTGGATGGCATGTAGCCTTTTGCTGCCTATGTTGCTGGGTCCTCCTTATTGGTTTCTGTCTCCTCATCCTTATTAGTTTTTTGTTGTAAAGTTTCTTCTTAGGTAGCTTTGTTGTGCAGCTTGGCTGGGTCGGTTGGCATTTTTTGTAAGCCTCCCCTCTCCCTTTGTTTTCTAGTTTTAGGGGTGTTTAGCCCTGTTTTCTTCCTTTAATACTCAATTACCATTAAGCAAAAAAAATTTTGAAAAAAAAAAAGAAGTTCGAACATGCATTTGATTCCAAGTTATTAATTATGCCATTCTTTTCCCTTCTTTACTTTGTATGATGGATCACACCTTTGGTTAAATCTAGGCCTTAAACACTCGCCTGCCCAATAAATTGATATTATTTTTAATTTAGCACAACTGTTTGGTTAAATGTAAGCTTTTCACATTCACCAATCCCCCATGAATTGGTATTGTTTCCAATTTCATGTCAATCCGACCAATAGATGTCATTAGATTCAATCACGGAAAATAAGGGTGCATTTGGCATCTTGCCGTTCGGATGTTCCCATGTTCAGGCTACCGAAAACATGTTTGGTAAGTGTAAATCACTATTTCAAATTTTATTCTCACTTGAAGGAATCTCAAAATCTTAACCCGCTAGTATAAGAAAGTTAGAAAAAAAAAACTTTATTTTTTTTTAAGAAACAAGCTTACTTTTTTCCTACTTATCTCCGGCCTTTTAAAGAGGATCATTTAAAGACTCCAAATCCTCTCACTTATCCTTACGGTAGGCCCCATGTTCTTAATCTCAAAGAAGGTGACCCCACTTTGCAATTCCTAAAGGTGGGTCACGTGGTCACAATGACAAAAGGTGGGCCATATTATAATTTGTATAATGGAGGGACCACATTATAAGGCCCATGTTCTAGTTTTCTAAGGTGGGCATCACATTGTAATTTCTAAAGATGAGTTCCATGTCCACGATCAAAGAAGAGGCGGCCCCACTTTATACTTCTTAACGTTGGGTCATATGGTTTAGACCCAATTGGACTCATAGTCGATTATATATCACGCTCAAATGTGGACCCAGATCCAATTATCAATCGGGTTTCGGCCCAGGTCCTACTAGTGTTCAGGTACTAAAAAAGTTGGTGGCAACAGCTTGGATCTTGTGGATAGGGGACATGTTCCCACCAAACCCATATTTGACCCATAAATAAACAGGACTATCTGACCCACATAACCAAACACACAATGCAAATAAAACCCAAATCAGTTTACATTAGAATCAAAATAAATACACATCGAAATCTGAGTAAACAAACTAAAGCCCCAAAAAATCAAATGAAGCAAAATCAGGAATTCTCAAATCCAAGAGAGAATGAACATTGAAAACTGAAATTTGCCTCTCAATCAACCAAACTTCCACCAAACACAAACCCAGAATCAACCCCTAAACCACCCTAATCCAAACCCCAATTAAATCCTATGCCAGCCTTAGTTGAACTCCAATCCAAACACTAATAAAAACCACAAATTGTATCTCAATTCAAACTCCAATTAAGACCCAAAACAAACCTTAATTCAAGGCCCAACAAAACCCCCAGGCCCAACTTCTTGGCCATTTAAGACTTTCTTATAAAATATCCAATTAGTTCTTTGCTGTCCAGAATCGAATACCCATCGGGTTCAGGGCAAAAGGCTCTTGGGCCGGGCGGGAAATACCCTGGGTCATAAAAAAAATCCAATTAAATCCTAATCTAAACCCCAATCAAACCTAATCCGAGAACCAACAAAACCCTCAGTCCCCATCCTAAACTTTCTTCTGGACTTGGACAATGTGCCCTACTTCACATCAACTCATCTGCTAAAATCTCTGGCAATGGACTTCTACTCATCACCATCGCCAAAGTTCAAATTGTCTAAATCAAAGGCCAAGTTAAAAATAATGTTCAAGGCCCTTCAAATCCAATATCTAGCTCAAGTCCACTAGGAACTATTCCCCGAATCAAACAGCGCTTTTCACATCTCTCATTGCATCAAAATGAGGATATTTAGACTTCGATTGTAAACTTAGGAAGCATGTAAGAACAGTCATCGAGGCACCTAAAGCTACAGATTGAGGAGCACAACCTACAAATGTTAATCTTTGCAGATGCTACTCCAATGTTCCAAGCTTATATGCTGATGCTTCCCCATGGATGTTGCTGATTTTTTTGGAAATGAACATGCAGGATACTTTTGGGCCCACGTGAACAGATCAGCAGATTTCCTTCTTTCTTTTTTCTTTTGGAAACAAGCAGATTTCCAATTCAAAGTCCATCAAGAAGAGAAGCAACTGGGCAAGGAGATCTTAACCATATAAAAAAAATTCAGATGACTGAGTTGGGAACGAAAACAGTTTGCCGGGCTTGAAGAAGGGCTTGAACAACAAAGCCGAGAAGATTTTTTCTCAGAGCAAGTGAATTCAGGGTATAAAAGAGCCATCTGCACATGCACCTTACATATAGATAGTCTCTAAAAAGGAACAGAAAAGATGAGCAAAACTGTAGTATACATCTTACCTGGTACCTCATGAACCTTTATGGTGCCAAAGCAGGGTTAGTCCCATGTATAACTCCTTTATGGTTGGGTGAGCTTTTAGGACCAACTGCCTCTCAAAGGCCAACCTGCCTCCTTTTGGACTGGCAAGTCACATAGGAATCATGAGCAGCTGCAGTGCATTTCTCTAGAATTTACCACTCAATATCACCAAAGACAGCTAAAGTCTACTAACAGTCTATGATATCATTAAAACCACCATTGCAAAATCCAAGGACACAAGTCAACAGGTAGATATTAAAGAACTCAAAAGAACTGATACTCGATGTTCAACCAAAAAGATGAAAGAAATTCAAGGGGTATCTTAATTCACTCTATATACACCATTTCCACAAAATGAAACTGCCCTCACAGGTGAAAACAGAAAAGATAGCTACAAACCAAAACCAAGAGATCTCCAGCATTCTATTTGTACAATAGTGACAGTTCTGCAGATGAAGAAGCTCTAGGAATAGAGGTCAATTTCTGAGATACCAACAATAATATCTTTGACCATTCTTCCTCTTCAACATAATCAGGTTTATCACAGAACTGAATAGTCATTTTCTTTAATACCACTGCCTTAGTCAGGAAAAATCTCACCAGCTCTATTTCCTTATCTTGCTTCACAAAAAATCTTCTAAGAGTGTTACGCGGAACAGCAGATGTAAATATTCGTCCCATAAAGCCAGAGATATTGACAGTTGTGAGGCGACGTTCCACGCAAGGGAATGAAAACTTAAGCCGCCCCCAGTATCCATTATCAAAATCACTATCAGGTCTCAGATCTGGCTGAAAAATCATTTGATCTACACTTCAGACTTTGCATAATCCATAGTCCAAGCCAAGGAACTTGAAAATTGAAATGTCAACAAAGCTATTAACAATATTACTGATATTATTATTAGACATAGGTACTTACCGCGAAAGAAAGGCTTGGGGACAACTTTATAATGAGATTCTCAAGATCATGTGAACGCCATAATAAATTGGCTATGCCTTGCAGTTCCAAGCTTTCTAATTCAGACTCCAGTATAAGACACTTGGTCTTGGAGTCATACGAAGGCCGATATAGTTCCTCCATAAAGGATAATACCTTCACACGACAGATGCAATCAAATAAGAAACAAGGAACTCAACATGGAATCTCAAAGTTTGACCTACTATTCCACACAAGAAATACAATTTATCAATTCCTATATCTTTTTTTAAATTAGAAAATGGAGCACCATTTTATCTATGGAAGTTACCATGAGGTGAAGAAAGTGAAGTATTAAAATACCTATGAGAACTCCTTTCACCATCTTATGGCGAGAACTTCAAGCGGGCCCAACTTCCGACCCCAGACCCCAGGGTTTGCAATTTGCATCCCAGAATGGACTGGACTGCTGGATCAAGGGTCAATTTTCTTTAATATAAACCCGTTAATCTTGTGAGCAATGGATCAAGGGGTTAGAGGCATGAGATTTTCATCTTAAGCTTTTATGTTATTTCTATCATAAAAATGCATTAACTTAAAGCAATAAAAATACATCGCTACAAAAAGTTTAAAAGATTTAACAGTAATGAAACATTTAGATTCTTGCTTCACTGAAAAGGTAAAAAAAAAAAAAAAAGTCAAGTTTGGGAAGGGACGAGGTAGACCATATAAGGAACCGATTAAATTTGGGGCCCACTTGATGACCCCCCTCCCCTTCACCAAACGGACATCACCATTGAATAGATGGGTAAATTCTTTTAAGGGGTGAAACTTGTGGGTTGTTGATCAAGGGGGATGATCACGTACCATGTACAAATATGGCCCACCCAGATTAACCAATCCCCCCAATCCCATCCCCAAGTGGGGCCCAACAACAAGGTGTACTCCAGCACCTAGTAGTTGCATTTTTCATGAAATTTAATCCAATAGTGATTATTGTTAATATTAGTGCCAAATTAAAGTGCTAATTCATTAGGGGGTTAGTGAGTGTGAGAAGGTTGGATTTGTCAAGGGGTGTCTCATGTGGTGGTAAAAAGATTACCTCTCACGCAAGATCGTGAGAGGTACTTCCAAGTAGAACATAACCCTATACATACATACATACATATATATGACTCAAAGAAGTCAAGGTCTTTTTCAGGGAAAGAAAAAAAAAAGGAAGAAGTCAAGGTACAACGAACAAGCCAGGTATCAAGCCCTTCTAGAACTCTCCATGCACAAGGCGCTTGCCTTGGTGGTGTTTTCTTCCTCCCTTGTTTTGGCTTCTATCACTATTGCCATACCATTATTATTTAAATAAAGGTCATTTAGCCATTTTTCATTCTACATCATCTATGTAGAAGCCTCTCTTTTTTTTTACATATTTGGTGAATAACTAGAACTTGCAACCTCACGATCACAACAGTGAAAACTTGGCATGTACAAGCCCATTCATAATAGAATATAACAAAATTGGCGAACAGTACAACCGTCTTGATGATTCAAATTTAAGTAATGCATTACAGAAACCAACAATAGTAAATTTTAAAAAATTCAAAATAATTATTAAAAATTGTAACTTCCAATGTAAACCAACAAAAGTAGAACTCAGAGTTTTAGTAAAAGGTAGGGATGATCCCTAATGAGAAACGAATGGATATATATAGCCTTAACAAAAATCATACGATGATAACTACAAAAAACAATCAGCAGAAAAGAAGAGGAAAAATAATACAATGTTGGGAGGGACTGGGAGTCACTAGGCTATAGCCTACAGCAGTGAAGAAGAAGGGAGGAGAACTAATTAAGAGAGAAAAATATATAATAAAAAAGACCTTGTTACTTACAGCTGAGTAAAGTTCAATGCCCTCTAGAAGCTGTAATGATCCAATCCTAGGTTGTTAAAGCCAACTAACACAAACTATGCGTGGTTGTAGCAGTGAAGATGGGTAGGAGAAAAAAATATATATATTAAAAGAAGAAGACGACGGTTAATATGTTAATGATGATGAATTGATTATAATGATCACTACTTTTAAAATCAAAATTGTATAGCAAATTATCCAAGGGATCTAATCAAATTGAGTCAGTAATCGAACAATTTTTGAAGTTTTATAAAAATATATATATAATCTTAAAAAAAAAATAAAAAAAAAATAGTAGAGTTTTATAATCCATCAATGTTTCATACTTGGTAGCAACAATATGGTTGACATAACACTGACACAATCAATGAAGAAGATCACAGACATATAAATACAGCATATATGATAAATGTGATTTGTTAAATTTGTTTAACCATATCAACATTAGTAGAAAAAAAACACCAGCTACATCATTTTTTTATCTTCAAATTGAAAAAAAAAAATCCAAATCATCAAAGTTACACAATTACAAAGTGTTGCCTAAGTGAAAAATGAAAAGGAAAAAGACGAAAGACGAAAGAAAAATGCAGGGTGAATGAAACACACCAAAGGAGAATGCTCCAGTCTATAAAACCACCCAAAAATCTCATCAATTCTTATCTTAAGAGGCTTCATTCATCACTAGATAACATTTCAAAAATTAGAAATACCCCAAAAAAAGGACTAAAAATAGTTAATGAATTATTGCAATTCCCATCTAGATGAATCGCTTGAACAAGAGATTCAAAACACAGAGTGTTGAATCATAGAATTCTCAATTGAATCTTGAATGTTTTACCTATAAATGGGATTCACTTTCACTGAGATATCAAAATAATAATAATAATAATAATAAATGGGATTCACTTTGTCGATATAATTCATTTTCCCTAGGTTTTGATATGAATCATAGGAATGGGGGCGGATGTGAATCGCAGTGGTTGTATCAACTATAGCCTCCACTTTCCATTGTCTAATCTTCTTAGCTTCAATCCATACCAGATGTTAGTATTGAATTCTCATCATCACGTCTACCATTGAGTACCGTGTAGAAATTAGTTTCTAACATTTTAGTACTAATAAGGTAAGAGTATGAAATTTTTAGTGGGCAAACAAGGATCAAAATATTGGTTGTAGTGGCCGCATATCAGCTGGTGACCAAAACAATACATATCAGGCGATGTGTATCGGTTATTGGCAAGAAACAAAAATGAGGTAAAAAATCCAACAAGATCTAAAATATTGGGAAATAATAAATTTTAATATTTTTTTTCAATTGTAACCAAGATAGGTGGGCATATGGGATTCCTCATTGTCATACATCTTCAGATAGTTGTGTGATTATAAAATAATAATAGTAATCAAGCAGTTTTCATCAAGATTTCATCACTATTATGCAATTCAAATAAGCAATTTACCAAAGAGGAAAAGCGATACATGTATAATCATAGATCATTCATAGTGATTAGAGATATCATACATAATTTTAAATAAAAAATAAAAACATAAGCCCTTTTAGAATGATCTATGGGAAACATAGATCGAGAATTTAGAAAGCATTTTTTAGTGATATGGTTGGTCTATCATGATTCATGAAAGAAAATTATCGTTTCGTTTACTCTTCTTTTTTTGAAGAACCAAAAAATCAAAATCAATAAAGACATAAAAGAGACCAAATAATGCAGAAGAGTTACAAATATTTCATCAAAACATGGATACGATGTTTTTATCATGTTTCATGACAATTTAGAGTGAAAGAAAGAAATATATGAAATTCAAAATTTTCAATGCCTTGAAATAAACCCTTGGAAAAACCTTGCGTATCGGCTTCTATCCAACGATTTCTTGAGATTTCTAGTGTTTTTTCATGCTTAGAAGGGTGGATAAGAGATGGTACACCTGCTCAAAGGGTTTAGGGACTGAAAAAACTATTGGGAACGAGTTTAAGAGGTTGTTGTGCTCTAAAAGGGATGATCGCTTCGTATCAGTTGATAAGGTTGTCATATCCTAAATGGTCAAACATTGTATTGGTCTATAACGTCTGATACACCGATCTATTTGCTGATACAGATCAAAACAGATAAGAACGGTGATAATTTAAAATGTATGGGATCGGACTCAGCCGATGCATCAATTACAATACACATCGCTTGATATTTTGAACCTTGTTGGCAATACACAACACGATTGTTTTTCCTATTAATAATAATCATACCTTAGGTCGTTCTAATTTAGAGCATTTGATGTGTGGGGCCTTGCCCCCAATAACTTTAGTGATGACACAATCATCTTTTTTTATGATAATGAAGATCAAGTTAAAAATGTGATGGCTATCTTGCTTTGTTATGCGGCAGTTCAGGCCTTGAAGCAGATTTTTCCAAAAAACTAATTGTTGGCCGTGAGGGCTGAAGATCAGCTCCTTCGTCATCTAGCAGACATTTTGGGCTGCAAAGTGGGTTCTTTTCCAGCAACCTATCTAGGCTGCCTCTTTGCATTGGGCATGCTCCAAAGTCCATTTTGGAATCCTATGATTGAAAGGGTTGAGAAGAAATAATTATCAGTCTGGAAAGCCAATTATTTGCCATTAGGAGGAAGGACCAATGTTATTTATGTGACACCTTCCACCCTCCCGGTTTATTATGTGTCATTGCTCGAATGCCCAGTTGCCATGGTCAATCACATTGATAAACTGCAGCGTGACTTCCTTTGGCAAGTAAAGATTCTAACAAGAAATATCATCTATTGGATTGGCATCAGTTTGGAAGCCCAAAAAGGATGGAGTTTTGGGGTTAGGCCCCGTAGGCAAATGAACCATGCTCGTCTGGGTAAATGGTTATGAAGGATTGGAGAAGATGGAGACAGTCTCCGAAAACAAGTCATTATTGCCAAATATGGTGTGCTGAGGAATGGATGGGACATCCAGAGTCCCAAATATCACTCTTCAAGAATTTGGAGGGGCATCCTTTCTGTGAAAGATTCCTAAAGACAATATTAGATTCTCTGTAGGATTTAGGGACAAGATCTTCCTTTGGCTTGATACTTAGATAGGCAATAGGCACCTCGCTGCCCAATTTCTGGGTTTATTTAATAGTGTGAGAGACTATCAAGGCGAAGATTGCAAGCTATATGGCTAGGAATAATTCCCAAGTGATGTGAGGCCCGATTTTTAGAAAAAACTTAACAAAACAAGAGAAGAAACCTAGGCCCCATTTGGCATCATTCCTTTGTAGTTCCTGATTTTGTGCAGAGATTGGGTTGTGCTGAGGTCGAGTTGTGCTGAGATTGTGCTATATAGAACTTGTTTGGCAGCGTTATATCAGATTTTCTCAAGAGAATAAATTATTCAGAACTTGTTTGGCAACATTGTAATGGTATTTTTCTAAGGAACATAATCAACACAATTATGTTCTAAGCAATGTTGTAAAAATCGCTAGGCGGACGCTAGGCGGTGGGCATGGACTGGGGATTAATTCCCGATTAATCCCCGCCTAGCCCGATTAATCCCCTCCTAGTCCGATTAATCCCCGCCTAGCGCCTAGGCAGTGACCGCCGACTAGCGCCTAGGCCGATTTTTGCAACAATGGTTCTAAGGACCCATAAGTAGATTAATTAATTATAAATGTCTGTACTAAAGTATTTACAAAAATTAATTATCATGGAGTGACTAAATATGATAATGTACCTAACTCCTATTAAAGTTAGATTTAGTTAAAAACCCACTTCTAAATTAGATATGGTCCATTTCTCCACCTGATGCCTCAATGGGCAAACAGTGTGCATTCTGCCCCATGAACGCTGGGCTGGCTTGGACCATCTGAATGGCCAGCAATGTTTGCTTTGCATAAAACGAATTAGTGTATGGAGAGAAATGATGGTTCGTGAGTAATCTCTCTTTCCATTAAATCTTTTTGACAGACTTGGTTTTCATTTTTTTTTTATCTTTACCCATGAAAAGAATCTTTTCTATCAAATATTTTACGCGAAAGACTGGAATGGCGAGAGAGAGAGAGAGAGAGAGAGAGAGAGAGAGAGAGAGAGAGAGAGAGAGAGGGTGGGGGTGGTGCAGGTAGACACTGCCTATGATGGAGGTTGTTGGATGAAATATAGTTGCATAGATATTGCTGACAGTTGAGACAAATGGGTTTGCTTGGATTGCTACTTGCTAGAGTGGAGATGCTTGTGAATATTAGGGCCAGAATATGTGAAGAGAGATGACAGAGATGGAAGTCATTAGAGTGCAAAGAGAGAAAGAGGAGATGGAGGGAGACACGGTTAAGAGCAGGGCTGGCAAACGGGCCGGGTCGGGCTAATTCGGGTCGGGTCATAGATGGATCTGCCCTTTGGACCCCCAACCCGTGACCGACCCGTTTTTTAAACGGGTTGCAGGTTTGCAGCCCACACCCATTAAACTTCAGGTCAGGCTAACCCGCCTAACCCGTAATAAATAAACATGCATACAGAACTTGACACTTTTCATACTTTAAAAAAGCATACAGAAAAAATGGAACACTTCAAAAAACTTTTGAAACCTGTAGTTGCAGAGAAACTTGAAGAGAACTTGCAAACTTGTAAGTTTCAATGTAGGAGGCTTGGGACTTGAAGACTGTGCATTGAGTTTGAAGATGCAGAAGCAGAACTATAACATCTACGGCAGACTTGTAAAGAAGAATATACTTGCAGCCGGAAGGATTCTTAAGAGATTAAGATTTGCTAATAATAAAAACTGCAAATTATCGAAAAAGTAGGAAATTGGAACGTCATTAAAATTGCATATCTTTCTCGATCTCTTTTTGGTTAAGATCAAGGAAACTCATTAAGATTTGAAATGGAAAAACTCTACATATTTCTCAAGTCGGTAAGAGGCTAAGAGCCTAAGAGTTAAGTTAAACGGGTCAACCGGGTTAGGCGGGCAAACCCTAACCCGACCCATTTCTATACGGGCCAGCAAATCCTGACTCGTGGCTGGGTCGTATATGTGGTGGGCTGGGTTTGGCGGGCCAGAAACGGGTCGAGTTAGGGTTGGGTCATCGGGTCGCGCCACATTTTGCCAGCCCTAGTTGAGAGGTGATAGATGTTTGCCATGTTTTGGGGATTTTTTTAAATGATTCCTTATCCGGACTCATTTATGATTCCTTATCCGGACTCATTTGTACATACCTGCTGGAACGTCCCTAGAAAACAATAAAAGATTGATTTGAAAAACCTGTGCTGCACGGACGACGTTACATGAAATGTTCCATGGAGCAAAAGTGTGGAACAATATTAAATACCATCCAAACATGTATCTCAATGGTTTGTCCCGTAGGAACATGAAAACATCCCGAAAGAATGTTACCATACGAGGCCTTAACTTCTCATATTCAAGAGGTATGTTGGTTAGTGGTTACAAATGATAAAATGTTGGTGGATGGGTCAAGAGATGCCGTGAATGAAAACTAAAAAGGTGACTGAAGGCTTTAGAATCCAAGGGTTTTAAAATAAGTCGTACAAAGACAAAACCATGGTTTTAAATATCCCCAAGACTGAGTCGACTCGGCACTTACCGAGTCGGGTCCCATGGGACTCGGACTTGGCCTGTGGTGTGTTTAGTTGGGCTCGTTAAAAGCTCTTTTAGGACTTTTGGGCTTAGAAAAGCCCAAAAGCCTGAAAAAGTTAGTTTCGTTGGCTTATTTTTAATAAGGCTTCTAAAAAGTGAAAGGAGAAATTTTACCTTCATCTTAAGCATGTGAAGGTCAACTTCACCTTGAGAAGGGGCTTTATTGATTCTGCGGAAAGCCGGAACGGGTGTGATGGAGTGGACGCGGGAAACGGACTCATATTTCCCTCATTTTGAATGAGGGAAATATTGGCATGTGTAGAATGTACGTTGTCTCTCCCTTTAATATCTTTCTCCCTGTCTCTCGGTCTTTATTCATCATCTTCATCTTCTACTACTATCTGATCTTCACTCAATCTCTCTTCTTTTTCATTCATGACATCCCTCATTTTTCATGTTTCTTGTAATTTTTGTCAGATAACAAGAGTCTTCTCCTCCCTCCTTTTTTCCAGAACTTATACTATTTGAATGAATTAAGTTACTATGACTGTCACTTTTTCGGACTCAGCTATGTTAGAATGTAAATTTCAAACTTGAATTCTTGATATTACTTTCTCAAAGAAGTGGATTTCATCAGACTGTCCGGATTGATGCCATTTTTTGGCTTCACATTTGCTTTTGTTGTGATTTCCGAGTGAATACCGTGTATAGTAGTGTATTTTGAATGGTGGGCCTAGCTAACTCTGCAAAGATTCCAAATCCTAAAGAATTTTTCAGTTTTCTTCCTACTTATTTATAATTTCCATTGCATGCTTCCCGTTCAAACTCTATAAAAATTAGGAGATTTCTGAATTCCACAAAGCTACAAAATTAATCTTTAATATGCAATCCAGTATTGGAGGGGCCACCTTGTGAATGGCTTATCCATACAAGGTCCACCACCTATGCTATAAAATGAATTTGGATCAACCAACACTTTGGTTCCGCCCCTGAGGACATGTGCTTGTGATCTTCACACAGAAGTCCCATTGTGCTGCTCATTATGAAACAAAAGTAACACGTTTTATTTTACTATCTTTATCTTTTTGTTGATTAGTAGTTTGTAGAGATGCTATATTTTTATATTGGAAGACTTTATTTTTTGTTGGAGAACAGCAACTAAATTTGCTGTGTTGCCAAACTTATATGGGGAATGGTTATTGTAAAAATGGCACTATGTCAAAAGGCCGCATATGTAGAATGTTAACATGCATGCTAGTCAAGAAAGGCTATTTACCTGAGTGGTAAGGAGTGGCAACTTTCATCTGGCTGCTCAAGGTTCAAACCCTAGGTACGCCACCTCTTCCCGCATATGCGGGCCTCCTTCCCACTTGTGTGGACTCTCCCTTGGGGCCCAGACCCAGGGGCTGGGTTACCAAAAAAATACTTTGAAGTGAGTGACAGGCATAACACATGACCGCACATGCTTAGGGTGGTAGAGTTTGTGTTAGTTTATTTTAAAAAGTTATCCATTTAATGTTTTTCTGACTTTTCGGTAATAATTGATGTATATTGTTAACTCTCCTAAACATACTTTTATATATATATATATATATGAGTTGAAGACAGCATTATGCTAAAGTTTTTTTTTTTTTTTTATTTTGTAGAGACCGCTATATCTAAGTGAGATTCAATTGGGCCCACATGAAAAGACCCATCTATGGTTTGATGTCGGGCCATTTACCTACAATGCCCTTCAATATTGTGTACTTTATTTTTTATAATGATTTATGTGAATTATTTGATTATTATACGTTAGAAGTTGCTTTCTATATAGGTCTAACCAAACAACGTTGGAAACTTTTGCTCTTAAAAAGTAAGTGCAAAAGTTGAGCTAACCAAACAATATATTCTCTTCAAAAGCTATGATGCACGAATACCTCAAAATGGGCAACGTATCGTATCCGATACTTCCCTTTTTACATGTAAAATCCGTGTCCATGCCGTGTCTGTGCCGTATTTGGGCATCATAGTTCAAAAGTTACATTGAAGAAGTAAATTTTTGAAAGGTATATTTGGAAAAGCATGTTTGGATTTTAAGAAGCTGAACCAAACACACCCTGCATCATTGATTAGAAAAAAGAAGAAAAAAAAAAAGGGAGGACTGCTGACTGCTGCCAGTGCCTGCAACCTGCTGCCCAGCTGTGTACTGCCTACAGTGCTGTGTATTGTGCTACTTGTCAGTTGCACATGGATGGAGAAATCAAGAGTATTGGAGGAGGAAAACGTGTCCCCTTTAGGGTTGTAACCTTCTCATTATATAGGGATTGATTACCCTATTATTAGTATCCTCATACAAACCAACTTCCAAAATTATAGCTAACAACCTAATACAATTAGAGTTCCTAAGTTATAGCTAACTTTCTACTAATACAATCAGAGTTCCTAGATTGACACCCCCACTCAAATTGATGTGGGGGAGTCATAAAGCAGCAATTTGGAAACCAGAAACTGATGTCGAGGCCCAGAAGTCCTTTGGTGAAGATGTCAGCAAACTGAAGGTCAGTAGGGACATGAGGTAAAAAAATGACATCACGCTTCAATTCATCCCGAATAAAGTGACAATTCACCTCAATATGTTTGGAGTGTTCATGAAAAACAGGATTCTCAGTGATCCTGATAGCCCCAGTATTATCCGCATGCAAGGATGTAGGAGAGGGTTATGCAAATACGAGTTCCGAAAGAAGTCCTCTTAGCCATAAGATTTCTAAACATGCAAAAGACATTGCCCTATATTCTGCCTCTGTAGAAGATCGAGAAATACGTTCTTGTTTTTTTGCATTTCAAGAAATTAAAGAATTGCCAAGATAATACACCAACCAGTAGTAGATCAACGAGTATCCTGACAGCCCGCCCAATCAGCGTTTGCATAAGCGGTCAACTGAAGAGGATTATCCTTGGGATAATATAAACCACAATTGACAATGCCCAACATATACCGGATAATGGCTTGACAGCAGTTAGATGAAGGTGTCTAGGAGATGTCATGAATTGGCTCACAAGAATGACAGCATAGGAGATATCCGGTCTAGTGATGGTGAGATAAACAAGGCTGCCCACCAGGCGCCTGTAGGTATGTGGAGTAGGAAGAAGACCACCATCTGGGGCCCACATAGAAATTCTTCCACGAACGACCACGGACATGCCTACTATTGGTTACCAAAACTGCTACTGTTTCATATTTCTGGCTGTTTCATACATCTACTACTTGATCTGTTGTTTCTGGATACCCAAGGAGTATCATCTGCTACTGCATGATGCATTTGTTTATCAGATATGTGAGTAGATCAATTGGTGGGGCCCACATACAACACCTTCCGTTGACGATAGGGTCGTCTGACCTTTTTGCACCTGTTTAGTGCACAGTTCTCCATCAAGTCCTTCTGTTGCCTCTATGAACAAGTTGTCTGCATTTTTTTACACACCGGTAGTAATGGAGAAATTTGAGATCCCCCTAGTTCATTTCGATGGGAAAAATTACACATCGTGGGCCTTCCAGCTTTCAAATCTACTTAGAAGGAAAATAACTCTAGGGCTACATGGATGGTTCTGAACCTAAACCGGAGGATAATGACAAAAAGATCTCAGCCTAGAAAACTAAATATGCTAAAATCAAAATTTGGTTATTGGGCTCTGTTGAACCGCATTTATTCCTCAATCTGAAACCTTGCAAAACTGCCCGTGAGATGTGGGACTACCTTAAAAAGATTTATCAGCAAGGCAATGCTGCTCGCCAATTTCAATTGGAGCTTGACGTCTCTCGGTTTACCCAAGGCACCCTATCTATCCAAGAATATTACAATGGGTTTTGAAGACTATGGTCTGAATATGATGAGATCAAGTTTGCCACTGTGAAGCACTTCTACCCGAACTCCTTCTATTACAGCAAAATAGTCATCGGGACCAGTTTCTCATGAAACTTCGTCCGTAGTATGAGACTGTTAGATCAAACTTGATGAACCGAGCTTCTCTTCCCAACTTAGATGACTATCTTTAGGAATTTATGCGGGAAGAATAACGTCTGGTTACCAAAACTTCTATGGAACAACTGAGTTCTGCTGAGGCTCCACTTGCCTATACTACTACTACCACCAGACCACCTCCCAGGGACATCAGTAAATTCAGTGCTATAATTGTAAAAAATATGGTCATTATGCAAACCAATGCAAAGCAAAGATCTGCAAGTATTGTAAAGCCATTGGTCACGTTATTGAAGAATGTCGGAAGAAGGGTCGCAATTCTACTTCCCGCAACTATACGCCGTCAGCTCCTGGTACTTACACAGTATGATCAATGGTCAAATCAGAGTATGGGGATGGAAGGGTAGACTATTTTCGCAACTATCGAAAGAGGTCTCACTCAAAACGGATCAAAATCCACAATTTTGAACGGCTGTGATGAAATTTGTTGGACAAAACTGAAATACCAAAATATATGGTAGATGGCCTACCTCTGATAATCAAAAATTGCTGGAAAAATCACCATAACACTGGCTTCCGCAGATGTTGTGATGATGATCTGAAGTGGGCCACGTCGAATCTAAGATGATCTGAGATGATCAGGGAGGATCACTGATGAGCAGTGATGATCTGAGATGTATTGAAGACTTCCAGACCTTAGAAGATCTCGAGGATGATCTTACAGATCGTTGGATGTGGAAGAAAATAAAGCCCTAGGCTCTGATACCATGTCAGTTACACATGGATGGAGAAAACAAGAGTATTGGAAGAGGAAAACGTGTCCCCTTTAGGTTTGTAACATTCTCATTATATAGGGATTGATTACCCTATTATTAGTATCCTCATACAAATCAACTTCCTAAATTATACCTAACATCCTAATACAATTAGAGTTCCTAAGTTATAGCTAACATCCTAATACAATTAGAGTTCCTAAGTTATAGCTAACTTTCTACTAATACAATTAGAGTTCCTAGATTGACACTGCTGCAGTGCTGCCTATTGCTAGCTGTTGCTACTCAGCTGTCCTCGTAACACCCCTTTTACAACAGTTGGTCAAGTACGCCACTTTTTTCTCTTTTTTTTTTCTTTTTTCTACTTAAGAAGTGCATGTTCTTCTTTTTTCTTCTTATTCTTTTTGTTTTCTGTTTTCAACACTAAATGGGGTGTGACCCGACTCGGCTGAGTCGACTCAAACTCGGCCCTGGGCGAGTTGGGTCCCGAGTAAAGGTTTTCAAACCTTGATATGGACTGCAACTTCAGAGGGCATGTACAAAGAGCTTGAACTACCGCAAGCATTGAAACTCAAGAGATACCAAAAAAGAGATTCATTCCGATACATTGGCTCGATAGTTAGTAAGGATGGAGAGATTGAGGAAGATGTCAAACATTCGATAAACATACGATAAAAGTAAGATTGTTGAAGTGGAGACTTGCTTCTAAAGGGAAAATTATTTGATAAAACAGCAATTAGACCAGCTGTGACCTAGAAGCAGAATGTTAGCCAATTAAGAAGCAACACATGCACAAAATGTGTAACAAAGATGACAATGTTGAGGTGGATGTGTGGTAAAACTAGGAAGGATAGAATTAGAAATAAGTGCTATCAGAAGCATTTAGGGGTAGCACTAATAGGTGATAAAATAAGAGAAACCCTCCTGAGATGGCTTAGACATGTCCAATGCAAGACAGTAATGGTGCCAGTGAGGAAAAGTTTTATTATGAAGGTTGATGGCCCACCAAGGGTAACTGGTAGGCTGAAGAGGCCGTGGATGTTAGTAGTGACAACAAATTTAAAGAATTGCGACCTATCCAAGGCTTTGGCTCAAGATAGATTAGAATCGAGAAACATAATTCATGTAGCCAGCCCCAATATAGTTGGGACAATGCTTTGATGATGATGATGATTCGGCTTTTCTCTCTTCTAGACTATCTCAGCCATGTCTTTATTCCATAGGAAAGGTGAGGACAATAGGATTTGGACATCATCTCAAGATGGAGGCTTCTCAGATGCTTCCTTCTTTTCAGTCATTGCAGGGATATCCCTATCTAGTAACCCTAACAACAGCTTGTGGAAAATGAAGGCGCCTCCCAGGGTGTTAGCCTTCTCTTGGTTAGCCCTTTGAGAAAGGATAACCTTTGTCGCAGAAATAGGAATTTGGTTAATACTTGCCCCCACGTGGTTCCCGGATGAGGAACCGATCACCTCCTTCGAGGTTGTGAAGTTGTGCATGTTCTTTGGAATTCAGCTCTTAGTTGGTTTGGGTGTAGTTAGTTTCTCCCCCAATCCATCTGGGGTCTCTTTGAAGCATGAAAATTGAGCTTCAGACCAAGTAAAGCGAGGTTGATGTGGAAGACGTCTTTCCTAGCAGTTTTATGGATTATTTGGAAAGAACCGAATTTCATTCCTGTTTTGTTGCATTTTAGTGGCCTTTTTTGTACTCCATGTGGCCTTTTTGCGGCCAAGGTGTTTTTTCTTTTGCTTTTCTGTTTTGCTGCTTCTCCTTTTGGGCTTGTCAATATACCTTACTTGCACCTTCTAAGACTCTCTTAATGAAAGTCATCATTTCAAAAACCATATATATAGTATTTGCATATCCTTTATTGATGATTTTTCTCATGCTGCATATGGCTTCATATGATGAAAAATAGAGAGAGAGTCTTTCACATTTTTCCAATGCTTCAGCTCTGATTAAAAACTTCGATGCTAAAATCCAGTTTTTCAGAATTGACAACGACGAGGAACCACTTCCACAAGCTTGTTGTCTAATCTAAAAACAATGACATTAAACACGAAACTACCTCCCCACTCACCTCACAAAAAAGGGTGTTGCCAAGAGGAATAATCATCACCATTAATAAGTCACGAGAGACCTACTCAACATGAAGGTACCAGAAAAGATATGGCCCTACGAAATTCTCACAACTACTTTTCTCATTGGCTGAATACTTTCTTAATTATTAGAATGACAATCTCCAATTCAAGTACAATCCCAAAACATCACTGTTTCATGTGCCACATTAGTTGCATTTGTTATGCTAGTTTTTTTAATACAAACTATGTCAAATCCTTGAAGTAGAAGTGTGTCATCATTGGCTTTTCCTACACCACAAAGGATATCAGTGTTTCCATACTCCTAGTGATAAATTATGTCTATAAATGGACATCACATTCTGTCAAAGCACTCCATACTTCTCAAATGAAGGTGACGGCATTAGAAGACAAGAGACAAACATCCACGGATGACATTTTTCTTCCGATTTTTTGTCCTGATCATCCTAATCCCTACATATAGCACTATCATTATTTTGAACAACTCTCCAGAAAAGCCTCCTATTCTCAAAATTTATATAAGTAGGGACAAGTTCACTAAATATGAGACAACTCCAAATCCTCCCACCATTAGAAATGACCAATGTTCATGTGATTCTCATCTGATGATCTTGATCATCCGGTAACATTTGTAAAGGAGCTGCTGCCTCATAGTTTCACTCAGCATCCAATTAACGAATTTGTGTCCTTTGAAATGTACTCCCTCCAAACAGTTTTTGATGGCATCACTGATGTTGTTCTTCCTAAGAACCTCGAAGAATCCAGAGACTAGAACGAGGGAGAAATAGAGAGTTTTTGATAGGTTTATACCGTAAAATTCCAACCAGATGGGAAGATTGAACATCACAAAGCACAATTAACTGTTGGAGTCATCACTCGATCATATGGATAGACTATCTTAAGACCTTTGCACCAGCAGCCAGGATGAACTGAATTCAAAACTACTGCACTCACTTGTAGTAACCATGTATGGCCTCTTCGTTAATCAAATATCAACCATAGGTAATTGTCAAAAGAAACTTTAAAGTTGGACATGTTGGTTTGTTAAGTTATGAGAATGATAAGTATATCAGAACATGAATAGTTTCTTAACCTGTCTTCCATAATATTTACAGATCCAAAAGACTGAAAAGATGATCCAGTTCTATATATAAATATTGAAAAATTACAAAGAAATCTAAATAGCAGCGACACTGTCCATTGGCATCCATTTTTCTACTAAATGTCCATTTCTTGTGTTTAGTTAACATCATTTTAAAGCATTAATCAAACTAGTGCAATCTCTCAATTTGGGGGTATTTCAAGGATTTCCCCATTCAATAGGTAGGGATCATAAATGGCCTTAATCTACAAAATTACTGCCTACGGATTTTACAATTTCCTGAGACAGACCCTATGGTCGCCTCTTTTTTGTTCAATATATATAAATAGCAGGAAATTACCAATGCTAAAAGTCTACATGGGGTAAATTGGTGCATATCCAGTGAAAATTTTTAGCTTGAACAACTACTTCTGGGTGACAACCCAATGAACATCTTAAATTTAACAGTGGCATGTTGGCAGGTTCCAGACGCAGCAGTATATAAAGGACTCGTGGAATAGGTATTTACCAAAATCACTCTTATTCGTCATCAGTCATCACTATTCATCTGAATTGGACAGATGTGATCGAATCAGTGGCTTTCATTTTGATTATTCATTTAGTTCCTCTAGAGTCTAGACCGAATGGATTGCAATGTCCAATGGAATAAAAAAAATAGTGGAGTCCACCCACATGATTAATGACATGCCCCATTCAACATGTTTGTTAGGTCACATGCACAACTAATCATCACCACAGCACAGCACAAATATGGGTTCTAAATTAACTAAGTCAAACCACCACAAAAATATAATAAAATAACAGTAAATTGGGACTGGCTAGAATATCAATCAGGTAAGTGTTATTCCAGTATAGATTGAAGAGACCTTTACATTTGTCAGTCAAACTGCAACTCTCTTTCTAATATGTTCATACAGTTAAGATTTTAAATGGAAACCTTACCAATTTCTCTAATGTAGCCAACCACATTTGAAGAATTTTTCAGATATAAATATGTAAACAAATGAAAGAAACCCTCTTCTAGTTGATGAGGTTTGGCTTCTTTACTTTTGCATTCAGAATGCAGTTTTTATTTTATTTTTTTATTTTCTTTTATTCTCTTATAAAAGTTTTCATATTTTTCATCTCTCATTAGTCATCATCCATTAATAGTCCTACTTACACAATTCTATGCACATAGATGTCAGTTAAATGGAATCAAGTATAGAACACTCCGAGGCAGTAAAAAGCTAAATGAGTAGAGAAAAAGCCTGCAAACAAAACCGCAATCAATCATACCTTAAGGCAACTGCTGGATAGTGCAAGTAATCTGACATGTTGAAGATCTTTAAGCCACGATTCCAGAGTGGGTTGGAATTCGGGATTCACTTTGCTACAATAAATGTCAAGGTAAGCTTCTCTTAGAGAGATCAAATTCTTTAGAGAGTTCTTGTATAGTTTGACCCCACAAAGTTTCAACATTTCGAGACTCGGGGCTCGAAGTTCAAGACCAATTTCATCACCAGATTGATTACTGCAGTATGTTACAGGTCAAACGCTTTAGTCGCAGCTCTGAAGACGGAGAAGAAGGTAAAATTCGGAGACGCCCAGAACTTAATTCACATTTATCCAAAACCAGCTTTTCAAGCAGAGGAGACCCAGCTAAGAATGCTGGAATAGACCCAACTTCCATTCTTATCCATGTTATGGTAAGCGAAAGGAGTGAACTAAAGCATACAGACTTAGGAACTCCAATCGGGCATTTGTTCAGACTAAGCGAAACCAAGCTCTTACATTTGAACAACCAAGAAGGCAATTTGCATAATGTCATCGATATATACAGGGAGATCTAGATAGAGCTCTTTAACATCTCTTCTTACTGCAGAGAGAATCCAACCATCTAAAAAAGATTCAAACTTTTTACTGTAATCGAAGGTGAGAGAAAACCTGTTGATCTTGGGAGCGACGTGAAGAACCAGAGAATGCTCCACGAACTTGATGAAATCATCAGCATTGCCACCAACATCACCATCATCAACATCAACATGGCCGAACCCATGACCGAATCCAAAGCCAAAATCATCAGAATCATCAAACTCATTGTAACCAGTAAAATCATCATAATCGAACCTAGGGTAGTCTTCAAAGTGCTCAGCAAAAGGGTTGTATCCCTTGTAGTTTTTGTACTGGTGTTGGTTGAAATCGAGAGATGGAATGGCGGTCCAAAGGCCCATCCATCTGCTCGACAAAATGCCTGTTTGGACTGCTTGGCTCATGTCGAGGAAGGAGAGGATGTGGAGAAGGAGAGCGTCGGGTAAAGAGCTGATTCGGTCGATTGGCTGTTCGTTGCTGCTGCTGGAAGCCATGACTGAGTGATGGGTTTAGCATAAACCCAAAAACCCTAGAGAAAAAGAGAGGGAACCTCTGTTCTCTTTCGAGGCTGAAGAAAAAGGAGGGATGAAATGAGAGGGAAACCGCAACGTCGTGTGTATGGGGATTTTAAAGAGGCCGGGACGGGTCAAGTGTCAACACTGCAGTCCAAAATGTATACTTTTTTGGTAGAAGCACCTCGTATAGACTTTTAAAAAGTTGGAATAGACATGTTAATAATTCAGGGCTGAAAAAAAAAACCTCTGATCTATATTGGTTCAGACTGGTTCGGATTTTTCTAAACTGTTTGAATAAGTTCGATTCGAAGGTAATCGAATCAAACTAATTATATAAATATATAAAAAATTATTTAAAGAAGACTCGAACCCTCACTCAATTACTTGAAGTCGATTGTCTCTCACCGATTGAAATGCATTTTTTTCTAAAAATAAAAAAATCGTAACGGAATCGGTTCCTTTCAGTTCGATTCGGTTTGAGCACATGGTTGGTTTGATTAGGTTTGAGAAAATAGAAAACCAATGAGTTCAGTTTGGTTGATGGTCTTCCCTCTAACCCAATCTGAACCGCCCATGTGCACCCCTAGTTAATATTATGTAATATGAATATAATTTTTTGGTAATATTATGTGATGTGAAAATTATATTGTTTGTAATTGTAGGGGTGTTAAATCTATAGGATTTTATGGTAAAAAAAAATCACATTAGATGCACACTATACCACAAAGGCATTTTTAATTGCAGTCCACAAAAGTGGTCTTTGTTTTTTTTATGGGGAGAGTCGATATTGACCTTGGCAGGTGGGAAAAAACAATTTTCCGTCATCTTCCTCTTCATCTCTTCTCCAAACCCAATCCAATTGGGAAGACCAAATGAAGAAAAAGGTCCATATCGGTTTGGAGATATGATTTTCTAGATAACACGAGGATTCTTGCCGAGTAAGAAGAATAGATTTGTAGGGGGTTTCAGTTTGGGATGAAGAATAAGAGGACATTGGATTCCCGTAAGAGGAGATTTGCAAGGATTCAAGTTTGAGATTTGTAGAGATTAACTCTAGGATTTGCAAGAAGACTGCTTTCATTGGAGGGAAACTAAATGCGCCGTTTTGGTATTGGTTGCATCTAAAGTGCTCTTTTTTTATTTATTTTTTGTAAACTGGTCTTAAATCTACGACATTGATTAATATATTTGTTTTATGTTGTATATTAGATAGAGTCTTTTACAAAAAGGAAACCTGTATTGTCATGAAATCTAAAAAAGGCACCTATATTTTTTGTTTTTTTACTAAAACCTCATTTAACTAACAGTCAAGCTATACAATTAGTAAGGTTTCCTTTTGGGACGTTCTATTAGCACACAATTTTTCTTTCTTCCCACACACACATTTTTTTTAAAAGAAAACCCTTGTGAAATTACCTTTTGCCCACCCTTTCCCCCACCTCCCCCTTCACCTCCGGCTCCGGTTGTTCCTTCTTCCCCCCTTCTCTCTCCCTCTCTCCCTTCCTCCCTCTCCCCCTCCCTGCCCAATGTTTTCTCTCTCTCATCCTCCCTTTCTCTCCCCCCACCTTCCCCTTCACCTCCAGCTCCGGCCTGGACCGGCCTCCATTCCCTTCCCTGGCCAGTGGGAGATCGGACAACCTAGTGATCGCAATGATAACTGCGCTGCCCGAGCTGCCACCGGCCAAGGAAACGAAGGGGGAGAGAGAGAGAGAGAGGATGGGGAGGGGGGAGGGGAAGGATCAGCCTGCGCCGGTCTAGGCCAGAGCTGGAGGTGAAGGGGAAGGTGGGGGGAGAGAAAGAGGGAGGAGAGAGAAAATAGTGGTGGGGAGGGAGGGAAGGAGAGGGATCGGTCGGCGCCAGTCTTGGCCGGAGCCGGAGGTGAAGGGGGAGTGGGGAGAGAGAAAAAGGAAAGGGTGTGCAAAAAAGTAATTTTATAGGGTGAACTTTTTTTTTAAATGTGCCTGAGAAGAGAGAAACATTGTGTGCCAGTAGAATGTCCATTTCCTTTTTCACTCCATTTTTTTATTCTTTGACCGATTTGCCCTTGAGAGAAAAAGTTGTCTCATGTCCGGCTTATCTCAAACGGCTATTAAAGAGATGGTGGAAGGCTATCTTGATAAAGTAATTAAAAGTAGCAGCGCTCTTGGAGAAAAAAGTATGTGGCGGTGAATGATACTGTCTAGGGCTGTAAGCGGTCGGTTTTCGGTGTTTAACGACATATGACACCCTGGTCGAAACTGTCGGTTTTACAATTTTGCGATAACCGAAACCGACCAAAGTACATATACTGGACATTAGAAACCGACATTTCGGTTCGGTCGGTCGGTCTTCGGTTAATTGGGTTTTTTTTTTTTTTTGGTTGGGGTTGTTCAGGGAAAGCGAGAAAAATTTCACCCAAATTGAAGACAACAGTATGATTTATGAGTAGTTTACAATGAAGAGATGGGCTCTACTGATGGATACAAGGCTAGCCTCAAAGATTCTGTGAGGGCTGGCTTGAATGATCCAAATTCCTGCAGTTACAAGCAATCCACATGGAGACAATAATGTCACTTTAGAAACATAAAAAAACGGTGTGCTCAATGTAATCATACAAGTATGTACACAAATCACGGTCTGTTTTTTCAGTTCTACAAATTAATAACTTATGTTGTTATTTCGTCATGTGCCAGCCAACCACACTATTCAACTATCATGGCCTCAAGTGATGTTTTGATAAAAGACTTTGTTCGATCGGTTCGGTTTTAACCGAACGATTTCTACGTAATTATAAAAACCGACCGTTGAAAAAAAAAACTTATAAAAACCATTCGGTCGATTTGTTTTTAAAAAAAATCTATAAACTGACCAAACGGTTGGTTCGGCCGGGCGGTTCGATTTTCACGGTTAATTTTGACAGCCCTAATACTGTCCGTGTGAAGGTATGTGAGATGTTGCTACGTGGTCTTGTTTGACATTTGGATATATTCCGGTACTGTCCGTGTGAAGGTATGTGAGATGTTGCTACGTGGCCTTGTTTGACATTTGGATATATTCCAGTTCACACGTATCTCATTCTCATTATATGAAATGTTTGCAATAAAAATGTAGAGCACAACCATTTCATAATAGAGTTTTACACCAATTTGGGGTGCCACTAGATCGATCTACTATTTTTTTTTTTTTTGCTAAGAAGGATTATTTTATTTAAAAGTAGGAGTTACAGTGCCAACATTGAAAACAAAAACTAAACAAGTATAAAGGATAGAGAGACCGTGCTCAACATGCAAAGATGTGTATATAAAAACATAGCCACCTGGCAGACAAAACCATACGTGTGTTTCATGCAGTGTATCCCAAAAGTACCTATGCTGAAAGGGATCAATGGTGGTTCCTTCCTTCTGCCATTGAAAATCCATTGTAGCTGCTATCATGGTAAAGGGAGGCTGCCGGTCCGGAACCGACGGCTGTTGCTTGGGTCCTGACCTGGTGGACCCCCTGGTAGTGGTAAGATTGTTTCACTGGGTTGTCCCATCCACTCATCCATTGTGGGTTTGAAGAAGGTTGTTGTGTATGATGTGGCTCTTGTCTTCTCTTCTGCAATCACTTCGCTTATCGGCAGAGGAATACGTGCGACTTCGCCGGTGTCCTCAGGGATGGTGTAATGGGCAAGCATGTCCGCCACCCGATTTGCCGACCTTTTACAGTGATGGACCGTCCAGCTCGCCAGTGTGCTGAGCATTTGCATGGTGCGCTTCCATAAGGGCATCATATCCCAAGTCAGTTGACTAGAATTTTTTATATTAGTGATGAGTACCAGGCAGTCCCCTTCAATCTGTATCCCAGGGCTTGATCTGGCTGAGGAGGATGGAGTATTGGAGAGGTGGAATAAGCTCCTTTGCAGAGCTAGTAACTCAGCCTCCAACGGATGTTGAGCACGCACTTCCGAGGTGAAGGCCATGAGGACGTTCCCGTAAGGGTCACGAGCAACTCCCCCTATGCTTGCCTTTCCTGTTATGTCATCAAAGGCCCCATCAAAGTTAACTTTAATCCATCCCGGAGGCGGAGGCAACCACCAATCAATGGATAGGCTCACACCTGTTCCTGCATAAAGAGTAGAGAGGTTAGACTCCATCAATGTTGCGATGGTTCTATAGAGGATTTGGAATGGGTTGAGAGGGCAATATTGGAAAACGTACAAGTTTCTGGCCTTCCACAAATGCCAGAATAATATGCATGCATAACGTCTAGCATTATGGTTATTGCTACACCAAAACCAATCCCTGACTGAGTCCACAGGATAGTGGTTGGTGGAGTATGAAATCGTATTGGCCCATAACAGTTTTACAAAAGCACATGTAGCAAAGAGATGGTCCACAGTCTCTGGAGCAGTCCGGCAAATTGGACATAGGGGTTGGATAGAGGAATTCCAGCCACTCAGTCGCTGCTGAGTGGGAAGACGATCCAGAAGAAGTTTCCAGATGAACATTTTGATCTTTGAAGGCAGTGATAGGCCCCATAGGCTTTGCCATGGAAATGAGGGGCCTATTTGACGCAGTTGAATATGCTTGTAAATGGATTTGAATCTGCATGAGCCAGCAAGCTCATCTGTCCAGCATCTGATGTCTGCACCACCTAGTCCTAGTTCCTGGATATGGTGAACGATATCCGGAGGCCACAACTCCCTGCAACCGTGAGTAGTCCCAGCTCTGAGGTGAATCCTCAGCATTGATTAGGTCGGACACCATTAGATCCTGGTCGGAATTCTTTCCTAGAGCTCGTAGGATAGAAAACAACCCATTGCCTGG
Organism: Litsea cubeba; assembly: GCA_012931725.1. NCBI lineage: Eukaryota > Viridiplantae > Streptophyta > Magnoliopsida > Laurales > Lauraceae > Litsea > Litsea cubeba. The sequence continues at coordinate 21,926,252 of CM022953.1, read as the reverse complement.
GACTAGATGGTTACGCAGAGGGCCACAAGAGGGCACCCAAACGTCATCTAGTGCCCGAATCAGAGTTCCGTTGCCAACGACCCATTTCTGGTCATTAAGAATGGTTGCCTTGTGGCGAAGCATGCCACGCCAGAGGGTGGAGTCCCGCGGGCGAACGTCCACATCGCTGAATGGCAGATGGCGCAGATATTTTTGACAAAGAAGTCGGCTCCACAGGGCATTGGGTGATGTAAGGAAGCGCCAGACTAGGTGGGCGAAGGCCGCTTTGTTCTGTGTTGCTACATCTCTGACTCCCAAGCCACCATCTACCCGGGGTGCAGTAACATATTTCCAGGCCACAGGAGTCCATCCCTTGTAATCGTTCTAGGCCCGTCCACAGAAAAGTGGCTTGTGAGGATGAGATCTTAGCCGCCGAACTCTTTTGCAAGATATTTGTGCCCACCCAGTATTGTGGTATAGCTGTCAAAACAGATTGTAACATGACAGATCGTCCGGCCAACGACATACCTGAGCCTCTCCAAGAATGAATCTGCTTTTGAATTCTGGAGATGATGATATCGGTTGTCCTGGGCTGCATGTTGCGCACTCCTATGGGCTCACCTAGGTAAGTGATAGCATCACTTATCTTATGAATGCCTAAGGAGTGCCTTACCAATCTTGTAGCATCACAGTCGGTCCCGGAGCTGAAGACAAGAGCTAATTTGGACAAGTTAGTGTGTTGTCCGGCTTCTAGACCATATTGTTGCAGAATCCTGGCGACCTTTTGAGCAGCAGTTTTGTTTGTTCGAATGAAGACTAAAGTGTCATCCGCATATTGGAGTAATGGTATGTGCTCAGAGCCTGGCCCCACTGCAGGAAAAAAGTGGGGTTTCATAGAAGCGAAAGTGTATAGTCGCTTTGCCAAGGCCTCCCCACATAGGATGTACAGATATGGTGATAGGGGGTCCCCTTGTCGTAAACCCTGTGATGGTGTAATCACCTCTGAGCGGTGTCCATTGACAGTCACCCGATAAGTGACTGTCTTGACACAGTACATGATATGCTGGACCACGTCAGTAGAAAACCCATGCTGATGCAAACAGTCAGTAAGAAAGGACCAAGACAGTTTATCATAGGCCTTTTGAACATCCAATTGAATAGCACAGTATTTCTTCTTTAGCCGAGAGTTGCGCATAGAATGGAAAAGTTCCTTGGCAATAATAATGTTATCAGCCACCCTCCGTCCTGGAAGAAAAGCTCCCTGGCTATGGGAGATACATTTATTTAACAGAGGCCGCAACCGGGCCACCAATATTTTAGAAATGATTTTATAAGTGACGTTGCAAAGGCTGATAGGGCGGAAATCAGATAATTTTTGTGCGCCTTCCCTCTTAGCAAGGAGGATTATGGATGTTTCATTTATGTTTGGTTCAAACTTACCTGTGCGGAAGAAAATCCTCACCATGCGTACCACTTCCCCGGTTATTAGATGCCAATAGGTCTGGTAGAACTTTCCGTTAAAACCATCTGGGCCGGGTGTTTTGTCAGCACCGATGGAGAAAACGGCGTTCTTGACTTCCTCCTCATCGGGGACAGTCATTAAAGAGTGGTTCTCCTCCTCTGAGATCACCTTATCAATGAAAAGAGGTAGAGTCCTTGGCTCCTCTGCTTCTGCAACCGGTTCATTATAGAGGGTCATGAAGTATGAACTACAGTGGTTCAGAAGTTCATCCATTTTTTCGAAGATGGTACCCTGCCTCATCCTTTAGATGATGGATAGCATTTCTTCTTGCATGGATTTTGGCAGTTCTGTGGAAAAATTTAGTATTCTGGTCACCCTCTTTTAGCCATTGGATGCGAGAGCGTTGCCGCCAGAACTGTTCATGCTGTAATCGTTTACGAGAGATAGCCGCCTGAAGCTATAATTCCAAATGATGGAGGTGGATAGATGTTTGATAATGAGGGCTATTATGTATCCCTGAAATCCATCGTTGAAGCTGATGGAGCTCCCTTCCCAGGTCTCCATAGGTAGACCTGCGCCAGTGCTTAAGAAAGTGTCTCATAGCTGACAATCTGGGACCCAACAAAAGTTGGTTTGGAGGAATGTTTTCCCAAGCCATTTGGATGACATCATGGAAGCCAGGTTGCAGTAACCACATGTTCTCAAATATGAAAAAATATGGTCTCTTGTGATCGAGGTTACTGTGGGTCAAGAGTATTGGGCAATGGTCCGAACCAACACGAGGTAGGTGTCGGACTACCAGGTCGCCATAACTGTGGATCCACTCAGTATTACCCAGGCAACGATCCAGCCTTTCCAAAATACGATTTGGTGGGCTACGATTATTAGAACAAGTGTAGGGGTTTCCGACGAAGCCCAAGTCTCTGGTTTCTGAGAAGTTCAACAGGTCCTGCAGCTCAGTGCCTGTAGACCAGCTGTTGCCTTGTCGCCCACCTTGTTTTTCATGTGGGCCTAGAATGACGTTGAAGTCACCTAAGAGTAGCCAAGGTTCTTTGTTGGTGATAAAACCAGCTTTAAAATTTTTTAGTTGCAACCAGAGTGACTTGCGTAAGAGGTAGTTTGGTGAGGCATAGACCGCTGTAAAAAAGAAGTTTGGCCCCTGCTCGACAGTGGGATGAGCCCGAAAGGTAATGTGCTGATGGCTGTCTTCGAGCAAAGATAAGGCCACCCTAGCTGGGTCCCAAAAAACCCAAATCCCTCCCGAGTAACCATTACCAAATTTTAAATGATTAGCTTGGAAAAGCTTCCCTATTTTAGAAATAACACCAGCTGCTCGAGTCTCACTTATTTTTGTTTCTAGAAGGACTAAGATGTCCAAATTGTGGGTAGAGACCAATTCACGTACAGAGGCAAGGAAAAGCTTCCTTCCCGCTCCTCTAACATTCCAGCTCAGGGTTTTTATTAACATGATTAATGGTTGAGTGTAAGAGAAACTCCATACCTTGTTGCAGACCGAAAGCACGCTGTAGCTGTGGCAGGGATGAGATGTGTAACCCACGGATAATGATGGATAGTTGTTGTTTTGGACGCCTTCTTTTGAAGTGGCTGTCGATTACTCGATGGAGTTGTTGGTGTCCTGGAAGCCCAGGTCCAACCAGTCCACGTCTGATAGCTCCAGTGAGGTCCTTACGTCGACAGAGCTTATCGCGGATCTTCGGGGGAATTGCTGAGAAGCCGCTCTCACTGTCGGGTCCGTCAGGTGACTGGTGTTCCAAGTCCCACACCCAGTTGGAGGTTCCATCCTTCCCCACTCTGCAGTCACCGTAGGAGGGGGGATGTTGCAGTGGTGGAGGGAAAGAGAAGGTGGGCAAGGTAGAGGTATCCATATCAGTTGATGATGGGGCCAAAAGAACGGTAATGGATGGATTCCCAGGCTCATACCCCCCCCCCCACAGATTGAAGAAATTGTCTAGCAGCTAGCCCGCTGGTGACCATGGGTAGATCACTCCCACCGGCCATAGGTCCGGGGTTAGTGGAAGAACCCATGGAAGGGTCAGAGTTAGAAAATTAGGCTGAGAGTTCATTGGTAGCTGGGAAACTAGATGCGGAACTGGTAAGCTTGTGAGGAGCAGGAAAGGTGGAAGAGCTCTCTTGGGTACTAGGCATCAGAGTAATGGCTAGATCGAGGTGGTCCGAAGTAGAATATAACGAAGAGGAGGTGGGCGGTGGAGATGTGACATTGGGCGGTGATTGGACATAACCTCGAGTTGTGTCCATGTCCGCTATCCCTCTGGCATCACTAGGACTGGTGTCATACAGTAAGCTTTGCTCCTGGTTGTGAACTACCAGGGTTAGGGCTAGAACGAGGTCTCCTGAGCTGAGAGGAAGGTCAGTAGTAGTCCCATGTGTCTCATCTGCATGTAAGTTTGGAGAGATCTGGCCATGTGATATGGTAGGCGGATTAGCAGAGTGATGTTCCCCAAAATTTGAAATGTCAGGGCCCGTCCTCGGAACTCTTGAATTTTCTTGCAAAGGAGAGATCGGGCCATGAGATATGGTAGGCGGATTAGCAGAGTGCTGTTCCCCAAAATTCGAAATGTCAGGGCCCGACCTCGGTACTCTTGAATTGTCTTGCAAAGGAAGTAATCCCATGTTGCTGCTGAAGTGTATGCTACTCCTAGCTAACGCCACCTGATTCCCTGTGTCGGAGTAGTTGTCAACCGCTTCCTTTCCCTGTAGAGCAGTTGTTGTAGGTGGCCCACTGTCCCTGACAGCTTTTGGGTAAATTTTTTGAGATGTTTGAACAGTTCCGATTGGTCCCGTCGGCGCCGTGGATTTGCCCGGCCTGCCTTCCAGTGAGGTTGGGGACCTAGCGCGCTGTCCATTACGAAAGTTTGAGCCTTTGTCAACCTTTCCACCAACGTGTATGGTATTCAGGCTTGGGCCAGGAACCACCTCGCCACTCGAAGGTTCCGACTGAAGGGGAATGAATTTGTTCGCCTTTTGGGTAGACAATGGCCTTGGATTGGGATGAGTGACCCCTACTGTCCCACCGTTTTGCAAGCCTGTGTGCAGCAGCGATGCATGTTTCACCGTGTTTTTGCGAGTAACCACTACCCATTTCCCATTGGAGGTGTCCTCTACCCCCTTTTCCAGTGATTTGGTTGGTTCTTGAGGTATCGAGTTCATCGAATATTTTCCTTTATCCTGACTGCGCTTATTGCAAGAATGACAGAAGGTATGCAAAAGGAAGTTTTGGCAGGTTTCACAGCGCGGAGATGGGTTTTCTATCGTTAGTTTCTGGAACCTCGTTCCCTCTGGGGAGCGAATGTAGACTCCTTCAACGGGGGCTTTTCGGATTTCCATTTCAACTAGAGCTCGTGCAAACATTGCACGCTTATTGGCTCTCCCTTTCGATCTAGTGACTTCATCCAAACGGCATAGAGAACCCATGGGTGCTAGGATACGCTGAAGATGGCATTCATCCCAATACTCCATAGGAAGACCAGGCAACATGATCCATAGTGGAAGGTGGGTGATGAAGGCACTTGTTGGGTCAAAATTTGGTGTCCAGGGTGTGACCATGACCTGCTTGCCAGCAACCCGCCACGGGGAGCCCAGACGGACTCTGTGTAGGTCTCTCTCGTCAGTGAAGACACATAAGAAGAAACGATTTTGTAGCTCCAGAAACTCCGAGGAACCATGTGAACACCATAACGAAGATAGGCGGGATAGTGTTTGCTTGGATGGAGTCCCACCGCCATGAAACTGGGTAATCAACGTTAGTGCATGTGCTCTCCTCGACGTTTCCAACTGGGTGACGTCCAGTTCGACTGTTGGGACCATCCGTTCCGAGGATGAGTCGGCCAGGGTGGTTTGGTCAGCCACGTATTGGATAGAACTTGGGAATGCCTGGATTGATGCAGTCGATGGCGTTGGACCAACAGATGCTACGGCATCACGATAGGATCTCGAAGGTGCTCCTTCTGGAGCGGCGTCTAGGTCCATTGGAGACTGAGGGGAAGGAGAAGTGTGCGCCTTGTTTAGAGAGTGGCTGGTGGGCGAAAAGGTTCGGAGGAGGAGATTGGGAGAAAGGTGGAGGGTGCTGCTCGGGAGGTTCACTCATGTCTTTCCTGTTGAAACAATCGTTGAGCGGTCAATCTTAGGGCAACAGCACATAGATCGATCTACTGTTATTTCATTTGTGATGTGAATTGAATCAGTGCCCAAATGGTGTCATCTTGTTTGCTTCTTTTCAATTACAACTTTTCTCTAATATACCACTTAAAATAAAAAGGGTAAATTGTTCCTAATCATTTTCATTGACTGGTAAACAGAAATAGGCCATTGCAACCCTTAACAAATATCTCATTTATTCATTAGATCTCATATTCTTTTCTCCCTTTTAATTATGACTTTAGAAATTTTGCTCAATTTCAATTTCTGATCTATCTACAACACAACAGTCAGTGATAAATGATCTATCAAAGGAAGTGGACTCACCAGTAACTATAGGCAGATTTTTCAGAATGGAAGTCGGAGAAGGAATTTGGAGGTAAATTATATTGAATCAAGTGGCTCATCATCATCATAAGATTTATTTGGGCAATGAGAGCCATCATCATCGTAAGACTTATTTATGCAATGAGAGGATTACATGTTCAGCAGATTTATATTTTCATGGGAGAGAAGAATCATGTATTTCCTCTCAAAGATAATCCCTTTTCGCCTTCATTGCGAATATGAGGTTTAAACTATTTTTACTGGTTGCCTTTATTTTTGTCAACGCAAGAGAGTTATAAAACACAGTTCTACATATTGGTGATGTCAAGTTTGATTCATTCACCGAAATCATTACACAGTTCAAAATAAGTTGCAAACTTTTTTTTTCACTTTTCTATAATTAGTGAAAGATTTTGTTTATTTATGTTGTAGTCGTTTTATAGTAGTAGAAAATACAAGTGAAAGTTGTTGATGTATGTTGAAGATGCCAAGGACCCGTTTGTAGGAATTCTAAGATGAATTTGTGAAAGTGATTTAAATTGAAGAAACAAATTAATGGTGATATCCAAAAATGGTCTTCAAATAGTCTCTAGTTCAATTGGATATTAATACCTAGCCGGAATTAGTAATTTTAGTCTTAAGAAAGTCGAGTTCCAATTTGTATCTCTACAAAGTGCACCTTGTTGGAGCCCATCGAACAATGAATTTCTATTTATATGCATTCTATTCCATGCAAACAAATGGGCCTTAAATAATTTATTTTTGACTTGCTTGATAATTCCACAAAAGTAGGCCAATAGGTCATCGTTTTATATGCATTTGTGGACTTAATTGGGGTCAATTGTATTGAATTGCACTCAATTTCATGATTTCATGCATTTGGGAATAAAATTGGGAATTAGGTCTAAATTGGTTAAAATTCATCATATTACCTGACTTTTGTGAAATTAGGGTTTTTCATAATCAAATTATCACACCAATTGGTTTTGGCTTCATCAATGCATACCTACTGTTTTAGCACCATGTATTATTTTTTGAAAGTTTGTCATTTTGGTGCATCATTGGGCATGTAGGGTCCCATGCATAGTATATTCAAATTCTTCACACATGATTATTATTGAAATTATTTAATTTTATTTGTGTAGGGAAGACTAAGAGCGGGACGCACATTGATAAAATTAGAGAGAGATAAAAGAGAGGTCAAATATGAGAAGAAGAAATTCAAGAATTAAAGAAGCACATGACACCTATATCGGGTCCACCTTGAGAGTGAATTGCAAGGTGGGATGTCCTACATGGTGGGTCCCCCTATGTTTGCAAGATGGAAGCTTTGGAAAGTCAAATATGGAAAGATTAAGATGGAAACTCGTACAAGAAAAGGAAAATTAGATTTGGAACGAATCTTCTTTTATATGCTTCCCAGCATACTAAAATGTCAAAATTAGATGCGCCCTACATCTCCAATACGCCCGAGTTAAGATATAAGGATAACTCCGTCACAACATGACTTGAGGTGGAGGATCTGCAAATTTACGATAAATGATATAAAAAAATCCACTTGATTGATGAACTTGTTGAGGGGTCACACTAGCCCCCTGATGTACCCATTTAGGTACAATAAAATTGAAAAGGTGGTTGTAAATTTGTTCTTAAATTTTCAAAAGTATTTAAGTTTTCAATTTTCATAATACTATTTATTTCTTTAAGAAAAACTTGTACACCACTTAATTTTAACTTAGGATCTAATGTAGCAGCCAAACAAAATGTCATTGGAGCTTCTCTCCAATATTTATTAAACTTTTCTTCCGTCTTTTTACAAATTTTCTTAAGTAGATCATGATTTCTATATTTTTTAAATTGTAAACTAATTTAAAAGGAAAGTTTAAAGATTGATTAGAGGTGGGATAATACACCCTAGAGAAAAATAATGTTGCATTATAATAAAAAAAAACTTGGAATGACACAACTCCCAATGTGGTTCAGTCATCATGCATTCGTGTGCATGAAAAGCACAAAATTCATTAAAAACTTTTTTTTTCTAGAAATAGCCTCATTTAATAATTCATACATTGAATCCCATCTATGTTCAACATCCAAATTTAATTTTATGGGTGATAAGTTATGCCTCGTACATATTGAGGAATTAATTGTCTTCTAGTTGCGGAGGAGAAAATATATCTAACAACATCTTTAATTTCTTCTATCATAACATAAATATATTTTAAACCAACTTGGGCAATGAAATTTAAGATGTGCCATACACTTCTAGTTTGAAAAATAGATCCATCGATCAAATTTGAAAGTGGCATCATAGTTTTCATTAGGTCAATAGTCATTTTATTATTTGTTGCATTGTGTTACAACTAAAACTTTTTCCAAAATCTCATATTCTTGAAGCTTTTTCTAAAATAAGGGACCCTATTCTTTGGCCAGTGTGTGGCAAATTCAAGTTTATAAAAAGTTACAATTTGTTTATTAATAGCCCATTTTTTTCATCTATATTATGAGCAATAATACAAAGAAAGCTATCACCACTTCTAGCAAGCCATAAATATGTAGTTATATCTAATCTACCAGGACTATTTGCAAAGTAATTTTTTATATTTTCCTTTTCACTTAGGCACAACTTAATAGCTTCATTTCTAGCAGTGTTTTCTAAATATCCTTTTTAAATTGTGGACATAGAGCATTTTGGACTCATTCTTCAAAAAATTCATTTTCAGGAAAAATAAAGGATAATTCAATTAGTATAATAAATTTAGCAAGTTATTGTCTAGCACTAACAATAGTATAAGAAAAAACTACTACCACTAGTTGAAATCCCCCCCCCCCCCCCCCCCCCCCCCCCCCCCTATGTTTGTGTTCACAAGTATCCCTATGCCTTTTCAAATGGCTCGTACCCCGACCTGACTGGCAGAAAAAATATTACCACAATATTTACATTTTGCCTTTTCAATTTCTTTCCGTTTTTATCTTTAACCTTAAAAGTATCACATATTTCCCAAACTTTAGAAGTTCTATGTCTATTAGATGTTCTACGGGAACTAATAGCTTCTACTTGGATTTGCCTCCACTGCTTCTTTTTCCACTTCGACATTATAGTCTTCTTCCACTAAATTAACGGAAGAATACTCTTGGGGAAGATCTCTTGAAGATCGTCAAGCCATATTAAATAAATTAAATTAAAAAAAAGATATAGAATAATAGTAATAGAGATTTTTGTACTACTTAATATAAGAAAAGGGAGAAGATGAGAGTTAATAGAATATATTATAGACTATGTATAAATATGGAATCTCAAATTTACATGAAATAAATGCCTCAAAACTTTTGAAGGCCCTTTAATCTTGTCTCTTGATGACTTCATCTTTGGTCCTAAAAAAATATTCTTAGAAATATAATTAAAGAGAGATTTGGATGCTTTGAGAGAGTGATAAATGAAAATGATAATGAGTTTGGCAGTGAGAAATGAGAATGGTAGATGGTATTGATAGACCTTTAAAATGTCAAAATGACCTTCAATGCCCAAAATATAGTCATTTTATGGCTTGGGGTGTGTTGTGTGTGATTGTTTGGGATGGGTCGTGCCTCTGGCGTGCCAATGGGACAGTTAGTCGTGCTCCAGCATGGCCCATGTCGTGTCGTGCCACGGTACGTTGATTGCAGTGCGGGGCGGCATGACCCATTTGATACATCTAGACCATGGGCCATTGTTGCTATTAGAAAAGTAGACTTACATCTATAAACATATACATTCATTAGCCTTAATCAATTACACCACATGATTCCCTCCGTTTAGGGTCTGTTTGGTAAATCAACTAATAATGTACTGTAAAGTAAAATACCATCCAACGGTCATTAATTACGCTTCACCCTGTTTGGAAAGATAGGTGTCATAGTAACTCGTCGAATTTACTTTTTCCAACTGTCGACACCTCCATCAGCAATCACGCAACCTAGGGCTTCCATCTCTCCTCTTCGATCCACCTTCTCCACTTGCCTCCCCAGCTAACCTCCTCCCGCAGCTTTAATGCATCCGTCCTGAAGTAACTTTTATTACCCCAACCAAAAATTCTTATATGGGAGAGGAGTTGATCTCTAGAAATCATACAACAGTCGCCGAAGATCCTGATGAGAAGATCGTCTTGTGAAGGATCAAGCCTAAATGCAACTCTTATTCTTCCACTCCAATTTATTGTTACCATCAATTGCTCCATCCACCCACGGTACACCTCGTCCCATCAGACATACTACGTAGTCTGCCTTGGTGTAATATCCTTCCCAGATCTAGCACATCGAATGGAATGATAGAGGGAACCACGAAGTGAGAAGACCTTCATCAACCGCATTCACTACATTCAGTACCTTGAGAGGAAAATAGGACAACGACATTGAAGGATTGGAGGGAAACTCCTACTTCCCAGTTCTATATATACACCCATCAGCTATAACCTTTTCCAACCACAAATTGGAGACAATAATCATCGAGCTCTAGGAGCTCGTTCTAGTGAGTTCGAGAGACAGATTGCCCGATTGGTATGTTCTACAAATATCTTATGCTTTTACTGAGTGAGAATATGTAGTTTCATTCCAGCAAATGGGCGGATTGGAATGAAAAGGATTGTGGATGGGGAAATATGAGCATGCTCCCCCACTTATTGAGTTTATGTGTGTTCCAAAATCAAGGCCTTTATAGCCAACCAAGGGCCTATTTTTCAAATGGGGCAAATCATGTTCGGATATGCACCACATGGAAACAGACTTTTAACAATGTGTGTTTTGGCTTCTGCGCTACAATGGAATAGTTTTTGGGGGCCGGTTCCATATAGTCTGCATAAGAATAAATCATTGTCATATGATCTCTGCTTGTTTCCCTCCTTATTCTTGTACCGCATGGGCTTGGTTTATCAAGCAATGGCTGAGGACGGTGGGGAGTTTATAGATGATAGCGGCGAGTTCCAAATGGATGAGAACGGAGAGAACATAGTGTCCGAGTCTGGCAAAAATGTTACTACCCAAGGTGCGTTTCGTCTGTTTTGCCCATTAAGTTAGCTGGATTGTATGATTGAATGACTTTCATATTTGGCTCTAACATACTACACACATCATGGCTCCACCATTCAGTTAATGGGGGGATTAGATCTAATGTCAACATAGACCAACATTCACTGTTACGGATTTTGTCACCCACCTTAAATAATTTTGTTATTACTCCCAAACCACGGTTTAATTCCAACATCCAATGTTACCTGCCGGTCGTGGTCCACATCCAGAAGATATTTAATTATATGCCTCTGATTTTCAATACCCTTTTAGCATGAAATCAAAGCTAAATACGAACCATGTACCACCACTTGGTGACTCCAGTATTCTTAGTGTGCCGAGCACTAATGTTTAAACAACTTGTGACATCTACCAAACACCAAACAGGTGAGCGATACATAATGTAGGCAAGTCTCATTTGCATCTATTAGTTTTGAATGTAGAACGTACACGTGTTCAAATAACACTTAAAAGGAGAAGAGAAGCCCTTGAACGTCGAAAGAAAGGCGTTCTAGCAGTACTATGGCCTGCATATTACCACTGGCAGATGAACGTTCTCGCAGCAACAACCCTGTTTTTCTCTTGCGATTGTAAGGCACCAAAGCGTAAGAGAAATGATCAAAGAGCATTTTACATATCCACTATTACCCGTGGATGGGATGCGGAGTGCGTCAGCGAGTTGAGGCTAAGCAAGCCAAGCTTTGATCTCCTCTGTTCAATGCTAAAAAATAGAGGGCTGCTTATGGACACACGGGAAGTGACTGTAGAAGAGAAAGTAGCTACTTTGTTACACATGTTGGTACATGGTGTTCGCATTAGAACAATGGCAACATGGTTCTTCAAGTCCGGAGAAACAATAAGCCGTCATTTTCATCTTGTTTTAAATGCAATTCTATCAATCTCACCAAATTTCATCAAACGAGCGGGGAGCGATACCAACAGGACCTCAACCCTTTGAGGCATTCCATTATATTAGTCTTGGTCTTGTAGCTATTTGCCCTTTACATTGTTATCCATAGCTTCTTAATGATAAACTTGTACTCAAACATAGGGAGCTGTAGGAGCGCTAGACGGAACGCATGTCCCAGCTCATTTGCCCGTCTATATACAGTCATCATTCAGAAATCGTAAGGGAACATTGACGCAGAATGTCCTAGTTGCGTGTGGGTTTGATATGAAGTTCCAATATGTGTTGCCAGGCTAGGGGCTAGGAGGATATTGGAGCACGCCCTGAGCAGGCTCGATGGTCTGATCATTCCCACAGGTACTAAGAGTTTGTATATCATGTTTAAATATAATATTGATATGTCACTGGATGTATGGTAACCGTGCATGTGTATCTTGATGGTGATAGGTCACTACTACTTGGTGGATGCTGGATTCCCTAATGTTCCGGTCTTTCTAGCCCCTTACCGATCTGTTAGGTACCATCCCAAGGACCATCATGGACGAACGCCACAGAATCCAAGGGAATTGTTCAACAAAAGACATTCTCAGGTACGAAACATCATTGAAAGGGCATTTGGATCGCTTAAAAATAGATTTGCTATGCTCAAAATAGCACCACCCTATGATTATGAGGTTCAAGTGTCGATTGTGCTCGTCTGCAGCATTCTACACAACTTCATACTAGAGCATAGCAGCCACTCGGATGAGAAGGAGACTGTGGTCAATGAAATAAGCTGTCACGCCCCCGAACCGAGACCTAACAACCATGTCCTAAATCCGGGGCCGTGGCACGGCGAACTAGAAAATTCCATCCGCACGTGCTAGTTTCCCACAGGTTTCCGCGACGAGGATTCCAATATCCAATCCATCACGATATAAAAATCGCATTCACGACGTACAAAATGTGCGGAAGCAATGTAGCAAACACTTATTCCAATCAAGTACACTACAAGAAAGTTGGCATTTTGCCGCGAAATTTTTCGCGGCTAAGGTTCTCAAAGTCGCCACTAAAAGTTTTAGTGGCAATATTTTTCTCGCGGCTAAGCTATCGCTAATAGTGCTATCATTAATTGTTTTAGCCGCAATTTCCAAATGTCGCAGCTAAAAGTTAAAGTTTTAGCCGCGACACTAAAATTGTCACTAAAAGTCAAATATTTAGTGACAAGATTTACCGCCGCTAATTGAAAAAATATTTGCCACTAAAATTACAAAGTCGCAGCTAAAAAAAATAGGGGTGAGCAAAAACCGAACCGACCGATTTACCAAACCTAACCATAACCGAAATTTAATTTCGGTTCGGTTATTTCAGGTAATTCACTTCGGTTCGGGTAAACCATTTATGCAAATTCGGTTATATATTTAACCGATTCACCGAATTATATGCAATTTTGTTTTGAATATTTTTATATTTACATACCCATACATAATTCGGTTCGGTCGGTCGGTTAAAAGTTTTACAAAACGGTAATTCGGTTCGGTTCGGTTAATATTTTATAATGTAAAAAAAAAATGGTTTGGTCAAAATTTCGATAAATAACTGACCGATTAACCGAATGCTCAGCCCTAAAAAAAATATATCATAAGCACATGAAAGCGTAGTTTTAGCGGCGACTTGTAGTCGCGGCTAAATGTTTAACTTTTAGCTGCGACTACAAGTCGCCGCTAACTATTTAACTTTTAGCTGCGACTACAAGTTGCCGCTAAATATTTAACTTTTAGCTGCGACTTATTGTTGCCGCAAAAAAAATAGACTTTTAGCCACAAGCACAAAATTGACACTAAAATTATTAGTTATAGCAGTTTTAAAGGTACATTCAGTGGCAACTTACAGTTGCAGCTAAAAGTTCATGTTTTAGTGGCAACTTATCTCATACTTATACTAGCTACTTGTTGCCGCGACTAAAAGTTTAGAATTGAAAATAAATAAAAAATAATTTTAATTTATTAAATTTATTTTCTTTCCATTTATCTGCTCTTCACGAACCTGCTTATACAAGATGAAAGTTGTAAAATTCTCAATCACCATCAGGTATTGCAACATAACTTCAAATTCAAAATCATTAAATTCCTACGCATTTAACTAGCAAAAGTTAAGTTTACATCATCATAATCAAATAAAACCTGAAATAAAATATAAACAATATGATCTTGGGCTTTTGACTAGTTATGAATCACATCGGAATTTGCCCTCTATCTTTGAACTGCTGGAAGAGGGTGATGAATTGAGACTTTACTGAAGCTTGCACCTCATGCATCTGTGCTTGCTGCGAGGCTACCTGGGACTCTAGTCGTAAAGCCATCTCTCTTTTCTCCTTTTCCATCTCCTCGAAGAGCCTTCTATCCTCCTCAGCTCGCCTCCTGAACTCCTCATTCTCCCTTTCTAGTTGTGCACGGATCCGCTGCCCAGCTGTACATGTCGTGGGCTTTGGACCAGCCCCACGACCACGTATATATGCCGATCACTCTGGTCTAAGCACTGCCTCAAACCTCTCATCCTCAGTCATGGGAGGAATGCCCTCCTCCAACGGTTGAGACTCTAGCTTCTTAAGCTTGTCCTACATTCAACAACCAATTTTTATTATCAATCAATTTAGTGATATATATAATATAAAAAATTTAAATGGAAATAAAGAATGGAACAATAAGTTACATAGACTTCCTCTCAAGAATGGGTTAAAAATATATTGATTGATACATAATCATGTAGCAATACATTGGTTTATATAGAGAATGGAAAGCTATTCTAGGAAACACTATATACAGAGGATCAATCTGATCCTGTAATTGATCCTATAATCTTGCATAGTTGACTCTGTGTACAGCTCATTTGACACTCCCCCTCAAGTTGGGGCATATATGTCATCAATGCCCAACTTGCTAAGTGAGCTGTGAAAAACTCTGCCGGTGACTGCTTTGGTGATGACATCTGCAAGTTGATCTTCGGATTTAACAAATGGTACCTCAATGATCTTGGCCTCGAGTTTCTCCTTGATGAAATGTCTGTCAACTTCAACATGCTTAGTCCTATCATGTTGCACTGGATTATGTGCAATGTCTATTGAGGCCTTGTTATCACAATGCAGTTGCATGGTACGTTTGGGTTCGAATCCCAAATCCCCCAACAAATTCCGTATCCAGAGTAGCTCACATATTCCATGTGCCATACCCCGATATTCAGCTTCAGCACTCGATCATGATACCACTTTCTGTTTCTTACTGCGCCAAGAGACTAAATTGCCTCCCACAAAAGTAAAGTATCTAGATGTTGACCGCCTATCAGTAACAGACCCAGCCCAATCTGCATCAATGTACCCTTGGACATCTAGATGACCATGCTTTGAGAACATCAATCCTTTTCCAGGAGTTGACTTCAAATATTTTAGAATCCGATTCACAGCGTCCATGTGTCCTTCACTTGGTGCATGCATGAACTGACTCACCACACTTACTGCATATGCGATATTAGGTCTAGTATGTGATAGATATATCAACTTACCAACAAGACGTTGATATCTTCCTTTGTTGGTGGGTACCTGGTCAAGATATTCACCAAGTTTATGATTCACCTCCATCGGGGTATCAGCTGGCTGGCAAGCTAACATTCCAGTTTCGGTCAAAATGTCAAGGATGTATTTCCGTTGTGATAGAAATATTCCTTGTTCTGAACGAGCCACTTCAATACCCAAAAAATACTTCAGAGCACCAAGATCTTTTATCTCAAATTCACTAGCTAAATAACGTTGCAATGCTGCTTTTTCCTCCGGGTCATTTCCAGTAACCACCATGTCATCAACATACACAATAAGGGCAGTGACCTTACCTTTCCTATGTTTCAAGAAAAGAGTATGATCTGAGTTACTTTGTTTGTAGCCGAAATTCTTCATTGATTTGCTGAACCTTCCAAACCATGCTCTGGGTGATTGCTTCAATCCATAAAGAGACTTTCTTAGTTTACACACCATGTTGTTTTGACTGGACCCCATCTTGCATCCTGGAGGAGGATCCATATAGACTTCTTCTTCTAGGTCTCCATGCAGGAAGGCATTTTTTACATCAAACTGATGTAATGGCCAGTCCAGATTTGCTGCCAGAGAAAGAATCACCCGAATTGTGTTGATCTTGGCTACGGGAGCAAAGGTCTCCCCATAGTCAATCCCATAAGTCTGAGTGTAACCTTTTGCCACTAGTCTTGCTTTGTATCGTTCAATGGTGCCATTTGCTTTGAACTTTACCGTATATATCCATCTGCAACCTACTGTTCTCTTCCCTTTAGGAAGGGTAGTCATCTCCCAAGTGGAATTCTTCTGGAGAGCCTCCATTTCTTCATTCATTGCTTGAGTCCACTTGGGATCTTTCAGAGCTTCCTGCACATTACTTGGAATATATACAGTGGATAATTGACATACAAATGATGCACATGACGGAGATAGCCTATGTAGAGACACATGATTAGCAATAGGGTATTTAACCTTTGCTTTAGGGTCAGGGTCATATTATTGTTTAGCAATCCCTCTATTCGTACGAGGAGGTAACTGATAACCTGTGTTTCCTGTATGACTTGACTCAGGTAAAGGGCTAGAATGTGAGTTTGAGTGTTCGGTTACCTGTGGAGGAATATCAGGACCTGATTGGATGAGTGGTGGTGGTACCGTAGGAAGGACTGTATCTGAAACACTATCTGGAGTCTCTAGTTCTTGTAGCTCTTGCTCTTGTTGTACCTCTATAGTTGGTGACTCAGTAGTCACTACATCCTCAGGTGTTGTCTGCGGCTGCTCTGACATAGGCTGATCTAGAACATTCCGTGGAACTTGGATGATCTGATTCTGAGTATCTTCTGCAAAGATAGAGCTCTCCCCCTGCAGGGGATGCTCGGAATCTCCCCCTGAATAATAGAACTCACTATCGTGGAAAGTAACATCAGCTGTAACATGCAAGGTCTGAGTAGGGGAATGGATTCAGTATATCATTTGAATTTCCTTTTTTTTTTATAGTGTTAAAGAACTCGACAGGATACTCATACCATATATTCTGAGACTTGGGTTGGGGAAATGCAGAATAGTACTTGTGCTTCATGTATTAGGCATTTCATAAATTGTTTTATCATATGTAGAAGTTGTTAGCGAAAATGCGTACCTCGTCAGTTGCCAGCACAATGAATTGGTCTCTGTTGGTTACATGCCTTTGTGTCACTTCTGGCACTGAAATAAGGCCAAAGTCTTTAACGCAGTAGTCTCCAAAGGCTCTTGACATTGCCAGTCCTGGTGTTTCCCCATCTGGTAGCCATAACCTATGCAATCCAGGTTCATCTTCTAAACAGAACACACGTCCGTTGCATTGCGTTATACGCTCGGCCTCCTCTGATATCAAAAAAAATACGATGCATGACAATCCTAAGGTGAGAACCACTATTAGTATTTAGCCACACAATTTTCTCATCAGAAGTTGGATTAATTAATTCAAACTTAAAGGTAAAACCAGGGCCAAGTAACTGTTACTTGAACATTAAAATTGAGAAAATCTAAATTGAACATCATATTATGTTAAAGTAGCTAATCCACTGCAGCATCACAGCATTGTGGTTCCAGCTCAGACTGTCACTGGCCAGGTCCCATCATGGATAGGCTAATTGCAAAAGTCACTGGATTAAAAGTGCCTCTGCTTCTGATAGAACCTTTTCTTGTTCAAAGCTCACTACTTTCATCAATGTATTCTTGTTCAAAAGTCACTGCCTTCCATTTTCAGGCCCCTGACCAAAAGTTTAAGATGTCTAAATAGTGAGATTTTCTTCTACAGCTGGTTCACAGTGGGATTAACCCAATACAATCTGGACATGGGCCATTTTGTTGTTTGTTTAATTTTGAGTGATATGCAGCATATATCTTAAATGGGGAAGTGATTTTCAGTCTGAATCTCTCCTTTAAAGAAATTTTCTCCTTGAGAAGGTAACAGTTCATCTTATTTCTTGAAAGCAACAAAGGAAACGTATAAAAGCATCTATTGAAACATGGATGCATTAAGGATTGTTTCTAGAGTTCTCTAACAAAGTAAGTGAATATCCACAAATACAAATGATGAATCTGGATGCAGCGACTCCGACATGTGGCCAAAGATCTATGTACATTCTGCCAATTGGGAAGCTGTACGGATCTCTTCACATATGTCTAACCTATGGGAATGGAGAGCATCCAACCCTAGTGCTTCCTTATCCTTATATAGACAAGTCCCGAAGAGCCACATTTATTGAAGACTTCTTTACCAAGAAACTGGCATCCACTAATCCTATTGGGAGGAGTCTTATTGTGGGGACAGATCAAGTCGTCCACTAAGTGAGATTGCATTCTCTGTAGGCCTCTGCCATGCTCGATCTGAGTGGGACCCATGGCATGCAGGCCACACGTGATTGCCTATAAGAAATCAGGGAATATAAATTTTTTGTAAAAGCAAAAACTCGACTTAAAAACTAAATGGGAAAGTTGATGCACAGGACATGCATTCAAACATTGCAGTAAATAGTTTGGTAATTGAGATGTGAAATCACAGGATGAACCATCAGAATCTAGACGTAGAGGCAGTTCATGAAAACTTAATGATCTCCAGTGGCCAATTATGTCTCAAAATTGTTGGAAGATATCTGTACTCGATCCTTTTAGCAAGCGTAACAAATTGGCCATGTTGATAGAGCATAAAACAATTAACAATATTTGCACAAATGACATATATGATAGACAGCCATGAATGAGAGAGAGAGAGAGAGAGAGAATTACGTGGCAAACTTGGTTTAAAATCAACAGTGAGCTGAACTAGAACCAGGTTGCCATCATCCATAGTTGTAGCCAACACAGCACGGGAATCACCAACATTTGCAATGACAACAACGTCTCCCTAGCAAAACATCAAAGTGGTGTGCAACTGCTTTTTATTTTTTTTTTATTTTTTTTTTTTTTGGACTGGACCAGGCCTGGGTGAACTGGACCTGGCCTGGACGAACTGGACCTGGCCTGCTGGACCTGACGTGGGCTTTCACAGTTCACGGGTCAGGCGAAACTGACTCAGAACCGACCTGACCTGGTCTTGCTGTGGGCTTAAAGCACTGGGCTTTCTGCAAGTGGGCCAGGTCAACCCGACCCGAACCTAACCTGGCCTGGCGTCTTCTTCTCCCCAAACAGAAACAGAACCCAGTTCTGTTTCTGTAAATAGAAGACGATGGAGTCTCAGCTCCTTTTCGCTTCTTCTCCGGCGATGGCGCAGCGGCACGGCACGGCACGGCAGCGGGATCCAGCGATGACCGGCGACGGCAGCAGCGGGATGGCGACCGGAAGAATCCGGCGACCAGCAGACTTTTAAAAGAAACACAGCTTCCTCAGATTCAAATCACTGACTCAATTGCAAGATACTATGGCCTCAAGCGTGGTCAAGTCGTGAAGATTATCCGACCTAGTGAGCGGCGGGCAGCGTGCAGGGAACCCAGGCTGCCCTGGTCTCGCTGTACACAGCGATGAACCCAAACAGCCTCTGCAAACCTGTCTTCTCCGGTGAATAGAACTGGACCCGATCCCCTTTTGTTGTTCTGTGAAATCCGATCAGTGTCAAAGCCACAGAGATCGATCTCGTCCTCTGGGCTTGTATGATGGCTGTAGCTGCGGAAGCGAGAAAGGGTGATGATCGCTGATGATGCAGAGATAGGGCCCACTGTTGATCAGGTTGATCAGAACAGTCACGTGACTGTGTAGATGGAGATCCTCTTACAGAAAAATTGATTCTAATGCTTGAACATAAGAAATGAGGATGCAGAAATCTCTGTTGATGCAAAGAGAGATTGCAATCCAGAGATGGGCCTTGCTGTTGATCAGATCGATCGTCACAGCAGTCTCTTTATGTGTTGAGATAAAAAATCTGCAAATTAACTTCCTGAATGGAAGAAAGCAGGCCTTTAATGAAGATACGCTAGCTCTGATACCATCTCAAGAATGGGTTAAAAATATATTGATTGATACATAATCATGTAGCAATACATTGGTTTATATAGAGAATGGAAAGCTATTCTAGGAAACACTATATACAGAGGATCAATTTGATCCTGTAATTGATCCTATAATCTTGCATAGTTGACTCTGTGTACAGCTCATTTGACACTTCCTGGGAACTCGAATCCACCCAAGTGCCTTTCTTCTCGCTAAATCGGGTAGTGAACCACAACTTAGTCCGGGAAGGCTCGTTCCCCGTCTCAAGATCACGATGTCATTACACAAGTTAACACATATAATATTTATTTAATAAACAAATTGTTCTAAATACTATAGTGAAGTTTACACTATCATAGCTGATTCGAGCAAAAGCCTTTGTCCCGGCAATATGGCCAATAGTCTGCTTTTTCCTGTTCTCCTTGTTTCTATTGCTAATTTTTTGTATTCAGGAACCATAAATTATAAGCAATACATGTATAAATGATAGATTGAAAGGGTAGACAATATAACTTAATTAACATCCATACCGTGAATTCTTCGGATCCGAAATACCTAACAAGATCAACCCAATCATCGCTGCTCACACTTGAGGGGGGATTCTCGAGTCTCATTTCATCTGTGTCATACTTGCAATAATGATCTTTATGCAGCCTATGCCGATAGTCTCGATATTGGCGATTTAGCTGCTGATATACAGCTTCCTGGATATGGGAATGCTCCTCGAGAGTAAATTTTTGCTGCACGGTATTTTAAGAGGAAGTAAACATAGATGCAAGGTAATACATCAAATGTAACTAGAGCTTTTCATCCTAACACATAAGCTTTTTAATTTAAATGACTTACTTTTGCAGCATGCCACATTTTCAGCTTGTCATCATCCAAAATTGACTTCCATTTGGAAAAACGGAGCGGGGCCATTTGTCTGACAATAATGCCCAATTCAGTAATTAATATTTGGGCATTATTACCTACAGCTCGCATCAGGTTTGGTGGAATGTCCACCGCTAGCTTTTCCCTCTCGCGCCTCCTCTTTATGAGTGTAGTGTTCCTGGTCTTCCCTCGTCCTTTCTTCCCGGACATGCTTGACCCTGTTCACTCAGAAATTCAATTAAACATGTTAGCTTCCGTCAACATGAGTTTATATATATAATGCATAAACTATAAAAAAGCACATGCACAATTTAAATTAATAGTTAACATACCGGCGTTGCTGATGGCAACCTCATCTTGAACAAATGCGGGGTCTGAGGGTCCCGCCTCTAATGTAGGCTGCCCGATCTGTGAGGGCTGGCCTACCCGAGCTCCTCCTCGTCTACCTCCACCTCGGCCTCTATTGGCCATATTTGTGTTCTATCCTGCAACACTTTACATTAAATTGATTACTCATTAAGCATATGTATACACATCAAGCACACGTATCACATCAAAGAATGATTAATGTATGAGAAAGAAATATAAGCTTCCCTTAATGTATTAGTTCATCAAAATGATAATGAACATATCATATAAATTACATTAAGTCATTGGTCTCACTATCATCATCAGTATTCATTTCATCTTCCTCAGTATCATCATCAATGGAGGCACCGTCCTCCTCACTTTCATCATTAATGAAAGTGTTAACATCCTCATCTTCCCTTTCCTCATTCATTACAAGATTTGCATCAATAAGAATTAGAGGAATATCATCTCTTTGCCACGCCATGAAGTCGTCGTCACTAACTCTCAATGCGTCAGCTACACTATATGACTCATTCTGTTGATATGGCTCATCATCACCAATCGACTCTTCATCTTCATCTTCCGGCACATCGTACAAGTCTCGAGGTTGTGTCTTCACCACAACGTGCCGATTATTGCCTAATTTGGAGTCTTTTACATAAAAAACTTGTTCTGCCTGAGATGCTAGCACAAATGGCTCATTGGTATTCCATTTCTTTGCTAAATTGACACTGGTATAGTTGTGTTTATCTGTTTGGATTCCTCTACCATCTTTGCCGACGTCCCACCAATCGCACTTGAACAAAAAAACATTATTGTCCCCAAAATAATCCAATTGAATAATGTCTGTCAGGACACCATAGTAATCTTGGTTTCCTGATTCGTCATCTCCCTTTACAATCACGCCGCTATTCTGACTTTTTCGAAACATATCACAATCTTTTGTGTGAAATCGTAGGCCATTAATGATAAAACCCTTGTATCGTGTCACTCTTTGTCAGGACCTCGTGCTAAGTCTAGAAGTTGCTTATTGACACGTGTGTTCCCTTGATTGTACAATTGTGTAACCTGTCCATACTTGTGAGTGAGATAAATATAATATGATAGAAGTAATGTGTGATGTAAAAAAATTTATGTTGCATGACACTTACACGTTCTCAAACCATTTAGGAAACTTCTCTTCGTGCCTCTTTATTACATTCCTTAGACTCTCTCTCTCCAACTATTCCTTGTGATCACTATACAAAAAGACATACAATTATACCCCCAAGGAATTACATTAAAAGAGAGATAAAAATGGACAATTGAAAAATACAAAATATATACCAAATACTCTGGAATAAGTGTCCTACATAAGAAATGGCAGAACTTCATCACAGTTTTTCAATACATAAATACGAGCTTGCTCCCAAGCTCTGTCATCAATATATCCATATTCTCCTTTCCCTAAAGGACGACGATCCTTTGAAAAAAGGGATAAGCCTTGATGCGTTTGTTTGTTACTTCCATCATAATTTCTTTCTACTCTATTGAACTTGGACTCAACCCATGCAAGTACATTGAGCAAAACGTAAGGCATTCTGCGGCAATGTAACCTTTTGCTATTGACCCTTCTGGAAAAGCTTTATTGCTCACATAACACTTCAGTGTATATAAGTACCTAATGAAATATAAATTCAGGATGATAAACAAAGGAGTAATATGATATAAACATGATAAGTGCATAATTAACACTAAGAATAATAAGATGCACTACCTTTCAATCGGATACATCCATCGATATTGTACTGGTCCGCCAAGAATCACCTCTCGTGCGAGATGAATGGGCAAGTGCACCATAATATCAAAGAATGACGGTGGGAATATCCTTTCCAGCTTACAAAGTGTTATAACAATCTGGCTTTCAAGACTTTCCAAGACATCTTTTGTTAATGTCCTAGAACACAACTCCTTAAAGAAATGGCTAAACTCAATTAGTGCCTCACACACATCATCGCTTAAGGATCCACGTAGTGCAAGTGGAAGTAATCGTTGTAAAAATATGTGGCAATCATGACTCTTCATGCCTACAATTCGACATTCTTTGATGTTTACACGTCGAGATATGTTTGAAGCATAGCCATCAGGGAACTTCACCGAAGCCAATAATTCACAGAAATTCTTTTTCTCGGCAAGGGACATTGTGTAGCATGCAGGGGGCATTTTATAGGAATTACCATCATGTTTCATGTGTAATTGATGCCTTATACCCATCGCTTGCAAATCTAAACGAGCATTGGCATGGTCCTTTGTTTTACCTTCGATGTTCATCAATGTCCCCAGAATACTATCACATACATTTTTTTCTATGTGCATGACATCCAAGTTATGGCGCAGTTTAAAGGTTCTCCAATAAGGCAATTTAAAGAAAATACTATGTTTCGACCAATTAAAATCCTCGACACGCTTCCTCTTCTTCGGTTGTGTCTTCCCAAATTTTACTAGTTCAATATGACTCAACTGCTCAAGCACATCATCCCCAGACAATGACTTTGGCATCTCCCGAAGTTCATTTTTTCCATCAAAAGAGCTCTTTCTATGTCGCCATATATGATCTGTCGATAGGAAGCGACGATGACTCATGTAACAAGTCTTTTTTCCATTCTTCAGCCACATATGTGATGTCTCCTTATTGCAGGTAGGACAAGCCAAAAACCCTTTAGTGCTCCATCCTGATAAGTTTTCGTATGCGAGAAAATCATTGATGATCCATATCATCGCTTAATGCAACTGAAAATTGGTACCTGTGTAGGCATCATAAGTTTGGATGCCATCCTCCCATAACTCTTTCAGCTCATCTACCAACGGTCGCAAATATACATCAATGTCATTTCCTGGAGACTTGGGTCCAGGAATAAGCAGCGACATAATAAAAAAAGGATTTTTCATACATTTCCACGGTGGTAGGTTGTATGGCACAAGAATAACCGGCCATGTACTATGAGAAGTGCTCATGTTTGAAAAGGGATTGAATCCATCACTTGCTAGGCCAAGCCTAACACTACGAGGGTCTTGGGCAAATGAGTTATGCATTTTGTCAAATTCTTTCCAGGCTTCAGCATCGGCTGGATGCCTTAACACCCCATCATTGACGCGCTTCTCTTTGTGCCACCTCATATCTAATGCTGTCTTATTTGAGATAAATAACCTTTGTAATCTCGGTTTTAGCGGGAAGTAGCGCAAGAATTTTTTAGGAATATTCTTCTTCTGTTTGCCATTAGTAAATTTATATCTAGGCTCTTTGCATTCTAGACACTCTTCTCTATGCTCATGCTCCTTCCAAAATAGTACACAATCATTTTTGCAAGCATGAATCCTCACATAGTCAAGTCCTAGGTCACGAATTATATTTTGAAACCTTGAAAAATGAGCTGGGGAGCGTCTCACCATCAGGAAGTGCCTCCTTTAACAACTCAAGCAACATGGTAAAAGATTTGCTGCTCCAATGATTAAGTATCTTTAGGTGCAACAGCTTCACAATGAACGACAACTTAGAGAACTTCTCACAGCCCGGATATAGTTTCCGTTCGGCATCCTTCAACAGTCTCATGAATTTATCTACTTTCTAGTCGGGCACCACATTTCCATTGCTACTAGAATCCTCCCCTGCCCATTCATTTATATTTGATGCCGTGTAATGATCATGTATCATTTCTTGCATGTCATCATGATCATCTTCATCTTCTATGTTGGGCTCATCATCACCATCTTCTTCAGTGCTTGACTCAAACTCCTCCCCATGCAATACCCATGGAATATAACACTTAACTATACCATGATAATATAGATCCACTTCCACATCTTCCCGGGTACGAAAATAGACATTGTTGCATTTGACACACGGACACCGAATCTTTTTCCCTGGCTCTTTATGTGCATATGCAAACAACAAGAACTGTTTAACTCCATCTATGTACTTAGGGTGTCGTCTATCCTCAATTTTCATCCAACTCTTATCCATGTCGATGTACCTAACACAATTTGAAGTATAAATAAAAAACTGCACCCACAGGTCCCCTAGACAACAAAACAACATGGAGATAGCTGAAAACGGAAGCATATGCAATAAGAAAAGATAGACTGAAGATACTATAGGCAGATAAGTGGCATGAGATTAAACATTCTAGCACTCCTATATATCCAAACAAGGTATTAGGGATTTATCATGATACAACAAAATTAATAGTGATACAGAGTCCCAACATCCTTCACAATCTCTTTATGCTCTTGTTTCTAGTATCCAACTTCTTATGCACCCAAGTTTTCGTACTAGTTACTGACGACCGTTCTTTCCTTTGATCTACCCCTAACACCAGCACCGATGGCAGAGCCTTAGCTACAATTAACCAAATGCTTAGTTAATGAAAAATTATTGATGTACAATTTAACTTTCACATCCTTTTTTTAAGCTTTGCAATTTAACTTCCAACCAGAGGCCGGACTTTTCATACAAGCCATGCGGGATTTTTTTTATGAGTGCCTTTAAGTCAGGAGGCCCCACTTTTGTCGACGTCTGGGATTTGAAAACCCACATCATCTACTTGTGGGACATCCCGCAGTTGGATATTTTCCTGATAAGAGGTTTATGAAATACTCAAACATCATCTACAACCTTTTGTAGCTCCTTGAGTTTGAAATAATCCAACAGAGGATAGTAAGTTTCTATGTCAAATTGGGCAGATGTCAATCAATTATATTAAGAGAGACACTAATAGTTACTAGTCACACTTAAGTTCGAAGTGTTGTTCAAAAACAACAGTAAAGAAAAAGAAAAAAAATAAAAGAAATAAATGTTCCCCCATTTTTCCCGGTGCATCTTGCCAATCCATAGGGACAAGTGTATGATGCGTTAAATTTTCTTTGATGATCCCTACAAGTAAGGTGTATTGGGAGGGCAGGGCCTGATACGTATTGGGAGAGACGGGAGATAGTAAGAAAGCATAGGTACGAGAGAGAGAGTTCATGAAAATATTTTAGCAAAGCATGTTTGATCCAGCTACCATTCAATTCAAAGAAGTGTGACCACCTTCTGAATCTGTTATTTTCTCTACATAAACTTTGAAAAAGCTGTTCTCACAAATTTTGTATATTTTTATAACTATAGGATGGTTATAAGCTTGTATCAGTTGTAGTTTGTCCTTACTCCCCACAGGCTAGACCATGCTAGCTTGTCCTTCCTGATCTCTCTCTCTCTCTCTCTCTCTCTCTCTCTCTCTATACAATGATTAGAGCAAAGATATGCGCGCAGTCCACTTATTTTTTTAACAAGTTTTCCTAGTTTCATTTCTTATAACAAGTACTTCAATATTAAATGCAATAAACTTCAAACAAATTTAATTCAAAAGCTCAACGCTTTTTTTATAAATAATCTCCATGGTCCAGTCACAGATAGATAGGTTTCATTATTCACTAGTATTTTTTACAAATAGGTTAATGAAGAGACTGAATGGAAATGTTAATAAGAGCAGAAAAGTAAATAGAAACCATCTTATCAACTGTAATTGTAATGGTACTTAGAAACATCAGAAAATAAGAGATATGGTTTGTACAAGTAAATAGTAGCATGGCCCTGCATATTGTCTTCATAATCCTATAGTGAATCCCAATCTATCAAGAGGCCTGGTTTAGACTTCTAGTTGAAAAAACCTTATACTGACTAGGTTAAGTGGATGGATATGGGAAATCTTATAGTTCAAGTATTTTAAAAACAAATTGTGCGCGAGTTATGAGAGTGGGTATACTCAAATTAAGTAGGACCATGTAGATGTGAGGTCCACATCTAAAATGTGTGTTTCAGTTATAAAATGGCATCTACTTTGATAATAGGCTTATTGTCAATACTGTACTGACTCATATAATTTGATGAATTCAACTAAAGCTGTTGTCTATTTTTCCTATTCTTACCTTGAATCAAGTTATCCTGGCAGCCAATGTGGCAGCCAAGCAGGAAAAGAGGGGGACAAATATCCTTCTGTAAGATCATTTGGATGAAGAGCAAACAGTTGAAAGAAAATAAACAAGTTTAGGAAATTGTTTGCAGTACAAATTTGAATTAAGGATGATTTTTAACTTCCAAGTCATACACAAACAGACTTGAAGCTAGAACAACTTCTTACAAGAACATTGAAGAAGCAAATGTCTGAAGTGTATCTGAAGTGAAAGCTAAAAATCTCACTACAAAAGCACCATATGATCCAATGTGTCTAATTACTAATAAAAACCAGCATGAACGGAATTTACAGGAACCAATCAAAGGAAACATGGATGTCTTTTGTCAAGAAATGAATTAGTTTTCCATAAGGTGTAAACAAAGAAAGCTGGATAACAAATAATTTGACTGGGCTTCACAAAACAAAAAATAATGATCATAATGTGGTATAGAACCATGAGAAACAGACTTTTTTTTTTACAACATTTGGGCTAACCACCCAATTTGGCTTTTGGGTTCCACTACTCTCAAACCCAAATCATCTATGCACAGGCTTTCCCTTTTAAGACTTTCCTTGATTAGTGGTAGAAAGATGCTCTAATGAATAATGTGTCTTCTATGAAAAGGGGTCTGCTCCCAGATTTATTTTCATACAATGGACTGACTGGACTAAGATCCAAATCCATGCCTAAATTAAAACTCAATCATCATTGCATTTGGCCTATTTGGCATAAAGGCCAAATGCATCCCAAATAACTTGGGAACCATCAGGTAACTCCACTAATTAAAAGGACCACAGTAGCACATAAAGATAATGCCACCAAAAAGAATGATAAATGCCATGCAACTGGTTAAACTTATAAGAAGTTATTTATTGTAGATGGTTAAACTGGTCATCAAAATAGGAGAAACTACCACTAATGTTGTGAGAAACACTATGAACTTTTTGATAAGATTCTCAAAACAAAGAAGACATGAACACTTGTTAATCATACCATGCAAATGATAATGTAATTCCCAATTTAGTATCAGATAAATAATTCATATGAAAATTTCACATGAGCATTATAATTTGGGATTGGGAGGGTGGGGGGATTCGTAACAGAGTAGGCGGATGGGTGGGGTGGGGCTTTGGGGTTGGGGTTGGGGCGTTGCATTAGCGGAGGTGGGAGATAGAGGTTGTGGCGTCACATATAACTAAGAATCTAAGCAACCCCAAATAAAAATCCACAAACAAGAAAGACCATAAAATCAAAAACCCAAAACCCCAAATCAGAAATCTAGTAGCCCGGATAATTCAATGTTCCACCAAAATCACACATTTTCCAAAACCAGATTTTGAAAAAACCATTATCCAAACTTTCAGTGGAAAAGAACCATGCAACAAAATTGTAAGCCCTAACCCAATCCTTGAAACCATGTTTAGAAACCAAAAATCGTAACCCATTATCAAGAGGGAGAGAGAGGGAGGGAGAGACCTAGGAGATTGTAATTATCTTCATATTAGTGGGGACTACTGTTTGGAAGCTTTATAAAAGGAGAGACATTTCACAATTGATTCTCAACTAGCAGTCTCTTATTTAAAAGGGATTCAGCACCAGTCTCTTTAAGGATGTAAAGAAAGGCATGAGATGTAAACTACCCTGACTTTGAATGCAACACTTTCATAGTAGTTGTCAATTGATTTTGCACTATAGGTAATAATTGCATGACTGAAAATGTTTTGCATGCACTATTATTCATATATAACAAATTAAAATAAAAAATAAAAACTAACCAGATAAGAACGCATGAACATCAGAAGCAACAGTGTTCCATCATTAAAAAAATGATTAAAAAAGAAATATCATCTCTGTCATTCTTTTTTAACACAGAAATTAAGAATGTTGATCATTTGATTCTCAAATGATCCATCAGTCATCACTATTCAAATATGGAGTAAAAACCAGGCAACCATTACCAGCCCAAGCATAAAAGTTCCATCAGCCATTGGTTATGGACCCTAAAGACAAAATCAACGTAGATGCCTTTTTGCTACAGTGACTCTGTGAGATGGAAAATGAGGAGGGACTAAATGTTCAGGAATTAACCTATCAGTCCCCCTCAATTCCGATGGAACATTAGAACCCATGTCTGACTGCCACCCTCAAGCCTGATTTTGATGCACTAACCTGTTTAACAAGAATGCAGAGATTGGTGGGATCATTCATGATGGATTAAGCAACTTGGTCGTCACCTTGGAAGGAAGTGTTTCAGTGTGCAAAATTCAATTATCCGATAACACAAGTTCCATATCAAACCCCATTAAAGAGAAAAACCCAAACAAGTGTAAATCCCCAAGTGAAAAAACAAACCCGAAACCCTCATAAATAGAACAAGAAAGATGTTACAATTTTTTAAGAAGATCCTCAATTCTTTTGTGTTGATGTTGGAGAGAATCCTCATTCAAAGAGAAAGGGAGAGAGGGTTAATGAGATAGAGAGGGGTTTACAAAAACAAAAAAAAAGAGTTATCCAGGGAGGGTTACCGAGATTGAGAGAGGGCTCGGTTCTGCTGGGGAGGATACCTGGGCACTGCAGCTTCAGATCGGAGAGAGAGATAGAGACGAGACCGAGACCGAGAGAGTTTTCCTTCCCCTTCTGCATTTCGGAATTGAGAGAGAGATGGAGACCGAGAGTGTTTTGTAGAGAATAAAATTGATGGCGGGAAGGAATGGGTTAAGGGCGGGGATTTATTAATTGGGTAATGAAAGTTGTATGATGGTAGGAATAGGAGACCAAAGTCCTTTAGAATTCACCCTTATTTTGGTGAACCAAAGTTATTTTGTTAATCAAAATACTTTACCCTGTGGGCCTATTCATAAAAACATAAGCCATTAAAAATAAAGGCCTCCTCTTGATATTGGCCCTAAACAAATTTTAATCAAACTAAAATTTGGGTCCATCAAATTTATCACTTTTAAGTTTTAAGCCATCTGAATAAAAAATATATATGATGGTAGGACCAAGTCCTTGGAGAATCCCCCTCTTTTATCTAATGGACCTAAGTTATTTTTTTTAATTGAAAGATTTTATAGTGAGCCCACTTATAAAAATATAAGCCATTAAAAATAAATGCCTTCTCTTGATGTGGGTCCTCAATAAATTTTAATCGAACTAAAATTGAGCTCATTGGATTTGTCACTTATTAAGTCACCTAAATTAAAAATATAAAAGGTAAAATTCAAATGCTTTATAGTAGTCACTCTAATGAAAATCCCATCGGGTATTGAAATTTTTTCTTGACCTACACCCTAGTAATATAACCCACTTATAAAAAAACTAAACCACTCATAACAAATGCCTCCCTACTAAGGCCTCAAATAGATTTTATTCCTATAGGAGATGGGTTCAATGTCATAATTATTATTTTAAAAAATGTCAATAAATTATTAAAAAAAAGTTCAAGTAGCTAGTGTTCTTGTAGTCAATGTGGGCTACATAATTGGTCTGTAAATTAAAAAGAAGACCAGGAAAAATTATAATATGAGCATATTTAATTGATAAAGCTTTAACAGTGATACCAAATGGTATGATTTAGGGCCAATATTTTACTTTATAGTTGTTATAATGGAAATCAACATCATTCTCTAGCAATTTATAATGTTATGGATTACTTAGGATATATTTTCTCAGTTTTTTTTGGAGTAAAAACATTTTACGCCACAACGACTGCGTGGGATAGAGAACATTACGTGGTCGATACCGTAATGGTGTCATTGTGATTCTCATCCATGCCTTAGTGTAAGAAAGATGGTTGATTCATGCATAATGGAGCTCCGCACTTATTTTAGTCACGCGTGTAGTCTACTGACGCCCTCAATTTCGCTCATCAGTATATTTTTTAGCTCAAATCTCAACCCAACTTGATTTTAAGACTCATTGATTATGCTAGAAGACTTTGTTGGCATATTTGATAGTGATTGATCAGTCGTACAATGGCACCCA
The DNA here is from genome assembly GCA_012931725.1 of Litsea cubeba. Taxonomy (NCBI): domain Eukaryota; kingdom Viridiplantae; phylum Streptophyta; class Magnoliopsida; order Laurales; family Lauraceae; genus Litsea; species Litsea cubeba. Next base: position 21,895,178 of record CM022953.1, on the reverse strand, counting down.
CCCCAATAAAGTAAAATTTGACGATGCCCCATAAAAAAGTATAGCTAAAAGTAATACACCTAAGAAATTAGCTATGAAAACAAGGATGTTGCTAAACTCCTAGACTCCTAGACCACATTAGTGGTGAAAGATTAAAGCTAGCCATTAATTCTCTTTTTCCTCCAAATGACCTTTAGCCACGACATATAAGTTGCCACTAAATGGGATCACTATAATACCTTCACTAAAGTGAGTCTTTTGTGGCAAAAATAAATTGCGGCTAAAAGTGTCGTCACTAAAAGCTTTCATATAATATATTTTTAGTGGCAATAGAAGGTCGCCGCAAAAGGTGGCGAAAATAAGACAACAAAGCATCTAGCCACGAAAATAAAAGGTTGCCACTAAAATCCTAGACTATTAGTGGCAAAAAAAGAAAATTTGTCACTAAATCTCCTCCCCCTCCAAAATGACCTTTAGCTACAACATATAAGTTGTCATTAAATGTGATCACATAATACCTTTAGTGTCAACATCAAGCTTTGCCACTGAAGGTGAGTCTTTAGTGGTGAAAATTAAATTATGGCAAAAAAAGTTGCCATTAAAAGTCAACTTTCTTGTGAGATATCTTTAGTGGCAATATAAAGTAGCCACAAAAAATAGAACATACAGTGGCAAAAAAATATACCGCTGCTAGATGTAAGAATCTAAGACATTAGTGGCGATCATAACAAGTTGTCACTAAAACCATACACAATTAGTGGCAATAAATTAAAACTTGCCACTAAATTTCTTTCCCTCCAAAATCCCATGGCGCCAAAACTTCCCGCCAAGGAATTAGTGGCGAAATTTAGCTACGACATATAAGTTGCCACTAATGTGGGCATTAAAATACCTTCAGTGGCGACATCAAATTTTTGCCACTAAAGGTGGGTTTTTAGTGGCGAAAATTAGACCGCGGCTAAAAAAATCGCCATTACAAGCCAGCTTTCTTGTAGTGACATAAAATGAACAATCAAGCCTTGTATCAAAAGAGAAATATATCATAAGCAAGCCCATAGTTAATTCAAGTTTAATGCAATACCGAAAGTAAGTTAAAGGTTTACAATCCCATACAAAAGTCAACAAAGGCTATAGAAATAAGTTCCCAAACTAAACAACAATCCCAAAAGGTGATTTGCGTCTCATAACTCAACCCGAAGTCTAGATGACATCGTTGGGCTGCCACTCGGGTCCAACCGGTGATGTTATCGCCTCCTCCTAGTGCTCCGCCTCGAAGGGAGCGGGGTCGATATCTGGCACCAAACAAGAAGTATTAAACACGACGGTCTGGCAAGCAAATAAAACAGATAATAGGATGACAAGAATTTATAAAACATTATAAAGTCATTTAAATTCATTTGAAAGTCTGAACATAAATATCGATGAATTAAAGAAACAATTCCTGAGTCATTAACAATTTCGAAGAATAAAATGAATCGATTAAAAATAATGGCAATCCACATTTCGCTATATTCTCCTATTACTGAAGTAACAAGAGCACTGAATCAATAAATGTACCTTATTACTGAAGTAACAAGAGCACTCAACCAATAAATGTACCTTATTACCGAAGTAACAAGAGTACTCGATCAATTACTGAACCATATAAAATGGACGGAACGATCTAATCGAACCATATAAAATAGACGGAACACTCAATAATTGTAGCTATGGCCGGAGCAATCAATGGGGGTTCAAACTGCAGTTGGCAATAATTTTAAGAATCCCAAACCGGGTGATCAGCCCGAAGAGGTAGCCCAAGCTTAGTGGTGCCGAACGAAATCTGAATCGATACAAATCAAATCATTACAATACATTTTCATCGGTAAAAGAAACTACTCTGAACAATTACAAGCGGACAATATCGAACAATTCAAACAAGTAGTTTTACCGATTTTTCAAACGTGGCAAACCACTCAAATCTATTTCAAATCAATTTGTAGGAAACATACAATTTTCCTTAACTTGGAATGAAGTAATGTAAAATGGTTCAATGACTTACCTAGGGTCGTCTCGATGCACACTTAGTTCCCTAATGTTGATTTTTAATAGAAAGTTTGGTAACACTGAAGATCTCTAACATTTAGGGATGTAAAGTATATATCAAGACTTATAATAGTTTCCCCGGTAATTCTAACATCAAGCTTTTCTTTCCTTTATCACATTCAATTTGAATAATTCAAGATTTTTTTTTCCAATCATTCCGTTCCCAATCATTCATGGTCTCCAATGGGGGTGTACACATTCAGCAAGGCAAATGGGTGCAGGAAAATGGAGCAAACAGGTACATAAATGAGCCTGTGACAGGGCCCAGTCCGCTCGAGTGGTTTGGGTCCGCTCCAGTGGAGCCCATCTAGAGGCTGTTATTGGCCAAAATTATGAAGTAAGGTCAAGATTCTTCCAAACCCCTTGGCTTTAATATATTATAATAGACTATTGACATGAAGGTGAATTGGCCGAGCTGTGACTGGGCTAATTATAGATTGCCCTAGATGTAGTTGGCTCACGGGCCGGGCTTGGATATATAATTTGGGCCCATTTAATATTTGGTCTGGGCTTCGATTAAGCGATAGAGAGCCCAAAGCCCATCTCGACTCCTCATACATTCTAAACCTATCTTAACATTGAACTGTCTCCATTCAACCATTGACATCAAGATTCATTCCAATCAATTCAAACAAATTCAGAATTTAAAACATAGTGACTAAAAAGTCACAACTGAATTCCATCATTTTAAAACACAGCAAGAAATGAATTTCTATAATGTTAAACAAGGCCTATCAAAGTTGAGTATGAAAATAACATTAATCCTTCTGAAATTCATGCTTTCATGACCAATTAATCCATTAAAAATACCAAACAATTTCAATTCAGAAATTCAAGAAGAAAAACATAATTGTATATAACATGCATCCATTATCAAAGCATTCACTTGCCTCTACTCCAAAAAGGATCACAATCAACTCCAAGAACACTCTACCACAGCTGCACCAAATCTACACCAAAAGCCCCATGAAAAACACTAAAAAATCCACCAAATTTGAAAGTAGAAGGAGCTCTCTAAGAACCCCTTTGCATGCATGAAGAAAAGGTTCTAAAGGGTTCATAAGAGCCATAAATTCGAAATAGAAGTCAATGCTAACCTTGTTACAACTCTAAACAAGAAGAAGTGCTTGGAGAAGAGGGTTGTCCCAGCTCAAAGTCCTTGAAAATGGTACCAAAAGGAAGCCAAAAGGAAGGAGAAGAGATTGGTGAAGTTCAACCTCCAATTAGCACTCAATAAATGTACATGCAAAAGGAGATCAGAAGAGTTGGAAGTGGAGGAGAAGAAAAGTTCTCTCACAGCTCAGTTGTAAGAAAATGAAATGGAGAATGAAGAAGAAGAATCCCACGTGAGTTGGGTTTTACGTCAAATGAGTTGTGGGCCCCATTGGCCCTCAAAACTTCACATAGCTGGAACTCTCATTTGTGGGTCCCGGATGAGATCGACGAAGAAGATAAAATCGATCGTCGAAATATCTAGTTTCCAAAAAGTATATTTTCTTGATGATTGCAAATTTCGAAATTCATGCACAGATTTAGTGTGAAAAGTTATTTTTGCACTTTTTTCTCGAAAAATGCGATTTTTGAGTTTCAAATTCAAACGGACAAAACATAAAAGTTGTTGAGATTAATAAAACAAATCAAAAGGAATGAAAATCGATTTTTTTTCGAAATCGAGGATAAAATCCCCCAAAATAACACGTGTCACACGGGCGCCCCGGCCCATGTTAAACTAAGTTTGATGGCTCTTAAAATTTTTCAAAGCTATTCAAAAGTCTAATCTAGCTAAAAATCAAGTAAATCGCCCCTCTAATCCCACTTAGAGACTAATCACGGCTAAACAATAATTAATCATACTAAACCTGGGTCGGGGTCTGACATAAGCCACCCGGACGAGATCAACGGGCTCCAATCCAATCTGGATACCGATGTCTCTGAGGAAATAGAAGGATCCAGCGCACTTCCAGCTCAAGTACTGCGGGCCTATACCCATAGATAGAGGGAAGAGTGGAACGCATTTAGAGACAACCTTGCAATTCAAATGTGGGAGAATTACACAAATATGGAAGCTAATTGATTATGATAGTAGTGCCATTTTGGGAATATGAATGGAAGGGGGGAATGTTTCGATGAAGGGTCCATAAGCCACACTTAATAGATTATGTAATTACATTATTGTCTATAAGACCATTATAATGGACCGCTACTGCTATATTGTTGCAGTTGTTAATATTCTTAAACATCTTGTATCTCTTCATGCTATGAACTGTTTGTGATGTTGTTTGGAGTACATTTCATCATTTCCGTTATACAGGCTAACACTTTTTTTTTTGTAGCAACTCCTCCCTTGAGGAAGAATACTATTTTCGACAGTGTGATGGATGAAGAGCTGCTGGCCCTAATGCTGGAACAGATAGAAATGGGATGGCACGGAGATCGAGGATTTAAAAGTGAAGCCTATGTTGCAGTAGCCAAAAGCATGACTGAAAGCAGCGGGGGGAAATATAAATTCATTGAAGCCACCTTCCGGAACAGATGTAAGAAATTAAAAGCTGAATATGCTTTAGTGACAGAGATGCTAAACGTCTCTGGGTTTGGCTTTGACAACAACACTCATCGCGTCGTGGCTGAAGATGAGATTTGGGTTGAATGGCTGAAAGTAATTTCAACTTTTTAATCCAATTTCTGTCACCAAATTAAGTTATCTGTTATGTTTAAAACTGAGTTTTTCTATTTTCTGTTGTTCTTTCTCTTCCAGGGACATCCCAAGGCTAACACCTGGAAATCAACGACCATTGACTATGACAAATTGTCTATGGTGTTTGGAAGAGATGTTGTCACTAGTCAGTTTGCGTGGTCTTTCGTCAACCCCACTACAGGAAACACAGAGCCAACTACCCAGGGGAATGCAAATATGTCTGGTGACATGGACATTGCCATTGAACACAAGATGCATGATGTCAGAATGAGTTCATCTGGGTGTGGAGCAAGCTACAGCGCATCGCGGAATGGGAAACGTGCCCGGGGAATGTCAGAGTTCATGGTCGGGTTCAAGGCATCCTCTCATGAAGTCCGAGAAGCAATCGATGGTGTCGTGGAGAAGATGGTCGACCCTACCGAGCGCCTGTCGACCATAGTGTAAAAGGAGTTGAAAATGATCGAGTATTTGTCGGAAGAGGACATTGAGATTGCGCACGAATGGCTAAATGCACACCTAGACAAGGCTGGAACCTTCATAGATATTGACGACAAGAGAGCCTGGATCACGCGTCGCATGCAGTGCATTTGACCATTTGCCGCTGCCTGAATAATTAGAAAATAGTCTTCTGCTGAACAATGAATGTGGGTGTGCCAACACTATTAGTAATTTTCAAATGGCAGGTCCAGCTCATGTGTCTCCTAATCAAGTCCCGGTCTTTTTTCTAACAGTCTCCGTAGCTTTGGGAATTTGAAAAACTCTTTTTCTTGTGTCTTGCTTGGAATAGTCTCCCAAGCTTTGTCTTTGTTGTTTTTGTTTTTGTTTTTGTTTTTTTTTTTTATGTTAGTTTTATAGAGCATTTGGCAGGTATGGTTGTTGTAATGTGTTGGCCTTGTGACGTCGGAGTCTTAATGAAATGTAATATGTTATTGTGGGGATAACTGCTCGGTGTATATCATGGCTCCTACTTTTTTCTCTATAGCACGTATTTGCATGCACTGATCCCATGTAAAGAAAAATTATGCACTTGAGTTGTGATTGGCTCCAAGTGACAATAGTAGTTCTTACACCCATGTGCTGATCACAGTGCTTCATTTAAATGTTGCTCTAAGAATATGGGGCAACATAACATGGTATCTTGACAATACAATATTATGAACATCCTCTTGAAGGACAGCCCCACTTAACAATAGTTTGTATTCGCCTATGCATTGGGAATTATAACACAAGGCTTTATAGCAGGGTCTAGAACTTACAAACTGGCAAGCAGTTGTTGTGGAACCGTGATCATTGTTGGAGCTGTTATGATATATTAATATGTGAGCCTAAATGGTATAAAGGGTATGCCTCATTGGGGAACCCATTATTTGTTCAGCGGTTTTGACGCTCCATTGGATGCCCATTGAGGGTTTTGTACCTCGAGTTTCCTATTGTTCTTCAATGGCTGTATTTTCCCCAAAATAAAATCAAAACCGGTTACTGATTGTCTGCCCACAGATGCAAGAAGCGGATGCTGGTTGGTACCATCGCACCTGCTTTCCCTCCTTAGTCGTTGCAGGGGACCACGATTGGATAAGTGCCTCACCAATAGTCGTTACCGTGATTACGAGAATGAGCCAAAAAAGAGGGGGTAGAGACCCCGTCTGCAACAGTGGGAGTTATGTGGAAATAGGGAGCCGACGATGTCACTATGAGATGCACATGCTTACCGAAAGAGTGAAAAGCATATTACTGGAAAGTACTTCATTTTTGGGGAGAAGCGTAATTCATGACCGTTGGATGGTCTTTTACTTTACAGTACATTATTAGTTGATTTACCAAACAGACTCAAGGAACCTTACATGTAGAATGAAGTGAAATAAAGCCTCAAATCAAGAAATAAGAGAATATAAGTGGGTTATGATGGTATTTTATCTTTAGTTGTTTGGTAGAGAATCTTTTTTACTTTTTTTTTGTGTGTAAAAAGTGGGTATTTTCTTGTCTTTTAGTGGAGAAAGGAGGTTGTAATTTGACTTTTTTAATTTTTTTTTCCAAAAAGAACGAGGGAATTTTGAAGATGTGTATAGGGCTATCAAAGGGCTGGGCCTGGGTCTGGCCGAGGTAAGCCCTTATCCTACCCTTACATATGCCGGCCGGGCCTAAGGGCACAAAATCCCTTGATAGGCCCTTACCCTACCCTCAAGGGCCAGGGCCGGGCTAGGGTCAAAAGAAAGGAAGATTTTTTTTTCTTTAAAGAAAATAAATCTTTCATATGCTACCATTGACTTCCAACTTAATGCTAACCATCCTCCTTTGTGCGGGCTAGGGATCGGCAATGCAATGCAAAAGGTAGCATGGCGGAGTTAAAAATTTTTTTATTGGAAAACTGGTGGTGGGATAAAATAATTAATATATTGTAAAACAGAAAGCATATAATAATAATTCTATAAATGATAATACATATAAAACAAATAGCAATAGTTCTTTATTTAATTGTTCAATCTACTTTTAGAATATCTAAAAGATCAGCTAATGCATTATTATCATTGTGTTGCTACTAACGTATCCAATCTTATGCACAAATTAAGACTTCTACAATCTCGGATTTTAAACAACTCCTATACTGATCAAGTACTTTTCCTCCTGTATTAAATGCTCATTCAGAAGGAACCGTAGAAGCTGAAATTGTTAAAATGTAACGAGTCATTCTTAAGATAACTGGATATTTTGCCTAAATTAACTTTCCACCAATCCAATATATTGAAATCTGTAGATTTATCTCTTGGCTCTTCCAAATAATAATCTAATTCAGATTTTTCCTCTAAAAGTAATTTGTTCTTCACACATTAAAAAGTCACATTCAAACTTAGTATCCTTTTTTTTACTAAATTAATTTTATCCACATTTAACAAGGTCGTGGAAAGTGTGTCATAAATCACACAATGCTCTTTATAAAGACTTTTAAAGAGTCTAAGAGTATCACTTCGACGAATACTCATATCTTCACTTGATCCATATAACTTTCTTAAAGCATACTCTAAATACAACAACCGGCGTTAAGGATAAGGAGTATGGCCATTTCAAATACTTTATTATATTGTTCTTAATTTTTATAAAAAAAAGTTCCTTCATTTCTCATGCCATATTTCTACAAAAGATATCTACACTATCTAACTTTTGTACCAATAAACTATGTATTCTAATAACTTCTGGTAAAAGTAAATGAATAGATGGGTACTTACTTCTTAAAATCTTATAGTAGCTTCATAAAACCTCTTCAAAGATTTACATATTTAATAAATTGAGGGTCAGGCCGAGCCCCCTATGGCAGGATGAGTCAAGCCCTAGCTCGACCCTCAAGATTGTGGGCTTTTCAAAATGGGGCCCTACCCTACCCTCGGGCTTTAGGACAAAAAAAAAAGCCATCACTTTGAGGGCTTTTGCAGGCCAAACCTCCTTGTCAATGGGCTAGATTGACAGCCCTATATGTGTACTTTTGATGTGACCCCTTATCTGAAAAATGAAGGCTTTACATTTATTTTACTTTACTAGTAAATTCTCAAACGGTCCCTAACCTATGAACCGACAGTTACGAAGGAAATAAACCAACGGCTGGAATCTTTGATCTGGGCCACACAACGGTGGGCCCCACATGTACAAAATAGTTTATTAGTTAAAAAAATGAATAGCTTGGATTACAAATATGGTGCCAACAAGAATAAAAAATAAAGGTAGTTGATGGGTTGCACAAAATTGCAATCATTGCAAGGGCGGATCCAAAAATTCTTTCTTGTGGGGGAAGCTATGTAGAAAAAAATTCCTGGGAGGACCACATATAAAAAAATGCATGTAAAACTTAAAACATATATGGGCTTTTATGAAAATTTTGGGGGTCCATTTGTTAATTTTTTTTAAAATTTCCTAGAACATAAGGAGGTTTTCAGAAGTTTTTTGTGGGGAGCACCTTTTCAAGATGTGAAAGTGATTTTGACACATATTTAGCCGTGAAAATTTTATTGCATAAATCACCATATTTAGACACCATTTTCAGACCTCATTTACATATTATAGGCACACTTGTGTAGCGCTGTGGATAATCAGATCCATAGAGAACTTTTTCCGCATTATGTGTAAAAACCAAATCCGACCCTAGATAATGTTTTTTTTTTTTTTTTTGCAGAAAATAATCAGGAAAATATCAATTTATTTTTTTATTTTTCATCCTAAAAAAATGACCGCACTAAATATGAATTTTACTATAACACAAAAAATAAAAAACCACTTTCCCTTTTCATAAAATAATAGCAAACAAACACGATGGAATCATATCTCAAGCAAATACAATGATGGATAACCATGTCATAACACATGTAATCCTTTTACAGGGTAAAAATGACGGCAAACAGACTACCCCATCTGGTCCCCTCAAAAAGGTCTACTTACATCTGTATTGTATATATATACATACACGTTCATTCAATAGCCTCAAATTGATCGCACCTCGTGGTTCACCTTCCCTAATCACACCCCATATTTTATTGTAATAAAAACTCCATGCACCGACAGTTATACGAAGGAAATAAACCAACGGCTGGAATCTTCCATCTACTGTGTGGCCCCCCCAAAAAGAGCTCTCATTTCATCCGGTGGCAAACGCACGTGCGCTGCTCCTCAACCTTGCAATCCGTAGGCCGAGCCAACCGAAACGGACCTCAAACTGTCAAACTTCCTCCGAGCAAGAAATACTGACATTATCACCCCTCCAATCTCACACCCAACTCCCCAACAATATCATATGCGTCAAGAAAACAGGGACCAGAAATGTCAACTCTCAACGTAGAACAAAATAGAACTGGGACAAAATATGATAAATATGGATGAATACCAGATCTCTCTGCTACTAGAGAGAGCATTAGCTTCTGCTTCTCCTCTCTCTCCCTCTCTCCACACATGCACATAAAAACCCTAAAAATCCCAATCTTCACTAAACCCTAACAATCAACAAGACTTGAATTTTCGTCCACTGATTGAGATTCTGCAAATTGCGATCTTTCCTGCTTCAGATCTGAGCCCCGATTTCGGTTCTTTCGTCGTAGAATCAGTGTCTGAGATTTAGGTTAGTGTTTTCTCGATTCAGATCGAGATGCGTTTGGACGGCTTTCTTTGATTTCTTGTAGATTGTGATTGGTTTGGTTGCGTTGAAAGAGGAGATGAGGCGAAGGGATGGGCCTTTTCGGAGGCCTCCTCCGAAGAGGAGGATTCCGTTAGGGTTCTGGTTGGCGTTGTTTGCGATGGCGGTCTTGCTTCTTATTGTTGTGTTCGGTCGCGAGAGGCGGGGCGAGGAATCTGGAGCGTTGATCAATAAGGTGAGATCTCTTTGATGGTTTCTTCCGTTGATCTTTTCTTTTGCTTGTTCTTGGGTTTGAATTCGAAGTGAATGTGAATTGCTCTTTGTTTTGATTCAATGTTTAGTTATTGTGATATAGCGGGATATTACGTGATTCTGCCTTGTGGATAGAAAGTTATAATTTTGAAGTCTTGGATGAAAAATTCTTTCTTCATTGAAACATTGTGATGAAATGTTGAAATATTTAGCATTTAAAAATCTTGCTTTTAGATCTTGTTAGAATAATCCAAGGGTTTGTGAATTTCAGTTTGAATGAGTAGTTTTAAGTAAGAAAGTGGTTCTAGTGCAAATTGCAGTCTTAGGGATGCATGCTGTTAAAGATTTATGAACCCTGCTACATGGACGGAATATGGGGGTCGGTCCAAAATTCTGTCCATGTAGACTTTTACAAGATTTATAGTATATTTTATTTTTTTGCTAGGGGATTAGCAAATTTGTTTATTCTTTTGTTGTTAAAGATTTATATATTTATTTGAGTAAGTAAGTTGTGGGTAAAGATTCTTAGATGGGTACTATGATGACATTTTGGTGGGAATAATTGGTGATTATGTTTATATCTTGGAGCATTTGGTGTCTTCTTTTTACTGATTTTAAGGGATGACAAAATGGAAAGCTATAATAAAATCTAAACTGGCATAAGTTTTTTGAGAGTGGTTCTTTGGTTCATTGTTAGTGATTGAACAACTCAAGTTTCAGATGTTATTTTGATTACCTTGCTTGTCATAGAAAAAGAAAATGGAATCATAGATGAATTTTTGCCTTCTTGATAAGTTATTAGGTCTGAGATCTCACAACATGCATGTGGAAATTGCTTTGTTTACTTTAGAATCATTTGCATCCCACAATTTCAAAGAAGTAATGACAACACTATTTATTGAAAGAAATTAGAACAACTGTATGTAAAGTTTTGCGGTCCTTTAAAACAATAAATTGCTGGAAAAAAAGGACACCCCACCAATCAAAATGATACAGTTTTGCAGGATAAGGCCATGGCACAGTTGGGACTTGGGAGTCTCATTGTTATGACCACAAGGTTTGCGACGTGTCATATTGCCACTAAGGAAAAAAAAAAGACACAATGTTACCGATCTCCATTTTAGTTTTTAGTTTTAGAGAAACCTACGTTTGCTAATGTATCCACGGTATCCTCTTCCTCATTCCATTATGTCGAACATGTGCAGAGGAAATGTCCATTAACAAGTTAAGCCAACTTTTGTTAAAGGAAATCACAAAGAAAAATAAATGTTGAGAACTAAGAAATTTTTCTAGTCAAATTTAATGGCTTGAATTACTTTGCATTGGAATTTCAATTACGATTTGTTAAAGGAAAATGAATGTGGGGGCATGTTGATGGGACAAAACCATAACCAACTGATGCTGCGAAAGTTGAGCAATGGGAAGCTCATGATGTTCGCGTCAGGAATTGGATACTCAGCTCTGTCGAACCCCGCATTGCTTTGAACCATCCCTTATCAGATGGCTGCAGCTATGTGGGAATATCTTAAAGTGTATACAATCAAGAAAATTCTGCACAGCGGTTTTAGCTTGAGTATGAACAGGGGCTATACTGTTAGGGTGATTAGTCTGTTTAAGAATATTACTTGGATTTATGAATTTGTGGGTAGAACATGGATCTCTTATTGATGCGACTGTTCTCGAGGGGTCCCTTGCAGCCATTTAGAAAATTCATGCCACAAGTCAACGAGATCAGTTTCAAATGAAAATCCAACAGGCATATGAGTCTCCCCTAACCGGGACATATCCATGAAAGAACTTCTAAGGGAAGAATTGCGCTGTCAATCTCAAGCAACATTAGAATAACAAAAGCACGCCTCAGGCCTTTTAGTAGTTGCTTACACCGTTCAAGGGAGATTACGACCTCGGGATATGAGTAAAACAAAGTGTTACTAGAGCAAGGAAGTTGAACACATGGCAAACAATGATGAAAGCAATTTTGCAGTTGCTGCAAATGTTCGGGTCATATCATATGAGTCTAGATGCTGTCCTCAAAATCATTCTACCCAAGCCTTTAATGCTATTATGCATTCCCTGCCAAACCATATTCCAAATACTAGGACTATCATTCACAGTGAAGGTTTTGCCACTTGCCCAAGTACTGTAATCCACATTTGTCGCCCATCCACTTGTATCGCCTAATGTGTAATCTTTAGCTGAGGCAGAGACCACACAACACAAGAGAAGGATGACACACATTGCTCTATCCATTGTAGAGAGAGAGAGAGAGAGAGAGAGAGAGAGAGAGAGAGAGAGAGAGAGAGAGAGAGAGAGAGAGAGAGAGAGAGAGAGAGAGAGAGAGAGAGAGAGAGAGAGGTTATTTTAGGAGAGAAGCAGTGGTTGGTTATATAGAATCAAGAGGCACAGTGAAGTGAATCTACTCTTTACCTTCAAATAACAACCAAGACTCCAGCCTTTTGGTTCTACAATTTGTTCATGGAATTTCTTCATGGGGGTGCCTTAATTCACACTCGATTCTTAAAAGTTTTTGGTAGATCCTCTCATCTTCTTCTCTTTTTTTATTTTTTTTCTTGTCTTTGCCTTCCACGTGAGAGACGGTTGTTGCAATTTACAGGACTTGTTGGTTGGATCGCATGGTACATAACAACCTCTATTAAGAAGTTTACTCAAAATGCTGTTTAATTGGCCAGTAGCTAATTAGTAAAGATTTGTATGGATCAACATCTTGCATCGAATTTGAGGTCAGTAAGTAGGAATGTGAACTTATGCCCTGCATGTGAAGGTTTAGGCTTTTCATCAGCTTCAATTCTTGTCAGAATCTGTCTTATTAGGTGCTTGGTACTTTTTTGTTTTAATTTTTTTTAAAGAAAATATTTGTGCCTGGTCAGAACTTGAAAGGTGATTTGGGTGTGAAATACCATTATTGGAAGCTCCCTTGTGCTAGCTTTATATCATGTCAGTATCTCATCTCCCTGGCCCATGTTATTTCATCATTTTGCTCGAAATTAACTTTTCAGTGCAAATCCCTTCACATTACTAGATGTTTGATGCTTAGGTTTTCATCATTACAGCAACTTTCTTAGGTTTATTGATGGCCAATCCCTACCATCTTGTTTCTTTTACTGAAATTACTATTTTTAGGTCATGGCAGGAGATGAATGGCCTAAGAGCACATGGACAATCTTCTGATCCTTTGCAGTTATTGGTGGCTTCCTCCATCAAGTTAAAAGTGGCAAAACTTTTACAGTACTTGGGCAAGTACTAGGACTAGGAGCCTCTTTGGTTGAATTGATGCAACCCACAATTCTTAGTTTGCACAATGGGTTGTTGTGAGCTCTTGATTCAGACCAAGACATAGAGGGACACCTATTCTTACCTAACAGATGATAGATAATGGCAAGAAAGAAAATCAAATTGATATTCACGTGAGATATATCTCCATACAAGCAATTTGATGACGCATAATCATCATCATTATCATGAATGAAAGTCCATCCCATCTATCTTGGATTGACTTTTTGAGTTTTACTTGACCACTCAACCCTATTGAAAGCCCTTTTCTCAAGAGCAATTTGATGAAACATCATCATCATCACCAGTAGCAGCAGCATGAATTAAAGTCCAGCCCATCTATCTTTCATTCACTTTTTGAGGTTTACTTTACCATGCAACCCTATTGAAACCCTTTTTCTCAATAGCTCCACAAATCTATTATGTCTTTCCTCACTACTTCATTCATGGTTTATTGAATAGCTATCCATTTTCACATGTACCTTTGTGCAGTTACGTATTTTTTCAAATTAATAGAGCTTATTCCACTATCTTTCCATACCAAGTAAAGTCCATTTTGTGGGCAGCTTTGTGGCTTTTCTTGTGGTTAATCTAATTGGGAAGAATAGCCAGGTTTTGAAGAATATGCCTGAAAAGGTGGAAGGTTCTGCTTGTATTGCATGAGCTACAACAATCATCTCATGGGTTGATTCTGCAAAAGAGTTTGTAGGGATTTTCTTATTGTGTAAATAGAGGTATTGGAAAGAATGGTATGGGTGTTGGCTGGCACTCTAAACTCATTAGGGTGTCCATTGTTTAATGGGTGTGCTTTGATTTGATATAACAATACACACTGCCTTTTTGTCATGCATTTATGGGTTTGATCTTTTTAATGATCAGTTACCATTTCAAAGAAGTAAACCTTTGAATACTGATGTCAACATAGAATGATCAATTCACACATTTTCCAAAAATGCATTTGAATTCCATCCCACTCTGAAAACCTAGAATCATCAACTACTTGCTTGATACATCCTTCAATTTCATAGTCTTTTCGCATATTGACCAAACCCTATAGATACTTCACTAATCCCTCCCATATTCCACCTATTTTTTAGGCCAAGTTTTGGAACAACCACATTTCTCCATGTTGTGTCCCTTTAACCTCCATTTTATAATAGCGCCCAACTTTTCTTCATCATATAATGCATTTTGTATCCCTCATTGCCAATTGTCAGGTTTACATCCTTCCCTTTTTTATGCAATCACGGGTCACGAAATAACCTCGATACTGCTAAGGTTCTGCCCTGACAGCAGGAACTTGTGACTGCTGCTACTTGGACTTGAAGAGAGTTAATGAAAATAGGAGGCTAATTGCTAGATCTCATGCACAATACCACAATAAATAGGGAGTAGATGGTAAAGAAGCAACAGAATGTAAAAAGGAGGCCAAAAGCTCAACTCCTTTTCAAATCGAAGAAGTCGACTGTGCACTGACCTCCTCAGCCGATCACTGTTTCATATATATTCCATAAAAACCCTCATTGCTATCAAACAACTCATCCGGATCTCTAGAGTAGGTAGTTTCCTACCTAATAGGACTCTTAGATACATTCAAACTTTCTAAGATAAAAGATTTTAGTCTCCTTCATTTAGTTAATAGTATGGTTCTGTGGTTTGCTATTTTAATGTAACTATGAGTTAAATTATATGTAGTTATTCATATATTGGTAATTTTGGTGCTGTGTATGTGTTATATGATCCTTTTATTTGCTACAAGAAGTGATGAACTAGCCTTTTAAGAAAACTAAATCACTCTAGTTGATTAAAGATGCAACTAAATGTGTAAATTTTACTATTATTATTTGTTTTTCTTGATTTTTTAATTCTTTTTTGTTATTTTTTAAGATTGGCATGCTGGTATCACTCCGGCACGGGTGGCAGTGGCACTGACTCCTGCTCTTGACCAGCACTGGGATGTAAAACATTGAGTCCTACTCCCAAAAGAAAAACAATACATCTTCGAAAGGGTGATTTCTCTCAAATTTCTCAATAATGGGAGTCTGCAGAGAAGCTTTCAGTTAGTTTCGTGACAAAGACCAAGATAATTAAAAAGAACACATACGGACAGAATCTAAAAGAGATGAGATCATCCTCGAAAGCTGCCAGCTATGCAGTAGATTCTTTCACATTTTTATCCTAAGACTGAAAGCTGCCTCAAAAGATCGCCGACACCCTAAGAACTTTCTTTATGTTTTCCAACGAAGAGCTGCAGAAGATAATACTGTGGTTAAAAATTTGCACGTTGGAGATTCTCGTGCCCTCTTATCCAACCTTTGAAGCCATGTATCAGATTGCTTCAGTTGCCTGTTGAAATAATCTACTTGGTCATTCCCCCCGTAATTGTGAATAAGAAGATGAGAGGATCACCCTATCTTAAGCCTCTTGAAGAATGGTTATGCTGATCCATTAAGTAGAATCATAGAAAACTGAGCTATAGGTATACATTGCACATTCATCGACATTACTTGAACCTGAAACTGTCTCTCCTAATTATAAAGGAAATGACCAATTCACATCGTCACAGCCTTTCTGTTATCAATTTTACAGACCAGCCTTGTAACCCTTTTCTCCCATTCGCTTCAATCAATGAATTCATTTGCTTACTAGGATAGTATCCAGTGTTTATCTTCCATATATAGTCTCTGAAAGGTAAGATCATTTGTTTCACAACCTTCTCAATTTTGTTCTCTAATACTTTGAAAATGATCTTGTAAAGTTTGCCGGTGACGCTTATAGGTATATACAACCAGTCACTTCTTCAGCACCTTTGTACTTTGGGATTGAAGTTAGAAAAGTTGCATTGATGCTTCTATTCAACCTTCCCTTTGAAAATGTTTCTGTGAAAAGTAAGTTGGCCTGAAATGCTTGAAGAAACAAAAAGTGAGGCCAACTAATTCCAAGGGCTTAATGGAAAAAAAACTGCTTCATAATTTCCTCAAATGGCGAGTCTAATTTTCCTGCAACTCATTTGAAATTTTGTCAAAACAAACTCCATCTAAATTTGGCATGAGGTAGTCTTCTCTGGGATGTAATTTTGAAAAAAAAAAAAAAAAAGTCTAGCTAACTCTTCTTTGACACACTCCTTTCTTCAGTTCTTACTCCATTTAACAACTAACTAGCTCTGAAATTGTTTTGTGACCTGCAATCTATTCCATGGAAAAGAGTACTTCTATCGACATCTATAACTAGGATTTGGTGGTGATTTAGATCAAGCTGCTTATTTTCTTCACAAAAAGGCACCAAACCCTTTTTTATCCCCCTGGTAATTTAATAAGATAGATTTTATCTGGTAAGACTCTTGGCAACATCGGAACCCATGCAAATGGATGTGGAACGTCTGCAGTCCCAAAACAAAAAAAGCAATCCAACTTATACATCATGCAGACCTGTTGCATATTTGACCATGCATATTTGCTATTATGATGGTTTGATCAGTCAAGTGATACGATCTATCTTGAAATTTGTGTGCCTGTAATACTTTTACCTCTGTTCTGTCAGAGAAGCAAATAATGATTAATCACTTATCACTGCCTAGCACCCATGTTGCAATCCATGTTTGATGGTTAATTTTAACTTCCTTCCATACAATATCCCTTATATAAGCACTTGGCCTATGCATATTGGATCCATCCTTTTGATCTTTGGATAAAGTTCAGCAATCCAGTTATGCAGTTTCAATACACCTGAATTCCACTATGACATAATCCCCTAACACCAACTATTTGGTCCTAAGTAAAATCTTTCCAAGCATTACAACCTCCAAGTAACACAAAAACATTACAATATAGTTAGGACAAGCCTTTGACGATGATGATAACCCTGGATTTCATCCTTGACACTTGGGAAGTGCCAAGATGGAGCTTCTGCAATCTTGCAAGTACCATGTATGTGAACATTCCTGCAAACAGGCTCCAGATTACCATTGCAAGTACCATAATCTCTGACCTGTCTCTAGTGCTAACCTTACTTCTCATCGAGAAAATTGATAGTTTTGTAGTATAAAAGATAGATAAATCAACCAGTGGCACTCTCAAAAGTCTCATCAACGATGTGAATTTTTATTGTCTAAGTTGTCCACAAATTTAAAACAGAATGGTGAAAAATAAAACAAAACTAAACTAAGGTTGAAAGCTTTTCATTTTTAGGACAGTAAAGTTTGGATTGGTTTTTGGTTTATACCAGTGGGCATATGATCCTGAAGTTTTTAACAAATGAAGCCATGTGGACCATGCATTGTTAATGAGTTTGCCAAGAAAACTCTGATTAGCTCCTGGGCCGGCCAATCATTCTCTGATACAAATGACATAAATGGTGGGCCCACAGTGGATGACTGATGTGGAAATTTTCACAGATTGCTGGTTGTGTGGTTCCAGTCGTGTGGCCTTTTTGTTATTGTGGATGTTGTCCATTTAGAGGACCACTTATTGGATGGTTTATAACCTGAAAATTGCCATGGTATCTGTCTGGTCTAGTCATTATTGGATGGTCAAGAAAAGTTTAGAGCAACACTAAAATGATAAGAAATGGCCATTTGTGGAACTCTTTTTCATTGGCACATATATAATATGACCTATTAATTGGTCAGTCAGTATATGTCACGTTAATTATTCTTATGAGTGTATGGAGTTGCTAAAATGGGTATCTTGTGCACTATTTCCAGTCTCACTGTAGAAACAATCTATTTTTCATATGAACTTGAGGACTTGACATTTGGTGCTTTGCATTTGCTATTCCAAAATGGGAAGGCCGATATATATTATCGTCTTTTAGTAATATTGAAACGGCATTTGTAATGGTGTTGACTTTGGACGATGTTATTTATTTTTATGTCAAATTTGATCTGCTCACTACTGTAATGAGATTCCGTAGTTAACATTTTTCTTTTAATAATAGATAGATGACTATCCATACCCATATTCTGATGTAAGGTTCTTTTAACTTAAAGCAAGAGAGAAAGAAATTGTACCATTCTTTGTATCTAAGTATATTAATTAACCTTGTCAATTTTCTAGTTTTTGCATATTCTAACTTCACCATTTTAATTTCTGTTTATGGATTATTTTGCTTTTTTGAACAGTGCAACAAATATGGAGTTCGTTGTACAGTGCTTGTTTCTTGAAGTGCATATTAGGTTCTGCAATTGAAGTTGCTAATTATTGCTTAGTGTTCCCCAGTTGTTGCCCAGCTGGTTAGAGACTTGAGATAAGTGTGTGTGAGAGAGAGAGAGAGAGAGTGGATGAGTTCGAGTCTCCAATATAGCCACAAAAAATAAAATAAAAGCAATAATGTGAAATATACACAATTTTTTTTGGGTTTTGATTGAGGAATGAGGAGTGATGTGTTTATAGAAATTTGGCATTCCTTCTTCTTTCAGATATTTTTAATGATTTAAATTTCTTGAAATTCGAAGACCCTATTTTTTTCATTTTTCATTTTGCCTGCCTCAGGTTTTTCATTTTCCTCATCGTTCTTTCAGTTGTAAATTTCAATGTACACTCTTACCTATAATTAACTATCCACAAAATTTTAACACTCAAATTAACAAATGATCTGCAGAAATCTTATAGACACTCCAGCATTGTGGAAGGATTAAATGTCACTGAAGAAATGTTGAGCCCCCATTCCATTACGAGGCAAATAGGTGAACAGATTTCTCTTGCGAAAGCCTTTGTTGTCATTGCCAAAGAGAGCAACAACCTCCAATTTGCTTGGGAACTAAGTGCTCAGATTCGCAGCTCACAGATCCTTCTCTCAAATGCTGCAACCAGGCGAACACCATTAACCATTGAAGAATCTGAAACAGCAATCCGTGACATGGCTCTTCTAATCTACCAAGCCCAACAACAACATTACGACAGTGCAACCATGATAATGAAGCTCAAAGCTAAGATTCAGTCTCTTGAAGAGCAAACACATTCTGTGACTGAAAAGAGCTCGAAATATGGGCAAATTGCTGCTGAAGAAGTCCCAAAGAGCCTATATTGTCTAGGAATCACGCTTACAGTTGAGTGGTACCGAAACCTGAGTTTGCAAAGGAAGCTCACCATAGGGAAGCAGGTTGCAGAAAAGCTCGAGGACAACAGTTTATACCATTTCTGTGTTTTCTCTGATAACATCCTTGCAGCTTCAGTTGTGGTAAATTCAACTGCTTGGAACTCTCACCACCCTGATCAGGTTGTGTTCCATCTAGTCACTGATGAAGTTAATTACGCTCCAATGAAGGCATGGTTCTCCCTGAATGATTTTCGAGGAGTGACAATTGAGGTCCAGAAGATTGAAGATTTCAGCTGGCTCAATGCCTCTTATGTCCCAGTTCTGAAACAGCTGCAAGATGCGGAGACTCAAAATTACTACTTTTCAGGCAGCAGTGATGATGGGCAGACTCCAATAAAGTTCCGAAACCCAAAGTATCTATCAATGCTGAACCACCTGAGGTTCTACATTCCAGAAGTCTACCCATCATTGAAGAAGGTTGTATTTCTGGATGACGATGTTGTGGTTCAAAAGGATCTTTCTCTATTGTTCTCCATTGATCTCAATGGGAATGTGAATGGAGCCGTCGAGACATGCATGGAGACATTCCACAGATACCACAAATATTTGAACTACTCACACCCTCTCATACGCTCGCATTTCGATCCTGATGCATGTGGATGGGCCTTTGGCATGAATGTTTTTGATCTGGTTGTGTGGAGGAAGAGAAATGTAACAGGAATCTACCATTACTGGCAGGAGCAAAATGTTGATCGGACCCTCTGGAAGCTAGGAACTCTGCCACCCGGTCTGTTGACATTTTACGGGTTGACAGAGGCATTGGATCCTAGGTGGCATGTGCTTGGATTGGGGTACACTAATATAGATGCAAAGACGATATCAGAAGGGGCAGTGGTGCATTTCAATGGGAACATGAAGCCATGGCTGAAGATTGGGATGGAGAAGTACAAGGGCCTGTGGGACAAGTATGTGGATTACACGCATCGACTGTTGCAGTTGTGCAATGTGCATTAGTTTTGGGAAGGTGGCTGTTTAGGTTGTTCATTGGTCTTCTAATTGGAAGATTCAGTTTTCAGCGCCTGACTTCCTGAATTTTGTAATGGGGTATGCTTTGTATAACATTTGAGGAAAGATCTACTAGGTGAGAGGTAAATGGGGTTCTATTTTTCATTCTGACACGGAATATCATTCATGCGTTTTCTTTCTTACATAGCAATTGTTTGGTCTGCTCTCGGAAAGGTGTATACTGTAACAAAACTGTGATCGATCTCCGCATTGTGATGCAGGTGGTGATCTGAAACATGGTTTTAGCACTCGGCTGAAACGAGTCTGATAGAAGTGTTACATGCTGCTTATCTGTTAGGACCTGACCTAGACCATTTTTTGTGGTATCTACAAGAAACTTGGAACTCTATGGCAAGTGTGTTTATAACTATGTTTTTTTAGGCTAATGGTTACTGTATGAATTATGATGAGACTTAATACATGAAGATTATCCACAGTTTGATCCCATTACGTGAACGGCCTAGAACATAGATTTCTCCAATCGTGCAAATTTCTTTTGGTGGGTCCGTGGGTGAAATACCTCGTCTCTTGATGCATCAGTGGACCACCCATTGCAAGCCCACAGTGGACTCAGGATAGTCTTGGGCTATATACAAAATAGCCCCAAAGCTGGGCCAGGCTGGTTAGCAATTGGTCAACCTGGCTCGGTCGCGAGTCGAGTCCATCGAAGACTTCAGCCATTGATAAGGCCCATTTTGGTTGGGGTGATTGATGGGTGGAGAATTTTCTCCTACGATCTGACTGCATGCACAGTGGCCATTCTGTTGGTTTATAGAAGCCTTAGATTCTAAAGCCTCCCAATTTTTTACTTCTTTTTTATTCCAACCGGGAGGCCAAGGAAGGGTCATTTATAACTTCAAGTCGTCTCCCAATTTTATACTTGTTCATATAATATGGCCAAGCAACCATGATTTAGACGTACACATACAAATACTTGGGCAACCAGTACTCTAAGGGCCCCTTTGGTAACTCTAATTTAACTAATAATAGCTGATTAAATTAAGGTCTAAAATAAAAGTTCTATTTTTTAAGTTCTAATTTATAATTTAGACCGTTTGGTAAATTTCTAAAAGAAAGCTCTTATTTCATATTAGAGTGTTTGGAAAACCTCCAAATTAGAGCTTATAAGAGGGATATTTCTATGTCGTTGTTAAAAGAAACAAAGAAAGAGGGTCTAAGGAGTCCAGTTGATTTGATGATGAATCTGATGGGGATGAATACACCCCATTTTGGGACTCAGATTTTCGGGCCCAATTGGGTCCAAATCCAACTGGGGCCCCACAACTTGGGTCACCCCTAAGTGGGCTGAACTCATCTTCCAAACTGGTGGGCCATGTGGGAACCATGGATAGATATGTCCGGTTGTGTATGCCCAACCCAAAATCTTGAGAATTGCAGATTTCTACACACTTTCCCATCTTCTCTGAGTATTTCTACGATCATTAGCTCTCTAATGTAGTGGCTTGGGTTTGGCATGGTTGGGATTGGGAGTATGATTGGAATCAGTTGGGATTGGGAGTATGATTGGAATCAGTTGGGATTGGGAGGTGTAAACATTTGCATCGGGTCGTCAGGCACATCCAAAATTGTGTTCGTCTGATCCTACCAATCCCATTAACGTCATGGATTTGAGTCCCAAGTATGGTTTTGCTTGTGTGATTATGTAAAGCCTATGCATAATTCTGCTTTAGACATGATATATCTCAGGAATGGCTGGTTGTTTCCTCTGCTAAAACATGCAAGTCCCACATATCTGCATTTCTCTATTTAGGCATTTTTGCTTTATAGGTTTCATGTCATGATTTGTAAGAAAAAACCTGGAAAACCCATTTCTAGTTCTGCATTAAAAATTATAAAAACTCATAAATGTCTTGCTATTTTTTCATTTAAAACATAGGGGATTTTACTGGAAAAGTCCCAAAATATAAGCATTTATCCCGTATAGTCCTAGCCAAATTGTCAGCACTAATGTGGTCTTCCCGCCACATTCCTTTTTTTTTTTTTTATTCGTAGAGACGATAGCGTCACTCAAAATAATATTGAGTGACGCTAATGTCTCTTTGCGCAACCTATACATACTCGCGTCGTCCCCTGATTTTCATTCGTCCCCTGATTTCATTCTTCTTCTACCCAATGTTTCTCAAAAAATCCATTTTCGCTGCAACTGAAGCGCGATAGTTCTATGGGCTTGTATTTTCAAGTATAATCCGTCATTTTAATTTCATTTTTGTGGCTGTTGATCTCCATTAAAGAGGTTTATGCATTTATGTCTATTTTTTGCATAGTAACATGGAAAAAATGAATATAATGTCTCATTTGTGATGCATTTCCTTTTACTTTTGGTATGCAAGAAGTTAGAGACTATCACACACATTTGTATGTTGTATTTTGGAGTGTGAACATTCTTCTTCTACCCAATGTTTCTAAAAAAATATACTTTGGCTCCAATTGAAACATGATAGTTCTATGGGCTTTTATTTTCAAGTGTAATCCGTCATTTTGATTTCATTTTTTTTGCTGTTGACCTCCATTAAAGAGGTTTGTGTATTTATGTCTATTTTTGCATGGTAACATGAAAATATAATGTATCATTTGTGATGCTTTTCATTTTACTTTTGGTATGCAAGAAGTTAGAGACTATCACACACATTTGTATGTTGTTTTTTGGAGTGTGAAACTCAGTGTTTGTACTGTATTCTTGCATATGTTTTTTATATTGTTTGTAACCCTAGACACTTTCTAAATTTTTCGAGTGTTGGGTGTTTTAGGATATTGATTTACATCTTTGGCCCTTTCCATGTGGTTTGTTTGAATTTTCCTATGTGTAGATCATTTTAGGTCACTGTTTTATGTCTTTGGCCCCTTGCAAGTATCACACTTCTTTGGTTAATGAGGTGTTGTTGGCATTGGTCGTATATGTTCGCACAACAATAATGCCTAAATAATTATTTTCTATTCTGAATTAGGATGTCGGCTGGTGAGTTGATTGTGATTTTTCACTATGACGGGGAATTTAAATATGACATGATTCACCCGATATAAGAAGGCGGAAATCAGAAGATGAGGTTCATTCAAAGTGACATAATATTTTCCGAATTGATGAACATAGCTCTTCAAACTACACATTGAGAAGAACCTTGTGAGAACCTAAGCATACGTTATCTCCATCACAATGGTCACATGTTTTCATTGGCCTGCATAGAGGATGATAACAACATCAAGTGTATGCTAACACTTGCACACCACAATACAAATGAGATATTACTATCAAAGCGTAAGCCAACTACACAAGCTGATGGTCATAATCCTCGAAATAACGAGGGATCTTCCTCTCACGATGCAGCCTCTTTATCCGCCATATCAATGTGTTGATATTAGACTTGGGTGTTTGCAGCACTATCTGAAGAGAGGGACTTGCATTAAGAGGAGTCGTGAAGACATCATCCATATGTGGCATGCTTGGGGATGCGAAACTAGCTACCGCCGGAGGTGACATTGTGGGAGAATCCACCTGTATTGGCTCATTAATTACAACTTGCCCTTCCGAATATTGTAGTCTCCTTGCGGTCGGCGATAAGTTCGTTCGGTCCCTCGCCTTTGGGACTGCCCTTTTCCTTGAAATTGAAGACGAACCCTGCATGGACCATAAAGAGTTTATGAAGAAACATAAATAAAATTGGATATCCACTTCTAAACCCATTCAGCTATATAGTTCATTAATGCGTCACTACATCATTACCTCCTTCATATCCTCATCTGACTAAGAGGTAGAACAAGATTCTGCACCAAACCCTTTGAAAGTGGTAGCGAAAGCATCTCTAAAGCTTTTTATCTTCTTCCGCAATCGGGTTGTAAAATTTTCCAATTTAATATTCTTGCGATCAGCACGAATGGATGATCGCTCAACGTGCTCCAAAAAATCAGCTACCTGAGATAAACAACAAGGAAACCTGTAAATACACAGTTTGTAACACCAACAGATTTTTAATCA
Source organism: Litsea cubeba (assembly GCA_012931725.1). Classification (NCBI taxonomy): domain Eukaryota; kingdom Viridiplantae; phylum Streptophyta; class Magnoliopsida; order Laurales; family Lauraceae; genus Litsea; species Litsea cubeba. Next base: position 21,870,674 of record CM022953.1, on the reverse strand, counting down.
ACTTGAAATACGTATGGATATGACGGATGCTCACATGCTGTCTTGTAGCATCATCAATTAAATTCTTTGCACCCTTGCTATCTTTCTCATCTACAACCCTCTCGTTTTGTGTTTCTTTAAGCGGTGATCCTCGTCCTTCACCATGGGCACCACAAACGATCTCCATAATAGTGTTCAAGCCAAACCATAGAAGATAATCGTCACTATGTTTTTTGGAAGAATCTTTCTTCCCGGATAAAACGGAAGTCCTCCTTGACTCCCATATCTTGAAAACATCTAGATGATTTTGACTATAATCAATAACACATCGTTCGATGCGCTCGTTCCGCTTGAATGGCAACTCAAAGGGTGGGGGGACTGACTGTCCAATCCCAAATTGCTTCGATACGCGGTTAGCATTGTGTCTCTTGAAGACCCAATAATGAATGATGACAGTGCACTATTTGAACAATTGCTTGTCTCCTTTTGGCACTGATTGGAGTAGTTTCTTTGGCATCTTCTTGTATGGTTGCCATAGGAACTACACTAAAAATAAAACTAATAGCAACCTCCCTAATTGAACCGAAGGTTATGAAAATAATGGTGAAAGTAACATTGAAGTAAATGAGTACCCCATCTTCTTTTAGACTGTTGTTGTGAGCGCGAATTTCTTTCATGTTTGTTAACTTTTTGTAGCCTTCAAGTCTTTTCTCCCATGTCTTAAACAATGGGAATTGAAGATCCTTCTGCCAACTAGGATCAAGCTTAGGGTACCTCCCAATAGCTATCTTAGAATAGGCCCAAATCTACAAGTATGAAACAACAAAGACAGTTAACACGACATGTAAAGTTGCAAAAGAATAATGGCAAAAAAAGTACGTTGACCAATTGAAAATATAATAACCTGTATTAGCTGAAGAGGGCCTGTTAGAGTCTTGAGCAATGTAATTTTACCACTTTCTTTTTTCTCCTCAACTTCCCCTTCCTCTTCACACTCCTCTCCACCTCTTAAAAGCCTAGTAGCCATTGAAAGCATCCTGTACAAACTTGCAAGGCAAGCTGGACCCCATGCATAGGGCTTGAACTCCCTAAAGAGTTCTAACTGCCAAGCTGGCCACCTTGCACCAGAAGAGTTTGCAAATATCTGACCAGAAACCAGGAAAAATAGGTATGCTCTGGTCTTGCATAATTCAATCATCTTCTTGGAGGGCTTGAAGTTATCCTCCAACCATTTGAATTTTTTGGTTAGGCCAATAGTGTCTTTTCCCGGACGGGGGGCAAGGCCTAGCAATTCTTTACATACTTCCGGGACGAAGACATTATTGAAGGTTCTTCCAGTTACCGGTTCACCATCAATAGGAGTCCATAAATATAAGCAATGTCTTCCAAAGTGATCGTTGCTTCACCCGTTGGTAGGTCTAATATATTGGTTTCAGGTCTCCACCTTTCAACTAGCCCATAAATTAGAGCATGGTCTATCCTCATATAGTCTATCTCTGACAAATGTGATAGACCGACATCCCTCACATGCTCTTTTTGTTTTTCAATCAATACCCATATCTTCTTGTCAGGATTGGTATTGATGCATCTGTAACTTCTAGGTTCAACTCCTTTTAATATGGCGGATGAAACATGTTGATCTTGTTCATACAGTAACTCTCCCTCATCATCAGAAGCAACATCTTTCGCCATCTGTTCAGTTCAAAGCCATGTAATATGAAGCATATACAAGTATGAGTTGAGGAGAGAATAAAATCAGCCGCATTCATAATCCAAAACCTGGTAACAAAATACATATACTATTTATCAATTTTGCGGTTCAACAAACAATGATCTAATGGAAACAAACCCATAAGATACAAGAACATGTTTAATTAAACTCATCCTTTTCACACAGACACATACCTTTGAATTACAAGATATGAGTGGACAAATGGATGATAATATGAAATCAGTATTACCTCTCTGTAATTATATTTGGAAGGATGAAAAATGGGTTCAGCCAGTTTCTTCCCATATGAACTAGCAAAAGAATATCTTAGCCAATATCTTCTAGATAACTATTCGTAGTATCATGTAGTCTGCTCCTTCATCTTTACTGTTAGCCTTCATTTTCTCAACTGATTTCACACTTGAATCTTCCCGTTTGGTACAGATAACAAAACCAAACATGCATTCCCACAGATGCATAATGGTGTACCTCGAGTTTTCTAGTGCCTATCAACGTTGGTTAGGTTTTCTTTGTACCTACATAGTGCAGTACATTTCACACTTGGACTCGGACTTGGTTAGGGTCCATTTGCTACTAGAAAACTTTGGTTGGATTGTAATATTTTTATATAAAAAATTACAGAAATTGAAAGGATAATATTTTTTCTAATTTATAGATATCAAGACTCTTAGGTTCATTTATTTTGAAACATAATTTGTTATAAATCTAGTATACTTCATTGCTAAACTATTGGAAGCTTATTTCAAGTCTCATAATGTTGAAAATTAAGAGTGGAGATTAGATAGAATTTCCATGGAGATTAGATAGAATTTCCAAGTGTTCTTCTTAGATCAATGAAAAGGTCTTGATGTTGGAGACATGATTTTGAGGGCATAGATTTAAAAGTTTCTTTTAAAGAGACTATCATTTCGATGCGAACATTGTCAAATTACGACCCATATCAAACCAACTGCAAATAGACATTCTTGAAAAAAAATAAAAAAACAAAGCACAAGTGACATCAAATAGCCCTAGTGAAGTATTGGTTCCACTACCATTTTTTTTTCTTTTTCGCACTATGTGTGTATTCCTTCACTAAAGAGAATGGTAGAAGGTAGTATGTCTTTTGCGATGATAATACGCAGAAACCTCCAATGTCACATTTGATCGAACAAATAGCGTGCATGAGACCAAAATATGTGAAAACAAGTAAATGAGATAACAGATGAACATAATAGCTTACAAGAACATAACAAATGAAGAATGGAAACTCCAAACAAACATTATGCTTTGAAACAAAAAAGATTGATGGATTATACCATACACAGCGCATCAAGAACTCGAAATACACATAATAATCCGGACATAATGCGCATAAACGGGGCTAATGGGACATACCTTCACGTGGATGTGCGATATCATAAAAATGATGATGGATTATAGAGAAGGAAGAAGGTAGGAGAAGCGGCGGCGTCGCTATGGAGAAGAAGAAGAAGTTACAAATGGACAAAATGGGGACGGTAGGGTTTTATAGGGCATGCGAACGACGACGCTAGCGTCACTTTTCTCAGAACATAGTGACGCTAGCGTCACTTACACCAGAATTTTAAAAAAAAATACAAAAATGTACTAACGGGCCGCATTAGTGCCCACAATTTAGCTGGGATCCATCAGGATAAATGCCTATATTTTGAAATTTTTTCAGTAAGATCCCCTAAAACATATAAGACCCACATCGCTATATTCGTTCTAAAACACTAAAATAAATCTTTTCTCTACATTTTACATTAAACCAAACAAAATCCACATAAAAATCCTCTTAAAAAGGAAGAGTCATATCTCATTTGATGTACTTTCTTCGTTTTTTTGAAGGTGGGCTTGTGGTTATGGGAATCTATAAAAACCCCAAATCGAGAGAGAGAGAGAGAGAGAGAGAGAGAGAGAGAGAGAGGAGGAGGAGGAGGAGGAGGAGGAGGTGCTAAATCGTTGCAGTCCTCAAGATCAATCATAGAGGAGAGTCGAGTGCGGGAAATCTACTGAAGAAGTAAGGCTGAGGGTATTTTTGTAAATATGAAAGTTCTTATAGCTAGGACATTTTCGTCCGACGCACCTAAAATTAGGGTTCTGTTATTTGCACACAAATTTTTACTTTTCAAACACAATAAATTTATCTTTTTTTATTACATTCTTACCCCTTTATGAAATTACCAAAATATTCATCATCCCACAAAATTCAAAATATTCTATTTTCACACACAATCTCATATTCTTCCTTAAAAGATTCTCCCACCCATCTCACTCTCCACTTCCTCCATCTTCTTTGGGCAACTCATCTTCACTCACATTTCTCCATTTTCTTCTCTTGGGCAAATCATCTCACTCTCCACTTCCTCCATCCTCCTGGGCAACTCATCTTTACTCATATTCCTCCATTTGCTTATGCAATGAAGGAAGAAAACAACAATCAAATGATGCTTTTTTTTTCTTTTTTGTTAAATTTTTTCTCGCTTGGAACGAGTTGCAGGTTTTCAATATGTACGGTCTTTCAGGTCCGAACATATGCCATATGTTCGGATGTATAGTTTCGAACATAATCCATCTGTTCGAACATATACTTCCAAACATATCCATTATGTTCGGATGTTGTGATGCCCCGGAGTCCCACATCAACTATAGAGAGGAAAGTGAATGAGATTGTATGTAGATCTACACCCTTACCTTGCATGAGGCCTTTTGATGGGTTGAGGCCTAATAGAAACAAAATCGTGAGGCCAGTGGGCCAAAGCGGACAATATCATGCATGCGTGTAGGGTGGGGCATTACAAATGGTATCAGAGCCGACTCTTGACTAGTTTGAGTGTGGGTCCCCTGCCGTGGTCTGGTGCAAGTGGGCGGGTTTCCATGTGGGCGGGTCAACAGGGCTAGCAAGCTACAGGGGCTAGCAGGCTACTGCACAGGGACGTGCAACCCTAAGGGGGGTGGAGTGTGATGCCTCGGAGTCCCACATCGACTATAGAGAGGAAAGTGAATGAGATTATATGTAGATCTCACACCCTTACCTTGCATGAGGCCTTTTGATGGGTTGAGGCCCATAAAAAATAAAACCGTGAGGCTAGTGGGCCAAAGCGGACAATATCATGCATGCGTGTAGGATGGGACGTTACAGATGTTTCAGACCGAATAATGATATTTGAAAAAGGAGATGGTGTAGAGGACTGGGAACTCTAGAGGAACGCCGGAGAGACCGAGATGCCAGAGATGTGGAAAGTTCTGGTTGTGATTTGTGTGTGGGAAGAAAGGGATGATGATGTGTGTGGGAAGAAAGAGGGAAATGGATGGATGGGTAGTTTCGGAAACTTTGCTGTGTGTGGAAAGAACTAATTTAATTTTTAAATTATAGTAATGTGTGTAGAGAGAATTTATGTGGGAAAAGTAAAAATCTGTGTGCTAGTAGAATTTTTCTAAAATTACCGTCCTCCTTGACTTTCTCCGCCTTTAGAAAAAAAGTTGCATCCACCGGCTTATGTTTAAGAGACTAAAACTGCTTACTACTAAAAATAAGTTCTAAACATGAAATATAATTAGTGTTTTATCAAACACTCTCAATTATTAATAAGCTTTTAATATTGAAATAACTGCTTATCTTTAGAGTTACCAAACGGAACCTAACATTGGAATTTATTTAGGTAGAATTGTATAGTCTTTTTGTTTGCATGGAATATATAGGAATTTGAATTATTACGAAGTCATAGTCAAATAAGCACACATAGCAAAAATATTTCTTGAAATTCATCTTTAATATTCATTTTCCATCTTCCCTTGATTCAATTTACATCAAAAGAAATGTTATTTGATGATCATTTCTTGAAACTCACTTTTGATTATTTATTATTAATCACTTGCATAAATACAATATCTTAGAATATATTCTTTGAAGTTCAATTACATAAAATAAACAGGCCCTAAAGGTAAATAGAAAATCGCATAAAAAAGAATTTAACCTTTTTGTTTTATTGAACCCTTGTGGATAATTAGCTAAATGGTCTCCATTTACACCTCTCAAGCACGCAACTATGTTTGGAACACATTGCTGGTAATGAGTCTCTATCACAAGAACTAAAACACTTTTGGGGACAATCCCACGAGCCTCTCGTGATAAACAACAAGGACCCATCGAAAAGAACATACCATAAAATAAATAACAACAACATATAGATGCCACCTTTTGTGACTTGGATGCAGTCCACTTTTATTTCTAGATTTCTATACAAGCAAATTAACTTCTGTTGACCCTCTCATTTTCTCCTTTGGAGGGATATTGAATGATTTATTTGATAGCAAGGAATTTTAGTTTAGAAAGTTGAAAATATCCCTGAAATGTCCTTTTTTTAAATAAATGTTCTGATTTGGACTCAATTCAACGCTTGCTATATATAATACTTCTAATGCACCTGATACTTGATTTTCTCCTTTGGAGACCAGAATGCGCTCATCAACTTTTAGGATGTGAATCCCACGTGAAGGGTGGCCACCAAACGCATGATCTGAGATGATCTGACCCAGAAGATTGCCACATGTTGAATCTGGACCGTAGAAGGGGGTGCCTTTTCCCTTCTTTTTCCTGCTGTAATGTGGGTTCCGTCCAGTACTTTGACTTGATTATATTGACTTTGTCATGCACGTGATGGCAGATTTAGCATGTCTTGTGGTCGAAGCTGGTTGCCCAGGCGCACGTGGGCCGAAAAGTCCTGTCCACCACAATGCATATTGACTGAAATAACCTCTCATTTAAAACGGTAAATGAATGAAATTACTAACATGTGGGACTAAGGGGTGGTGGCGTTAACCAGGGTTCACTTGCAGTTCAGGTAAACGCAGAAATAGGATGATAAATATAAGCTCTCTCTCTCTCTCTCTCTCTCTCTCTCTGAGAAGAAATAATCTTTCCATTCTGCACTGCTTGTCCAGTACATAGACAAGAAGAAATAATCTTTCCATTCTGCACTGCTTGTCCAGTACATAGACAAGAAGAAATAATCCTGCAATGGCAAGCACTACTTCTCTACCAAAGTGGCGACCCCTGATGCAAGAGAAGCCAACCTCATGGCCCAACAACCCCCTTGGTCTCACTCCCCCAACTGTAGCCTTTGTAGCTTTGGCCATCTTCCTCTGCATCTTGTTGGAAGTCACTAGGAGAGTGCCACATGGGCCTAATCGAATCCATCGAAAGACTCAAATTGGGGTCCATTGGGGTGGATCAAAGTTCTCCATGCACTGGCAGTGGCCGTTCCCTTCACAGCTGGTCACTTGTTGTTGTAGCTTTCATTCCCATGTACTGAATGGTGTTTTGGATCTTGAGAATGAAGTGAGGTGCATATGATATCTTATATGGTTTCTAAGAAGTTTATTTCAATCTTTTTCTTATTCTTCTTCTTCATAGTGTGTGAAATGTTTTCTTCCATTGAATTGGATTGCTTGAATTGCTCATTACTATAAACAAATCCTTCTTATTTTTCCAAAGATGAAAGTCTTTTTCATTTCATTTATTCATTCAGTTTTGTAATTTAGTTTAGATTTTTTTTTTAAATCTGATTTTTTTAAGTTCTTAATTTCTATGGTCAAAAATTGGTTTTGGTCCATTTAGGGATGTCAGTGTGCCGGGCTGGCTACGTTGGGCAATTTGGCCTGATCCACTCAGTTTGGGCAGATTACTAAGCCCTTGGGCCTTTACTAGAAACTAAAGCTCATTTTGCAAAAAAGGGTCCTCTCCTCCTTCCGGTGCTTCTATTTCTGAGAATGTAAGCCAAATCTGCCCTAACCCTCTTATGTTTTCAAAGCCCTGGTCTAGCTAGTGTAATCTCATGAATGTTAACTATTATGGTCGTTGTTGTTTATGCTGTATGATCAAAACCTTCTCTCGTACAATACAATATGGACAAGATAAGACCCAAAAATATTTTGATAATATTTTATGGAAGGAAAAGATAAATCATCATTTACAGCTGAATGAGAAATAACAAACTCACCAGTTCAATTGTATTAAAAGCAAACTTGCTTTAAAATTTAAATTAATAAAAAAAATGTTCATATACACAGATTTATACTTCCAATATCTCACACAACTTTTAGGCACATTAAAGGCCTGCTTGTTTGCATAGAATACAAAGGAATTGAATATATGAATTCATGGTCAAATGATTAACTCCACCAATGATTATTAAAGAGAATATATAATGGTGATACCTATAAGGTACAAATATAGATGCATGGCCCCCCCCCCCCCCCCCCCCCCCCGGGGGTGTTTAGTCCCGTAGGGTCAAATACTACAGGGATAGAAAAAAAAAAAAAGTTGGGACCCTAACTTTTGTAGGATTAGTCCCGTAGGGTCAAATACTACAAGGATAGAAAAAAAAAAAAGTTGGGACCCTAACTTTTGTAGGATTTCAATTATTAGAGTCATGGCTGGATATTCATTTTCTATCTTCCATTGATTTAGAGGGAAGTTTTTTTGTGATGGTCTTTTTTTGTTATTTGCCTTTGATTTTTCTTTTTCAAGCACTTATAAAAATACAATCCTAGGAATTCAATTACATGAGACAAACATGAGTTCATTTTGTAATGTGGCAGGAAATAGAAAAGTAAAAGGATGTTGCCAATGTGCTATTTACTTGTTCGCATGTGAGATCATCATTTTCCATGGGAGGGGTTGTAGCCGTTGAGGAGTGGGCTCTACCTGAGGAAAGTATTGAAAAATATTTATGCAGCCTCCACCTTGAGATTTTGGTAGGAATGGTTAGCTCAAAAAACTAAAGATGGTATCAGAGCCAATCAGTAGCGAGTTTGGATCTCAAGAAAAACAACTCGTCACGAAAAAATGCATGCTGCCAAAAGTACGCCAACTGGGTTCCACCCGAGGGGGAGTTTAAGGAGTGGGCTCAGCCTCTATTATCGCCTCCAGGTTTTGGTAGAAATGGTTAGCTAAAGAAATTTAAGAGTAGCGACTAGCGAGATACTGCATTCAATGAAAAATGTTCCATATACAAGTTCAAATGAATCCTAAGGCTATTTTTGTGTAACTGCCTTTACACAAAAACACCACATAAAAAGTAAGAGGTTTTTCTTCAAAGTTAAGATTTTGCATCATTTGGTACAAATGCTTTATGCAAGGAAAGCATCAAAATTAGATAATTTTCTATGGGGGTATTCCTGTGCATCCTTCCCTCACCATATGGTGAGGGACAAACTTAATGTGGCCAACCTAGAGACCCACTAATCATGGGACTTGTGAGGGATGAGAAGAGACACCTTAGATGACACCAGATGTCAAATTTGGGGTCAATCCCATGCCTCTAACCCCTTCATCCGTGACCTACAAATTTAATAACTTTATATTAAAGGAAAAAATTGACCCTCGATCCAACGGTCCAATCCACTTGGATCGACAAAAATTCGGTGGGTCTAGTGTACTCAAGGGGGTTTCATGTGTGTAGATGGTTTAGATATATTATAAAGTCAGCCATACTTTGTTGTCCCTCACCATAACATGATGACGGATGGATGCACATGAATATTTTCTTTTTCTATGATTTCGCATAAAAGTATTTCCATTGTATCAGAGACGCAAAGTGCCCTAGGTTGCCCATCTCTCAGTGTTTCTCATATATATAGGCCTGAATTCCCTAGGGCAGGGGCAGCCGAGCCCCATCTCACAATAGGGTGAATCTTGCTTTGTTTATAGACACATGGGCCTGGCTCCGTTATACATTTTGGCTTATCGACAGGCCCAGCCTGGCCTGACATATCTAACACATAATAATGATAATCATATTAGCCTTAATCCATTAATTTGGGGTCGGCTAAAAGGATTCTATTATATTTAACATAATTGGGCCTCAGAAACGAGCTAACATTCAGGCCTACAGGCTGGACTTGAGTCTCATTCTAGGCCCAATAACAAAACAGGTGGCCTTTGAAAATCTTCAGCCGTGCCTGACTCTGAGTGCTAGCTATAGTTCCATTAGACTCATAGGACCCACCGATTGAAGATCTGACACTCACAGATGGACTCCTTTAAAAGGACTTTTTTTTTTTTTTTTTTTTTTTTGCTGACGCAGGGTGTCCCGGCCCTTTGGGCCGGAGTAATCCCTGCGGGCCCAGGAGGCAAAGCCGGGTAAAAACCCCCTGTGGCCCCAGTGTGGTAGCGCGGTTTCGAACCCTTTAAAAGGACTTGAAACAATGACATTGAGTCAAAACATACTTCTCAATACCAAATTGCATCTCATTCCAATTGAAATGTGACCAGCAATAATAATCCTAGGAGCCTGTTTAGAGGATATCTCAGAATTCATATCCTGGGGATGTCTGTGAATATCAAATGTTGTCCACCAACTCCATTCGCAAATGCTTGCACCGAGCATTTTTAAAATTAGATATATGAGAATTTAAAGAATTCTATAAGTCAAAAGAAGTTCAATCCACAAGATTATATTTTTGAAATCACGAATATCCAAATGCTAGAGGACAGCCCACTAACATGATGTCAAGAATTCGTAAACAAATTTCCCCTAAAACTAAAAGAAAGAGATTGATTATAAAAGAAAATCTTATACTAAAAGCTGGCATATTACTAGAACAAATCAATATTATTTTATTTTGTAAATATTTTCTGTATTTAATATATAAATATAAATACACACAATATATGTCATTTTTATATAACTCAAATGGGCCTAATAAGAATTCAATGAGCTTAAACCCCCTAGTCCCAGATCTATCCACTTAAACAGTTTTGTTTCCTAAACATGGATCCAGGTCCCACTCACCAGACCCAAATGCATGTCTTGGGCTGCCTAAATGGGTGGGGTTCCAAGACAGATCCAGGTCAGATGAAGGACCTACTACTCTTACCCTTGAAGCTTAAAATTAAATGTGGGCTGAGTTTTGCTAACTTGAAACAATTCTCATTGTGTGTGGGAAATGGTCAACTCATTTCCTGCATTTACTAATCATTCTGATGTTTTCTGGTTATATTTTCGATTGTCCATTCTCAATCAATTCATTTGAATGGTTAGAATCATCTGTTGATGTTGATTTCTGGGTGGGTGTGATCTTGTCTATGTTTGTAAATGAGTCAATTCTATGGTGCACCTGGACATGACTCCTACTCACCAACCCAATTGAAACAAGACTCAACTCAAAGCCCAAGTACAGTATTATATTATATTGGTATTAAGGTCTATAGATCCGGCTGGACCCAGGCCTGCTTATAAATCGGCCCAGAACTGCATACTTTGACCCAAACCAAGTTTTTAATCAGGTTAAAAAAGAGAATATCCTGAACCGGATTCTTGGGGGTGGGGTCCTTTTCAGTAATTCAGGGTTCCTTTTTTTTTTTTTTTTTGGGTACCCCAGCCAAGGGGGCTGGACTCTAAGTAGCCTACATATGTGGGGAGGAGAGCCCACAAATGTGGGAAGGGCTGCATATCCGGGGATCGATTCTTGCATAGCCAGTTGAGATCCGGGATTACCAACCAACTGAACAACAACATATTGTCGAGTCAGGTTCCGTTGACTCCCCTTGAAGTAGTCATTTTGAACCCAAAAAGAGCTGGGCTTGAATAGTAAAGCAGCCAGCTTTAGCCTGACGTGAGCAGTCAAGCTTGAGCTTGGCTTACATTAAATTGAGTTAGGCTTGACAGTACTAATTAAACTCGAGCTTCAAATAAGGCTTGATTAGAAACCAAGCCTGGCTTGAAGTTGTCTTCACAACGCATGTAACTTATGGGCTTCGTTCAAGCCTGGCTCAAGCGATATTAAGTGTTAGGAAATCACATGGAGTTGTTGTGGATAGCAACTCCCGCTCCCATAGCCCCGGTTAGGGATTAGTTCCTACCGGGATGGGTTACCCTTTCCTCTCCAAAATTAAGTGTGAAGGACACTGCCCCCTTGTTACCATACATATGCTCCTTGATTACCAAAACAGAATCAAGAGGAGGATGCCGATCTTGAATGGATAAGGAATAATCTATAAAACATCCTAATTGGATTTTAGTAGATTAGATTTTAAGGCATCAAAGATCAATATTGAACAAGTGCTTGGCATACATTTTTGGTTTTTCTTTTTTTTTGGTTGTTAGGGTCATATAAATACTTATACGTACATGCATGTTACGTGTGTTTCAAGTGATTAATAAGCAGTGGCGGACCCCGAATTTTGGTTTGAGGGGAGCTAATGATGGTTAAAAGTCAATTTCCTACTCAACTCTATTGTTTACAAAAACGTCTCCAATGTTTACAAAAATATACCCTAAATCTAGAAATTATATGGAAAGAATAATTTCAGAATTCTAAAGAATCTATTCAAATGATCACTTAATTTGCATAATAAATTAAAACCATTTAAATGATCACTTAATTTCTATTGATTTGAGGACTTCTAGAGATAGAGGGAGAGATGATTTCTGCCATTTTTATAAAGTCGAAGAAAGGGAGGAGGCTCGATGGGTTTCTCAAGTGGGGTCTGTGCCAAATGGGCCTAATAGCCCTTATGGGCCTTTTTAGGTTGACTAAAATTTAAAGTATTATCCTTTAAATACATCTATTGAATTGATATAAAAACGATTTAATAATGTTATATAACATTCACCTAACCTTTAGATTCTCATGTGCTCAAGTCAAACCCTTAGGCCTTAACTGAGAGCATAGGAACATGCCGAACTTGATTTGATTCTAGTTTGAGCTTGGCTCATGACATAACGAGCCCAGCTTGAAATAAACCCTATCAAGCAGAGCCAAGCTTGGCTTGTTGACGGCCGGCCAACCCTTGATATGAATGGCCTGAATTGCTTTGTATATGATGCCAATTGCTACATTTGCAATGGATGAGTAGCATAAAGATTATTTGGTTTGTGTAAGAGCAATATAAGAGTTTAAAAGAGGGCACTAGTCTTTGGTCCTGAGTTCAACCCTTGCCCCCGCTTACCCATTCCTGATAATTTCTGGGCTATTGTCAGGGCTGTAGTAACTAGTTTGACCATAAAACCAAAATACCCATGAAGAAAAAGTGTAAGCAGTATTCCACATCCACATCATATCTCTTTCAAGATGCAAATGGTTATTTAATTAAAGAGAGACTGTCTCACCTTAATGACCTCATGAGATTTTCCATTTGCCAACCTTTTGCTGAGTCAAATGAAGGTTTATCTCATCTATCAAATCCATTTCTACCGCACCCCACCCAATGAGTGACCAATGACAATACTGGCTCAAATTTCACTCATAGATATGTTCCATCGAATTAGCACTAACATTTATTGATAAACCAACAGGTGTAAGTTGACATTTGGGTTAGAGTGAAGTTTGGAGAGGAAATCTATAATTATGGGTGGTCGTGAAATATGAAAGGGATCAAGCAAAAGTAAAAAAATCTAACACAGTCATCACTGTAAGATCATTTCATAAATTGGACTTTCCTTGATGACATAGAAGTTGGCAATATTATTCTAATTCAAAATTTCTTGAAATTAGAGACCAAAGAATCCAAGTAATGGAAGACCACAAAAATATCTAGACTTTGTCAATGTATCAACATCAGTTATTTTCACTGATATAATAACTTAGTATCTTAACATTCTCAACTTTGTATAATTAATTAGGTGGAAAGATTCGTATTCTTTGGCACTCTAAGTTGCCAATAGGTTCTCTTTATGTAATTCCCTTATAATTAATCTTTTAGGGCGGTGGCATATAGGTGAAGCTCATTGATTTTAGATAATGTTATCAATTATTTGATCAAAGGCTTTAGCAAACAATTTTCTATCTTTGTCCATTGTCAAATAGAATGGAAAGTTAATATTATAAATGAATGATCTATCTTTGTATATGTATAGTGATTATGTCCATTCAAGTAGATTATTTATAGATTTCTAATCCATGAATATGGCCACCGGCATTTGGCGAGGTTGGGTTTACCTCTTCTGATAATGAGCATGGTCTCAACCCCAACGTAAACCCAACCCCTTTACTAATCGGTCGAAAATGACAATATGAATCCTAAATTCATTGGTTGAGTTAGGGCCAGCTTAGCAGGTTAAAGAAAAAAAAATCTGGATTAGATGGGATGACGCCTTTGATATGTATAATTTTTCAATTTAATTTTTTTAATTTTTTTGCTTGAACATTGAATTTTTTTTTTAAACAAGAGATATGTATTATGCTATACATAAACTGACATTTTATCTATCTACCAAAAAATCAGATCCAATGAATGTTGTTAGGCATTTGATTAAAGGCAGAAAATAGACTGTAAAAATTTAAACCCCTATCATTATTTTAGAAATCTGACTCAATTAGTTAGTCAAATCGGGTTTAATTGGAACTTCTTTATCGGTTAAGATAAAGACGGTCACATTGGTTCAAAATTGATTTGTACCAATCAAAATACGCGATAAGAAAAAAATTGATATTTACCCATTGCACCAGCTCGCCCTTAATTTTTAAAATATTGATCCGTGTGTCGTTTTTTTTATTTATTTACTCTTCATTTTATAACTTTAGATTGGATGGGTAACAATGTCTAATTGATGAATTCTTGTTGATGGCTAACCTGCAAAAACCATGTAATATTTATTTGGCCAATGGGCTCCTAACACATGACATCTTTCTTTCTTTTTTCTTTTTTATTAAATACCTGAAACTGTTGGCCAAAGAGAATAGAAGTTTTTTCTTGCTTATACTGATAATTTCAAAGATTGGGTAACTCAGTGAGCTAAAAGCACACTCTAACTTCTTGGATATCTGCTTGTCTTTGAGCCACCTAACCTTTCTTTTTCTTTGAAAAGAATCACTTGACCCTCACTTGACTTTCTCCACTTCTACACGCATGAGGAAACATGAAACATGTGATGTAGACACAATCTAGCTTCAATATATGGATTGCAATCGTCCTCTTTAAAGCGTTTAGCAATATTTTTCTAACAATAGACAGTCTATCAAATCATCATTTATATGCATATGTGAAAAATTAGTACCTACATATCATGTGTCATGCATAGAGACGACAAACGTATTGGATGGGTCAAAACGGGTAGGTTAACCTAGGTTCGCGATAGCTTGAATTCAAACCAGTTGTTTTCAACTCGCACTCGATGTGAGTCAACTCACACCTGACCTGTATAACCCACATCCAACATTGGTCAACCCATTTAATTGATTTGAATCAACCCAACTTATAGAAGTTTTGCCCGTGCTCAATCCCTTTCAAGTATTTAGGTTATTGTGTATGAGTTTAGTTGTATTCATAGGAAATAAGAAAACTGCCCAAATCTTTTTTGAATACATATCATATTAATTAGATATTCGGGTTGGCTTAACTCGAACAATTTAAATGGGTTCTATGGGTTAATCCTAATCCAATCCGTTTGACTGCAGATTAGATTAATTTATTTAACCTGTGACTAACCTAGTTAGGATGCAGGTCGAGTTATTTTTTGGGCCACATACGAGTGAGGTTAATTTTACTACTTCTGGTTATGTACTCAACCCCTAATATGATAATCGAAAATATATTACTCTAGTACTTTTGGTTTTCCCTTTTATTTTGTTTCTTCATTTGTACCAGGGCCGGCTTGAGACAACTTGAGGCCTAAAGCAAAAATCTTAAATGGGGCCTTTTCTATTCTGTAATATTATTATAAATATTTTATTTAAAATCTATTTTTCTCGCTTTTTGTGATGCAAAATTACTAATTAAGTTTTTATATTCAAGTTTTGCTAACATATCCTTTTCAATTGATATTATAGCTAATCCACTTAATCTTTCTTGTGACATTGTTGATCGTAGGTAGGATTTTATTAATTTTAATTTTGAAAAACTCCGTTCTGCAGAAGCAACAGTTACAGGTATTGTCAATAATATTCTGTAAGCAATATATGCATTTGGAAAAGAATCTAGTCTTTTTATATAATTAAGTATGTCAATTGGAGTGTTTTCTTCTGTTTGTAAAATCTCTTTTAAAACTTTCAATTCTGAAAATAAATCTAAACCATCAATATCTGAAAAACTATCATGTTTCAAGGAACATTCGAGATTATGACAGCTTTTTTTCAAACTATCATTGTCTATTGATTTTAAAATTTTAAAATTAAATAAAAAGCCAAAAATATTTTCATATATTTTAAACTGTTCAAACCTACTCTGAATTGAAGAAATAGCTTGATCTACTATGTATATAAAATAATCAATTCTAAATGATTCTTCAGTAGATTGTATTGTCTCGTCATTGACATTCTCATCAAACTGCTTCTTTCTTCGAATTATACGTTTTTCACGAAATATAGGTTCTATTTCCATCTCAGCCGCAATCTCTCTAGCTGTAATCAAAGTAGATGTAAATCCATTTTCTCTATATTTTTCAAAAAAAGAAATAAGACCTTTTAATTGATCTATAGCAATATCAATACGCATATCTTTTGATTGTAAATTTTTACTAACTGAGTTAACAGCAAATAATATATCATACCAAATTGTCATGCCTAATAAAAATTCAAAGTTCTCAATCTCATATGTTGCTAAACAGTTAGCTTCACTTTTAATTTTAGGATCTTCACTATTTTTTGCTAATTGCAACAGTGCATCTCTTATTTGTGGAGCTTGGTATCTTATTGCTTTAACACTTTCAATACGACTTTCCCAACGTGTTTGTGACAATGACTTAAGAGTTAAACCGGGTACATTATTTTGTAAAATTCTCCAGCGTTTTGTAGAAGAAGAAAATAATGAATATATACGTTGTACAACTCCAAAAAAAGATATAGCTTTATGACAAGAGTTAGCCATATCGCAAAGTACTAGATTTAAATTATGACAACCACATGGTGTGTAAAATGCTCTAGGATTTATATCTAGGAGTCTTTTTTTGTACCCCTTGATGTTTTCCTTTCATATTAGATCCATTATCATATCCCTGTCCTCGTACATCATTAATATCAAGTTCAAGATTTCTTATTGCATCTATAATTGCATTAAAAAGGCCTTTTCCAGTGGTATCATCTACTTTTAGAAATTCTAAAAAATATTCTTCTATTTTTATTGGACTTGATGAAATATCTACACATCGTAATACGAGAGACATTTGCTCTTGATGACTAGCATCCGGAGTGCAATCGAGTATAATTGAAAAATATTTTGCTTCTTTAACTCTTTTAATAATTTTATTTCTAATTTCATTTGCTATTAAATTTATCAATTCATTTTGTATACTATGTCCAAGGTAATGATTATGAATTTCATCATGTTGAATACGTCGAATATGTTCTTGCATTACCGGATCAAATTCTGCAATCATTTCAATTAAACTTAAAAAATTCCCATTATTTTCTTGATATATCTTTTCATTTGTTCCTCGAAATGCCAAATTATTTTTACCAAGATTCTTTACGACAGCAATAATTCTTAATAATACTTTTTTCCAATGATCTTTCTCTTTGTTAATTTGTTCTTGGATATTTTTATCAATTGTTTTATTTTTTGACAATCTTATTTCTAAATCAATCCAAGTATTCATATTAGTAATATGCTCATTAGTTGTCTCATGACTCTTAAGCTTAACACCAAGATTTCTCCAATCTTTAGTTCCTTCATTAGTTAGTTTACTTGTATTACAATCTGAATTAAACAACTTACAACAAAAGCAAAATACTCTATCCAAATCTTTTGAATACACTAGCCATTTTCTATCATGCTTCTCCCCATTTGGTAATTTTCGAATATAATATGTAGCAGAAAAATGTCTAGAGAATTCATCTTTGGGAAATCTAGATCATTATCTCTAATTGGGCC
The DNA here is from genome assembly GCA_012931725.1 of Litsea cubeba. NCBI lineage: Eukaryota > Viridiplantae > Streptophyta > Magnoliopsida > Laurales > Lauraceae > Litsea > Litsea cubeba. The sequence goes on along the minus strand of CM022953.1, from coordinate 21,853,146 downwards.
CTTTTCTACTAATAAATCTCTTAGTTTTGTATCAATATTTGTCCACTGACTTGGATCGTAAATATTTGTAGGAATATGATGAGTTGTTTCATTAATATTCTCATGTTCTTCATTAAGAATTTGACTATCATTATGAATATCTTCATTGATATCTTTTTGTTCGACTATTTTATTATCTTCTAACTCATTTAGATCAATTTCTTGTTCATTTATTGTTATATTTTGCTTATTGCTTGTAACAAATTTATCAAGAGCTCCTTTTTGAGATTGAATTAAATCATCTATTCTTTTCTTTTTTTTTAATTTTTGAGTACCCGGATTCGTATTTTCTAGTAGACATATTTATTATTTATAAATTATAACTAATAATATTTACAAATAAAATAAGCACTAACTATAATAAACAAAGAGTATGAGCTTGGAATTTAAAAAAGTCTAAAAGCACAGAACAATAGAACCTGATTTAACAATTTATCAGTGTTGGCCACAAAGATTATAGAACCTAAAAAAAAAATAGATTATATTTGTGTTAGTGAGCCATGATTAACATATATTATCAAAACTATATTATAAAAATAAGTATCACATAAGAACAAAAAGAAGAGGGGAAAAAATAATATATAAAATGCATACCTTTTGGCTTCAACCAGAACAAAACAAGTTCCTTTTGCAGTCCAAGTTGCAGTGATAGAAATTAGAAGGAGAATAGAGTATGGAGAAAAAAAAAACTCTTGAATTGAAAGGATTCAATAAGAACACAGAGGAGATTGTTCTTTGGATTGCAAGCAGATGTAGAAAAAAATCTATAAAGAGGAAGAGTTTTAGAACTCAAAATGAATTCATTACTTGTTGTAATTGCAAGGTTTTCTTTTCTATGTTTTTAATGACTACAACTTTTCTCATTTTTTGGAATGTGAAAAAGGTATAAATTAACCATGTGAAGCCCATGAAAGAGTAGTTCGTTGGATTTTTTTGGGATGTGGAACGGTCTACAACTTTTCTCTTGTTTTGGAATGTGAAAAGTTTAACTCTTTTGGAATGTGTTTAAACATGGCCCTTATTTTTTGGGAATTGTTATGAGGCCTTTTTTAGAATGTCAAAGTTTAAAATGTGGCCTTATTTTTTGGGATTTGTTATGAGGCCTTTTGGAATGTCAACAGTTTAAAATGGGGCCTTATTTTTTGGGATTTGTTATGATGCCTTCTTTTTTGGGAGAAACAAGCAACTTTATTTTTGGAAGTTGAGAACATTAGGGGCCTAAAATTTTGGGGGCCTAAAGCAAGGGCTTTTATTGCCTTATGCTTAAGCCGGCCCTGATTTGTACTATGATCTTGTGTGTAAATCATGTGAATATTGCTTGTGACCTTGGCCATATTTTCCCTATCATTAGACCTTCACATGAGAGTGTTGTTGACCATACATGATGAGCGGTTTCAGAATGTGAATGGGCCACCAGGTTGGAGATGTGTTTTTGGATTAGCTATGTAACAAAATTCAGAACCATTGGATGTAAATGAGGCTACAAAAGTCCAGAAGATCTCATCTTTGATAGACATCCGATCAAGGGTGGAGCAAGGAAATTCAACTTGAGGGAATACATCCGAGAAAAATATTAGGGAAGGTGCAAATGTAAAAGAAAAACCCATTAATTTTTAGAATATAAAGGGGGTTTTTAAATTTTCCAGAAATGGGTGGGGGCTTCAGCCCCAAGCCCCATGTGCCTGGGTCCGCCCCTGCATCTGATCCACATGTCCAAGCTCTTGGAGAGCTGCTAAATGCACATTAAATTTTTCTTTCCACACTGTGTAAAATTTTCATCACCAATATACCCATATGGTCCCATATGGTAAATTATCTACCCTACATCTTTCCACCACCAATATACCCATATGGTAAATTATCTACCCTACATCTTTCTACACTCACCCCCCTCTCCATCCAACTCTCTCCCCAGCACTGCAAGAAGAAGGAGTTGCGAGAATATAGATTAGAATAGTTTGAAAAATATGAGGTTTGTAGAAAGTAATTCTGCTACTCTTTTAATTCAAATTTAAAGTTGGTGTCCCAACCCCAATTATAATATATGAAATACATCCAATTGGGCCATGTAAGCTCGACCGGATTTTCAAGTGTGGGCCATCAATAGCCTCCTTTGCTTACACGTGAGTCTCATCTACCACAAGTACCAACCTTTCAAGAAGACGACAGCAACTCCAAATTCCTTTCATTGTTTTCTTTTGGTACTCCAGTCCATAACTACTCCGATACCTTTGAGGCTTTGACATTAACACTGTGTTTGGGAAGGGGAGAAGGGAGAAGGGAGAAGGGAGAAGGGAGAGGGGAGGTTAAATTTGAGGAGGAAGAAAAATAAAGGATAAGGGAGGGAAGGTAAAACTAATTGTACCTCCCCTTACTTTTGCAAAAAGATAAAAAATCCTCTCTTTTGTTGGGTAGGGGGCAGTTTAGTAAATTTACAACATATCATCTCTTTCCCTCACATTTTCCCCTCAGCTTTGAGGGGAAAATTTTTGAGTGAGGCCCACACAAATTTTCCCCCCAATTTTTCTCCATCCTTCCCAATGACCCTCAGTTAGGACATTCCCCCATTTTCCCGTCTACTTTTTCCTCCCTCTCATTTTACAACCTTCCCAAACATAGCGTAAGTGTAGATTCTACACCCAACCCCTAGTTTGACAATCCTAATTGTTAGAAATAGACGTCCTCCCATTGTATGATAAATCTCCAAATTTTATTATAATAGGAGTTAGTCTAGGGAAAAATTAACAAATTGACAATCTTATGAATATTCATTGTACACCTTTTCAATTAGATGGTTTATCTCACAATGGGACTAACTCATATTGGGATAGAATTTAGAGATAAACTAGACACTGGAATGACATTTCTTTTTGGCGGTTCAGATCTTCAATAGGTAGGTCCCACTCCATTAACTTAACGTTCTACTTAGTGAGTCTTAGTCTAGAGGTGGCAAAATATGACCTGACCCGCCAAACCGACCCGAACCCACCCACATATTACCCTCTTAACTAGACCTGTTTAATAGGCGGGTCGGTCACGGGTCAAGTATTCATGACCCGCAATTAAGCGGGTCGGGTTAAGGTTGACTCACTTGACCCGCAGAACCCGCTTATTTAAGTTAAAATTGAATTTAATTTTTTTAATGCATAGGCTAAAAAAGAATAAATAGACCATATCCAATTCAACCCCACCCTTTTTATTAATAAAAAGCAAGGTAATGCGCATCAAAAGATTATTGAAATGAGATTATATCAAATTTGAGCTTAAAAGTCAGTTTTGGTTAAGCAGGGAACCATGGTTGAGTTGATTGATTGACTAGATGAATGTGGGTTATGCGAATCGACCTGACCTGTATAACCCACAATGGTTATGCGGGTTTAAGTGGGTCAGATCGGGTTGACCCGTGGTGGATGCAGGTTGGGGGTTTCAAACGGGTCGGATGTGAGTTAGACTTATATAATCCGTTTAATAAACGGGTCTGACCCATTTAGTACAACCCGACCCGATTGCCACCTCTAGACTTCTTAGAGGATTTGGAGTCTGTGTGCACTCCTATAAATCCTTCAAACTGCTACATATAAAATCCACTCCGTTAAAATTCCTTGTCTTACCTTAATTAGCTTTTTTTTTTAGAAATGACAAAAATACCTCTCTTATGGTAGATTTTTGTCTTTCTTTATCCTTTAAAAAATTAGTCATTTGTTTTTTTTATTGATCATAACCATTTAATGACGTTAATTTTTCATGGTATAATTTTTTTATGAGAACGGCTCCTTACTTGAGTGGTAAGGAATGACACTTCTCATTTGGCTGTCTAGGGTTTGTCACCTCTTCCCACGTGTGCGGGCTCTTTTCCCACTTAAGTGGGATGTCATCCCGTGAGTGTGTGGGCTCTCGATCGGGTTCTAGCCCCCTTGAATGGGTTTAAAAAAAAAAAAAGCTAGTTTTTATATGGTCATTTGGAATTCCTTTTCTAACATCAATACACAAAAGCTAGTTGAAGTGGCCTCACTAGGTCATTTGAGTTCGACTTGATCATTTATCTTAAATAATTTATCAAAAAGACGAATTTGAAAAAAGATATAAGGGTATTTTTGTCATTTTTCATTATTTTTTATCGAGTCGACTTGATTGGAAAAATTGTGGAAATCTTTCATTAGTTTTTTTTAAAATATCCAAATCTTCATTACTCTTTATAAAATGAGCCAAAAGTTTTACTCGTTTTTGAAAACTTTCCTTTATTTATTTTAAAAGTGGGTCTATTAATAAAGTTAGATCAATGTCCACAGATACCGTGCTCCATCCTCCAAAAATGGGGCCCTCTAATCTCTTTTCATCCATAATCCACAAGTTTATTGACTTTATACATAAAACAAACCGTCCCTCAATCACTCCTTACATGTGCGAGTTCTTATCACCTAGGGTCCAACCCTTAGCTGATATTAAAAAGAAGTCTCTCAATCTAATGGTCCAATCCATTTAGATCTGTGCAAACTCATGAGATTGTTGGCTATTATAGAGTTTGTGGTCCATTTAGATATATCATATGGTGGGGCTCACTAGGTGGCAGTTACCATATTTAAACACCATTTGCCCCCATCTTTATATTTAATAAATGCAATTTATTGGAATGTCCACAGAGAACCCCTCTGTGTTCCAGTCTCAGGAAATCCGGCCTCCACAGTTCCGGATTTTTGTGATTCCCTCTATCCGAAAGCAACCGAAAGTTAACTACAAATACACACTCTTGCTTCGGCGAACAACTCAAAGATCTCTCTCTCTCCCCCTCTGCAACAGAAATGGAGTTGGCGCCAGAAACTGAAGCCCTAACCCTAGCCATCTCTGAGCAGATTCGAGTTGACGGAACCCTAACGGAGGCATCGCTCTCGACTGACGGAAAGATACGGTGGAAGACGGAGAGTGGGGAGCGGAGATTGGCGATCGAGAGCGAAGTGTTGGGCTTTTCAGCCGAAGGTCCGAGAATTAGGGTTAGGGCTCTCGTGCAGAGAGAGGGATGGTCTTGTGGAGATGGTGGAGGAGGGAATCGGGCGAGGAGGGATTTGGTTTTGGAGCCCATGACAGTGGAGTCGAAGATTGCGTGGTGTGGGAAGTTGAGGGAGTTTATTGATTCGTTAGGTGAGTTTTTGAGAGAGATTTCGAAGAAATGTGATTTGGGAAGGGGTTTTTGTCATTGGGTTTTGATGGTTTTGTTAATTTATTTTGATGGGGTGTATTCTTTTTCAAGATTTCATGAGAAAGTTGGAGTCTTTTGAATGAAATGGGAAATGTGTGTCCTTTTGGAATCAAAATCTCTCTATGTTTTTGTTTTTCTGAAGTTCATGGATGATCTTTTGAAAAATTAGTTCCTCAGTAGTCTTTCTTTTTAGTGCTTTGAATTGTTTTCTTTTCTTCTCTTTGGGGACTGGTTGTTGGGTTTTATTAAAATATGATTATAATAGATTCTAGTAATTTCCTTTGTTTTCTTCTTCATTGCAATGTTGGTTAAAGTAGAATTGTGAAATTTAAATGTTTTTTTTTTCATGGAATATTTGAAAATCTAGAATTGTGAAGTTGATCCAACCAGGTTCAGCCTGACATTTCAGACTACAAGACAGGAGGAGATAGTAATTAAAAAAAAATCCGGTCTCACTCTTCATGAATATCAACCCAAGTAAAAGAAGTAAGCCACAATAAGATTTTTAATCACAAGACAAAATACCCTGATGTAGCTAGAGTATTCATACATCAAACTAAATAGTCGAACCTGAAAGCCGTTCACATGAACCGAATCTCAAGTGCCAAACATATAGGTTGATAAACCCCTCTTGTGGAGAAATCTCCACAAATGATAATAGAGTACCAAAATACCCTCTTTCTTTCCAGTCATTGATATCATATTCCTCATAACATGCAAGAGTTATTACTAATTAGTGTCGCCCATGCAGGGTTAGCAGATTGACAGGTCCTAATTCTTCATTCATTTGTCTGTCCTTGACTGTTGCTGTACAATAAGATTGCCATGGTCCATGGTTTCTGATCTGATGATGATTGAATGGTCCTGTGAGGGGATGCTGCAGATACCATGCAAATTGAAGATCCTAATGCTTCATTCCCTTGCCTTTGATGTTGACCACTGTTGTACAGCCCTGGTTTTCCTTGATCCAGACTGTTGTTGTGATGGTCATACTGTGGTGGGGGGATCCCATAAAATTTCATTAATGATGATGCATTGCTCCCGGACCTTTTCCGTTTGCAGTTTTCCACCCATAGCAATGATCTGGTGGTCTTTCCGTGGATTGGTTTGCTGCAATAAACCTCTCAGACTGAAGATCCTAGTATTTTAAGATTTGGCCTAATGTTTAGGCCCCTGATTAAGGTGGTAAGATATTCAATCTGGTAGGCTTTTGGTCATTCCCCATGCAAAGTGGCCATCATTTCATTAATTTGAATCTTTAAAAGATTAATCCGACTTCTTCAGAATTGGCCAACTCAGCAGCCTGTACTTATTGTTTGATCAGGTTTAAAATGCTGCGATTCATCTCTAGAAAGACATGTGTTTGAGTTCTGTTTATTGATTTCTATGAAACATTTTAGTTTCCATATATTTAAAACCATCCAATGCGCATACTACATGCGTATGATGTAATTCAACTGATCTTCGTCACTTCTGTTGTCACAGATCGGCCGAAGAAGCTGTTCATCCTCGTGAACCCCTTTGGTGGAAAGAAATGTGCACTGAAGTTATTCCATAAACAAGTGAAGCCACTATTGGCTGCTGCTGATATCCAATACACATTGCAGGGTATATGTGCTTGTTCGCACCAATCTTGATGGTTTTTCCGATCAGTTTTCTATTTCTTTTACTGATTTTCTTGGTCTGTTTATCTCCAATGCTTTAAATTGTATTATCTTTCAGAAACTCAATATCAGCTCCATGCAAAAGAGATTGTGAATTCATTGGATCTTTCGAAATATGATGGGATTGTCTGTGTCAGTGGAGATGGTGTGCTGGTTGAGGTTGGTTTATCAACTCTGCTGCTTAATTTAAAGACACTAGTTATTAATTAGAAATCAAACTACTCCACTGAGACAATAAAAGCACTGACTGTTTTCGTATGTGATGGCTGACCAATTTATGCCGAGGGCTGACTTAATCATCCTCGAGTTGATTGGTGAATATCTGAATATTAACCGCTCAACAAAAAATTCGGAATATTAATCCATTTCTTAGATTCTCACTGTCTTCTTAGTGGTTGCTCCGTCGCTTGATGTAGATTCAACTTTTTTTTTTTACCTATAAGAAAACAATATTGTGGCGCATGCTTTAGCAAACGTGGATCAGATGTGATGATCAGGATGATTGATGTAGCGGGTCACCCTCTTTATGGGCCATAACCCAGAAAAGGCAAAGTGTTTGGTTTATTGGAAGGGGGTAAAGCATCTGCTCATTGCTATTTTGCACACAACATTTGGACCACTGCCCGTTTTTCTGCTCATCTATGTATTAACCGTACTTTTGTGACTGCAAATTAGATAGCTTGCATTTATTAATTGTTTCTGTTTGTTTTTCCTCATGAACCTCTACAAAGCATGCGGTGGACACTAACACTCTTCAGTACTCTAAAACTAGCACACAGCTGTGAATTTTGAACCGCATTCCGGTTTGACTTCATATTTAAACATTTCCACTGGTGTCGCATTTTGGTGTTTCATTTTTGAGTTTTGGTTTGGAAAAATATTACCAATTAAATGATGTATATTTGAAAAATGGATGTGTTTAAACCAAGAAAGATAGAATCACAAATGAGCACTGCTGGGAGCATTTAGGGTGGTAGCATCAATAGGTGATTAATTTAGAGAAACTCGCTGATGGTGGACAGTCTATCAAGCCTCACGGGAATGGGAAAGTTTATGCGTGATGTCATAGGAATGGTAGGAAGGATAAGTAAGGATACATCTGAAGAAGTTTAACCTATCCAAGGATTTGGGTGAAACAAAACTCAATGGAGCCGACCCTATGATGGTTGGGACAAGGCTTTGATGATGATGATGAAGACGATACCTGGAAAATAATAAAAACTGAATGAACTATGTACATATTTAAAGATAGATTTTGGCCATCCTAGTAAACTAATTCCAAGTGAATACACTATAGACTTAAATTTTCATTTGCATGAGATGTGGCTGAAATTTAGAATTTCAGCTTGTTTGGCCTAAAACAACCAATTTTAACTTGAAATATAGATTTCGGCCAAACAGGTCTGAATTTTGGACTGAATATTTTATGGGGAGTTGTTCAGTTCAGTACACTAACTGAACCAAGTTGTTCCATCCAATTTGGTGCAATCCTAATATGACTACTATGCCACCGGAGCATCATAGTAAGATACGGCAGGGACACGCTATCGATATGGCAGGGATACAACTTTTAGACATAAAAGTTGGAAGTAGTGGACATGAGAAGACACTTTATACTGCCTATTTTGAAGTATTGGGTATCATAGATAGTAAGAGTGTCTAATGTAATTATGCTCCAATTTTATCTTCTTTCTTCTTTCTTTTATTGTTCTTTTTTTATTGGCTTTTACGTTCTGTTCTCATTCTTGTCCTTATAAACTGTGAATTTGTGTAGTAGGTGGTGAATGGGTTACTCCAACGAGGGGATTGGGATGCTGCAATAAAAATACCCTTGGGGATAGTTCCAGCAGGTTTGCCATCTTCTAAAATTTTAAAACTTCAGAATTCATTGTGACTGATTTTCTTTACACAAAATACTGGCATCCTGTGCATGACGTGTTCATTGCCTTTAATGCTAGTCGATTAAGTAGGTTATCTTGCTATTAATTTGAACATCAAATATACTTTTTTGGATATAGGTACAGGAAATGGCATGATAAAATCACTATTGGATTCAGTCGGTGATGCATGCTCTGTCTCCAATGCTATTTTCTCAGTCATTCGAGGTCATCATTCATCACTTGCTTCATTTCGTAGCGTTCATACATTAATTAGAGGCGTCTCTCCATACTTCCCTATTCTTTAGAAAAAAAAATACAGTTTTTTTCTCTGTCGTGACTGGGTTTGCGTAATCACTGTAATGTGAGTTTTATCTTCAATTTTCCATGTGTAATTCTTAGTGTTTCCAGTTCTGCTCTTTTCATACAGGTCACAAGCGCTCACTGGATGTTGCTACTGTCCTGCAAGGGGAGACAAGGTTCTTTAGTGTCTTGATGCTTACATGGGGTATGCACACAAATAATTGTGCAGTTATTTTGGATATTGGTTACTTGGTTTTGGCATTGGCTTTCATTTCTCTGTTCCTATTATATGTTTGTTACTGGATATTTTGGAACTTGCAAGTTCTATTGCGAAAGTTATCTTAATAAATGGCCAGCTGTTCTTCCAGGTTTGGTGGCAGATATTGACATTGAGTCTGAGAAATACCGCTGGATGGGAAGTGCTCGTTTAGACTTCTATGTATGTATTGTCACACTACTCTCTCTCTCTCTCTATACGTTTGGTTGGGATTTGTAATTTACCTGTCACTGTCTATTTATTATGTCTCTAGTGTACGATTGTTTCAAGGGTATCAATACAACTGGCACCTTTTTATTCTTGTCCGGCCTGACGCCAACATACTCAAGGCCTTGCTCAAATTCTAGGCTGTTCTTGTAAAACACTCAAGTAATATGTACCAGGAGATGCCTGCAACCAATCTGACTTCCACCGCCCCTCTTCCATAGAATTCACAACAATGAGGCCTCTTGTAGAACATTCATTCAAAATAAAGTTCAGTCTTTAAGGAAATCTTCCTTGCTTTGAATCCAACAAATTCCATTTTTTGAATTGCATTTCATGATAAGATAATCAGAGAATGGCCCTTTTTGAAATATTCTTGAGTGATGAATAATATATTATACCTTGTTGGATTCTCTTATCTCAGAAGCTCAAAGAATACCGTAAAAAATGGAGCCATTTCTGTCAAACAAAGCAGCGTACTAGCACGTGTTGACCTTGATTTTCCTCTTGAAGGCAATCTACATTGAATTTCAAACTTTTTGCTCTGGAGGAGGGCAGATGGCTCCAACAACCACCATCCCGTCATGCAAGCCTTCTAGTGACAATTAATATTGTCTAACTTATGTCATTAAACTCTTTCCTTGCAACTACCCACTTCTTATCCTCAACATAAGGAGATAGCATCCCTTTTCATTCTTTTTTCCTATTAAAGATCGTATTTGTTCTCTATAAGAATACCACAGCATAACAATAAATGCTAACTTCCATAAGATGAAAAGGTCCTTATTATCCTTTCTTGTTCAATTTGGTCCATATTATCCTTTCCTGTTCAATTTGCTCATGGATTATCCTCTGGACTGCAGCTTTTGGCATTTCATTAATTTTTGGGGATTTTATTTATTTATTTCGTTATTTATGTCAATGCTCTGGGAGTCCCATAACTTTTATATGCTTAGTCAACTAGTATGATGCAGACACTGTTACCTGAAAGTTCATGTATACTTGTACAATATGATTCTATTGTCTCTCGATGGGACCAAATGATGGATGGAGTCTTCATGCATTCATCATGGATTCTTGGAGTCATCACCATTGGAAACCCAATGAGTCTTCACACAAAGGAAAACACTTACAATAACGAGAGGGAAGGAGAGGATTTTTCATTGAATTACAAAGAGAGATTATAAAGTGCTTATAAAGAGCCATAAATACTTATAAAGAACCTTATCCGAAATCAATAAAAATCCCAAAAAATTGCCTCTGCACAATTTCCTTGTGTTTGATTTGCTTGTTTCAATACTATGCATTTCATGCTTGCATCGTTGCATTTTTCATTTTTCCTTGTTCCTTGCTTTTTTTTTTTTCATTTGCGGAAAACAATGAGCAGGAAGATGTTTAGACTGTTGTGCACTATTAGCAGGGTGAAGATGTCATGCACTCATATTTCCGTGCAATCTCCTCTTGATCTTTTTAATTATTCTACCACTACCTTTATCTGGACGAATTTTTTGCTGCCTGCTCAGTGAATTGATAATTATGGAACTAACCTGGCTGGCATTGTAGTTTTGATGGATGCTTGATGGATATTAACTTTTTATGATACTTCCAGGGCATTCTGCGGGTGATTTGCTTGCGGAAATACCATGGCTGCATATCTTTCGTGCCTGCACCTGGCTATGAAACTTATGGTGATCCCATTGACCAAAAGAACAGGTGGAGTCAAAAGCAAGATGATAATTCTGAAGTCCAGCAGTGTGGCTACCAGGGACCCATTACTTGTTTGGAGAATATGGAGTGGAAGATTATTGAAGGACCATTTATTTCGGTTTGGCTGCACAACGTGCCTTGGGGAAGTGAAGATACCATGCCTGCACCTAATGCCAAGGTTTGTTCTCTCTCTCTCTCTCTCTCTCTCCGCGCGCGCGTGGATGCATGCATGCATGCATACTTACATACATACATATCACCTAATATGGCTGTAAATCACCTTGATTAGATGATCAAATCCTGCAATTAGAGTCTCTCTTATAATTGACGGTTAAAAACAATCAGTCCCTTGATCCTATGTCTTTTGGGCCACATGCATAATGCATCCCACAACGCCTCTTATTGCCCAACCATCCACAACCCTTTTTGTAGAGTACACCACTATAATACTGTTTACTAAGAATCAATGGGTCCCCATGGGTCGACCCTCCTTTGGGCCCAGCCCAGTTATCCTTATCTTATTTAGAGTTGTTTTCATTTATTTATGCCCTTTATTTAGTTAAGTGAGATGTTTTAATCTCAACCGGTAGGATTATTAGATGGTTGTGATTAGATCTAGGTTTGTGTTTTCTCATATTTAAGCATTGTAAAGCCTCCTAGGCTATTCAGTGAATGTTTAATAAAATTTCTCTCAAGTGATTTTGGTTTCCCAAGTTATCTTTTCTTCTTAGCCTGCGATGGGGAGTTTGACGTGAGGCCAATTTTAAGGCGAAAACCTGACCTATCCCTTCCACAATCCATCTCTAGTCCCTCTGTCTCTACCTGCCCGCACTTGCTACCCTGCTCTGCATCACTTTCCCTCTCGTTCTCTCTCATATATGTATATATATTTATATGACATATATGGGAGACAGGAGAGTAGCAATTGATACACTTTATTATAACATTGATATGGTGCACTTTTTTTTTCAAATTCGTATGTAAGGGCCCACTTTCACCATGTCAAACCATAGGATTTCGACCTACCCCTACGATACTGATATTCATCATTAGGTTGAATCGTTCCATTGAATGTGATTGAACCAAATGGGGGTTAATCATGCCCTATGGTGATGCAGATGTAGGAAGCTTGGAAGACCTAAGAGGGCCCACAACCTAGGATTTCCTGATACTTCAGAATAGGCAATGCATCATTTTATATCATATCCAATACATTGTTTTTATGCATAAAATCCATGTCCACACCATATCCATGGCGTGTTCCTGCCTAATGATGTAGCTGGATTGGTATAGAAGGATCTGCCCTATTGTAAGCACCTTTAAGCAAGCACAATTACTTCTAGGATTCTATCCAAAAGAGAGGAGAAATTTGAATATTATCGTAGAGTAATTTGAGAAATACACATCAGAGGTCCTTAAATAGATCTCTTGGGATGATTTTTGTTTTTGGCATGTCGATATCATTTTCTCCTTTCTTAAATACATCTTATGACTTTGACCTCAGAAATATAGGAAGTCAATTAAGAGAGATGCTTGAAGGATATGATAAGAAAGATCCAAAAATATAATAGTTCTCAATTGGGAGGACTGGTTCTCCAAATGTACGTAGTTGGGCCTATTAGGCAATCGTAGGGCCTGATCTTGGGCCCAATAGACCTGGACATTGTCCATCAATTTTGGGCTGGTCCTGGCCTCTGCTATCCGAACCTTATTCAGTGGCAGCTCCTTTTGGCTGGATCACCATTCCTTACCATCCTGTATTTAAGCATGACAACCGACACCTCAAAAACAATCTCTCATGCATGGCTGAGTTACTCAAATGGGATTTAAGAATAAAGTTTTTTTTTTTGTACAATGAGAATGGCCAATTTCATGTGCCAAAAAGTGTCCTACTGAATCCAGATTAAAAACTAAAAGAGTCTTTTAGTTGGAAGGAAATGTTATCAGAAAATGACGAAATGATGTCAATTTGACAGAAAATAGATGCACTAGATAAGTTATTTGATTATTTTATCCACTGGGCCCTATATTATGCAATTCTAACTGGTACTAAAGCTAATGGACCATTTACTAATAAGGTATAGTTTAGTTGAAGCTTTAAGTGTCCTAATCTGTTTATGTCTACCACAAAATTGGGTGTTTTGTTAACATAAATTTTTTAGTTAGTAAGACCTTTTCTAGATATAAGAGTTGTAATTGTTAAGATAATGAATAGTTGGATTGTAGTAAAGTTAGCCAAGCCTTAAGTTTTTTAAATACATATATTGACATCCAATTGAATAGAATTTTGATAGTTGTGTGAATCTTAGCTTTATTCATGAGCTTTCTAAATAAGCCCACATGGGAAACTTATTTTATATTAGAAAAAGAAAAACCTATATTCAACTCCCCTAGTTAAAAGGGTTGTGGCCTTGTGGGCCGAAACTGATGGGAATGTCAACACACTCCTTTTCTCTCATAGGACACAACAGAGTTTTTATTTGTGTTGATCATAATGTGTGTGTATGTCTTTCAGTTGCTTACCATCTTGTTATGTTTGTAAATTATTGTTTTTGCAGTTTGCAGATGGCTATTTGGATTTGATCATCATCAGAGATTGCCCCAAGTCTGCCCTTTTATCAATGCTGACAAAGTTAAGTGATGGAGATCATGTTAAATCACCTTATGTCTTGTATCTCAAGGTAAGTTGAATTTAGAAGTGTATTCATTTACATAATAGAAATCATGTTTTCTCAACATATGATATACTGGTTATAGCTGATACCTTTTTCTCCCTGTCCCATTGCTTGTATATGAGGCTTTGCTTCCTTTTGATTCCATGTTCTTCAAATTAATGAACACCATTATCATTCAAAAAAGAAAACGAGGATCTGCGAAACACTAAGAGGGCATTTGGAATCTTGAAATTTTAGAGCTTATTTACACTTTTGGGTGTTTGGGAAACCTCTCGTTGGAGTTCTAAATGAATTAGAAGTAGAGGAAAATGCTTAGTGTCCACATTGCTTTTCCAATAAGTGGTTATTCCTCTAATGTGGTGAGAGGAAGAATTTACCCACGGTCTGAACAAAATTACCAGTGATAAAATGGGTTTATTCCTTAAGCACCCTTTGTGTAATTTTTCTTTTTTATTACATCACCTTGTTTAGAAAAGCCTTAACCCAAAATCCTTCCAAGGCTAATCAAAATCATAGCTCTCCCTCCCACACAATGATCAATTGTCTAAACAACCCTAACCCAAAATCCATTTGAGTCTCATCATAATTACAGTGCTCCCTGCCACCAGGATTGATTGCCATTTGCATCTCATTTATAAAGACTTTAAAATAATAACAAACAATATCAATTTTCGTATAAAAATTAAATTAAATGAATGAATCTTGTTGAAATCTTACATCTCTCACCCACACAAGGATCGGCTGCCTAAACAACCCTAACCCAAATCACTCCTCTCTCTTACACAAGGACTGATTGCCTAAATAATCCGCATCCAAATCATAGCTCTCCCTCCCTTGGATGTGGACTCAACTAAAGTGCCTACATCTAAGCTCAAATCAAGTCCCAAATATTAATATACTATATTTTATACTTAATACATGACTATATGTATATGAAATATGGTTATGTCATCCATATTTGGGTCCTGGGGTATGAAATCCATGGATTTGAACCCAGACCTGAATTTATTTGGATCTATTCAGTGGACCTGAACTCGGACTTGAACAAAGCATTTGACCAATACCTTTTTTTTTTCTCAATTCTGATCTTTTAGGCATTCAGGGACCTGTTTTCATACCTTCTGCAGTCTTACAGTGTGTGCTTTGGACCTTTGGCTCGGCCATTTTGTACACAAGCTACCGACAACATTATAATTGTGATGCAGGCCAGACTACTAGGCCCCACCTGAAGGTCTATACCAGAAAGTCAAAGTGCAACAAGGTCCAATAATGTGGGGGATCTCGTGATTTCATTGTCTGTGGGGTTAGACCTAGACAACCTTATACTTAGCCATTGGCTTGGAGATTAGTCCGTGTGCTACTCTCCCTTTCCCTCGTTGTGTCAAATTGGCCGAAACTGGGGTTGGAGTTAGGTAAATTGTATTTCCCCCCAATTCCGAATTTCTAATGGGGATTTATACCTGAACACAGACCCGGGCCCAAATGTAAATTAAAGATCCAAACCCAGACCCGGAATGGAGCATGAGTACTTGTATACTCATAATATACTTAATATATTTTTTACAGTCACATACATACATGCATAATATATGGTCAAATTATAGGATATTTGGGTCCTCATATATGGAAACCGTGGATCTGAACCCAAACCCAAATTTGTTTTTGGGGGTCAGATATTGGACCTGTGCTCAAATTTTTTTTCAATTTGGTTCCTTGCTGTTTTTTTTTTTTTTTTGAGTAGTTCGGAGTTAGGACCCATTTCCATCTCCACACAGTGCTACTTTTTTCAAGTAGTCTTGAAATATGGTGTTGCAAGTGTTTATGATCAACTACCTCACTAATATGCCTTCTCTCCTTTTTTCAGGCTTAGGACTAGCATTAGCACATGTCAAGACACGACACATGGAGGAAAAATTAGCCGAAGAGGATCAATTGAATGAGGCATAGGTTGGTTTAGTCATGCTTGGGTAAAACAGTGTCGGGGGACAGTTCGAGGGATAATTTAGAACATAGTGCCCTAGATTTTGATATTTAGTCATGTTAAGTCAATAATGGTGAGAAATGGAGGGGTGTGAGTTGGATATAGTATATAGTATCACAGTGGGTTGGCCAAAGTTCAGACAAGCGAGGAGTGCTATGTGATCCTTGAGTGCTACTTCATCTAAATGGGCATTTTCGTAAGATGCTATCTAGACTTGGCTTCTTGTATGGAGCTGAACGCTAGGGATGAGGAAATGAAAAGAAGCTAATTTACATGTGGCTGAAATGCACATGCTAAGATGGTATGTGAATTTGCAAGAAGGTGCAAAATAGGAATGAGTATGTAAGAGGAAATCCATGGGTTGCTTCAATAAATGGAAAGAGAAATCATGGAATATTGTTTGAGATGGTTTGGACATGTATATAGAAGGCCAAACTAGTCTTTTATGGCTGAAACTTGCAATCGCGATATCTTTTAATCCGTCCTTCGGATTTTGAAGTTCTGTATATTGCTGGAGCTCGCTTCGAGTCAATTTCCGTAGACCCAATGATAACCCTGATCTGATATGTTTTGAAGGAGATGTGAACCTGGGAAGATTCCCTTTTCTTCTCTTTCTAGGTGGGACAGTGAGTCTCATGTCTTATTTTTTTTTTATCAATCTTGGGAATGGAAAGTGCGTTTCCACTTCCTAAGAGACTGTTTTGGGAAGGAAGGGTGCCTCGCTTGCCTAAGCCTCATTTCCCATCCTTTCCGTATCTATGCGAAAACTTCGATCGGTTATAATTTTCAATTCGTCGGTCGGATTTTTGTCTTCCATATGTCGTGAGAAAGGTATTTTTGAGTAGATGTCCGTAGACCCTAAATTTGTAGTAAACTGACTTGTATTGAGGAAGATATGACCCCCGAAACGTGACAAGGATTTTTGGGTTTTTTGGGGCATGGAGGTGCATGATTATGCTTCATTGGACACTTCTAACTTTCTTTGTGAATTTTGAAAATTTTGGCTTGGCGCGCCATACCCGCGTCGAACTGTGGTATTTTTCTGCCTATCCCATTCTTCTGGTTCTATTTCTCAAGGTTTAAAACAACCGGACTTGGGACCTGACTCGTTCATGGCTGAGTCACATGACTCGGCCAAGTCCCAACTTCAGTTAGGTGGTCGAGTCCTAGTTGCATCATGCGACTTGGCCATGAGAGGACTCAACCGAGTTGCATTAGGACTCGGCCGAGTCACATGAGACTTGGCCGGGTCACATGATTTGAGTCCGAGTCACATGTGACCTGACTCGGTATGTGCCGACTTGGACTCGGCCGATTTTTTAAACCATGCTATTTCTCATGTAACTAGTGTCATTTTCCTCTTTTCGGATTTATGTACCCATTTTTTATAATCTCTTGCCTCGAGGGAGTCATTTTCCTTGGTTCTTCATTTTCCATGGAATCTTTGGTTTTCCGCAAAATCCGTTTTCCATGCTTTCGGAGATTCTTTTCCCTGTTTCTTTTCTCCTTGTCAAATTTGCGTGTCTACAAGAGAGGGATCTTGAGAGATATGAGAACTAATTTTAAGGAACTTCGAAAAGGGGGATAGTCAAATGATAAAATAGTGAGCAAAGACATGCTAGACGGAGGAGTTACAGTGGTATGGCTTCAAATATATGGTCAAATGGAATAGCAAGACTCACAAAGGAATCCTTAAATATATAAGATAAGGTCTTGATGAATGCAATGTTGTTGGTTTCTTCTTGAAGATTTGACAAGTCTGAGGGAGCAGAACCAGTGCTAAATATATATCAGTTAAAGAGGTGATACCTTGTCTTGATGTGCTTTCTATGAATGTAGTCAAGATTATGAGTTTTGTTGATTATGTATTTTTAACGGTTTTCTTTCCTTTCTTCCTGTTTTTTAAACCATTCAAGGAAGAGAAGGATGTTTGCATCTACAAGGCATCTACTTCTAGTTCTAACAGTTCCCCGTAAAATCCTTCTCCTTAGCCATGGTTCTATTTTCTCTAATTTTCCCTCCTTGCTCATGCATCTGGTTGGGTTTGCCTCCAAGAGTGGAGGCCTTTTGTCGGTTGGTGGTGGTGGTTTCCATGGTGGACAATCTTAAGAGGAAGGGCTTTGATGTAGAAGGGGGATCAAGATGCGCAGTGGCGGACCTAGGATTTTCATATGAGGGGGGCGGACCCAAATACCTAGATGGGTTTTGGGGGTGGACCCAGGATTTTCATGTGAGATTTGGCGGGGGATCCAGAATTTTCATCTAAATTTGGAAGCAAACCAATAATTTTCATATTCATCTTGGAAGTGGACCCAGGTTTGACTTCCAAAGCAGATAGAAGACTTGCTTATGGATTGGAAATCTCCAATCAGATCAGATAAAGGGAAAGAGATGTGGAAGCTCAGCTTTCTCGCAGTTATTTGGCACATATGGAAGGAGAGGGATGCTAGATGCTTTGAAGGAACCGCGATGAATAGAGAGTCGATTTTTGTGGGAAGATCAAATTTTATGTGGCTCATTAGGTGTTAATAAATCCCATCTTCAGAGATATTTCTGTAGACCAAATCATGTTCAATTGGAAAGATGTGGCTGTCCTGTAATATTGGTTGGAGGTTTCCTGTATTCATGTGTCCGTGGTCCTTTTTGTTTGTGGTAGGGTTTGTCTTCACGGTTCCTGCTTCCAAAGGAATCGTTTCTGCTGTTCCTCTTTTCAGTACAAGTCTCTTGTGCTGTTTGTTTTTAATGAAATTAACCATTCAAAAAAAAAAAAAAAAAGTGGACCCAAGTCTGACAGGGTGACTGCCCTGAAAACTTGTATGTAAGTCCGCCAGTGGAAATGCGGGGTGGGTAGGGGAAGATGGAAGACCTGAAGTTGATAGGCCTCACGTCCATGGCCTTACGCGAGTCCTTTCACGGGGAGGAGAGAGAAAAAACACTCAAATCTTTTTTCATTAAACATTGTCTAAAAGCCAAAGAGGCATTACATTGATATATATAAGCAAAGGAAAAGCCCTAAGACTAATCTCAACCCTCTACACACTTTGACGGTTGAGATTGAAATATCCACTTAAAGAACTTAAAAACATAAATATAAAACGCTCTAATTAAAAAAAAATAAAAATAAACTGAATGGTTGATGAATGGGCTGTCCTTAACGCTAGTTGACCCACAAATCATGGGTCTGTCCTGCATGGCTTTGATTCAAACACTATATTTGACTCTTATATTATGTGTGGGAAGGGGAAAGAGTTATATTTTATTTGTTCATTGCAAGTTATCTTCCTTCACCTTTCAAAAGAGGGAGAAAAATTGTCTTCTTTCATTTATAGTAATTTTTTTGAAAAGATGTGGCTTATCATGGTGTTCACCAAGCTCTTTAAAGTGACCAGGCAGATACTTGGAGGATGGTTCTTTCTAAGGTCGCGGTTTGGTACTCTGGAGCTTATTTGTTTTGCTATTGCATGGTTAACTTGGAAAGAAAGGGCATGAAAGGATTTCAAAAATTACTTTTTTCATCCATAGATGATATTCTTGCTGCAATGCTCCCAAGAATTGACAAATAGGCAATGTCACAAAAATGGTTTGAGAATGTAAACCTTGACCACGTTCTTCACAATAGTGAGGCATGTATGTAGCGTGCCTTATTTAGTAGAATATAATAGAAAGGTGATGGTTCCCTCTAGAAGGATGTCTAGAACTTATGTTGATGGGGCAGCTAAAGGTAATCCTAGACTGGCAGATATTAGAGGAGTGCTTTATAACAATAAAGGAAGAGGTGCTGGTTGTGTTTTCTAAGTATTTTGGAGTGAGAGTCTAATGGAAGAGAGATGCTGGCTATCTTGCATGGTTCAAAAATAGCTACATAGTGGCCTCATTATCGGCTGTAGTGGTTGAAGCCGCTATGCCATTTTAAAATGGTGGCGCTACGGTATAAAACCTAGTCATGTCAAGCAATTTTAATTTAAAATATTGTTTTTTCCATATTTTCACTTCATTAGCCTTTCCTAGTTGTCTCTACCCTCATATGGTTCCAAATCACTAAAAAAAATACAAGATTGGAGTTTTTGACTACTTAAGAAATTCACGTTGTTATGCCGCTACGTATCGCCACAACTGCTACGTATTGCCCGCTACGTAACGTTTTGGCCATTGACCACTATTCCCGTTGCAACCGCATTTTGATCCTTGCTAATATTGGAGGCTTTGAGAAGCTATTAATGGAGAGTGACTCATCCGATGCATTTTCTGGGGCCTCTCTTGTCAATAAGGGCCCGTGGAAGTTCCAATATTTCCATGATGGGATTAGATCTTTGTCATCTTAGCTTCCGGTGGTCCTTAGGCAGGTGAGTCGATCTACTAATGAGGTAACAGATTCACCGTTTAAGCAAGGGGTGGATAGGGTTGATCCTTTTGTTGGTCTTTTGCTAGAGGTTTTGTTTTTGCTTGGTCCATTTTGAGGACAGTTATGGTATAAGGTTCTTATACTGTTATTCTCTTGTTTTTGTGTGTTTCTATTTCCAAATTTGTACTCATGTTCTATTTTAATACAAGATTACCAAAATAAAAAAAGAGTTTTGGTGCAGTGATACAATTTGTAAAATGTTGTGCTTTTGGTTCTTTCTTGTGTCTTCCTGAAACTTTTTCTCTTACTAGAAATCCAAGCAAAGAATTTCCATAACATGAAATTTGTGAAACCCTAGTTCCTTTTCTTCCTATGTTTCTGAGAACATTTAAAGAGAAAAAACAAAGAAGAAAAACACCCTTTAGGCATGTTTGAAGGGTGGTGCTCTTGGTTCTTCTGAATTGTTCTCTTGGGTTTCCCACAGAAATATCAAAAAACACAATGAGTGAAACCAAAATATCTTTCTTCTGCAAAATTGCTGACACCCAACACAACGCAGGGCAAGCACGTTAGATCTCTGGATCTCTTTCCTGGAATAAGATTTATAAGGGATTTTACAAATCCTCCAGAATTTTTCCCTTAGCTAGAACCTTGGAAATCCAGAATGAATGAAACCATGGAAAGGAGGATTTCTCTGGGCATTTTTTTAATTCCAATGTTGTGGGAACAAGAGATTTCTAGATGGCTGCTGCATTTTGTTAAGAACGAGCCTTCATTGCTAGTGAGAAGGTTTCACTGGCATCTCCTAAATTTTGTCTCAACAGATCCATGGCTTTGTGAATCATACAAATGCAAACATAAGGGTTTTTTTTTTTCCTTTTTTTTTTTAGAAGTCAATGAAATCCTTTTAGTCCCTGAGGGTGCGTTTGTGGAATGAAAGGATTACATGATAGAGAGGAAATTATTTTGATTTTCTGTGCATGTCATTGTTCTGTTGTTAAATGCCACGCATTTTCCTTTCAGAAAAGGGAAAAAAATATATCAATTTTTATGGATAGTGAGGATTTCATTTTCCTATGGGAGCTATAGGAATGTGCAGAACCCTCATTGCACAACCAAGTTCTAACAGTTTTCCAGGTAATATCAAAGTGAAATAAATCTGGAGGATGAACTTATTGATTCCAGATATCCATGGATTACAAGTATCACTGAATCCAGATATTTCTTTATCCTAGAATTCCATGGAGCCAAAGAGGGGTGAAATTATCTTTGGATTCTTGATTAAGTTGGTGTCTTCCATTCTCTCTGTGGATTTAGTAGGCTAACCTATTTTAGTATGACTCTAGAGTCCAAGTTATTGGGCATGTTTTTATATGTAATTAAAAGTTCTCAGCTTGCTTGGACTTTGACAACTGAATTCAAGTGTCCATCTCATAGAAATTTGCGAGTCTGTTATTGATTGATTGATCTGTAATCACAAGTCAAGAGGCAAGGCTTTTTTAATTGATTGGTTGAGTTGTAATTGCTAGTGAAAAAACCAATTTAAAGTCCAGTCTTCGTAAGACCAAACACCTGCAGTTGATTATTTTCTCATTCTTTTTTTTTGATAAATTCGCGCATGAACACACACACACACACAAGCAACCACCCCACCCCCACCCCTGTAGCTGAATATATTTTTCATTCTTTTTTCTTATAAATTTGCAGGTGAAAGCATTTCGACTGGAGCCTGGACAGCGTGTTGGGGAACCCACTAAAGGGGGGATTATAGATTCAGATGGGGAGGTTTTAGCTAGAGGGGAAAGAACATACAAGTGCGAGCAAGTGGCCATGATGGCCTATGGCCCTATCCAAATGACTGTAGATAAAGGTTTAGCGACCCTGTTCTCCCCAGTGTAATAATCCAATTATTGGCATTTATTTTTCTGTTAATTGATGAGCATATCCTGAATATCTGCTTATAGATTAGATTCACTAGCATTTCGTTATTGAAGGTGTAAAAAAAACTCAATTGTAAAGCTTAAACAGAAAAAAAGATCTGATCGGAAATGAAAGTTATTATGTAGTGTAATCTATCTCAATTTGTAGATCAAGAAGAATGGTGATTCCGTATCAGAATCCTTTCTTAAAAAGGCTTGCCCATATGTGATTGCTAAGATGTTTTCCGGATTGTTACATGAATCTTGTCAAAACAGGGAATTTTGATCCCACGTTCAAAAGAATGAAGGCTGATAAACTGATGACTCAAATGATCAAGCTGATTACCTGGGTTTTGTATCTGAACAAATTTTCTTTGGTTCATTGTCTTGCTATGATACTTTTAATCCAAGGATGCTAATCTAAGTCACTTGTTTTGCTCAGGGAAGAGTTATGCTTCTTTAGCGTCAGAGCTGCAACACTATGGATGTAATGAGATCCAATAGAATCAGCCCAACCAGAACAACTTATTAGCATTACAACACCCACCTTTTTAACCACCCTAAACTTTAGAGAATTTAACAGGCCCCTTCAGCCTTGATACTGTTTTTACAAAACTCACTTGATGTGGACGATTCAAGAACCTTGACTCATAAATTGATAACCAGAATAACATAAACCTACACTTAAAGCCAGTAGTAACAGGCTAAAACATAGATACTCTAATTTAGTTTTAGTGATGGTTAACTTATTTCAGTTGGGGTTAAGTTATGCAGAATATGGCAGCTGTAGTAGTTAAAAGCGATACTTATTTTTCTCTTTTCTTCTGGTTTTCTATTTCCTTAAACAGCTAGAAAAATATGATAGTTTCCAAAATTCATGGGCGTGTTTGGAACGGGCCTATTTGTTTCATGCAATTGAATACATAAGAATTTATACGTCTTTTGCTTCTAAAAATGGATAAAACTGAAGAAATAAATGTGAGTTTACAAAATGACCATCAAGTCAAGGGGATGTGGAAAATGAATATCCGGCCACCACCATGGTAATTCAAATATGAGGAAAGTAAGGTCGCATCTACATAGCAACCTTATGTTTTTCATGCCTCACCTCATATTCTTCAGCGCTCAACTCTTTAATAATCTTTTAGGTGGATTACATTTGACCATGAACTCATACGTATTCAATTCCTACGTATTTTATGCAAATAAATATGCCTTAAAGATTAGGGTGCTTAGGATTCATGCAAACCTCACGGGTGTATTCTGGAAGAATTCCTTGTTTTTCCCCCAAAAAAAAACATGGAAGGTATGAGTCATTTATACTGTTGTTGAAGTTTTTTACATGCAGCACGGTGTTCTTTCTACAAAAATGCAGCGGCCCTTTAGCCATGATTCAAAAAGTCGCGCCCCCCCCCCCCCCCCCCCCCCGAAGAACCTGTGCCAATTTTTATTGCTTGAGTCTGTTTTATTGGATTTTGGATCTTAAATATTTGGACCTGGAATGAGTATGTAATTCAGACTTTGTGAACTTAGACCAGACATTCCAGACCCCAAGTAAATTTGGTATAATCTTACATTATATATTATGGATTTATATGGGGGGCAGGTTATGGTTCACTCTATTTTTGTTGTGGAATGAGTCAATCCGACGGTTTATATGAAATCATCTTGTCTGCCTAATGAGGATTGTTAATTCCTAAGACCATGCCACTTCACCAACTGGTTGGCTATTAGTATTATCAAATGTAATCTCTCCTATCAATAAGCACCTTTTATGGTAATATACTAGAGGTTGCAAATGGGTCGGTTTAGATAAAAATGGGTCAAGTTGACTGCAGATTTCTTTAGGCTAAAGCCCAACCAGTATCTGATTCAACCCCCCCAAGGGAAATTCTTGGGTTCTGCTCCTGTGGCAACAACACTCACCAAGGTGTGCCCATGCAGGAGTTATCGTCTCACACACAATTCAATTCAATTCAATTAAAATTTGTCCATGTAGACTTTTTGTTAGTTTGCTTTATAGGCTCGGCTGTCTGATGAAAGGTGATGGTTTTGCCTATATTAATATGTACGTACTGTCCGTTTAGATGTTCTTAGATTACATGGATAGTATAACTCTATTTTCCTTTTAATTTTTTTTAGTTAATTTCTACCAAATTTGACTTCTGATTTTCTTTTCTTCCTTTTAGTTTACAGTTTTCCACGAAAATGTTAGGTTGTAATTTTCTAATTTAGAATATTTTTGGGACCTTATTTTGGGATTTTTAATCCTTGTCAAAAACTACTTGTGAAATTTTATTTATTTATTTCGTTTCATTCACATAGTTAACCAAGAACACTTTATTTCCTAATACTCCATTTTTTAATGATATTTATACTTACTTTATTTAGAATAAATTCTTGCTATGATTTTGGCTATTTTTGCATTAAAAACACGATTTTGTTGATATGAGGCTATTTTTGGCTAAAAAGCGCAACTTTGATGATTCTAGCTTTCTCTCTTTTTTTTTTTTTGGAATTTTATATACTTTTTAGTAGATATATATATTTTTAAAAACATTCTTTTTTTTTCAAAAATTCCTTTTAACATTATTTGCCGTTGCTGGCCGAAAAACATGATGTTGATAATTCTATATTGTTCTTTTGATGAAAAAAAAATGATTTTGACTATTGAGACTACTTTATTTATTTTTTTTAAAAGGTTTTCTAGAAAAATGATTTCGACAATCTTAGTTGTTTTTGAAACAAGCAGCCTTAGGAAAAAGAAGATTGAATTTTTTTTCTTTACCAATATATAGACTTGGATATTATTGCGGGGCAATAAAAAATATGAAATATTTGCTTACTATGATACCCAGATACTTGTACAGGCCTAATGTATTTGTTTTGGATCAATACAACAATTGTATTGGTATTTGATACTACATCGATACTTGCAGGTTACAAGTTTAGTATATCCTACTTACCAACTCATTATTTTATATAATTCTTTTGTCTTTCTTACGTCTCAATATTAAAAGTATTAGAAAGGTGGATAAGTAATAATAATTTCATTAATTCAAGAGTGATCTAACAAAAAAAAATATATATACCCATATCCATTAGATTTACTTTGCATTTGATAGCAGAGATTTGAGCAAATCCTGCCTGCTGAAACTCAAATCTCTCAAAAACTTGTTAGCAACTCTTGACACTTAAATTATTTGATGCAGTTCTTCTAAAATTTGGAGCATTAGATGGAGGTCTTTTAACCATTTTATTATAGCTGAATCTTGAAGTTCTTTCCATCACATAAAATAAATTGAGGAATTCTGCAAATAAGGTCAGACAAACATTTGGAATTTACAATCATGCTGAATTCGGTGAATGATATGTCCATACAGAAGTTCTACTTATCAAACTACTTTAAATGTATCAAGCAGCTTGTGTAGCCCCCAGTCCAATTTTAAAGAATGAATTAATTGAAAATGGACCACTGATCAAATGCTTTTAAAATAAAATGATTTCAAGCTTTCTTAGGAAAACAAGTAATCATGTCTAAAAGAATCATTCCTGGAAAAGTAAATCATAAAGAGCAAAATCAAGTGCTCCTAACTTCCCCACATAAATTAACATCATGCATTTCATAATAATACTCAAAATATCACTATAATGTCCTTCATCAAATGAAACAAATAACATATATAAGAAACTACAAATTGCTCCCTTACAAGATAGTAAAAAAAAAAAACCCACAACCATAGAAAAGAAGCATGCTGATGCAATGACCACACCTACTAAGAATAGTAATATAAGAAAATACCCTCACACCCACATCAACAGGTGCTATGCCTAATACTAGAATCACCATAGAGCATGACCCACTATAAAAACAAATTAAAACAAGATTATTAGTAAAGGAGGTAGTAATAAGCTGACTAGCTAGTATGGAAGCATCCTAAGAAATGGTGCAATCAGAGCATCATGTGGGCTTTAAGGGCTAGTGGTTGTGTGGGGTGGAGAGAGGGAAGGGATGGTTGGGAATTCAGGCTTAGGAACCTCAGGCAAATGAGGCACTTCAGGCTTTGGCACCTCAGGCATATGAGGCACTTCAGGCTTGGGTGCATTGGGCAAAGTGGGCTTAGGAACATCTGGCAAATGAGGCACTTCAGGCTTTGGAACCTCAGGCAGTTGTGGCACTTCAGGCTTGGGCAGTCCTGGTAAGGTGGGCTTTGGAATATCAGGCAACTGAGGAACTTGTGGCATGCCAGGCAATGTTGGCTTAGGAACATCAGGCAAGTGGGGCACTTCAGGCTTAGGTACCTCAGGCACATGAGGTACTTCAGGCTTAGGAATGTCAGGCAATGTAGGCTTAGGAACATCAGGTGAATGAGGCACTTCTGGCTTGGGCGCCTCAGGCGCATGTGGCATTTCAGGCTTTGGCGCCTCTGGAGCATGTGGCACTTCAGGCTTGGGCACCTCGGGAGCCTTTGGAACTTCAGGCTTGGGCAATTCAGGCACTTGAGGCACTTCGGGCTTGGGCATCTCAGGCAAGTGAGGCAATTCAGGTTCAGGGACACCGGGCACATTAGGCAATTCCGGCTTGGGCACATCAGGCAAATGGGGCAAAGGTGGCAATTTGGAGTCGGGTAATGGTGGTAATGTAGGCTTAGGAAGCTCTGGAATGGTGGGCAAGGCTGGCTGAGGTGTGTCAAGAAGATGTCGCGCCGCTAAGCTGACATCTTTGCATGATGACAACAGAAGAGCAATGAACAAATGCACAAGAAAAGCTGACCTTGAAGCCATGTTTGGGGATATGATGTCAAGGAAGAGCTTTTGAGAGTGTATCTATGATGAAGGACAGAGCAGAACTGTGAGGAAAACAGATGCAACGGTGGTTGGCTTTTATAGTGGTGAGATGGTGATGAGTCTTGGCATTTGGTCTTTGGTTGGTGTTGATTATGATCTCTGTGTGGAGATAAGAAAGAGCTAGAAGTTGGTGTTGTTGTCATGTTAGTTCACCTTCTCATCTATATTATTCTTTTTTGAGTGTCGGAAGGAATTACAAGTTTACAACTCGAGGGACTCGAAGACTATTTAAAAATGGGAAGACGTAAGCTTGTGATAGTAGGGCAAGGAGTCAATAGAACCGGAACTAATATTTGCATGAGGTGGCAGTGTGGCATCTGGATTTCCTGCAGCTTCTAGTGAAAAAATTTCTCAGCTCCATTTCAAAACAGGGCACATGGCAGGATTGTAGGGTCCACTGAATTATCAGATGAAAAGGTTTTTTGAAATCTAAACATTTGAGAAAATTATTTTCATTAGGGGCATGTTTGTGAAAAGTGTTACGATTTTTCAAGGAAAATTCATTTTTGTGGCATTCAGCCGGGAACAATTCTATGGAAGAGCTTTCCTGCCTCTTCAGCATTTTCCTTGGTAATGCTGGAAATGGGTTTCCTAGGGGGGTATGAGAAATGAATTTTTTCAGAAAACTTCTCCCTCTTTTCCATTTCAACCCAAAACCCTACAACTCTTTCATTTTTTATTTTTTTAAATAAATTATTATTTGATGTTGAATAAATAATATACGTGTTATGTTATTTTTCTTCAAAAACCAAACAAGAAAATTTGATTTTCTATAAGGAATCCTCAGCCACACCAAACAACAATAGCACCAATTCAACGAGGAAAAAATTCGCACCAAACTTGAATTTCAAAATTCTACAGAAATCCTTTTCCGGGCTTTTCATTTCTCTGAAATTTGCTGACGTGATGATTTTCCCTTTCCGTGTAAATGGTGTGTACACAAACGTGCCCGAAAGCTTCAACTCAAAATGATTGGGTTGTTATGTTTTATTTTTTTAATATATAATATCATGTACTCTCGTCTAAAGTTAAAGAAGCTACCCCACAAGAAGGATCACCAATAATGTTTAGTTATTTTTTCGTTGGGACTTGGTATACATGCTTGACTTCTATGCCACAGAGATCTTGATTATATGGTGAATGCGCTGCTTCCTAAACTTGCTGTTCACATAGTTATAGTCTACTTAAAGGAATGACTCATATCTTGATTCCATAATTTCAAGCTATAGTGAGCCAGGCTAGTGTCAACTGCATGCCACTATTGATTCTTTCATTTTTTATGTCGAAGGGAATGAAAAGATATGCTCGGTATGAATTTGGGTGTTCATGCAGCTTTATCGCTACTTGCATTGGCGGTAAAGTCCATTTGCAAGATTTCCTCCCGTCTGAGCGAAGGAAAAGTTGTATTTGCAGCGATGCCGCTGTTATGTAAGGAGGTAAAGTTGTATTTGCAACTTTTCCTCCTCCGGAGCGGAGGAAATCCTTCATTTGCAATTATGGCATTGCAAACTGACTCTTTTTCTCTCTTTTACATCTTGGTGGGGTCACCGGTAGGGGCTTTGGTCCAAACAATGATGGATGGACATATATGATTATTGTTTAAATGCAATCATATCAAATCACATGAAATACACAGCATATCACTTGTTTGGTAAATTTACTTTACCGGTGAAGTCAAGTGAATGTTATTGCAAGAGAGAATAAAATTAAAGGTTTGGTTGAATCAAAAGCTGAGAGAATAGCTTTTTCATATTTTTCTTTTAAAAGAAGATTTTTTTTTAAGGGCGCTCTTTGATCGGGCCGGCCCGCGTTGAGTCGAGCATGGGGTCTATGTTGGTCCGTGCCTAGATCTTCTCATTATGACTTAGTAGTTGAGATCTGGAATCCCCGCCTGGCCCAAATTTACACATGCAATTTTAAGGGAGGGAGTAGTAAGGGGGAGACTCAAGCTCATGACCCCTCACAGTAGGTGATACGACCAGACCGGTTGAGATGGCTCAGGACATGGTAAGAAACTCATCTTTTTTTTGTTCTATGAGTCGGACATGGGTCGGGCTTGGGCATCATCATTTCCATGCGGGTAAGGCTCATGCCAGCCACTTCAGGCCTGACCCAAACTTCGGTCATGCCTAAGGTTCAAGTTTAGAAATCGGGCCCGTCTTGGACATTCCTTGGCCTAGCCCAGCCTGGTCCATGAACAACCCAAGTTTTCTTGTCATTCAGTGGCATGAGAAAGCATCTTTTTAATATATATTTTTTTTGTTAAAAGGAAGAGGCGGCTTTTGAAATTTAGTATTTTTTTTTAATTTGACACCTCCTTTTATTTTCTCGTGAATTACCCTTCACTTTACTACAGTGGTAAAGTAAGTTCATGAAATATGAAGCATTTAGTGAGTGACAAAGGGAACAAATAGGGTGGACACCAGTCGTGATTAAATCCTATCGTAAAAAAAATCAATATCATCTTGGTTTTTGGGACTGGATCCTTACAGATGAAAAGTGAGTTCCGTTATGGAATAGGTAGGAGCGAAATGGGCTCTCTCAAGCCCAATACAGGATGGGCTCTCTCAAATCAAGGTAAGCATGCCCGTACTATAGTTGATCCCACGGGGTGACAAGGTCTTAATCTTTATGCCCAGCCCAATCCCAAAATGGACCTGTCTTAAAGGTCCAACGGGCCAACCCAATTCCTGAACACCAACCATGATTCCAATATTCGTTCCAAAAATGCGAACTCTTCAATTATTTTAACACACTCTACATGCCCTCTCATTGTGGCCTGAGCTATATAAGCAAGTAGGACATGAATGAACCCAACATAGGACCTTTTTTTTTTTTATGTCGAGAGACCAATATGTGAAAACATTACCCTAAAGCTAATATGGGCCATCCTAATACACTGATGGCCAGGATTAGAACACCCACCGAAATACAACTTAAAACATAAATGAGTAAATAAAGCTTATTTTAGGTTCCGATTCATGAACGGGTTCGGTTCCAAAACCCAATTTAGATTGCGATTGATAAATGGGTCCGGTTTTAGGTCCATTAAGGTTCGACCCGTGGGACTAGGACACGGCGAATGAGTCTTTGGTACTACAAACTGTAGCTCAAAATCAACTTTTCTTTTTACATCTTTATTTATAGTCCTGGAGGCTGTAGACTTAATACATTGTTGTAAATTGAATGATTTGCTTGTTTTGAGAAAAGAATTTAAGGAATTAAGAGAAATTAGAATCGATTTTGGAGCTAAATTTGGTCTTCTAGGTGGGCCTGGCTCCGGAACCGAATCCAGATTTTCCTATTTGAACTGGGTTTGGAACCAACAAAACAGGTTCGAGTCAGAACTGGAACCGGAACTGTTATTTAGAAACAGGTCTAGATCTGGGTCAAGTATGGTTCTGACCCGAAACCGTTGTCGGGATGTAGTGAAACGCAATCTAAGTCCATTTTTACTAGGAACGAAAGTAAAGCTCAGCCCACTCGAATTGGGCCGTGTAGCCAAGTATCTTACCCAAGTAGCCAAGTATCTTAGCCTCTTAAGTACCTTTTTAAGAGAAGATCTTAAAGGAAAACTAATATTGAGGGTCCCATCATAGATTAAAAATAAATTTAAAATTATGGGATAATGATCCCTTAACTGAAAGTTCAGACTTTGTTCTGATATATAGGGGTGCGCTAGGCCTATCTTGTTGTGCAACACACAGGCGACACTTGAGGACCCCAGTAGCAAGCTACTGTGACGGGCCCTTGGCCCAATGGGCCACGTATCAAATATTAAACTGATAAGGTGACATGACGAGACTAGGTGAGCTACAACCTAGGACATTAGAAGAAAATATTTTTTTTTCTTTTTTGGTTATATAAGTTTAATGATGGATGGGCATGCATGATTATTGTTTAAATGCAATACTATCAAATCGCATGAAATACACAGTATATCACTTATTTGGTAAATTCACTTTACCGGTGAAGTCAAGTGAATAGTTATTGCAAGAGAGAACAAAATTAAAGGTTTGGCGAATCAAAAGCTGAGAGAATAGCTTTTTCAAATTTTCTTTTAAAAAGAAGATTGTTTTTTGTAAGGGCGCTCTTTGATTGGGCTGGCCCGCGTTGAGTCGGGCATGGGGTTTATGTTGGCCCGTGCCTCGATCTTCTCATTTGGACGTAGTAGTTGAGATCCGTAATCCCCGCCTGGCCCAAATTCACATATTTGGACGTAGTAGGGAGTAGTAATGGGGGGACTCAAGCTCATGATCTCACAGCAGGTGATATGACTAGACCGGTTGAGATGGCCTAGGACATGGTAAGAAACTCATCTTTTTTTGTTCTATGAGTCGAACATGGGTCGGGCTTGGGCTTCATCATTTCCATGCAGGCTAGGCTCAGGCCAGCCACTTCAGGCCTGACACAAGCTTGGGCCAGGCTTAGGGTTCAAGTTTAGAAGTCGGGCCCGTCTTGGAAATTACTCGACCTAGCCCATCTTGGTCCATGAACAGCCCAAGTTTTCTTGTCATTCAGTGGCATGAGGAAGTATCTTTTTAATTTATATTTTTTTCTTAAAAGGAAGAGGATGCTTTTGAAATTTAGTATTTTTTTTTATTTGACCCCTCTCCTTTATTATCTCTTGAATTACCCTTCACTTTACTTCAGTGGTAAAGTAAGTTAATGAAATATGAAGCAGTTAGTGAGTGACAAAGGGAGCAAATAAGGTGGACACCACTCGTGATTAAATTCTACCGACAAAAATCAATATCATCTTGGATTTTGGGACGGGATCCTTCCAGATGAAAAGTGAGTTCCGTTTATGGAATGGGTAGGGGCAGAGTGGGCTCTCTCAAGCCCAATACAAGATGGGCTCTCTCAAATTAAGGTAAGCATGCCCGTACTATTGTCGATCCCACGGGGTGACAAGGTCTTAATCTTTATGCCCAGCCCAATCCCAAAATGGACCTGTTTTAAAGGTCCAACGGGCCAACCCAATTCCCGAACACCACCCATGATTACAATGTTCGTTCCAAAAATTCAAACTCTTCGGTTATTTCAGCACACTCTACATGCCCCCTCATTGTGGCCTGAGCTATATAAGCAACCAGGACATGAATGAACCCAACATAGGACCTTTCTTATGTTAAGAGACCAACGTGTGAAAACATAACCCTAAAAAGCTAATATGGGCCATCCTAATACACCGATGGGGAACAACATGGAGGGTATTCCGCTTATCGCATTGGTGAGGTAACAAGCAAGGAAAGCATTAGCTACAAGTGACATGCGTGTACACCATTGTTTTTGACAATGTTTTGTGTGTGAGAGAGGGAGAGAGAGGGCATTCAGCTTCTCGTGTTGGTGAGGTGACAAGCAAAGCTCGATTTCTGTTGCTGTATGTATTATTTGTATCAGGAGATATGCTGGCCTAAGATGCTCAGATGATGAATTCTTTCTTACCGGACTCGATAGAATTCGCAGTTCCATTAAGACGCATCGGCATGGTTCATTATTCCTTGGTTTATGTTGTCATGGAATTTAAGATGGAATTTCTGAAAGATCCTTACCCTTGTAGTCGGGAGTGAGATGCTAAAGAAATCTTTAGGATTGTTGTTGTGTTTTTTTTTTTTCTAAATTCCAAATCATGGCCTGGTTTGTTGGGCCCACCTCATTTATCCCATTCAAAGTGGTAAGAGGGTTTAGGAGGGGTATGATATGAAGTGGATTTGGGGTTGTTGGACAAATCTTCATTCCTTTCATAAAGTATTGTGGTCTGGGCCAATGGTCCGGAGAGGGTCTGGTCGACCATGCACACTGGGTTTCTAGGTATGAGGGAAAATGTCAACTCCCAGTTAATCCCTGAATTTCCTGTCTATTTATCCGGTCGACTGAGTACACTGGCCTGAGATTTTCTCAGAAATTTAACAGAGACTTGGTTTTTCTCAAATTCAGTGTGAGGTTGGGTCAACCAGGCACACGCACCTGCAATAAAACCCATAATTCTGAGATTTCTCTCATTCAATCCAACTCTCATCCAAACCTTCTCCAATCACCTCCATTCATCAGACAAGAACTCAAAAAAACGTAAACACTTCAATACCCAACCATTTATCAAGAGACGGGCCATTGATCATCCAAATGAGAGAATTCATCCATCAATAGACAAAAACCCATAAAAACAAGCTCAAAGGTAAATCTACGCATCCTAACATCATATGAATAGAAATTTCGGAATAAAAAACAGTAAATATGCATTTTATGCTAAGTAAGTATATTGCACTTGCCTTAATCCAATTGAAATGTAAATAGACAAGAAGAGAAGCAATCCAAGCTCTCTAAGGTCTTGCAACACTCAAACCAATCCAATATACTGCTCCTAATACCCAATCCACAAAAGAATTGCAACTTAGAAAGGAAATCTAGAGAGAGAGATAGAATTCTAGAGAATTGAACTATAGGAAGAGAAGATTACCTTTTCTTGTAGAGGAAGAAGAGACTAATAAGTGAGAATCTTTAGGAGAGTTGTAGATGAAATTGTAGTAGATGGCCTTCTTCTTGATGAGGGTTTAGAGCTAGGGTTTCTAGAGTTAGGGTTCTTGAGAAATGAGAGATAAATGAGAGATGAGAGTGAATTAGGGTTTAGTTTCATTTGAAATGAAAAGGTTTAGTATATAAAAATTAGGATTATAGCTGATTACCAAAAGGTCTTTTTAGTTAAAATGGGAAAGAAGATAAGGACATGGGCAAAATGGTCTTTTGTAGGGGTTCTAGATCCCCTCTTAATAAACCTTAATTACTAGCTAGGGCCTCCATTAACTAAAAACCCTATAATTTACAATTGACACCCTACAAAACCTATAAAATACACAAAGGCCTAATTCCTAGAAAATAAGCTAAGACTTAGAAAAATACATATCTACCCTTATTAATCCCTATTAATTAGTACAATTATACTACAAATACTCTAATTTACACTACAAGAACATACACTTTTAGCGACGAAAATTTTCGTCGCTAAAAGTCACTAAAACGTCGGTAAAAGTTTTTACCGACGAAAAAATTTTCGTCGGCCAGACGTCGGTAAAAGTTTGTCAGTAAAAACTTTTACCGACGAAAATATTTTCCATCGGTAAAATTTGACTTTTTACCGACGATTTTTTTAATTTTACCGACGTTTATTTTCGTCTGTAAAATAAAAAAAATAAAAAAAAATAAAATAACGTTTACCGACGTTTTATTTTCGTCGGTAAAATAAAAAAGAAAAATAAAAAAAATTAAAATAACGTTTACCGAAGTTTTATTTTCGTCGGTAAAAGAAAAAATAAAATAAAATAACTTTTACCGATGAAAATAAACGTCGGTAAGAGTATTTAATTTTTTTTAGAATATTATTTTTTAATATGATTTTCCTGTAAACCTGTTTATACACCTGTATAAAAAATAAACATGTTCATGTACCTATATTCAACATAAAAAATGCATGAAAAACAAAAGTGGCTAAGTAAACAAACAACCATCGCCATTTTTCATCAAATCATTCATCTCATTAAACAAATATTACAATCAATAATGATATAGTCCCATATAAATGTCCAATATACATATACAAATAAACTAAAAGGAATAAAACACCCCCACAAATCTGCAACCGACCCCAAAGCGTCCATCAATCTGCAATAACAAAAACAACATTAGAATGTTTTCAATGAATTAAATGATAAATGAAAGATAAAAAAGTATATATATAAATCTTTTCCAAAGTTTTTCGACGGCCTATTTTCCAGCCTAAGTGTTGAGAATCATGCGGTTTTTACGTCTAATTCGTTAACCGTAAGTTTGATACACTAACCGTCAATTCCTACAAGTTACTTTGGCCTTGAACAAGGTACCCATGCTAGTTTTTGGGCTGTCCGATGGCCATTTTTCGTTTTTGACCTATGACGGCCTATTTTCGAGACTAAGAGATTTAATTCCAACGTTTTTAGGTCTATTTCGTCAATCGGGAGCCCGATTAATGAGCCGTCATTTCCAGCAAGTTAATTTCGACTCGAGCGAGATGCTCATGCTAGTTTCCAATTTTTACGGAGCCTTTTCCCGTTTCGGACCACCGGCGGGCCGTTTTTTAGCCTATGTTCGAAAATCGCCGATTTTCACTTCTAATTCTCTAATTGGGAGTCCTATTTGTGAACCGTCAATTCCTACAAGTTACTCTACCCTCGAGCGAAGTGCTCGCGCCGGTTTCAGATTTTTCCGGGGACCGTTTCCCGTTCCGGATCCCCAGCGGGTCGTTTTCGAGCCTAAGTGTTGGAAAATCCTATGTTTTCGCTTCTAATTCTCTAACCGGGAGTCCTATTTGCAAACCGTCAGTTTCTACAAGTTACTTTACCCTCGAGTGAAGTGCTCGTGCCGGTTTTCAATTTTTCCAAGGGTCGTTTCCCGTTCTGGACCCCCGGCGGGCCGTTTTCGAGCCTAAGTATTGGAAAATCCTATGCTTTCGTTTCTAATTCTCTAACCGGGAGTCCTATTTTCGAACCGTCAGTTCTTACAAGTTACTCTACCCTCGAGCGAAGTGCTTGCACCGGTTTTCAATTTTTTCGGGTGCCATTTCCCATTTCGGACCACCGGTGGGCCTTTTTCGAGCCTAAGTGTTGGAAAATCCTATGTTTCGCTTCTAATTCTCTAACTGTGAGTCCTATTTGCGAACAGTCAGTTCCTACACGTTACTTCACCTTCGAACGAAGTGCTCGTGCCAGTTTTCGATTTTTTTCAAGGGTCGTTTCCCGTTCCGGACCCCCAGCGGGCCGTTTTCGAGCCTAAGTGTCGGAAAATCTTATTTTTTTCGTTCTCATTCTCTAATCGGGAGTCCTATTTGCGAACCGTCAGTTCCTACAATTTGCTCTACCCTCGAGCGAAGTGCTTGCGCCGGTTTTCAATTTTTCCGGGTGCCGTTTTCCGTTCCGGACCACCGGCGGGCCGTTTTCGAGCCTAATTGTTGGAAAATCCTATGTTTTGCTTCTAATTTTCTAACCGAGAGTCCTATTTGCGAACTGTCAGTTCCTACAAGTTACTATACCCTCGAACAAAGTGCTTGTACCGTTTCCCATTCCGGACCCCCGGCGGGCCGTTTTCGAGCCTTAAGTGTTGGAAAATTTTATATTTTCGTTTCTAATTCTTAAAATATATGTAATTTACACTACCGTTGAACATAAAAATAAAAGGTGAGATATGCAGATACATACTTTACTTGATCATCGGTACCACCAGATGTGGCATTTGAGATAGCCCTTGCTGCTTCTTTCTTGATATGAATTCAGCAGTTTGAATCAAATTGACTAACGGACCAACTATAACAGCCTCAATTACAGCTTGATACATTTTCCAAATCGCATGCAAATTACTTTAAAAAATAATCACAAGAAGTTGAGCATGTAAAAAAAAAAAATTATAATATTTAAATTCAAATGAGGGTCACAAAGAGTGGAGCCTCACAGGTCTTGGTCCAGCTCTTGGATGTTTGTCGGAGGTGTATATCATTTGCAAATAGCCTTTTCCAGAACACACACTTCAGCCATTTCATGCGCGTGTGTGTGAGAGAGACAATAAGAAAAGGGGCAATAAGCTAATACGAAGTTAGAATAATTGCATCGATTTGATAGAATGCACGATTGGAACAATTACATAGGATACTTGAAGGAGAAATTGAAACACCCAACAAGAAAACCTTCAAGGCGCTCAATTTCATAATAATAAGGCATCACCAACAAACGAGAGCAAATATGTGTTTCCAATAAATAAAAGCTTATAAAAGCAGTATTTAAATACAAAAGATTGGTTCAAACAACTGCTAATTTTGTCACCTAAAAGGTTTCAAATGATGATTGGGAATCGAAGAATTTCAGCCCCTTAGCTTTTTTGGCAGAACATTTGGATGCTCAAATACAAGAGAGCTATAGGAATTTAACCATGTCTGAGAATTTCTAAATTCTCCATATAGGAATGCCATAAATTTCAGTAAAGAAACATGCCGTAATTCTTCAACTTTCAAGTCTGTGTAGGGCTGTAAATGGGTCGGTTCCGGTCCGGGTCCATGGTGGACCCGGAACCGGAACCATTAAGGAAAAGGTGAAACTGGATCCGGACCCATAACTGGTTTCTTGTCTCCGGAACCAGAACCATATATGGGACGAGCCCGGGTCTAGGTAGAAAATGATATTAAGAAAATATGGTTTTTAGAAGAGATTTTTGAAAAATAAAGTAATATGTTGGCTCTCGAGTCCACGGGTCCGAACCAAGGTAAAACCTGACCCGGACCCATTTTACTTATCGGAGCTTAAATAAAGACCCAGACCCGATTTTTTACGGTTCGGAACCTTCAGGTAATCAGAGAATCAGGGGCCCATTTACATCCTTAAGTCTGTGGATGATCTTGTGGGATCTATATTGATGTATGCTAACCATTCAGAATACCATTGAAGTATCTAATATGGATTAGAGTTATACTGTTAGGGAAAAAAACCAACAGTGAAAAAGTACAATGGAGCAATTGTATGAGAGGAACTGAAGTAAATAAAGGTGCGTTAATAATCAATGATCCCTGAATTCCAACAACATGAGCCACTCCAAAAATATATCATAGTAATTGGATTTGTCACAGATAAAGGATAAGGTGGTCTATGTGAACACCCTTGCGAACTATATATAATGTCCCCATTCTGTTTAATTCTCACTAGTTCCCTGCAAGTAAAAAAGTTTAATGAATACCAATGGCAGAAAATCAGTTCAATAAACAATGTGCCTTTCCAGCATAGAAAAAATTCACACCAAACAATGGAAAGTTAAGTGCACTGTAAATCAAATATGTTTCCCATTGAATCCTCACATTACACTGTAAATCAAAGCAGTTTCCCATTGAATCCTCACACTACACAATTGCGCATTAAAGCAAACAATCCCCTCCAAGCAAGCACAAAATATAGACTCTAGAGAAAGAAAATGTCATCTGGTGATAGTGTAGACTTAATAACCGCATGAATTCCTGTCAACTGCAAAGTACACTAAAAAACTGAGTCTAGAGAAGTTAAATGCATGTTATAAAATCTAACACTTGTAGTAACAAACCCTAAACCCCTCTACTCTTCCCCCTCTTTCTCGTGCCCTTGTTCATCGTCATTATTCTTCTTTTTTTTTTTCTCAAGAAACTCTCGGAGAAACTTTCGAGCACAAGCGATGTGCTGCTCCACAAACTCATCCAAGCACTTCTTGATACGGTCTGCCATTTTTTATCATTTAAAGGAGGAAGGATGTTGTTTTTTTACTTAAAAAAAAATATATGAGGAAATTTTGAATTTGTGTACTTTTAATATGACGTACCTTGTACTTTCTCATATGAATAATGGAGGCTTTACTTCACGTTAACTTTAATAGTAAATCCCCAAATGGCCTGCGTGTTTGGATAGAGTGTGAAATAAAGTGTGTCAATTGGTGTCGTACAATGATGTTTTTTTAGCACAGCTGACATCATTGCATTTTCACTCGATATTGTGGAATCCATTTTTTTAATCCGTGGAATGTTGATATTCATTTTGTTATTCTTTTTATTTTTAATAATTTGTAAGGCTGTTTGGAAACTTACTAATAGAGTGGAGTGAAATAAAGATTTTTTTTAAGAAAGAATAAAATATAAGTGGATTATGATGATATTTTATTTTTAATTGTTTGGTATTAAATCTTTTTAACTTTTTGTATATAAGAAGGAAGAGTTTTTTTTTTTTTTTTTTTTTTTGTGGAAAAAAGGAGGTTGCTTTTTACTTTCTTTTTGAACAAAACGACAGGAATTTTGAATTAAAGTGATTTTGATGTGACTTCTTTTTTTTAAAGAAATGGGGCTTTATTTCACTTGACTCTATTAGTAGAGTTACCAAAGAAGCCGACTATGAGTGCTACCAGCAAATGCCTTTATATTCCAATTGATGGCACGAACCTAGTAACCCCTCCCTTGGTAAGGTATTACGTTTGTATAGAATACATAGAAATTGAATAGATATAAATTCATACTTCATAATCAAATGAGCTCAACATAAGGATTATTAAGAAGTGAGGTCATGAAGGAGATGGGGTTAGGGGTAAAAGATATAAACAACAATGTAGATACAAATCTCATTTTCCTAGGATTGGAGTTATTCGAGTGGTGGCTGAGTATTTGTTTCTTGCTTCTCTTTGATTCAATTCATTTTTCATCATAGGGGAAAATTCTTGATTGTCATTTTTCAAAATTCACATTTGCTTCATCTGTTTTAACCAATTTTAGAAATAGAACTCTCGCAATTCCTATGACTCCATTACATGAAACAAACTGACCCTAAATAAGCCCAAAATGGAGTAAATGGAAGAAAAAGAAATAGGTGCCAAACAAGTCTAGAATCCGTACTTTTGAAAAGTGGCCTTTTCACTTCTAGTTTGCATAGGAAAGGATTATTAAAGATGAGAGGTATGAATTAACAGATGAAAGATATAAACTAGCTACTTAGACACAAGTGCATCCGTCATTTTTTTAGGAATTGAATTGCTAATGTCTTCACTAGGAGTCCATTCCCTTATCCTCTGGATTCATTCTACATTACATTGAGGGAAGATAATTTAATGACTATTTTTAGCAATTCACATTTATTTCTTCATTTTAACTGCTTTTATAAATCAAGTCACACAATTCATATAATTTTACATGAAAAAAAAAAAAAAAACCACTAAAGGTAGGCCACAACTCTCGAAAAATTCTGATTGGTTTTGGTTTCAATATGAAGTTCAATGAATGAAGGTCACAGGCAACTGCAGTTGAAGCTCCAGAGACCATTGATGGAGCTATTAGGATGACCTCTGACAATATTTGGGTTTTGAAAGCATGCTTTCAGATGAACTTGTTATTACTTTTAGTGATTATTGACTTAATGGCTTCAATAGTCACTTGGTGAGGCATCACATCAAGAGCTTTGGATTGCTCTAGATTTGTCTGTTCCAGGCATAGATTTTTTTTATAAAGAAAAGTTTAGCAGCTGAAATCATCACATTTTCAACGGATCTTGTGGAATCCATATTTTAATTCGTGGAATGTTGAACTCTATTGCATTATTCTTTCCTTTATTATAGTTTATGAAGGAGTCCTAGTAGGAGACACCTTTATATTCCAACTGATGGCTTCAAGCTAGCTACCCCTCTGAAAATAGAGATTCAAAAAAGGCCATAAAGGATTTCAAGATTCTACTGTATAGAATTTCCAACAAGAGCATTATATATTGGAATTCCAAAGACCTTACTTGATACAGGAGAATTCTTTAAAGAGGCATTCCAAATGAAAGTGTTGCCATGTAGGAACATACACAGTTCGCAGACAGACTATGAACCGGAAAAAAGAGGGCCATGAACTTACATTACAAATCCACCACATCCCAAAGAGAGATGCATTTAGAATGATAACTTGTATTCTATCGTCAGTAATAGTGCATCCTCTGCTTCAGAAGAAAATAGCAGGGTTGCATTGTGGCAGAAGTAGACCATACAAAGCCAAAATTAACTGGATCATTTAAACAGTGGGTCCAGGACTGCCACAGCATAGAGTAAAAAAAGGAAAAGAAAGAACAGTATGCATATTCACCAGTTGCACAATAGATGACTTGCACTACAATTGGGAACAGTTGCCAAATAGAGAATAAATTCCTTACCCCAGCGGTGTAAAACAACCCTTTTCCTCCATACCAATCCACACACACCACATCATAAAAACAACTTTTTTCTCTATTGCCGGTTACCAAAGTTAACCTTAGGGTTAAGGTAAATTTGAAAATAAAACAAAAAACCCATTAACCTTGGCTTGCTGGCCGTACATCTTACCATCATCAATCAAACGGTCGAAGTCTAAGAAGATGACCCACCATTTTCCACAGCTTTCTTTGCCGTCTTCACAAGCTCACTAGCTCTCCTCCTCTCATTACTTCATCTCCACCGCTTCATCTCCACCACCGTCCATCAACTGGGCCATTGCCCTCTTGATCTCCTCTCTCCCAATCACCAGTCTAGCCTGAGTTGGGTTTTTTCGAATCGAGCCAATGCATGCACTGGTTAGTATCAATGAAAGCCTTGTTCCCTCTCTCAGCCATGTCTTTCTCATATTTATTGAGAGAGAAAGAGGGCATATGTGCCAAGCTCTATCACCACCCATCACTCCTGTTTGGATAGGCAAAAAAAAAATAAAATAAAGTGAAGTTAAATGGACTCTAAGTGTCTAAAATTTCAACTCTACCACGTTTGAATGAGTCAGGCCTAATAGATGAAGTAATGTTGTGAGCCATATGTACTCCATTTCACTTCAACTCTAACTACTTCCATTTCCCTGAGTAAAAGTATATTCTACTTCAAACCTTAACTTCAAAATAAAAATCCAAATGGAGTGAAATGAAGTATTATATTTTAACTTCAACCCACTCTCTTCACTCCACTCCACATGTAAAATCTACTTCATTTCACTCCACCCCTCATTTATCCAAACAGGCCCTAAAGGCGTGTCTGACACTTAACTAGTTAAAGTGAAGTAAATTGAATCTAGACAAAAAATAACAAGAGATCACATCAGAAGTACACAATTTCAATATTCCCTCTAAATTTTTTAAAAAAAGTCAAAAAAGTAACATTCTTTCTCTACTAAAAGAGAAAAAAAAAAAAAAAAAAAACTCCGCTTTTCTATACAAAAAGTACAAAAAGGTTCCATACCAAACATGGAAAAACAAAACACCATCACATGCTTCAGTTCACCTCACATCCAAACAAGCCCCGGTAACCAGCAGTAGAGAAAAAGGTTGGTTTTATGATATTCCCTTTTTTTTTTTTAATGATGTGGTGTGCTTGGACTGGTTTGGAGGCTGGTGTAAGAAATTTATTCTCTGCCAAATAAACTTAACGTCTGTAAGAGTCCGAAGGTAACAAAGAATTCAATGCTTGAGGCAACACGTAAGTCCATAGATTGTGAACACTTAGCTGAGAGGGACAAAAAAATCACAACAATGCCATTGATATTAAGGGATGCAAAAGCATGAATGATAAGGGTAAAATATGGACGCAGCAATCAGAGCATCTCATCATCGTCATTCCAATATAAAATCAAATCCTCAAATAAGTTTTTGCTTATGTTCAAATCTATTTTTTTACTGCTTCATCCAAACCTACCCTTTCCCTTCCTTATGAAGAGATATCAACCTAGACATGCCAAAACATCTCAATTTCTCTCTAATTTTATCCTTTCGAGTTCCACCACACATTGACCTCTACATTCTCAACTCCACTTTTATTAATCTAATCAATCCAAATAAACCAAAAATACCAACATAGAAAGTCTAGCATGAAGAAAATTTTGCATTAAAAGAATACTAACTAGTTTTTATTCAAAGCAAGCTACTAACCAAAATCTATAAACAACCCTTGGTTTAATTTCAGAGTTGAAGGCAGAAAAGCTTCACAAGGAAACAACTATAATTCCAATATAATAGACAAGAATTCTAAATAAAAACCTGTAAAAGACAAACTTTATTTATGTGAGTGAAAGCCCTCAGATCTCATAGCTTCTGATATTCATCGATGGTATTTCACAAGGATTTCATTCAAAGCCTTTTAACACTAAAAGAAAACGGTTATGGTAAATGATGAAGCTGATGCTTCAAGGCTCTGAATGGCATCCGAGGAACCACTCCAAACTAAAAGTTTTCCATCACTGGACTAACACTAAGACAGCCAAATGCTACAAACATATTGGCTGTATGGTATATGGCAAACAATTAATGAAGAAAAAACGCAAACCATCCTTTGCGGGAATTCACAATTAACATGCATAACAATTTCCAAAAAGCATTGAACATATTACTTAATAAGGTAAAATGAGGTCTTAGTTAGAAGATAAAACTAACTAGATATCTGCTTGATTGCTAAAATTTAAAGCTACAGTAACTGAAATTAATAGGGCCTTGCACCTGATATTCACTAAAAGAATATATCCTGTCCAATAACAAGAAATCTCAATTGAAAACCATTTCAAGGAACGATCATTCAAAATTATTCCCCAATGGGGCTCAGAAGTTCTGGTCTGATTCCAAAGCTTATAAAAGTATTTCAATTCACTAGTGCTCAAATACATTTTCAATGCTCAAGTCAAGGCTGCCTCAGCGGTAGTGACAAAAAACAATGCATCATCATTATTGTATCCGATAATATGTGCATTTGAAACATCATTGGCAACACCATTTCTCTAATTATAAATTGATACAATAAGAAAGTTGGACCATAGCCACGAAAATTACTTGTGATTGTAATCAAGAATTGTGGACAATTTTCTTGAAGGGTGTTCTATGGCTGACGCTGAACTTCCTACAAGGAATGTTGGGAATTTTAAGCCCTCAAAATAATCTCTCATTTTGTTGGAAAATTCTATGAAAAAATTAGAACTCATTAAAATTCTAGGACCTCATTACAACAAATTGCTATTAAACCCTCCCCCATCATATCTAAACTTTCCAAAACCATTTTGAGAATTCGAAGTAGATAGCATTGGGAGAATTTCTCAAACTATCTAAAATCAAAACGACCCTGTGCTACATTTAGTTGAGAGATAATTGCTTTGATTGCAAGATTTCAAAGACCATACTGGTACAACTCAATAAAGTTTATTGACAGATAATTTCCTATTTGAAGTCCACAAATTCCTTACATTTCATATAGTAAACATAAATTATAAATTTTTTGCATCAGAGAGATTCCCAA
Organism: Litsea cubeba; assembly: GCA_012931725.1. Taxonomy (NCBI): domain Eukaryota; kingdom Viridiplantae; phylum Streptophyta; class Magnoliopsida; order Laurales; family Lauraceae; genus Litsea; species Litsea cubeba. The sequence continues at coordinate 21,809,331 of CM022953.1, read as the reverse complement.
GACAAGTCATCATGTTCCATAGGAATGCTGATGTCCCTGTCTATTCTGTCATCACTTGCATTTACCCTTCCTTACTGAAGCAAAATGGGAATTTTATTACATCAAAGTATCAAACTAAGACCCCCAAAAAGTAAATAAAAAACAAGCAAAAAATTGAAGAAAAAGAACACTAATAACACTAGGAAAAGATTACTCATAACAAAAGGCTTTACTAACTAGCAAATAAGAAACCCACAAAAAATGAAAAAAAAAAAAGCAAACCAATGATGATGAAGGTAACAGAGATGCCTCAGAGATGATAATTTTCATTGTATTACACTCAAAGTATATTTAATCCCATCATAGGCAAAGCATCATTGCAAATAAATCCAATATTGGATAAAGTGAATGACAGAGATCTAACCCACTAATAAGTAGATCATATGGGAAAAAAATGAATTGTGCTGTTTTTTTGTAATTGCACATTTTAGAATGACCCAAACTTCATTCAATTAGACAGAAAAACTGAAAAACATTGCAATTCTCAAGTGACCCAAACTTCATTCAATTAGACAGAAAAACTGAAAAACATTGCAATTCTCAAGTGACCCAATATTCACATCCATTGCATCTTCTTAAATCAAATGCCTGCATAGTATAGACTAACCAGCGCATGTATGTGGTGTTTCCACGATCGGTGGCACGATTACAGAGTCCACAGGTCAGGATAGCCACAGAACATAGATTTAGCGTCCATGCCATTACACCAAGAGGAACTCTGTATATTATGTCCCATGGTATTGGTAATGGACGCATCTAAATGCATACATAAATGAGCCCCTAAAACACTAAACCCTGAACCATATACTGAAACTAAAATCTAGGCCCTGGGATTAAAAATTATAGAGAGATAGAGAGAAATGGGTTGATTGTGCTCAGACAGCCAAGGGTTTGTCTTCAACTAGTGGTTGAGATCAACCAGATCAGAAACTCTAGTCCACAATAGCAATCATCACTGCACTATTAACAAAATAGGAGACAAGAATATGTTGAGATCAACCAGATCAGAAACTCTAGTCCACAATAGCAATCATCACTGCACTATTAACAAAATAGGAGACAAGAATATGAAAACACAAAGAAAGATGATGATAGAAACATACCTAAGAAGGAAGAAGAAAGGCCCTGAACCATATACATATAAATATAAACAACCCCTGCAACTAAAATCTAAGCCCTGAGATTAAAAGCTATAGAAAGACAGAGATAGAGAGAGGAAGGGATTGATTGTGCTCAGACAGCCAAGGGTTTGTCTTCAAAAAGTGGTTGATATCAACCAGATCAGAAACTCTAGTCCACAATAGATATCATCACTGCACTAAACAAAAATATGAAAACACAGAGAGAAGATGATGAAAACCTATCCATGAAGGAATATGAAAACCTATCCATGAAGGAAGATGAAAACCTACCTATGAAGGAAGAAGGAGGCTACAAAGCAGAAGGGATCTTGGATTGGAAAAGAAAAGGGCTTGGGAAAAAAGAGAGGCTTCAATATGGATACTGAAATTGTAGAGAGGGGTATTAGGTTATATAGTTATATATAGTGGATAGTGGGAGAGACAGTGGAGTTAGGGTTAGGGTTTGCATTCGAGAGGGTAATAGGTGGGATGAACGATCAGGATCGCTCTAAAAGGAGGGAGATCCTTGCAGGAGGACACTTGGTAGGGTCCCTCACCAAAGGATTGATCGTCCTCGTTAAAGGAGGTGGGGCTCAAAATAGTATCCCCGAATGGGTCTTACATGTAAGCAGCTGAACCCAACTAATCAGCGTTGGGCATGACCATAAGCCGCCCCATTTGGGCGCATCTTGGGTGGTCAGCCAAAGGACTGGTAATTTCATCTCTAAAATTAAGTCAAGTTAAACGTTACATCAAAAATATTTTTTACTAAAACTCCCTCCATCTTTTTCAAGAAAAAGCCAAAAAGCAACTACATTTACTCACTAAAAGATAAAAAAACTACGTTTTCCCATACAAAAAGTCAAAAATATTTCATCTCAAACAACTAAAAATAAAATACCATCATAATCTACTTATATTTTATTCATTCTTTTCATTTCACTTTTTCACCCATAAAAAAGCAATGATGTGACATATACATCACCTTCACTACACTATTTAAATTAACAAACGGACCCAAAGGGGTTTCGTTTCCCTTTTGAGTGTACTGCTTCCCCCAAAACCTTCTTGATTGCATTATTACCCCTAAAGATTTCATCGTGAATCTAAGCAATATTTGTTATTGGAAGTTGAGGATTTGAAACTACACTACCATACTGGAGCTATAGAGAATTTATCCGGCTTCCCTAAACCCTTAAGGGTTAGTTTGGCCCAAGGGATAAGACACCCTTCGTTGTAAAAAAAAAAAATGCATCATGAATCTAAGCATACGGAAAGCCTTAGAATCTCAAGGTTAAAGTGTGTAACAATAAGCACAAAAGATTGGAACGTTCCTCACCTTATGTAAGTTCTAATTACCCTAACTACTAGAGGATTCCTAATGTCACCCAAGATGAAGGCTTTTCTTCATCAACTTCTCTTTTTCCTAGCTTTCAATGGTGAGGCTAGTTTTTTTTTTTTTAGAGCACGTTTGTGTACACACCCTTTTCACGGAAATGGAAAAATGTCACGTCAGCAAATTTCATAGAAATGAAAAGCTCGGAAAATGATTTTTGTAGAATTTTGAAATTCAAGTTTGGTGCGAATTTTTTCCTCGTTGAATTGGTGTCATAGTTGTTGGGTGTGGCTGTGGATTCCTTATAGAAAATCAAATTTTGTAGTTTGGTGAAACAATTTTTTGAAGAAAAATAAATAACATGTATATTATTTATTCAACATCAAATAATAATTTATTTAAAGAAATAAAAAATGAAAGAGTTGTAGGGTTTTGGGTTGAAATGGAAAAGAATGAGAAAAAGAGGGAGAAGTTTTCAGAGGAAATCCATTTCCCATACCCCCCCCCCCCCCAAATTGAAAACCCACTTCCAGCAGTAGCAAGGAAAATGCTGACGAGACACGAAAACTTTTCCGTCGAATTGTTCCACGCCAAACGCCAGAAAAATGAGTTTTCCGTGGAAGATCGTCCACTTTTCTACGGAAAAATGTTACACAAACATGCCATTATTAGGATTCAATTGCAAATGCGATGGGAATCAAGTTGAACGGTTTGGACTATAGATGTGAGGGCTGAAGGTGGAGTTCGGCCCTTCGAGGAAACTGTCACCATGTAATGGTTGCGCCAATTCAAGGGAGATCAACTATGATTTTGAGAGGTTTAGATTTCAGAAGAGGCTTGGTTAATGGATTTATAGGGTTCCAATAAGAAAATCTGAATTCACAATAAATAGGACTTGAAGATGTAATTGATGTAGGTGGTCCAATGCAGCAGTGTTTATGCCCACTGTGATTTAAAGACCGCCGACAATTGATTAGAAAAGGTGCATCATAAAGTGAGATCGCTACTGGGACCCGACCCAACGTGGGTGAACCCGATCATTGAGCACCCTTACAAAAAACACACTTCTTTTTAAAAGTGAATTTCAAAAGGCTACTCTCACCTTTTGATTGGACCGAACCTTTACTTTTGTTCTGTCCTGCATTTACCATTCACTTCACTGCATCGGTAAAGTAAATTTACCGAAAGAGTGATTTACAGTGTATTTCACATGATTTGATATTATTTCATTTTAACGTTAATCATACGTGCCCATCCATCATTGTGTGGACAAAAGCCTCGACCCGTGTCCCCGCCAAGATGTAAAAAAAGAAAGAAAAAATCAATTTGCAAGCTTAGCGCCATACCTGCAAGTGGGAGTTTTCCTCAGCTTAACGGAGGAAAACTTGCAATAGCGACTTTACTGCCTTACATATCAATGTTATCGATGCAAATGCAAGTTTTCCTCCACTCAGACGGGCCTTTCCACTAAATGACCAAAGAAAAAAAAAACTAGCGATGTACATGGGACGGATTGAGCTGTGCCAGGAATATCCAGGCCCGGCCCACCTAACTTCTAAACTAGAAGCCCGATCCCGGCCCAAGTCTAGGTCAGGCCAGAAGTTGCTTGCCCATGACCGGCCTACCTGGAAATGATGTAGCCCAAGCATAGCCTTTATTACACTTACATAACAAAAAAAGAAAAAAAAAATATTTTCTCCTAATGTCCTAGGTTGTAGCTCACCTAGTCTCGTCATGTAACCTTATCAGTTTAATATTTGATACATGGCCCATTGGGCCACATGATATTAGATTATTTTTTTGTGGGGGAGGGCCTGTCATAGTAGCTTGCTACTGGGGTCCTCAAGCATCGTCTGTGTGTTGCACGACAGGATAGGCCGGGCGCACCCCTATCAAAACAAAGTCTGAACTTTCAATTAAGGGATCGTTATCTCATAATTTTAAATTTATTTTTAATCTATGCTAGGACCCTCAATATTAGTTTTCCTTTAGGATCTTCTTTTAAAAAGGTACTTAAGAGGCTAAGATACATGGCTACACGGGTAAGATACTTGTCTACACGGCCCAATTCGAGTGGGCTGAGCTTTACTTTCGTTCCTAGTAAAAATGAGCTTAGATTGCGTTTCACTACAGGCTGACAACGTTTCGGGTCGGAACCATACTTGACCCACATCTAGACCCGTTTCAGAACAACGGTTCTGCTTCTGGTTCCGGTTCCAGTTCCAATTTTGGCTCAAACCTGTTTTGTTGGTTCCAAACCCAGTTCAAATAGGAAAATCCGGATCCGGTTCCGGAGCCAGGCCCACCTAGAAGACCGACTTTAGTTCCAAAATCGAATCTAATTTCTCTTCATTTCTTTAATTTTTTTCTCAAAACAAGCAAATCATTCAATTCTGCATCCTCAATTCTCCCAGCCTACATTATCAATATCATCAAATAGAAAAGTTGACTTTTCAAGATGTTATTGTTTACATGTATTTTTTTACTAATATTAGATTCATCTACTTGCTTTATCTGCCTTCGCTTTGCCTGGAAGAACTTAAGTAAGAGTTCTCGTGCCCATGCATGTGTACGAGGACTTTGGTAAGAGCTTACCATTTGGAAACATGGGCCACACCAACTAGGGCAACAGATCCAATCCAAAAGACTAATAACAGTAGACTTTTTGGTCAACATCTAGTTTTTTTTTTTTTTTTTGTTTTAAAGGCAAATTGTATTGAGAAAAAAGCGAAAGAAAGAGCTGAATATCAGCTCCCCAAAAATATAGAGGAACCGAAAGAAGAGCTCTTCTCTCAACAGGCTTTAAGAGGAGCCAAAATGAAGAAGAGTAAGAGGGGGGAAAATCACAGAGGAGCATCTCTAAAAAAAAAATGATATAGGGAAGAAGATGACCATGAAAAGGCTTTTTCAGTTGCTGCAGGGCTGAATTTAGCTGGATCCAAAGAAGCCTTTTAGATACTTGTACTGAGAAGGAAGTTTGTTCGAGAATCTAATCTAGCTTCATTCATGGTTTTCCAAATGACATAAACGGTGGAGAAGAAAACTACTGCCATTCCCTGTTTGGCGAGCTTATCACAACCAGAGGATAGAGAAGACCACAAGTAAGGTGGGGTGAAACGAGTTGAATTGCAACCAGCAGCCTTGAGAATCCACTGTTGGAAAATTCCATCATGTGGGGCCACACATGTAACCATTAAATGTGTTATGCTATCTTTGGTTAAGCCTAAATTAAAGTGATCTAATTAAGACTTAAAGTTTTAAGGTTTAAGGGTATAATTGTCATGGGATTAATGTGTAGATACCAGAATGTAATTTCTAATTTGATGAGGGGCCAAATTAGAAATAGCAAAACTTATGATAATCTCATTATTATATATTAGGGTTATGGTCCTCAATTCATATGGTAAGTTCATATTCTCTCTGACATCACATCATCATAAAGAATCAAGTTTCTCTGGGCAACCATATTGGATGGGAAGATCAACAACCTATGAAGAACTTTATTCAATGGATCCAGGTATGTTTCCGCTTTACATCTCTCAATGATTTGACATGGAGGATCTTGGTTGACAATAAGGTTTTCTAGATTCTTGTTTCTAACAATTGGTATCAGAGCTTCTCCATGTTAAGCCATTGGGAATCAAGTATTTTCTTGTTATGCCTTTCTATTAGGGGTTCCCCAAATTACCAAAAAGTATCTTGTATCTGGTATTGTGGATATTATACATCAGACGATTTCTGTTCACAAAACCCTGTGTTTTTTTGGGTAAAAAACAACAAGCGCACGTTTTGACCCATGCGGTTCTTAATCGAAACCATCTGATGTATCCATTGATTTGGATCAAGTCTATTGTTTTGCGTGCATGATCAAGCTTTCTGTATTTGATTTCAATTGTCATTGGATCAAGCAAGATCAAGATTTGTCTCACCATCGCGTCAGGCCTGATGGGAATTTTTTTTTAATTGTTTAATGGATCAAATCTACTTGCCGTCGCCCCAGGTGATGCAAGTGCTTTTCTGTTGTTGATTTATTTATTTTAGTGGATCTATTCATGATGTTGAGTTGCCATCGCCCATCAAGCAAATATAATATTCAAGTGTTGTTGACTTTCTATTTGCCTTGGGACATGTGCTAGTATACCTTATTTTCTTTTTCTTATTACAATCCTGTTCCAGCGTAATACGGATATGGATCAAGTTATTTTTTTTATCAAGCAATCTGTACTTGATTTCTTTTCACCTTGAGACATGGATAAAGTACCGCTTGACATTCATGTGGGTGAGCGTCCGGTATTGTATGTTGACCGTCTCATTACACCTACAACCTTAAGAATACATACAGCCGGCTGAGCTTCCGGATTCTCTCGTCGTATCTATACTGGTGTTGTCCGATCTGGCGGCAGGTTTTGTATGATTCAGATCTGCGCATTAAGATCGATGGGTTTTGCGCCGCCGTTCGTCGCTTTATTTATTTTTATTTTATTACTTTATGTTTTATTTTTGTTAGCGGGGCGGCGTAACAACAAAACCTAGGGTTTTCTTCAACTAAAATTCAAATATTTTATGGTATATCTTTTATGGTTTAATATCATAGTCCATCATTCTAAATGAGCTAATTGAAACAAGATGTCACCAAAGTGACCTCTCTTGTGTAGATTATTCATAAGGAATATTGGATGTTTGTATATGTGTAAATTCATACGGGTATTAGTCGGCCCAAAGGAAGGTTAATACTTGGCCGAATTGCACACATACACCTGTGGTGGTAAACATGTGACAATTATAAGGTTATACATGTGAATAATAAGTCGATCCAAAGATAGATTTATTATTGACATGAGTTTTTGTCAATGTTCGATCACTACAACATGCGTACTATTTACAATTAATATTACTGTCCAAAAACTTGATATTAATGATGTGCTAGGTACCTTGAGATGAGACTTAACATTATTTGAATTTGTTGATTATTGTATTTGGTTATTAATATGATCATGTTTGTCTGTTTGTTTGTTTTTGTTCTCTTTACAGCTAGTGTTTCTACTATATCTGCTAATATCAACAATATACATGTGCTTAATGGGACCAACTTTAAGCATTGGAAAGAGAACATAGAAATTGTTCTCGGCTGCATGGATCTAGACATTGCACTACGGACTGAGCAGCCCGCTTCTCTTATGGATGCAATTTTTCCTGATGAAAAGAAGAACTTTGAGAAGTGGGATCGTTCAAATTGCATGAGTCTTATGATCATCAAGCGCGGCGTTCCAGAGGCATTTAGGGGTGCGGTATCTGAAAAGCTTACCACAACCAAAGAGTTCCTAGCTGAAATTGAGCAGCGTTTTGTGAAAAACGATAAGGCAGAAACAAGCACGCTTTTGCAACGCTTGATTTCTATGAAATACATTGGCAAGGGGAACATACGGGAGTACATTATGGATATGTCTCATATTGCTTCTAAACTTAAGGCACTGAAGCTCGCGCTGTCTGACGACTTGCTCGTGCATTTGGTATTAATTTTACTTCCTACACAATACAGTTAATTTAAGGTCAGTTACAACTGTTAAAAGAAGAAATGGACTCTTAATGAACTCATCTCTTATTGTGTGCAAGAGGAAGAAAGATTGAAGTAAGACAGAACAGAAAGTGCTCATTTGGCTAGCACCTCTAAGGATAAGGGCAAAAAGAGGAAGAATAATGAAGCTGCTAAGGGTCCAGCTCAAAAGAAACAACAGCAGGACAAAGATGGTTGTTTCTTTTGCAACAAGCCTGGACATGTAAAGAAGGATTGTACCAAATATCACGCTTGGCGTGCCAAGAAAGGTACATTTCTTACTTTGGGCCGTTCTGAGGTAAATTTAGCTTCAGTACCTGAAAACACGTGGTGGTTAGATTCTGGTGCTACTACTCACAACAGTGTTTCTATGCAGGGTTGCTTGGCTATCGAAAGCCAAGTGATGCTGAAAGACAGATCTTTGTGGGCGATGGAAAGTCGGTAGAAGTAGAGGCAATAGGGCATTTTAGGTTGTTATTAAAAATCGGTTATTATTTAGATTTAGCGGATACTTTTATTGTACCGTCTTTTAGACGGAATTTGGTTTCAGTTTCTTTATTGGACCAGTTTGGTTATTTTTGTTCATTTGGAAACAATCAATTCAGTTTATCTCTAAATTCAAATGTTGTTGGAACTGGTTCCCTATGTGTATATGACAACTTATATTTACTTGATACAATTGTTTCTTATAATGAATTCTTGCATGTGGAATCACGAGGTACTAAACGCATACTGAGTAAAGAAAATTCAGCCACATTATGGCACAAACGCTTAGGTCACATCTCTAAGACTAGAGTTGAGCGACTTGTGTCTGATGAGATTTTAGATTTCCTTGACTTTACAGACTTTGATGTTTGTATTGAATGCATCAAGGAAAAACATACCAAAATAAAGAAATTAGGTGCCAATAGAACTACAGACGTCTTAGAATTGATACACACAGATATATGTGGACCATTCCCTACGGCTTCCTGGAATGACCAACAGTATTTCATATCATTCATAGACGATTACTCTCGCTATGGGTACCTATTTCTCATTCATGAAAAATCACATTCTTTGGACGTGTTCAAAACATTTAAAGCTGAAGTTGAGAACCAATTCAACAAAAGAATAAAGTGTGTCAGGTCTGACCATGGTGGTGAATATTACGGCAGATATGACGGTTCAGGTGAACAACGTCCAGGACCGTTTGCTAAATTCCTAGAGGAATATGGAATAGTCCCACAGTACACCATGTCAAGGTCACCTAGCATGAATGGTGCAGCTGAAAGACGAAATCGGACTCTTAAGGATATGGTAAGGAGTATGATTAGTCATTTTACTGTACCAGAGTCACTCTGGGGAGAAGCACTCAAACAGCAGCTTATATTCTGAATAGAGTGCCAACTAAAGCAGCTGCAAAAACACCTTATGAGCTTTGGACAGGCAGAAAGCCTAGTCTAAAATATTTTCACATTTGGGGATGTCCAGCTGAGGCAAGGCCTTACAGGCCACATGAAAAGAAATTGGATTCTAAAATTGTGAGCAGCTACTTTATTGGCTACTCTGAGCGATCTAGGGGCTATAAGTGTTATGATCCCACACTTAGGTCAATTTTTGAGATGGGAACTGCCACATTTTTTGAGGATGTTGAGTTTGGGGGGAGAAATAAAGTTAGAGACATTGTCTTTGAGGAGGAATCGATTTCGATTCCCACTATCGTTATTGACAATGTGCCGGTTTCTATACCTATCGTTGATCAAGAAGCGAATCCGAATCCTCAACCAGACAATGTTGATCAAACCCCTATTCAAGATGAGGTGATTGTTCTTGAGGAACAAACTCAACAACCTCAAGAACCAATGCCATTAAGGCGATCTACTAGAGAAAGGAGAAATGCTATTCCGGATGATTTTTTCGTATTTCTCTAAGAACATGAGGAAGAAATTGGAATAGCGAAAAATGATCCAATCAACTTCCATCAGGCCATACAAGGTTCCAACTCTCAAAAGTGGATTGATGCCATGAATGAGGAGTATAAGTCTATGCAAGACAATAAGGTTTGAGAACTTGTTCCATTACCAGAGCTGTGAAGCCCATTGGTTGCAAATGGATTTTTAAAACCAAAAGGGATTCCAATGGTAATGTGGGGATGTATAAGGCTCGTCTTTTAGCTAAAAGCTTTACCCAAAAGGAAGGGATTGACTTTAAAGAGACTTTCTCTCCTGTTTCATCAAAATATTCTTTTAGGACAATCATGGCACTTGTTGCACATTTTGATCTTGAGTTTCATCAAATGGATGTCAAGACAACTTTTTTCAATGGTGTCATTGACGAAATAATTTATATGGTGCAGCCAGAAAATTTTGAGTCGGAAGACCCAAAGAATATGGTCTGTAAATTGACAAAGTCCATATATGGACTCAAGCAAGCTTCTCGTCAGTGGTATCACAAGTTTCATCAAGTGATTATTTCGTTTGGTTTTGAGACAAACGCTGTTGATAATTGTGTGTATCACAAATTCAGTAGGAGTAAGCACATATTTCTAGTTTTATATGTCGATGACATACTGCTTACCACAAATGATATAGGCATCTTACATGAAACCAAGAGATTTCTATTAAAGAACTTTGAGATGAAAGACCTTGGTAACGCTTCTTTTGTATTAGGGATCCTGATACAACGTGATCGCTCTCGGGGTATTCTTGGATGATCAAAAAGAAGCTATATGGATACAGTACTCAAAAGATTTGGCATGCAGGACTGCAAACAAGGTGACACCCCTGTCGCTAAGGGAGACAAGTTCAGTCTCAAACAGTACCCTAAAACTAACCTTGAAGTTAAGAAAATGCAAAAGATTCATTATACATCAGCTGTAGGGAGTCTAATGTATGCTCAGGTGTGTACGCGTCCGGATATTGCGTACATTGTTGGCATGTTAGGCAGATATTTAAGTAATCCTTGAATGGATCATTGGAAAGCAGCCAAGTTGGTTATGAGGTATTTACAGAGAACAAAAGATCATATGCTTACATATAGGAGATCAGATCAATTGGAGATCATAGGGTATTCCGACTCCGATTATGTTGGATGCCAAGAAAATATGAAATCCACATCAGGCTACATCTACCTATTAGCTGGTGGAGCTATATCTTGGAGGAGTGCCAATCAGACACTCATAACTGATTCCACCATGGCAGCAGAGTTTTTACCATGCTATGAGGCATTCAACCATGGAATATGGCTGCGGAATTTTGTCTCTGGGCTGCGAGTACTGGAGGGTATTGAAAGTCCACTAACACTATATTGTGACAATAAGTCAGCAGTGCTGTATTCCAACAACAACAGGAGCTCATTTAGGTCAAAACATATTGCCATTAAGTTCCTAGTTGTGAATGAGAGAATACAGGACGGACAGATATCCAGAAAGTACATTGGGACAAACTCCATAATAGCGGATCCGCTTACAAAGGGATTATCACCCAAGGTCTTTCATGAGCACACTGCTCATATGGGTGTTATTTTGTGTGAGGATATCACATTATAGTGGGAGTTTGTATCATTTTATATTTTATTGCTTTATGTTTGATTTTGGACATACTCCTGCATTTATGTATATGGCTATTTTTCTGATCAGAAATAAAGTTTTCAGTTCATTTCACTCTGTTACATTGTATTAAAGATTGATCTCACTAAAGAATACAGTAGGCCCGGTTGGAAATAAATATGTATAGATCACATTGCATGTATTTTTCATGCTACGCATCCATGATTGTTCTATGTCATTTGGTTATGTTGTTGTACATGACCATTGATGGGTTTAGTCATGTTCAATGTGACGAAAACCGCTTTGATCCTATAACGGCATAATCAATGGACGAGATTGTTTGGATATACCTTAAGATAATGATAGCAAAATTTTGGAGCTCATACAGTCATACACATTTGTTAAGTTACATATATAGCCCAGTGGGAGATTGTTGGAAAATTCCATCATGTGGGGCCACACATGTGTGGGGCCACACATGTAACCATTAAATGTGTTATGCTATTTTTGGTTAAGCCTAAATTAAAATGATCTAATTAAGACTTAAAGTTTTAAGGCTTAAGGGTATAATTGTCATGGGATTAATGTGTAGATACCAGAATGCAATTTCTAATTTGATGAGGGGCCAAATTAGAAATAGCAAAACTTATGATAATCTCATTATTATATATTAGGGTTATGGTTCCCAATTCATATGGTAAGTTTCTATTCTCTCTGACATCCCATCATCAGAAAGAATCAAGTTTATCTGGGTAGCCATATTGGATTGGAAGATCAACAACCTGTGAAGAACTTCATTCAATGGATCCAGGTATGTTTCCGCTTTACATCTCTTAATGATTTAACATGGAGGATCTTAGTTGACAGTAAGGTTTTCTAAATTCTTGTTTCTAACATCCAATACCAGAGCTCTATAGCATAGGGGCATCAGAAAAAAAAGGTGACAAATAGATTCATCGTCCGAGTTGCAAAGAGAGCAAACAGAGGAGAGGTTGACACCAATTTTCTGTGCCCAGTCATCGGTTGGGATTCTTCTATTTAAGATCCTCCAAGAGAAGCAAGAGAGTCTACGGAATTCCAAGTTAGGTGCACCCAAGGCTTGATATCTCATCTGGAACGGACTATATCCCAAGCACCTCTCAAAGAAAGCTCGGCAGTGGGGGGGAGGACCACATGATAGTATCAGGAACAAAGGCATTAATCTGGATTGTCCTAGCTAGCTTTAGAAAGGAAACTTGCTACTTCAGCGGGGAGATCTTAGGGGAAATTCCAATTGTTTCAAGCGATGATGTGAAAGACACTAGCCATAGGAGGGAAGTAGAGGTGAGGAAACTTTTCTGCATTAACAGTATCCTATAACCACCTGTCATACCACAAATTGAAAGAAGATCCATTGCCAATTTTCCACTTACAATTAAGCTTAAGGAAATGACCGAGCTTCCTTATGAGTTTTGTAACGCCCCACCCCTTACCTATGCATGATATTGTCCGCTTTGGCCCACTGGCCTCACGGTTTTATTTCTGATGGGCCTCAACCCATCAAAAGGCCTCATGCTAGGTAAGGGTGTAAGCTCTACATATAATCCCAATCAATTTCCTCTCTATAGTCGATGTGGGACTCCGGGGCGTCACAAGTTTTCAAATGCAAGAGCCCAGCTTTGTAGTATTATAATCACATGGAGAAGTTTGCTTAAAGTATCTATTGCGGAACCAAGTTGCCCAGATTGATGAAGAAGTTGATGCAAGCCATGCTAGCTTTAACATTGATCCTGGTCAGCTCAAGGCCCAAGCATTTATTTTTTAGCCTAAAATTCAGTCTGCATGATGAGACCCTGAAACTCGAGACCAAGAACTACACTTGGATATGATAAAGCCAAGGCCCAGAATATTGTCTCATGCCATTGAGAGCAATACATTTGGACGATATAATGTGCACTTACAATACTAAATCTTGCACTAAGACCCGATGAAAAAAAAAAAAGTGAATCACATGTATTTTATAATGGATCTATTTTTAGTAATCTTTTAATTGGTGATTTTTATTGTGCCATTGAGAGCAATGGTGCAAGGGTTGAGCATACTTACTACCTATTGTTGCTCGATACTTATAATGTTTTAGGCATTTCAAATACTTCACCATCAGTTTAAAAGTTGTCACAAAAAATATTATCTAGCTTGCTGCTTTTATTATAGGTGGTGGTAGTCAGGTAGTGATTGTATTATAATTCAAATACAAAGTTGACTACACACACAAGAGAATTAACCTTCTTTTTTACCTAATACAACGCTAATTGTGCAAATAGTTTTAATTTATTTATTTTTATATTGTTTGGTGGAACTGAGATACTTGAGTGGTATTTGTATTTGAAATTTGAGAGTTCAAAGGGTTCCAGTGGGTTTCCAGAAGATATAAGATAATTTTCTCTGAAGTCTGAACAGATGTAACCCTTTAATCTTCCTTTTTTTAGTATTAAGCCTTTAACCTTTCATTCTCTTGTACACTACTCTTAAGTATTCTTTGTAATTTGATGGTCCTTCATGTATATATTATTAATTATGGCCTTGCAAAAAAGTATAGGGACGACCTACAAACTCATAAGCACATCTCATACATACAGTTGCTTCGTTTGCATTTTTGCTTTATGTTTAGGAAGTGTTTAGAAACCAAATATTTTTAAAGATTTTGCTATATTATCTCCTACTCTAGAATGTAATCCACACACCTGAGGACTAGGTGTTTGGATAACTTAAAAGGTATCATACAATATCTCACATTCTTATACACAAGGGAGGAAATAGGATTTTTTTTTTTTTTTTTTTGGGGGGGGGGGGGGGGGGGGGTCAAAGAAAAAAAAAACTTTAAATAAAAAATTTAAAAATTTAGTTTTAAAATATGCAATAATCAAATTATTGAAGCTGTTGCTCGACGTCCTCTCATTGAGTTGAAATCATCAATTATTGTTTCTCTTAAAAAATAAATCAATAGTTGATGATTTAACCATGGTCAGCACCCCTATAAAAAACCAAAATTAAAATAATATAAGAATTTATAAAATTATTGTTAACTACAATAAATGAAAAAATAAGTCGAATTCAAATTATTACCTCACATTTTAAAAAAGAAAATGGGGTTGTCATTCTCTTTCTTTATTCATACCTCAAAGTCAAGTCTGGAACCTACAACTTCTTTCAATATCTCCAATAAAAAGACATGCTTTCTCCTCTTCCTCTCTTGGATCATAAGATTTGAGGTGATTTTCTTTTTAAACAAAAGTCAAAACAACCACGGTTTTGTGTGTGGTTTTATTTTATTATTATCCACATGTAATGGCTGTAGTCATTTTTAAATTTGCCACATGTTTGAGCTATGGTTTTTTTTTTCAAAAGTAAAAAACAACAATGATTTTATGTGTGGTTTTATTTTATTGTTATCCATATGTAATGGCTGTGATAATTTTTAAATTTGCCACATGTTCAAGCTGTGGCTTTTGAAATACTACACCATTCTTTGCCACGACAATTGCCACGGTCATATCTGTGGCTAAAAGGGAAAGACCACAGCCATTGGCTGTGGTTTTTTAGCGTTTTTGACGTAATGTAAGGGTTGTCCGGCACACGTGCTGAATGATAAGACAGATTAGTTGGAATCGAAGTCGGATGTATATATGTTTATATTATATCCCAAAAAGAAACTAAAGGTTGGTTGTTTTATAATCCCAAGAGAGCAGAAAGTGCTTGGCAGCACCAATGCGGTTTTCTGGAGGGAGATTATAAGATTAACTGGAAATCTTTAGAAATGGTTATCTTGGAAGAAATTCAAGAGAAATCAATTCAAAATCCAAGAATAACCGAATTTTAAGAAAATCCACCCATACCTAACTGGGTATTTACACCAATGCCTCGTCGTAGTGGGAGTATTGTCAGGACACATGACAAGTTCTCGGTTTTGGGAAAGTCTTACGAGGCAATCCTGGAAGAACCGGAATAAGATCCCTGTAACTATGATGAAGCAGTTAATGACATAGTTTCGGGACGTTGGCTAGATGCTATGAAAGCTGAGGTGGAGTCTTTGTACTTTAATCAGGTCTGGATACTTATGGACTTGCCTGCCAATAGCAAACCTATTAGGTGCAAGTGAGTCTACAAGAGAAATAGAGGATCAGATGGAAGAGTTCCATCCGGATACTCTTATCTATTGCGGTTTATCTTGGTAACGAGATTTGGCAAATGGATGTCAAGACAGCGTCTCATGAGGACAATCTTGAAGAAGACATCTATATGATGCAGTCAGACAGTTTTATAACTAATAACCAAGTGCAAAGAGTTTGCAAGCTGCAGAAGTCCATTTGTGGATTCAAGAAGGAATTCCGGAATATGAACATCTGTTTTGACAAGGAAATCAAGTCATTTGATTTTTTTTTCAGAATCCGGATAAGTCATGTGTGTACATGAAAAGTCAAGAAGGCAAGGTAGTTATTTTGATATTATATGTCGACGACATCCTTCTCCTATGGAGTGACAGGGATGTTGTCAACAGTAAAAGTTTTGGTTAGCTAAGACTTTTGATATGAAGAACTTTGGAAAAGCCAGCTACATCCTAGGGCTCAATTTCCATTGAGACCCAAAAAATAGGATGATAAGCTTATCCCAAGATGCATTCATAGATAAGGTGCTGGTACGGTTAGCTATACTTTGTACTAGACCGGATATCTGTCACGCAGTTAGCCTAGTCAGCAGATATCAGTCTAACCCAAGTCCTAACCATTAGACTGCTGTAAGATGTATTCTCAAATACTTGAGAAGGACTAGAGATCACATGTTGGTTTACAGTAGTGATGAGTTGATTCCAGTCAGTTACATAGATACTGACTTCTAGTCAGATAAGGATTCCAAGAAATCAACTTCTGGGTATGTGTTTATGCTATAAACGCTTGAGAAGCATTTAAGGAAGCAGAATGACTTTAAAGGATTCCTTATGGAAATTTGAGTGGTACTTTTGGCAAGACAGCCGCTCACAGTTTATTGTGATAACAGTAGGACAGTCGTTAAGTCCAAAGAACCCAGGAGCCAAAAAGCATTTGAAGAGGAAGTTTTACATGGTCAGATAGATTGTGTAGAGAGGTGATGTTCGATCACCAAGATAGCTTCTGCAGACAATCTGAAAAATCCCTAAGATGGGAATGAATATTAAAAAAACTCTTCTCCAATCTCCATTAAGCTTTTTTTATTTATTTCTATCTCCTTCATTTCATTTCCTTTCGTTTTTCCTTTTTAAGTTTTCCTAAAAATCAACAATTTTGTTTTCTTTTTTCTAAGAATCAAAACCTTCTTAAAAAAAGCCCTAAATAATGCAGGGGCCATCCATTGCACATTGGAGGTGCCAAAGCACTGTTTTGAGGGGAGTTATAATGTATGGGGGGCCGGGGCCATGGCCCCTGCTAGCCCCCCTAGGTCCGCCCCTGCTTATACAAACTTTCATATTATAATATTCAAGTATATGTTGTATAAAGTAATTTTTCGTTAAGAAAACTAACCAAAATACGGGTCAAGAGTGTTTGCAAACAAGAGTGGAAGTTTATGCGAAACTACTACCATGGTGGCCTATTATATTTTTTAATATTGATGGTTTCTATAGGAATCCTACTATGACTCTCAATATTAAATGAGCCCTTTTAGTGTTTATAAATTTTATGTGGGTCCCATAGCCATGTATAATTACATAGTTTCTTTATTGATTACTAATATTAGGTGGGTCCTACAAATATCGCATTAGACAATATCTACCATGATTACCAACATTAATAGCTAGCCCCTTAGTGATTACTATAATTAGATTTGTTAATATTATTGTTAACATCAAATGGGTCCCACATTGATTTTTCAAAAATAGATTCTTCAATGATGTTTAACACTCGATAAGGCTCTCCGCTATAATCACCAATGAGTGTATTACATTATGGTTATTGACATTTGGTGGATCCACATTGATTGAACAACCTTGCCCGTGGTTTTTAACATTCAGTCTAATGATTTTCTAATTAGATGGGCCCTACCAATGGGCCCTACCATGGTTACCAATATTAAATTACTTCAATATGACTACGAGTTAGTGGGTTCCCATTGGGTTAATCATCTCGGTTTCTCTATTCATTTCTTATTTTGATACATCATCTAGTGAAAATTTTATAAATTGCCAAACACCTCAAGGTATATTGAAACTTGTAAGATTTCCCAACACCACAAGTGACACAATATTATAATATAATTTTTTAATAATGAAATCGGATAATATTTAGATTTGGTGATATTATGTTCTTCTTTTATCCAAACACCCCATTGGTTCTTTCCTTTTTTTTTCTTTTCTAGAAAAAATGTGGCAACAGACAAAATATCATAAATAAGAAAGTGAAATGTACAAACTTTAAACTCATTTTATGCCTGCCTTGTTTTGAAACTAACTCGGTTTTATACCTATATCAGGAAACTTTTGAAATATTTTTCCCCTTTGTTTCATATGTTTGTATTTTATTTAGTTAGAGTAATTGGTTATTTTACTTAGTTAGAGTAATTGGTTTTTCAATCTGAAATGATAGTTGTATTGATTTTAATTTACACCCTTGTTGGAAGAATTGGAGCTTTAGAAATATAGTTTGAGATCTCTTGTGTGCTCGTGAACATTATCAATAACCATGATTAGTTATTTTTTAAATAAATTATAAAATGAATTATGAATTTATTTTTCTTAATTGCAGCCATAATATATGTATCAAGAATGAGTGGCATAGAAAAAAAGTATATTAGTTTTTTTATTTAAGAATTACATCCTACCTTAATCTAATATAGTATTTTTTTATTTTTTGTTAATTAGTTTTTTTATTTAAGAATTACATCCAAACTTAATCTAATCTAATATTTTTTATTAATTATTTAGCATATAGAAATTTTATATCATTGGTTTTAAACGTAATTCAAAGTCTAAGGAATGAAAGAAAAATCTCTAGAGTAATAAACAAAGAAGAAAAAATTGAAAGGAAAACAGAAAAAAACTAAAATTAATCATAAATGAGATTTTAAACTTAAAATTGAAGTAAGAAAGGTTGCTACGAGTTAAGGCGTAAGGAATTTAGATCGTGCAGGACACTTATGTCGTGTAGGACTTCTTGTTTTAGAAGATACGTTAAAATTAAATAAAAATTGAGAGTTCAATTGAGCAATCAATTGCCAAATAAAACCTCAGTCTTCAAATAAAATCGCCCAAAAATCATATATATAAATTGGAGTCTGGATATGGTATACCTTTTTACCATAGTGACCGTGAACCTATCTCACATCAACGTGGGCAGCCCCAGCCCGGGCAAATTAAGGACACTGCCCGCGGAGACGTGGTGGAGTGTGATTGGTCCCCTCACAATCACTAAGAGTAAAAGCCTCAGATGATCCCAATTCCTAAAATTAATATAAGCTAGAAGTCTTAATGAGATTTGTAGATGCTTTTTAGGAGAAAAAAAATTATATATAAGAAAGATTGGATCTCCACGCATAAACAAGCATAGGCATCAAAAGTCAAGACCGGTGGATTTCAGTTTCTGGACTTCTGTGAGCCCCCTTTTGCAAAATTCGAACCATTAAATTTCTTCATAAGGCCTAAAACAATTATGGTGTCAAATTTGATGCTTGCTTCATCATGGATGGTGAGAAAATTATGAAAAACTTCAAACCGTTCATCATCCACAAATGCAAAAAACGTGATTCTTTCACAATCCTTGTTCTTTTTTTTTGTTTTTTTAATTCTTTGGTTCTTTTGGGCTCCAAAATCATGATCTAAGCCATGAATCATTTCTGAAAGGCCAAACACAATTAGGGGCTCAACTTTTACCGCTGATCCCTTCTAGAATATTTTGAGACATCTCCAAAAATGTCCAAATCATAAATTATTAATTTTTTATCCATGTGGACCACCTTTGCATGATTCGAACCACTCAAATTCTCCAAATGGCCAAAACCGGCTAAAGGGTGAACTCTGAAGTCTTGAGACAACTTTTTTTCAGTTTTTTTTGTTTATGCGGGCTCAGAAATCATGATCCAAACTATGAGTCATTTCCAAAAGGCCAAACACGAATCGGAGCTCAATTTTCAGCCATTATAATCCTTCCTAGATTTGAGACATCTCCAAAATAAAGTCTAGATCTTAAAATATTAATTGTTATTTATGTGGACCCCTTTGCACGATTTGAAATGATCGAATTCTCTAAATGGCCAAAACCAGCTGAGGGGTGAGATCCGAGGTCCTGAAAATTCATGGTTTTTTAGAAAATTATAAAAGATCACAGCCATTGGATCATATATCCTAGATATGGTAGGAATCCTCTCAATTTATCAAATCTGGAACTTTCCACAGAAGTCCTCTTTTTGAGGATATCCTGATTCTAGGAGTAGAAGGGAATCCAATCCTCTTGGACTTCCCTCAGTTTGCTAAATAAGCCCTTAAAGTTCAACAAAAATTAAGTACATATGATCCTCAAGCATTTTTCTATTAATTCAATGATTAGGATCATCTTTTTTTTTTCCACTAACACTATGTAATCCATTTTAGATGTTTCTATGGTATTTACCTCATGTTTCTTTACTGGAATGCATGGCATTCCTATATTGAGAGAATTTAGAAATTCTCAAAATATATTGGAATTCCTAAAGCTCCCTTGTATTTGAACATCCAGAAATTCCTCCAAAAAAGCAAGGAGGCCGAAATTCCTAGATTCCCAATGATCATTTGAGAGTTGAGACCTTTTAGGTGGCAAAATTGGCAATAGTTTGAACCTATCTTTTGTATTTAGTACTGTTTTTTTTATAAGCTTTTGTTGGAAACAAAAATTTGCTCTCGTCTTCTAATAAGTCCACAAAATTAGGTCATTAGGTCATCATTTCATGAGCATTTGTGGACTTAATTAGGTTTAATTGTATAGAATTGTACTTAATTTCATGATTACATGTATTTGGGGATATTTTTGGAAAAAATGGTCAGAATTGGTCAAAACTCATTAAATTGCATGACTTTTGTGAAATTAGGATTTTTCATCTCATTCATCACCCCAAAATTAGTTTTTTGGCTTCATCAATGCATACTTGCTATTTTTGGCACCATGTGCTATTTTTTGGAAAGTTTGTCATTTGGGTGCATCATGAGGCATGTAGGGTCCCATGCATAATTCATGTTTATTTTTATTATATGTGATTAATTAATTTCTTTCAATTTGTAGGAAAAAAATCAACAACATGGGACCCTATCTCATGAAGATTTACATGATTGGTGGGACCATGATGGTTAGATGAATGTATCTTAGTTGTGAAAGAGTTTTTTAAAAAGCTTCCACCTAATACAAAGGAGTTAAGTCCACTTGGAATTATATATTATGGCATATATGGAAAAGCAACGTGGGTGGATGGCAAGTTTTGCATTGGAAGGAGATCTCCACAAAGTCAAACTTGTGGAAGAAGAAATCTAATCAAGAAGTAGACAAAGATCAAGAAGGAAATCAAGAAGCAATCTTAAAGATCTTTTGAGGAACCCAAGATGGAAAAAATTGGATCACAAGGACAAGAAATCAATTGAAGTTTGAATTCAAGCCAAGATGGAGGAGGTGTGTTACCAAACAAAGGGACATAAGAGGGGCTAGCCAAAGGGGCTAAAATCTATCACTTGGTCCAAGGCTTTTGGTAGCAACCAAGGAGACTCTTCCTCTCTCTATTCCACTCCCATCCACCTTTCTCTCTCAATCCCTTTCTTCTTCTTCTTTCCTCCTAATTCTTTAGACATAGGTTGAGAGATCATGTTGAGAGAATGATGAAGAAAGAAGAATCTTAATTTTTTTTGTATTTCAAGATCAATGAAAAAAGACACTACTTGGATTGATTTTGTAACTTTCTATGTAAGTGATTTAATTTTCTTATTTTAGTTCTTTTATGTGTTTTGATTGGAGACAATATTTCACATGATTAGATCAAGGGCTTGAAAATTAAAATAAAAATATCTAAAGTCGAGGGACATCAAAAAAATCACTTGCATAATTTTTTTTCCTACTTTGAGAAGAGAGGACATTATCATCACATTGTCAATACTTGTAGGATTGTCTAGATTCTAGATCTTTGGTACTACTTTTTCGCTTTTTATTTTCTTTCCACCCTTTTTGTTGTTATTTTCAAGTTAATATTCTTAATTTTTTTTATTTATAAATTCTAGATTTAAAAACTCAACTTGCATCTCTCTATGTTTATTAGAAACTTTCTATTCTTGTTATTTGCATGATATATGGTTAGAAAGTGTCTTTGTGTATACTTTATATTTAGAAATTGCATTAGAACAAGTTTTTGTTGCTGAAATCACAAGATTATCAACTGATTAGACACACTAAATTCGGATCTGATAAGTGAGTAGTGAAAAATCCTGCACATTTCAGCAGAACTGACCCAACTTGGTTACAAAAGTGCACGATTTAAAAACCAGGTAAATGTTAATATTTTTGTCCACAAAATAGCAGATTTAAAGTATGGTAATTGGACTTTGAAACCCCAGAATTTCAGCCAAAAATAACCTCGGGTATCATGTCAACCAGAGGCTCAAACAGGGGTAGTTGGTAAGCCTACGTTCAGATTTCAGCAATAAAACAGTTCAAGTAGGCATCTTTAGGTGATCATATCTTTTTCGTTTTAAGTCCTTTTTTGGTTTTTTTTTTTTTTTTGTGTTCATGCATCATCAGACTATTGATCCCATCCATTAGATTTAGGTTTAGAAACTTGCATAAAATTGCATTGTTAGCATTTAGGGCATTATAAATCATTCATATTTGCATAAAAATTGATTTTGGTAAGTAGGATCTAATTTAGGAAGTTTTGTTTTGATTTTTTTTATATTAAACTGGTCGTTTGATTTGTGTGTTCTTTTGCAGGTTTTTAGATATTTTAGGATTGCTTAGATTAGGTTTCCTTTATTACAATAGTTCCTTTATTTTTTTGAAAGCATTGTAATTAAGCTTTTTGTATTTAGTTATCTAATTTAATTAGTTTCTATTTAGGCCAGATTTAGTGTTTATTTAGGATAGGTCAAAGTTGGAAGGTTTCTTGAAAAGCATTGCTCCCTGTGGATCGACCTGGATTTACCAGATTATTACTACAATCGTACCCTACACTTGGGGACCGATCATCTTCACCTTGGGAGATTCTATATGCACCCACGTTTTTTGCTATGCCCACCCACTTTTCAAAAAATAACCAAAATACCCTCATATTCTCTCCCCTGCAGATCACCGTTCTCCTCCTTCTCCGCCAGCCTTCTTCCCTTCCTCCCTGCCACCGGCACCCACTGCGTACCACCCTCTTCATCTCCCTCTCTCTTCGCCATCTTCTCCTCTCCCTGCTTCACCCTCTCTATCTCCATTTTTCCCCTCCGCCCTGCAACTCTCTCCACCCCACTGCACACCCATCTCTCTCTCTCCCTCTCTGCCACCGCCCACTCCATCTCCCCTCTCTCTCCTTCATCTCCCCCCCCCCCTCTTTTCATTCCTTTGTTTCTTTCTGTCCATGCTTCACCATATATCTTCTTCCATCTCCATTTTCCCCTTCGCCTGCAACTCTCTCCGCACTCTCTTGATCGCAGTCTTCTCCCGAGGTGCACGGAGTTTCGGAGCCGTCCACATAGAGAGATGCACGGCCGGAAAATCCCGTACATTTTTCATTTAGACGGTTGATCATATCCGTGCACAGATCGTAGTCTTCTCCAAATGTGCACGGAGTTTCGGAGCCGTGCTTATAGTAAGGTGCACGGCTGGGAAACACCGTGCATTTTTCATTTGCACGGTTTATCAACCCCGTGCACATAAGATATGCATGGCTGCATTTATCCGCCGTCGCACCTCGCAGACCCATTTGTCCCCGTTCCTCCCACTCTTTGTTTGGGACTGCTAGTCGCCACCGTGGCGTAGGTCTCCCCTTCGGAGATCGCCCGACCGGTGAAATTGTTCGACAAAGACCAGATATCTGGAAGTTCTGCGGCCAGCCCTCCCTCTCCCTCCTTCTCCCTTTCTCTTTCTGCCTCCCTCTCCCCACTCCTTCCGCCCGCCCTCTCCCTCTTACTCCCTCTGCCTCCCTCCCTCCCCGCCCTCTCCATCTCCCTCTCCCCCTCCAGTCTTTGTCTCTATCCCTCCATTTCTCTATGTCGCTCCCTCCCAGTCGGAGGTCGCCGGAGCAGGGAGAGGGAGAGAGAAGGAAGGAGAGGGAGAGGGGTATTTTCGTAATGTGTATTTTTTTTTAAAGGTGGGTGTGTTCAGCAAACCAGGTGGGTGAGTTTAGAATCACCCCTTCACCTTTCCTCCCAACTATTGAAATATCTTTCTCACACACGCACAAGAATGGCAACACTCACTCTTTCCTGTTTGTGAGGACTGAAGTGTGTGTTCTGGAAATGGCCCCTAAGGGTGTTCAAGCTAGACTGGAAATTCAAGCTTTGCAAATTATATACACCCTCCGACACTAAACCATCCCAGAGCTGGGCTGGCTTGACCTACGCCCAAGCATCACATGTCCAACAATCAGGACTAAAAATTAGAACTGGCTCTAGTACACAGGACTAAAAGCACAAGCCCATATCCAGTCAAATGCAGACCAAGCTCAGGTGGGACTTGGGTTGGCCCAGCCCACGATATTTTATGAAAGGAATGAAAGATTTGTCCAACATCCCCTAATTCACTTCACATCATACCACTCCTAACCCCTCTTACCACTTTGAATGGGATGAATCAGGTGGGCCCAACAAACCAGGACATGCTTCGATATTTAGAAAAAAAAAATCCCATAGATTTCTTTAGCATCAATCCCGACTCAAGGGTAAGGATCTTCCAGATATTCCATGATAACATAAACCAATGAATTATGAACCATGCTGTTAAGTCTTAATGGAACTATAAATTTTATTGTGTCTGGCAAGAAAGAATTCATCATCTGAGCATCTTAGGCTAGCACATCTCCTGATGCAAATAATACATCCATCAACAGAGATCGGGTTTAGTCATTAAACATCTATTCCAACTGTTCCTATCAGATTCACCACAAACTGATGGATTTCTGAATGCAAGTTGCAGAAAATAAGAATGTTAATTTAATTACCTATAGTCAACAATACTCTCTCTCTCACATCCAAAAACATTCTGTCAAAATACCATGCAAGTCACTTGTAGGTGACACCTTCCCAGCTTGTGACCTCACCAATGTGATAAGCTGAATACCCTCCATGTTGTTCCCTAAGTATTCTAGCTGCTGCATCTGGACTTACAACAAGAACCATCCCAATACCCATATTGAATGTTCTCCTCATTTCTGCATCCTCAATTCTTCCAGCCTGCATAATCAGTATCATCAAATAGAAAAGTTGTCTTATCAAGATGTTACGTTTACACGTTTTTTCACTAATATTAGATTCATCTACTTGCTTTATCTGCCCCCGCTTTACCCGGAAGAACATAGGTAAGAGTTATTGTGCCTAGAGCTTTTTGGAAACATGGGACACACCAACTATGGCAACAGGTCCAACCAAAAGACCAAAATAACAATAACATCTCAAGTCAACATCTAGTTTAAACCATTGGTGTGACATGATCCTGGTAAGCTCAAGGCCCAAGCATTTATTTTTTAGACTAAAATTCAGTCCGCATCATGAGACCCTGAAACGCCGGGATATGTTAAAGCTAATGCCCGAGATTTTGTCCATTTTCAGTATTTTCAATTTGATAAGCAGTTGCTTATTACCTCTTGTATCCATTTGAATACAGCAGGGACCTCCCAAGAGTCTCTATAGATAGTAGCTCCAAGGCCCTTTGGAAAGACTCGAGGTATATTGTCCGTGAAACCACCACCAGTAATGTGGGCTACCCCTTTTACGCCACCCTTGCTAATAATATCGAGAACCTTTTTGAACACAAAAGGTAAGTATTAATAATTACAATGCACCAAATATTCACCATTGTATTTGATTGAATGGTAGGTTTCCATGGCTAAGGGAATCACCTGCTTGACATAAATGACAGTTGGAGTCATTAGAGCCTCCCCCAATGTGATTGGCTTGCCACTACCTCCAGGAAGTTGGTCTTTCAATGAAAGTCCATTTTGAGCTAGAACCCTATACAAGAATAGCAACAATCACTTGATTAATAACTTAAGAGGAATTGTCAGGCATTCAGGCATAGTACAAAAAGAAATTTTAGATTTTAACATAATAAATTTGGGATCGTAAGCCTTTTGAATCATACACTCTTATGGAATGGAATACATGATTTGTGCGCGCACGCACGCACGCACACATGGATTTGTGATCAACAATAATGATTCCAAGCCTCTGATTTTGTAGTGTGTGTGCGTGCGTAACTAGTCCAGGGATAAAAAAGAACAAAAACCAAAGGATTAGCATCATTCTTATATATGTTTGGGCATCCATGCCCAACAAAGGAGTCATTAAATGGACGGTCTGAATGAGAATATGTGCCCCTATATAGCTAGACATTTCTTGACCCTAAGGTTATTAATAATTGAGTGATTAACACAGAACAAAATATAATAAATAAATGACTAAGAATGAATCCTTCAAAATGATGGGTGGGAAGTGGGAACCAACCTCCAACCACATTCGGAAGTTTCACAATTGCACATGGAGCACGTGAACATCCATTTTTTTTACCGGAAAAGTGAGCTAGAGTGTTTGCCTATCGTGTCTACCGGACACAAACAAGCTCAATGACACAACTGCTTGACCATGAAGGGTAGTTTTCACAGCTGGATGAACCCTCTGTTGGTGTAGTGATATATTCGTTATGAAACTCCATATTCACAATGTGTCGGCCTAAGACCAACAAACACCATATTCACTAATTTTAAGGGCGGGGGGCTTTGAACGTTGATGTTTCAATAAAATAATTATGAAATAATACTCTCTTTTTCGTCTTGGAATCAAAGAAAATACCTTCTAACAAGAGAGAATCCATTAGAATGGACCCCACTAGATGGAAGACCAATGAGAACATCTCCAACTACAATACTTTTTCCATCGATAAGTGAATCTTTTTTTACAATTCCAACAGCAGAGCCACTGAGGTCATATTTTCCTTTAGCATAACAATCTGGCATTTCTGCAGTCTGCGAAACACAATAGTTAAAAATTGTGAATTCCACTTGATGATGTACTCTTACACTAGTAAAAAATATGCATCCTCATTCAGATAACTACATTCATGTATAGAAAAAGACGACGATGGAGTAGTTGAAATTTGTGAAATCAAAATGATGATGCTCTCTTACAGTAGTACAAAATATGCATCCACATTCAAAAAAATGCATTCACATACGCCTGCAAATCTCATGCTTTGATCATGTATGCAAATCGAGAGCGGGGTTGGGGGGGTGTAGATGGGATTATACTTCTTGCTCACACAAAGGTTTTGCCCCGTCACCTTGTCCAATTTTAGCAATTTCTGAGCCAAGGCAAATGATCCATATAAAAAACAAGTCTTTACTGAAGTATACATTTTCATTTGAATGTTTGCAATTGCAATTGGTTAGAACATATTTGAAGAGAGGATCTCATGTATTATGCACTTACAGGGCTAAAGAAACTAGAAATTGCACTAGGAGATATATTTCCCGCAGCAAATCTTTAGAACAACACACCACACTCTAAAAGACAAAGCGGGGGCCTGATCCATGGGACGTAAGCGCTATAAATTTGCAATTTTAATGATTAGGGCTATTGTCGCTAATCCATCTAAATAAGGATAAGAAGATCTTGTTACATGTATGTTGACACCGATTTTAACCAAAAGTTCTTTTGAGTAGGGCTGCCTAGGAGGAAAGTGTTAGGCACCCCACATGCCAGCTAACATCTTTGTGCATATCTTATGCCATGTTCTCATTTTAATGCAAAATTGAAATAGAAAAATGCAATAAATATGACCCACCCAAAAACATGATTGGAGGTTTGTGTCTCCAAATCAATAAAACACCTAATGAACATCTCTAATCACCATTATAATAGAGTAGAGCTCTCCTTTATTATCACATTTTTTGTAGGTTTTTTCAATATTTTCTCTCTTTCTTCTCAAAAAGTGAAATGGCTGGAAAATGAAGGAGAATGGATAGTGCAGTAGAGTTTGAGGGAGAGCTCCCTTGCAAATGGGAAGAAGTCTCCTTCTAACAGAGGAACAAATGGTGCATAGGATGGCAAGGATGGAACCACTGGCACTTGGCATCCATCCAACGTGCCTCCAATATCATAAGGGTCCATTGGACAGGTGCCACTGCCACATGGCACTTTAAACCAATGGCAATATATTGATCCAATTGGAGTTTGAAGGAATCTCCTAATTTCGCAGTCAGGCATGGGGAAGGAAGAGTGATCGTGAGGGATGATGATGAGGTGATGGATATACCAATGTGGAAAAAACAAAGAGCAATACCAATGTGGATCTAATAGTCGATGCAAGTGAACAAAACAGGGAGAGGGGAAGAACAAATAAAGAGTAAAGACTTGCGCGGTCTCGTAGCATGTTCGACCATGTTCAATCCTAGAAAGTAGAGTCACTAGTGGCCAATATTCAGATTCATAGATGAATGAATCCATGTGATTTGATAAACGAGTTGCATGGTTCAGCTGAATTCTCATCTCTCTTCGAGTGAAATGCTTGCAAGAGACCATAGGTTCATCAAGGCTTGAACCCTGTGCTATAGGCCCTAAAAAAATTGTGACGAAAGAGGAGACAGCCAAGAAGCGGAGAGGAAAAAACAAAAAAACTAGAGAAATGGTAAAAATAAAAACCTATGAAATAAGAAAAAGAACAATCTAAAGTAGAGTGGTCATGACTCATGGTAGTGATTTTCATCCCAACAAATCCAAATTTTCATATTCTAAATATCCCCTTTCAATTTTAACTTCGAAAATCAAGAAAAGATGTCTTTAGGGTCTTTGAGTAAACAAACATAAAATAGAGCACAAAACATGAAAGGTTAATTTGGATTTTTTAGGTGATGTTGGCCATGGGCCAAAACTGACTATCAAAGAAGGCCCAAGGAAAGAGTAGTTTAAAGGAAAAAAGAAACAAAAAGAACATAATGTTCATATTTGAATCAATTACAATTGACCTATCGATTGTAAAGGGGAATTATCTCGTATCATGTTGATGGTAATTATATGGCCTATCTTTTTAGCTTGTAGGGTCATGATGGTGATCTTTGTTTTGTATTGCTGGCCTGTGAGATATCTTTTTTTCTTAGGGAATGGTTGTTTTATGTTTTGCAATAAAATTAAAATTTCCATTCCACGATATAAATTTAAACTAAAAGGAGAGGGAAGCCTCTTTTATGTTTACATTTTCTAATCAACTACCACATCAACTTATTCAATTGTCTCTTGTTCACGCCCAACACGGAACATTTCAAGTTTTGAAAATCAATAATAATAATTAAAAAAAAGAAAAAAGAAACAAAGTGTGCCTGCTGAATTGAAAAATGATCTGCTCAGACAAATGAGACAATTATCAAGCAGAATTAAGCATTTCACCTTACAGGAACGGTGTGAAGTACAAAACATTATGACAGATTTTATATCTTCAATGGCATCATTAATTATAACACAAAAGCACTAAAGCACTATTAATTAAAAATTTATATAATACCTCTCCTCCTGTTAGAGGACAGCTAGACTGTTTGCATCCGTCAACTATACCTTTTATAACCTGAAAAAACCAAAGCGAGGAAATCACCAAATTAGATTTACTTCATGTACCGTATTCCTATACAGCAATCATGCTCAAAATCCATTGAAAGTAATGGTTTAAATGTAGTAAAGAATAAATAAAATCCACGAATGTTGACAACAGAAATAACACTGATAGCAATCAGACCAACCTTTTCGGCAAGATCAACATCAAGATGACCAGTAGAATACTGATCTTGGAAAGACAATGGCGTTGCTCCAGAAGTGACAATATCATTGACACACATAGCAACCTGGAAAAAAAAATCAAAGAGTTGTAGTCTCAATACCAAAATACAACCATCAGTACTGAATACATATGCTGCAAGACAACCCAATATATATATAAAATAAAAAAAAAAACATACCAGATCAATCCCAATAGTTTCATAAATTCCAGTTTCAATCGCAAGCATGAGTTTAGTTCCCACACCATCGGTGCTATGAACAAGGTAATCATCCCCTGTTCATGATACTCATACAATGTGAAATACATCATGAACAATATATCTATAAAGATTCCATTTTTAGAAAATAGAAGTTCAGTGAACTAACTATGATAACAAAAATCGAGATTTACCTAAAGGAATAAGCCCTCCGAAGCCTCCGATTCCTGGCGTCATCTTGGCGATCCTACGAACAAGCTCGGAGCCGGCGTCGATGTCGACACCGGCGCCCTTGTACGTGAAACCTCCAACATCTTCTTCTCGATTAGAGGAAGACACTACTTTTCCGACTGATTTCGGTCTATTTGCTGTGGGGGGAGAGAAAGAAAGGCTGGGTTTTTTAGAGAAACGTTGGAAGAAGTAACTGGGGTTGTTGAAGGAGGAGGGTTTTGGAGCAGCGACACCACCTGATGTGGAAACGCCATGGAAGAGCTCAGCGGTCAATCCCAAGCTCGAATTCATGGAAAAAAGGAGAGAACTTTGTAAACAGATACAAAATCTACCAGCTTTCTAATTCGATGTGCCGAGCAACTTACTGCAATCTAGGGCAGTATTCTCCTAAAAAAGAGCATATGCAAGTTTTTAGGCAAAGTCAAAAATTTATGTTTGGTGCAAAAAGTCTTCCCTTGATGAATTGGTGCTGATGTTGCTTGGTGCGGCTGCGGATTCCTTACGCAAAACTAGAATTTATTGTTTGGTGCGGCAATTTTCTGCGGAAAAATAACAAAACTACAATGGTATGATCATTTGTAAATTACTTTCTATTAACTCATTTGTTCACACTTCTATGTATAAAACCATAGATTATAAGAAATTTAAGACAATAAATGGTCACGTGGGACCATGAAAGTATGTGAATCAACTTTGGTATTACTGTCGAACCATATGGAGTTAATTCTAAAGTGAAGTTGGATTTCATCAAAAAGTTTTCAAAATTCTATTTGGCATTTATAGAAGAAAATTAATCCAGAAAAAGGATTGGTATGATCTGTAACAGCAATAGCAAGTAGAAAAGAGCTTGGCGTCCATTTCAAATTTTTTGGAAGGGGAGCGAAATTTTCATTTCTATTTTGCAATACCATTCCTACAAATTTTTAGTGAGGATGTGAATATATAAATAGCATGTCAAATCTGAAAAAATCAGTATTTCACCGGTATGGGTTACAACAAAATAGAATTGCTCCTAAGAAATATATTCACGTTAAATAAATGTCAACAGATATTATAAATCCATTCACATGCAACAGATGTTATAGAACCATTCACATGGCAACAGATGTAAAATTCATACTAAATACGTGAGGTTAAAGAGAAGATCTGCAGATGGTTTACTACTTGTCATGTGAAGTATATATCTACTGAAGTTTAATGTGATCATCAGCAATCACTACACTATTGTGCAAGTAATGAAGATAAGTTAATTTAGCACAACTTTAACTAAATATACATCTACCTACAGCAAAGGGGGTGCCAGCAATTTTCTGAAAGTGAGTTGTGGAATAGATTGGGATCAGTCTCTGTATCAAACATTACACATTTCAAGCATGTTTTTTTTTTGCCCAGCAGCAAAGGGGGTGCCATACTGCCATTTCTTTCCAAATTAAAATTCAAGCACTTGTGGAGAAGAGAGATGGGGCATCTTGCTGGGACAGGGTGGAAAAGAGACATTGGGGGGTGGGGATTGTTGCTGGGACAGGGTGGAAAAGAGATGGGTGGGGGGGATTGTTGCTGGGACAGGGTGGAAAAGAGAGAGGGGTTGTGGGGTGGATTTGTTGCTGGGACAGAAGATCACAAACTTCCACTGTTTGGGAGTTCAGATTACATTTCAGCTATAGATGCTATCTGTGACAGGCTTGGAGTTACAGAAAGATGTATAGAGTAAGGATTTCAGAATGAAGTTCTTAGAAGGGGGTGTGAGAAACTTGGTCTGAAAGTAGAATATGTACCAAGGAATACCTCTGAGCATCATTTCTGTGGATCTTGCTGCTATGGATGAAAAACAGGAGAGAAAAGAGGGACTGATTCTACTTGGCTGGTTGATGCTGTAGACTCTGGTGCAGTGATCATAACAGGATGCAAAGCAGAGAGATTTATACTCGAGAATAACAAACCCAACAGGCAGAGAAGGAAGAAATGCTCTGGTGGACAAGGGACGAGACAGAGGGCGGGGGCGTGTCCCATGTAAAGGGTGGAAGAGAGAAAGAGGGGGGGGGGGGGGGGGGGGGGGGGGCTGCTAGAGGTGGCTGGCCGCAGGGGGGTGGGGCGAACGAGGAGAAGAGAGGGGGGGGGGGGGGGGGGGGGGGGGGGGGTTTGTTGGGGTGGGGCTGCTAGGGCAGCGTAGAGAATAGAGAGGGAGAGAGGCATACCTGCAGGGCGATCTCTGCTAGCTCACGTAAGATGAAGGAGATGAGAAGCGGGGGCGCCGCGGTTTAGATATGGGTAGGAAAAGAAGTCCACTTTATATTATATACTAGCAATAAACGCCGCGCTAAGCCCGGGCAAAACAAAGATATGGTAGTAAAAGAAAGAAATTATCGTGAAAAATAATAATGAGAATCTTGTAATATCACACCTATAAAATTTTCGTAAATTGAAAAAATGCATGGGTTGAAAGTCTCCACTAAAAAGAGAAAAATGTCTGGGTAGAAGCAAAACGAAAAAATAATAACATTCAAAGAAGAAAAAAAAATGAGAAAAGAAAAACAAATGCGTCCATTTTCCTACAAACACATCAATTGCCCGGCTGGGGCTCAGTCTGTTAGGTACATCGTGTGGAGTGTGAGTGTGGCTTAAATGAGTCCTTTGGAAAGAAAAAGAAAAATAATGAAGTAAATAAATAAATAAAGGAAATCAATCCTTTAATTAGTTTTCATTTTCCTGCAAAGAAATAAGGTATAAATAAAACCAAAGATGCCATCATTCTTTGGAGCATCTCAGTGTAGATGAATCGATGCAAAAATTAAGAAAAAGAAAAATGTATTACCATTGTCGTGTACATCTGAACCATGGATCTTGAACACAAGGTAACTTATATACCAGTAAACAAACCTCCACAAAAAAAGCCTAATCAATTCCTCATAAGATTTTGTCAAAGCAAACTTGTAGGATCATTTCCCACTCACCAAACCCACACCAATGCCCCAAAACACTACCTATGCATGTTGAGCCTTCTTACCATTAGAACACACCTACTTGAACCTGCAAATCAAATCTACATACAACCAAACACTTAAGAGAAAGAGGCGTGTAAAAACCTATTATTCTACATCAATGTCCTATATTTATTTAATATGTATATATATATATAAACAGATCCAAGGAGAAAAGGAAGAAATGAAAAAAAGAAAAAAACTAATAGAGTGAAGATAATAATTGATTGTAAAAAAAATCAAATTGAATTGTTTGATGATAATATCAACTGAGATAAAGGTCCCTCGCATGGGATCTATACCTGGTGCAAGATAACAATAGAGAGAACAATTTAATTGCTTTTATCAATATTGAGGCTCTAGATTTTACATGAATGTTGAAGCATCAAAACTTACATCATCGCAAGCATGTGCAAATATCAAATCTAAATACTGAGTTGAGTGTCTTTGAAGAACACATATTTGTGATGAGTAGAGAAATGGCATGTGTGAGACTTTAGGAAAAATTATATTTATTAAAGCAAATGGGAAGTTGGTGTGTCTTTCTTAGCCACTACGCGTGGGCCACAGATGACAGTTAGATGATGTCAATGAACCCAATCAACGGCTCTCCTTGACGTTGTTTTCATTAGACATACATATCACACTAATCGTACAAGAGTGAATGGATGTGGTGGTCAGATTTGTGTGGCTTCTTCTTATTAACTTCTAGCACATGAATGCTTGCTCTGAAAAGATACAATTAAAAGAGCAGAATGAAAAAAGAAAGATAGTGGAATACATATTTTATGGATGATCAATGAAGTGCCAGGTCCAATTCTCATTCACCATTTAAGACCTTATTTACACCCAAAGCCATTTTGAAAAGAGAAAGGAGTCAATAATAATACACACCGATATTTATAATTAATAATTGATAACCACATATACAAGGTAATACTTGAAGAACCAGAGATGATAACCTTCTTTGAAGATGAAGCATGAAGGTCTACATCACAAGGATTTAACATATTAAGATATCATCTGTATGCATAGGTAGAAGATGCTAGCCTTCTGTTGCTCAATTCAACAACGTTTGCACACTGCCACAACATTGGAGATTGAGGCGCTAGTGGTCTTGGAGCTGCTTGATCTTGTCCACGGCAAGGAGAAGTTGGGGGAGCTGAGAAAAGACAGGAGTAGATGTGTGAAGAACCCAAGAGGGATAATTAGCGAGCAAGATATGCAAGATAAAAATCTGAAGAGAGATAATTCAGGGATATCTAATTAGTGATAAGATTTTAGGAGATAAAGATAGAACGAATTGATAACTATTTGGAGTTCAGAAACTGTCCCTCTATTCAACGATAAATTTGATTGTAAAGAGATTATCAAAATGACGTGGATTCTTAGGGTAAGCATAGGCAACACACCTACCTGAAGTGATTTGAGGAGATTTAAATGATATGTAAGTTTATAGAGAGATTAGGGATTTGAACTTTTAGATTAGGCAACAATGAGATAGGATGAAAAGGGATTAGAAAGAATTAATCATAGGATTTGAAAATGTTGATGGGCTGGAGGGAAGAGTTTCCCGGATCTGGGACTCTCCTTCCCAAATCTCAAATCTCAGTGGACTCTACTCTCACATAAAATCAGTTGATCCCTCCCTCTTTTTCTCTTTTTTTTTTCTTGAGTATTTCTCTGAAAGAAGAGAATTTTCAGGGGTGAGGTGGCACCCCCACAGCCCACCTCTCCCTTTGCTTTAATATATATAATATTAAAGCAAAGGGGGAGGTGTGCTGTGGGGGTGCCACCTCACCCCTGAAAATTCTCTTCTTTCCAAAGAAATACCCAAGAAAAAAAAAAAGGGAAAAAGGGAGGGATCAACTGTTTTCACGTGAGAGTAGAGTCCTCTGAGATCTGTGAATGAGAGTCCTAGATCCGGGAAACTCTTCCCTCCAGCCCATCCCATCCCATCCAACACTCTCTTCTCTCTTCTCTCCCCCACGCTCACCTTCCTTTTTTTTTCTTCTTCTTTCTTGTCTTCTTCTACTTCCCCATCTTCTCCTTTCCCTTCTCCATCTCATTGATGCACCTGCACATACCCACTCCGTTCACATGAGAGTAGAGTCCTCTAATATCTGGGAATGAGAGTCCCAGATCCGGGAAACTCTTCCCTCCAGCCCATCACATCCAACACTCTCTTCTCTCTTCCCCTGCTCCCTCTCTTCTCTCCCCCACGCTCACCTTCCCTCTTTTTTTCTTCTTTCTTGTCTTCCTCTACTTCCCCATCTTCTCCTTTCCCTTCTCCATCTCATTGCTGCACCTGCACATACCCACTCCGCTGCACTACGCCGTTTTCTCTATCTCTCTCGATCGTTCTCTTTATGGGGTAAAGGATTGGGTGGGGTTTTCGGCTGGGGTCTCAGATGTTTTTCTCTCCACCATGCTCCCCTACGCAGAACTCATCTCCCCATCATCCCCTTTCCTTTTCTTTTCTTCCTTCCCCAACAGCCAGCCTCTGCACTTCCTTTTCTTCCTTCCCCCATAGCCAGCCTCTGCACTTCTTCTTCTCAGATGTTTTTCTCTTCACCATCCTCCCCTGCATAGAACTCCTCTCCCCATCATCCCCTTTCCTTTTCTTTTCTTCCTTCCCCAACAGCCAGCCTCTAGCTTTGGGGAATTTTGAGAGCCTTCTTGATTTAGTGGGACCCTTTGGGGGTTCCTTTGATGATCTTACGTGAGCTTGGGGGATTGTTCGAGATTCCTTAAATTCGTGTTTTATGTTTTAATCCCGTTTGACTCATCTCGTTAATCTCTACAACTTTCACATTGACTCCGTCCCCGTTCGAAGTTCCTAAACCTAACTTTTCTCAATTTGAGAGCAAAACAGTCTTTTTACCCAAAATCTGGATACTATTTTTAATATCACCAAAACCCAGAAAACATATACTTTTTGGAAACTAGAAATTTCGCCGATCAACTTTGCTTTCTTCGTCGAACTCATTAGAGGTCCCAGAAGCCATGTTATTAGCCTAATCCTCTTTTTCAGTTATGGGCCCATCCCCACTTGCTATATAGGAAGGACTCCTTCTTCATTCCTCTTTCTTGCTAACTTCATCGTAGAAAAAGAGATCCCAGCCCAAGCTAGGGTTTCCCTTGTTCTTCTTGCTTCTTCCTTCTCAATCCACTCTAACACTTGCATCATTTGAGAAATGGATTCCATGATATTCTTCCGCACTTCAAGAGTTTTTCTTGGACACCATTTATGAAAGAATCCACCACCATTATAGTTCTCTTTGAGCTCACTCTTGCTTATTGAAGACCTTCCAAGTAAGTGATCCCTTCCATCTTCTAGATTTATGTTTATCAAGCCCTTGAGACTCTCAATTTTCTTATTGGAAGCTTTCTCGTCTTCTGCTTAATTTTGATTATTCTTGGGTTTTTCTTGTTTGGATTTGGGGGTTTTGTGTAGATTTGGTGTTTATAGCTTGGAGAGGTGATTAGAAGCTTTGATTACTTAGTTTTGGAACTAAGGCAAGTGGATGAATGGATATTCGATGATTAATCATGTTTTATGCATATGCTTAGCTTTTTATTAATGATTTTTATTGTTTAAGCTTTGCTTAATGACATGTCTTTATTAATTTTGAAATACATTTATTAATGTATCTTTTAGCTTACTAATCTCTCAAAAATGTTACACTAAATGTGTTAAACTTGAATTGCTATATGGGATTTTATATGGATTCTTTCTTTCTTATGATTGAAATGATGGAAAGGAGATGTTGGATGGATAATTTGAAGGTTTTTTTTAAGGTGGTTTGAATGTGGTTTAAGGGAGATTTGAGTCCTCAAATATTGTGGAGAAATGGAGTCTCAAAGATGTATGAAAAAGAAGAGAAGAAGGCCTGAATGAGGCAATCCCGGGCAACAGAAATGATTGCCCGCTCGATTGGACATCAAGCCTCTCGAGCACGCAGTTATTCTGACTGCAAACCCGGGCGGCAAAATGGCTGCCCGCTCGAGCGGACACACCCTTGGGCTTGGGTCATATTTGAAGCATGAAAAATGTTCTTTTCTTTGGAGATGTGATTGTTTTGAGTCCTATCTTCATGGTTGACTTAGGAGGGACTATGTAGAACTATATTGAGGAAGAAATCCCATCATGAAATTTTTTGAGGATTTTTAAACTTATCGAGGTGCATAGGGATCCGGAATGTCTAAATTTTTATGGATGACCAAATATGTATAAAATTCGACATATGGAACTTTATTCACATTGATTTAAATCTTAGACCCTTATCACTTGGCCCGGAAATTCATAGAAATCCATTGTGCTTTATTTACACCCGGATTTCACTTTTACACTTCAAACTTCATGTTTTATGACTAGTCATGCCCCGAAAACACTAGAATCATGTTTTAGCATTTTGCTAGCCCGTATATGCCTGACCCGATACAAATGTACTATTATGCTTATGAGCATCCCATCCTGTTTATACATGTAATTGTTTTGTTTTCTTGCACATGACCTATGAGTCGGCACCACTAAGCTTGGATGTAGACCTATGAGTCGGCACCACTAAGCTTGGATGTACCTTGTCGGTTTGATCCATAGGCTTGGAGATCCCCCTCTTTTCCTGCCAACTGCAGTCTGGATTCTGTCCTGTCCCGATACCCGGTTTGCTACCGTGGTCTTGTCCTGTTATATATATTTATATATGATCGTTGACTCTCCTCACCTCGTGTGACTGAGATCAACGCCCTGATAGCTCTGATCACTTTAATGAGAGAGGATCTAGCTTTGTGTGATTGTCATCTTGCTAGTTCCTGATTTTTGGTACCTTTACTTATTTTATACTTTTCATGTATTTTCTAATAAATGATGAATTATCTTTTACAAAATTCATTATTTATATAGATTTCAATATTTTCTAAGGTATCGTTGTTCTAATATTATTTTATTGTCGCATATTTTCACCCACCTGCCAGACCGTCATGTCTACGAGGAGGCGGTCGGTGAACCGCAATGAGTAGTTGAGTGGCAAGCTGACGATGTCGTATAAACATTTGGTCAAGCTTCGAGATGCGACACTTTTAGGGAATTGTGACATATCTTTTAAGGGTTATTCTTTTGGTTGTACTGGACAATGTTGGCCATTATTTTTTGGGCAAATTAACTAACTGATCTTTTGTATAAACTTTAACATTATATTTTGGGAATGCCAATGATCATTGCTCACTCTGACACTATGTTGTCTATATTTTATGAAATCAATCTTGTTTATGAAATGGAACGGTATGAATATGATTTGCTACACGCTTTTATAATCCCGAATATGTACTTGATTGTATGTGAGATGACTGGTATGGAAATCCTCACCGTAGAACCCTGTGGGAAATCCCGTACACAGATAAAATTGTTCTTGTTAAACCAGTGTACGGATTAGCCAACTAAAGAGATGCACGTGGTGTGACAACTGATTGACAGACTGGTATCAGATCGGGACATGTTTTAGGCAATTAAAAGAAACTAGAAATCTTAAGGACGTGGCAATGATTCGTTAGATTCCCATTAGTTAGAATTGTGTAAGCAATGTATACCCACCCTGTACTTGATTTTTATGTGCTAACAACTTATTTTGCAGTGTTATGCCACCTCATAAACGACCGGTCAATGGAGATCAGGCAACTAGCAACAATGTAAACACAGGGCCAATTGCAGAGAATATACACGATAACGCTATGCAGAATCAGTTCCAACAGATGATGCAAGCTATGTTAGATCAGCAGAGGCAAGCAAATGAGAATCAGGCCAGGCTACAGGCTCAAGCACATAAGACACAGGCCAGATTGCAAGAACAAATGGCCAAGAAAGATGAAGACCATGCAAGGGACACGACACAGATGCAGAGACAACTCTTGGAAGTACTTAAGAGGAGGCCCGAACCAGTTCCAGCTCCACCACCAGGCACCCAAATTGTCATCAACAATAGGGAGCATGATCCCAATGCCTTATTTGAGCGGTTCAGGAAGAGAGGCCCAAAGGAGTTCACTGGAACAGATGATCCATTGGCTGCAGATGACTGGTTTGAACACACGGAAAATATATATGAAGTCTTCAAATGTACGGGCAAAGAGTAGGCTTCGCTGGCAGCATCTATGTTCATGGGCCTCGCAGACATCTGGTGGAAGACTGTTAAGGCAGAATATAGGACAATGGTAGATGCATAAGCATGGGCTAACTTCAAGAAGCAATTTGGGGACAAGTACGTACCCACACATGTCAAGAGACAGAAAGCAATCGAGTTCTAGCGACTCATACAAGGCAACATGACCGTTCTTGAATACCTCACCAAGTTTGAGAGGTTGTCTAGGTATGCTCCAGAGTTGGTGGACACGGTAGAAAAGAAAATAGCTAAGTTCCTTGAGGGACTTAATCCCATCATTGAGAGAGATGCTACCAGTGTTGTACCACCTGTAACCTTCGAGGAGGCTATCAAGAGGGCATACAAGTTTGAGAATTTCCACAATAAGATTCTCAGAGTTCAGGGAAAGAATCAACCTCACCAGCAAAACCACCAGGAGAGGAATCATCAGAACAAGAGACCAAGGCAAGATCAGAATGTGCAGAATCCAGTTGTTTGTATCCACTATGGGAAGAACCATGATAGTGCCCAGTGTCGCACTATTTCAGGAGCATGTTTTAGATGTGGTTCGATGAACCATCAGATGAGAGATTGTCCGAGAGCTAACAGACAGAATCAGCATCAACAAGCAGCACAGTGTCCAGCACAACCGGTTGTTCAAAATCAGGCAAGACTTCCACAGCAGCAAGCACCACAACAACAATTTAGACCCCAGGTAGCAGCAACAACAAGCCCGTCAGCAAGGGCAGAACTAGAATCAGCGTCATCCGCAGCAGAATAGAAATGCATAGCAAGGCAGACAACAACAAGCTCAAAATATGCCACAACAGCGAGGACAAGTGTATGCTGTCAATAGGGCTGATGCAGAGGCTGCAGGCAATGTACTGGAAGGTACACTTCTTGTTTGTAGATTTGCACCTAAGATTTTGTTTGATCCTTGCTCCACACATTCATTCATGTCTCCAAAATTTGCTAAAATGATTGATATGCATGCTAGAGAATTGGATTTTATTTTCACTGTGGCTACCCTAATAGGCGAAGAAGTTATTTGTAGAACTTTCTACCCTAGTTGTCCAGTCAAGATAGGAGAAGTGGTGTTACCGACAAATCTCATTTTGTTGAGTATGCATGATTTTGATGTCATCCTAGGGATGGACTGGTTGGCAGGGTACTATGCCACTATGGATTGTTTCCATAAGACCCTCACATTTAAATTAGAGGAGTCGCAGGCAGGGGTGTTATTTCAGGGAGAGAGGAGTCATCCTCATGCAGGGTTTATTTCAGTGTTATAGGCTGATAGACTTCTGAAAAGTGGGTGTGAAGCCTATTTGGTGTTTATCACGGAGGATAAACGGTCCCAAGGGGTGGAGAAGATCCCTATTGTTTGGGAATTTTCGGATGTTTTTCCCGAGGAGATCCCATGATTGCCACCCATTGGAGAGATAGATTTTACTATTGAGTTGTTACCGGCCGGGGACCGCTCCGATATCTATTGCACTTTACAGAATTGCTCCAACAAAATTGGGGGAATTAAAGATACAGTTGCAAGAGTTATTAGGCAAATGTTTTCAAGTAAAACTTGATCACAGATGAATTTAAACTTAAAGTTTGAACCAGCTGGTGGATTTATAGGGCTGCACTTGAGAGCATGCCAATTGGGTCATGGTCATAAAGTCAGTTGGTTTTCAAGATGAATTCATGGGTATCATTTATAAGTGGGCCCGACCAGAGATGGTGCCTTTCTAATGAGACAGGACAAGCCAAGCAAGTCATTGGGTAGACTTTAATTGTGTCTGGGCCAGAGCTTTTGATTGGCTCTTCAATGATTTTTTTTTGCATGTTGAAGTCCCCAATTTAATGGTCCACATGGTACAGGAGTTCCTACTTTCTTTTGTAGTAGGCTTCCACATTGGACGATGGATTGATTGAGAGACTGCCAAAGAGCCTGATTCTGGTCATGATCCGAGTCCATTTAAATGGGCCCGGAATGCATCTGGGCCCGAGGAGCCAAATAGCCTTAAAGCTTAGTGGTCTTTTCACCGTAGATTTCTTTGATACTCAATTCGACCCTAATAAAAAGGTTTGGTGAGAGTGAAATTGAGCCTAATGCCAGATCATAGGAGGATGAAAGTGCGAAAGGGCATACATTTTGTAGAAATATGGACGCTTGCGTATGTACTTTGAGCCTAATTTCTCATTCATTTTCTTTATTTTTTCCTTTTTACTTTATGCTAATTTTTCATTTATTTTCTTCTTCTATTTTACTTTGATTTTCTCTTTTATCTAATTATATTGATACTCTTATTTTTCTTTATGCATTCTTTCTTCTAAAAACCTATCCCTTTTGACTACCTAAATC
This sequence comes from Litsea cubeba, assembly GCA_012931725.1. Classification (NCBI taxonomy): domain Eukaryota; kingdom Viridiplantae; phylum Streptophyta; class Magnoliopsida; order Laurales; family Lauraceae; genus Litsea; species Litsea cubeba. The sequence continues at coordinate 21,767,879 of CM022953.1, read as the reverse complement.
TACATGTGGATTAGATATAGACCATAAATTGTCTCAACTAAATCATTTTAGACCTTAATTAAATAATTTATAATAGTTTGGTGAGCGTCATATTAGGTGAGTGTAACACATGGAGGATAGGATTATGCATAGGTTTAGATTCATCATTAGTGTTAACCACGTAAAACTTACCTATTGAAAAATTAATGAACAAACTCTTAGAAATTCTCACTTAGTATCATCACCACCACCATCACCACCAGAGTCTTGATAATTGAACACCTCGGCATGTGAATGGGCCAAATGCAAGACAATAAGAAACCATGGAATGCACATTAATTTGTTGTCTTCTCTTCGTACTTCACTACTTCCCATTCATATACATTAATAATTAGATGCTGAGGCATCATCCAATTATCATCATTCATTATTCCACTTCACATGACTTCTCTAAAACTTCTTTAATAAAACCGGCAGGCGGCCCCCTTTATATGGTAAATTCTTAGAAGTTCAATATCAAATAGAACCAGTACTCTGATTTGTAAGTAGAAAATCAGACAACCAAGTGCAAACAAACAGAGTTGTAACGATTGAAATGATGCCTTATGGCAATGGACACTCCAAGTAAACAAGACATAAAATCATCATCAATCAGATGAGGTTAAAACCGAATGAAACAGCGTTTGACGACAGTAAACAAGATAGAAAATAAAGATTAAAGGATAAGATATTAAAATGAGTTGGGAAGCGTACAAAATGACACATAAAGGCATGTTGCTCTAAATTAACACACTAGGAGATCATGTTTAACTGGAAAAATAAATGGTCACTAGAGGACTAGCTAGCAGAACAAAGACAAAGCCTAGAGCTTTGAGAATTTGTTGTCATAATATCATGATATATATATATATATATAAGTGTGTTCTTGAAGTGGTGTTTTCTTAATAACTCACCATCCAAATAAAATTTTCTGTCATTTCTACCCATGTATGTGTTATATGGTTCCTATATCCAAACTCTTTTTTTCAAAAGAGATGTTAGTGCAAATTGGCAGGAGCTAAGGTAAAGTACATGAAGGTAAAGTCGAGCACTATATAAATTCGATAACTTTTATCAAAGTGGTCGAAGGTAAAAGATCAAAGATCAAAGATCAAAGATCAATACCCATAAGAAAGAGTGTAATATATTTTTCTTATGTGAAAAATGAATCCGAGGAATTTGACAGCCCCTTGTAGATCTGTATTTTCTAGGAATTCAGCAGCAAAGAGGTAAATGAGTTCCTTTCATTTTTCCATTATTCTTATCTATTTCCAAAATATATGTGTGGGTGCAGCCCACCTTTGTTCCATCCTTTACAAATCATCTATCTATAAATATTATAAAATAAAAACCATGAATGGAAAGTCCTACCTTGTGTCTCATTCAAACAATCTAAAATTTTTATTATTTTGACACTTAGCAGTACTTTCTTCTTTTAGTAATTTTTCATCTTAAATTAATTTTGACATTTGGCATTTCTTATGTGCCACGTGTTTTGTATTAAATTTTAGAAAATAAAACAATCAATTAGCATTAAGCTCTTCTTCTCCCAAAGCATAGATATTCTCATAAAGATCGAGGTGGCTACTCATTTCCCGTTGCAATCACACATAAACCGAAGTGCACATTCTCTCCACTATTATCTATATTAGCTCTTCTCACATTTTTCTTAAACATTTAATACCCAGGTGTTTCTTCTTTTCCCAATAATTATTTTCACTTTTAATCTCTTCATCATCTTCTTCCTATATTCCTATTTAGCATATACTAATTGATGAATCTCGCTGTACCCGATACAAGATCATCTCGCTGTACCCCTGTATTTCTTCTTTTCCCAACAAGTATTTTCATTTTTATCTCTTCAGCGTCTTCTTTCTATATTCCTTTTAATTTAGCATAAAATTATTTGAATCTCGCTTTACCCGATGCAATTTCATCTCTTGGTAATCAGCAAGTATTTTATTTCTGCACTCTTCACTATACAAGTTCATCCCTTTTGTTCATGATAGCTGAGCTATAAAATGGTTTCAATCAAAGGAAACCCTTGGTAGAAGTCCCAAACTTAAATTTGTTCTTGATTTCAATTTCTCTATCTGAAGGTTGTTCTTCTATTATTTCATAATGGCTGGACCTATTAATTTTATTGCTGACCTTACCCCTTCAAAAGACGAATGAACGATCAAAGTTAGAGTGATTCGGCTCTGGAAACAACCTAATTTTTTGCAACCCCAATTGGGAGACAATGTTGAGCTGGTGCTTTTAGATGAGAATGTATTATCTAAAACCATTTACGTTTCTGTTTTCTGCTCTTAATTTAAGTTCCATGTTTGAGTTTGAACTTCTTATTCTTCTTTAATCTAGGGTGGGCGGACCCAAGCATCTGCTAGCGGTACTCTTCGGATTAAGGATCAATTGGTTGAAGGCAGCGTTTATGAATTCTCCAACTTTGGAGTGGCTTTGAATACGCATATATATAAACCAATAAGGCATGTTTACAAGCTGACCTTCAACTTAAGAACAGCCTTAACTTTGGTACCAACATCAACCATTCCCATGTATGAATTTTCCTTTATCGATTTTGATGACATTGTCAATGAAACAAAGGAAGATGCTTATTTAGTTGGTAAGGTCATCTTCCTTATTAAACACATGATAGTGTTTAGATATTATATGTCGATTTTCTAATATAATATTTTCTAACTTTGTCTTATTATACATTTTAAGATGTAATTGAATTGCTTACTGGTGTTGGTGGTTTGAAAGAGATTATCATTAAAGGAAAGCGAACAAATATGGTTGCAATAGAGTTGGACAATCTTCGGTTGGTACTCTCTCTTTTGTTTCTCATTCTTATGCTGCTCATTATTATATGATTATCTATACTAAATCTATTTTATTTTATCTTCTTAAAATTATTTTTTCTTTCCTCAGTGGTACAAAACTAAAGTGCACATTACGGGAAGGATTTGCTGATCAAATGCTTTCACTTATGAATAATAGTATTGCTGGGCCTGTTGTTGTTATCGTACAATTTGCCAAAATGAAAATGTTTAGAGGTATCATGTCATCTTATTTTTTCCACTTATTATTTTCATTTTTTTTTTTGGAAATAGTATTTTGTAATTTTAAAAAATTGTAGGTTTGATGGAATATCCAACACAAAATTCAGTTCAAGGTTGTTCATTAATATTGAACTCCTTGAGGTTATGAAATTTAAATCTAGGTCAGTGTCTAGATTTTTTTTATTGAAGTATGCAATTTATGTGTACTTATATTTGAATCTCTTTAATTATTAGATTTCCTTCTGAAGAATCCTCAAGCACTCATTCATTGAGTCAGTTGCAGACACCGCCATCTTACTCAATGTCCAATGACTTCCTTAAACAAATTGTGAGGAAGACCATTGTTGAACTTAAAGACTGTAGAGAGGTTACCCAGATATTTATCTCTTTATTTTTATCATTTTTTGATTTATTTCCTATTGTAAATGCCATTTATTATGTGAAAATTGCAAATTTTGTGCTGTAGGAAATATCTTGTGTGACTGTTGCTACCATTAAGGAAATTCGGCCTAACTTGAATTGGTGGTATAAGGGGTGTAAAGGAAAGAGGAGTGTTGGTGGTGTTACTCTGGATTTTGAAAAGTGGCATTGCAAAAAATGCAAGAATCATTGGCCAAATTACGTTCCAAAGTAAGGTTTGGATTAAATTCACAACTTTTGTTACTATATTTATATATTTAAAGATTAAGTTTATTTTTCATTAATCATCTTCTGTTTTTACTGTTAATTAGATTTTGCATTCAAATTAGAGTGGTAGATGAGACTGATGCTACTTTTTTCATTATATTTGATAAAGAGGCTATGAATATTTTGAAGATTTCTGCACCCGATCTGCGTGAATTCCATATCAGAATAGTAAATTCATCCCTGTTGTTAAAAGCATTTTTCAATAAAATAGTTTAATCGTGGATGATTTATATAGTTTAATTTCTTCTTTATTTTTAGGGTGGTGATCTAGCCAAATATCCTCATGAACTGAATGTTTTGAAAGATAAAACTTTTCTCTTCGAAGTTAACATAAAAAACAAAACATCATTCAATTAGGAGAATCCTCTTTCCAAGTAGGAAAAGTGTGCACTGACAAGAGCATCATTGAAGATTTTGTTAAGGAAGTGAAAGCAAATGAGGTTTGTAACTTTTGTTATAAGCTTGCTTTCATAATGTGTGTTCTTTTGTTTTTATATTCTTTATAATTGAAACTATCTTATCCTCTTAAAGGATGTTTCTGACATAAGGAACTCTTCTGTTAATAATGAATAACCTTCTGATGATGACGGTCTAAAATTATTGGTGATATTTATTTTTTTTAACTTTAATTTTCATGTTATGATATCCTTATGGTAGAGTTGTTTTAATGATGTTTCAATTATCTATTCAGGAGATCAATTCCCAGACAGTGATAGTGTGATTGATTTTGCCACACCTTTGAAGAGGGGTTATGTAGAAGTTGAAGGAAATAGAACTGCAGATGGTGAAGGCGAGTTGTCCTCCACTAAGCCGAAACAACGATTGATCAATATAAAGGTTGAGAAAGATTGATGGTCAAGTAAATAAAGATTGAGGGACAATCTATTCAGATAGAGAAGAATTGATAATGAAGTTGCATAAGAGTCTTTCTAAGTGTCCTATTGAGTAGAAATCCATTGTGTTGAATAAATATTATGTTATATTTTATGAGTTAGGTTGAGTCATTGTAAGGTCTCTTTGTGGACTTTGTCTTACCTTTTGTTTAGTGTTATGTTATGTATTGGCATTTTGTGTCTTTGTTTAAGTGTCTGATTCTTCAGGATCAAAGTGCCTAATTTCTATTGTGGTGCAAAATTTTACATGTTTTTAATGAGTTATTTTTTTTGTGATATAACAAATGGTCATTGGAATTGATATTCTTGAAAATTAAATACAAGATAAACTAGTGCATGTGTAATTAGCCCATGAATAGGGGGAACATGCTCATAGATGTGGTCTCTTTATTACTTCTGGATGCAATTAAGCGATAAATTACTTTTTTTAAATGGCCATATATAATAAATCACAATAAATCTTTTAAACTCTACTTTTTTTACATCATCATAATTGTCATGGTAGTTGCACACTATATCTTTAATATTATACTATTTCCCTGCCAATAGTCATTTTGTTGATGAGATATCTAATTGACATAATCAACTTAATTAAGTAATGTAGCACTTTCATTGAAAAAGTAACTATATAAATAGTGCCACCTTAATTTCTGCTATCTATTACTCTTTCCTTACTGGTGTAATTCCTTGAGAACAATTTCATTAATGCACCATATCTTTATCCGTGTTTGTAACTATCCCGTGTTTGTAACTATCTCTATTTCTTATAACATAATACAAAGCATAAAAAACTATTAACCTTCGGTATTAGCACCAAGAATAGCACTTTCATTATTACATTCTATTTTGACAATTGCACTAGAACATAACATAGATCTTATACATCTTATTAACATAGATCTTATACATCTTTATGTTAGCTTTGTAAGTGTCCTATTGAGTAGAAATCCATTGTGTGCAATAAATCTTATGTTATGTTTTATAAGTTAGGTTGAGTCACTGTAAGGCCTCTTTATGGTCTTTGTGTTGCCTTTTGTTTAGTGTACAGTTTTGTATTGGCATTTGTGCCTTTGGTTAAGTGTTGGATTTTCCGTCATGATCAAAGTGACTATCTTCTGTTGTGGTGCAAAATTTTAATGTAATTACTGGTTTTTTTTTTTTTTGATATTACAAATGGTAATTGGAATTAGTGTTCTTGAAATTTGGCATACAAGATAAACTGGTGCATGTGTAATTAGCCTATGAATAGGGGGAACATGTTCATAGATATGTTGTCCTTATTACTTCTGGATGGAACCAAACCATAAATTACTTTTTTTTTTAAAAATGACCCTATATAATAAATCACAATAAATCATTTGAACTCAACTTTTATACATCATCATATATTGTCATGGCAGTTGCACACTAAATCTTTAATATTATACATTGGGAACAATTTCATTAATACAGCGTCTCTTATCTGTGTTTGTAATTATCTGTATTCCTTATAACAGAATACGAAGCATCAAAAACTACTAGCCTTCAACATTAACACCAAGAATAGCACTTTCTTGGTAACATTCATCTTTAAAAACAACAAAAGAATAATGTCTACTTTTTATGACTTTCATTAGTACATTCTATTTTTACAAATGCACTGGAACGTAAACATAGATCTTATGCATCTTTATGTTTAGTTTCTTCTAACTTTTGCACAGGGTGTTTTCGACAAGAAGGTAGCAACAGTGAGAAAACAATACATCATGTCCCAGAATCATCCTAAAAAACATAAACCCATTCACTTAGAAAATGTTCTACCAACTGGACAGAATTCTGCAAATTCTTCTCATGTACCTCATTCCCATGATTATGTCTGTAAGTGCAAAAATAATGACTCACAAGATTAGGGGGTGCCTGATAGGACTTATCCAAATGTAAGATGAAGATCAGCTACCTCAAAGCCTGAAAGGGAAGAACAAACAGAGGACTCTGGCCTAGGTGGCGCAAGGCTCTCCGATGCCTAGGTTAGTGTATGAACTTGAACTAAGGAAGGGGAGGAAGAAGAGAAGCAGAGTAACAGCTCTTAAGTATGTATATTGCGTACCTTGGTTATGGAATGTTGTCCTATTTATAGAGGACTCTACCTGATATTTTGGATGATATTTTGGAGTGGGTCCCTTGACTTGATAGGAAAGCTCTTATCAGCCCACAACGTAATAATGCGGGTCCGTCACAGCCCACAAAGCATTTACTGCCAGTCCGATCAGCCCACATTGCATTAAATGCATGTCTTGTTGGGCCAGATCATGTTGGACGCCTTTGGCAGTAGAGGTCCCATCGGATCCATCCTCGGGCTTTACCCTGATTTGGCTACAGCCGCTGGATGCCGCCCTGTCAGCGATCTGGCTAAGATTGTGGATGGCTGGGATGTCGCATTTGTCCCACCGGCTCGTGCCCCTATTCTGCCATGTGTCCAATGACGTGGCGAGTGTGGGGCGCGAGAAGGGTTCTTCTTCATTTCGGCTTCCGTCCCAGCTCCTTCGGCCGGGTCAGGCTCTCAGCCGAAGTCGATCCTTGGCAGCCGAACTCGGCGCTAGCAGCCGAAGTCAGTCTGGGTTCGGCTGAGGCCTTTGCCCCGGCAGCCGAGGCGTGTCTGGGGGGCACGTGAGAGTGCTAATTGACATCTTATAGTCGAGATTTAGCATAATCCTAGTGTCTTGAAAATCTCTCCACATAATTGCTCCCTAGCTTGTGACTTCTTAAGGGCCCTAGCCTTAGAGGTCGGAAGCTAGAGAGTCTGTCTGGAGATGTTTTGATCATCGCTTGGCGCCGTTTCGACTTCTCCGAGGTAATAAATGTCGCGTCCCGTTCGCCCCGGGAAACGAACCGGTGGCTATACGTGTCGCCTTCTTACTGATTGTGCCGTCAAATTGATGAGACAAGCGCGGATCGCGATACTGTCTTTTCAAATTCTTAAATGGCACCCAAGGAGGGCTTCCTTCCTCTATAAATAGGGTTGTCTTCCTCCGTTCTACTTTCTTTATCTTCTTTTCTGATTTTCTTTGCTCCCAGTCTTTGATTCCTGCTCTGGTTTCTATCTGTCTTCTCAAGAACTTTCCATAGTGCTCTGGTGAGGACGACCGCAAGGCGTGCCTAGGCTGGTCTCTGTTCCTGTCTCGCCCTTTTGTTCCAGTAAGTGCTTTCGTGCCCCTGTCTTTTTAGGGTTTTTCCCCTAGGGTTTCTCTTTTTCGCCTTTTTCTCCCATGCTGTGGAAATGGCAAACCCTAGGTTTCAATTAGATACGCTTGAGGGCATGGCTAGGTTCAGGAGGCATACAGTATTCCGAAGGGGGTCCGCCTTAGGCCGGCGACTCCCTGCGACCATGCTCTGCGCTGCTGGTCCAGCGGCTGGATGCCGTTCCCTTTGATCTCTATGATCGAGGGTGGGGTTAGATTTCCCCTGCATTCCCTGCTTAGGGCTTGCCTTAGCGCCTGGTCCATTACCCCTTGCCAGCTGATGCCCAACGGCTTCAAAGTCATTATGGGCACGGCGAGACTAAACGAGATTTTGGGGATCAATTGGGTGTCCACGACATCGAGGATGTGTACGACATCTGTAAGGCTGGGGGAGACAGCTATTATCTTCGGGTGAAGCAGCTCCGAAAGGGCTTTGTCCTAGCCTTGGAAGATTCTGGGAAAAATGCCGAGGATGACACCTTTTCTGCTTTTCGGGGGGAATGTGGAGTTCGTGCTGGTGAGGACAGGACGCTCAGGTGTCCCTCGCCATCTCGGGGCCGTCCCAAGTAAATATCGCCCTTCCACTTTACTTATTTCGCCTAACTTTCGAATTTCCGAACTGATACTCTTGTTAATGTAACAGAGCTGAGAGAGAGGAAAGCGCCGAGCGGTGAGCGACGGTTGGAAGAAGAACGTCGCCGACCACAGAAAGGTCAAAAAGTACGCCGGGTACGAGAACAGGTCGGCTTGGAAGCTTGTTAGGGGTACAGCTAGGTACCGCGGGGCCATTACAAGAGGACTGGAGCGATGGTCAGAGGACGATCGTAGGTCTGAACCTCCCCCATGTTACCTTTGCCGTACCTGGGGGGATTCCTTTGACAGATCCTGCTCGAGCCGAGCTGAGTCTTGGTGCAGAGGCATCCTCTTCTCCAAGTTCGGAGTCTTCGAGCTTGAGGGAGGCTGTAGAGGCTTACACTTCTGATCAAGAAGAGAGTATGGAAGGTAGCTCACGCGTGCTTGGAACCAAGGATCTGGCGGCGAGGTTCAGGCGCAGGCCTTCATCTTCTGCAATGCCTTCTTCTACCAGCGCCCGCGCGGCTCGGGCTCGGGGGGCGTTACTGTTTCCTCCGCCCTCCGTCATTACTCCGAGCGCGGGAGCGCAGAGACGCTCTCCGGAGCGCACAAGGGACGGTCTCCACCCAGAAAGAAGTCAAGATGGGGGAGAAAGACTAAGGGGCCGAGCTGGCCCTTAAGGGCAAGACGACATCGCGTGCTTCTGGAGGTTAGGCTCCGCTGAGGAGAGTGCGCCAGCGAGCAGGGCTGCTGCCGAGACGGTTTCGTGATCTCGGCGTCCCTGCAGGGCAACGGTCCGGATCGGCCTCCGGACCTCGTGCTGCCCCTGCGACGTGGAGGCCGAGACTGGAGACTCAACCCGGGAAGCCCTTAAGTGTGGAGGGACCGGGTATTGGGGAACCCTCTCGTCATAGGGGCTCTTGCCAAGGCCTGCGCATCTTCCGCGTGACATGGAGCGGCATGCGAAGTTTGACAACGAGAGTCTGCTGGCTTCGGCGATCAGGGCTGCTCTCCTTGTAATGTGTCCTTGATGCCTTGCTGAAGTACTTTATTTCGGCTGTTCCCACCTGATTCGTTTTCTTTTGCAGAATGTGCAGAGGCTTTAGTTGGTGATGGAAAGGAGCGACAAAAAATGTCTCCAGGGTTACCTAACTGGAGTCTGAGAGGGAGAAGCTGAGGAGGAGCTGGCTAGACTTGAGAAGAGGCAGCGCCGGACGAATGCGCAGATGGAGTTGGCACTGGTCAGTATCACCGATCTCACGTCGACAATCCATCAGTTTGAGGGGTGAGATCTGGGTGAAGACGAAGAGGATGGCCGAGCCGGAGTTTGAGCTGGCAAAGCTAAAGGCAGATTTGGTGGCAGAATCGTCGAGGCAAGCGTGCCGAAGTGCTCGCTGGTCGTGCCGAAGTGGAGAAGCTGAAAAAGGAACGCCGAACTGAGGGCTAAGGCACGCCGAAGTGGAACGGCTGCAAGAGGAACGCTAACCTCAAGTCCTCATTGCAGGCCGAGTCCCAAACTTCCTTCAGAAGGGAGTGACCAGGCCACGGAGAAGTACGAGAGGCAGGTGGAGGAGATGACCTCCATTTTGTTTGAGGAAGGGTGTCTGGCCGCATTGAACCAGGCGGGGGTTCCTGTAGACCACCCGGTCTATCAGAACCTGCTGAAGTATTCTGGCCCAGAGCCCGAGCCGAGTCCCGCTCCCCTGACTGAGAGTGCTCAGGTCGAAACTCCTACTGCCGACCCTCCCTTGAACGGTGTTCCATCTATTCTCCCAGCTGGTGATGCTCCAGCTGCCACTTCTGCGGCGATGCACCGTCTGCTCCTCCTTCAAGTGATGCTCCCCCGAGACGGTCGGGATTGTCGCCGAGACTGCCGGTCCATCAGACACAGTGAGAGTGTTGGTTGAGGTGCTGAGTCATAGCTTTCCGAACATTGTATTTTTCCTGCTTTTAACTTGTAGTCTCTCTGTCTTATGTAAAGTAGACCTTCCTGTAATCTCTTGATCTTGAATGGAAAACCAATTTGCTCTATTGAGTTTTCTTCTTTCTTTTTGAGTTCGGCTGCTTTGCGTTTGAGTTCGGCTGAACATTGTGACGTGAGACTCATGAGCTGGAAAGAGGCTACCGAACGGTCTTCATGGTTATCCGTTCCGATATCCCGCATTCTAAGGCTCATAAATAGCAATAAGTACAGCGGTACGGTCGATGCAGAAAACGAGCAGATGGCTCCACGTGTCACCATTGGAGCCATCAGTCAATTTGTAGAAAACGTACACTCCACGCGAAGCAGGACCCCGCCTCATAAATTCCCTTGAGTGCTGAGCCTTCCTTCCCCCTATAAATATGTGGGTAAGTCCGCCATGGGAGAAAAAAACCAAACCAGTGACCCTTCTTCTCTTTTATTTCTCACAGTGATGAGGACCCTTTCCGCGTCTGCCAGATGTTTCTGGCAGTTTCCATTCTTAGGATGTTTAGGACACCTTTGTTCTGAATGAAACCCTCTGCGACTGAAGACAGATTCCTCCGGGAGGGGCTGTCCTTCGTGGTCTGCGCGTTCTCTGAATATGTCGCCCGTGACATGCGTTCCTCTGAATGAGGGTTCACGGCCAACTCCCGGCCTATGCGGCTACGAGGAGATCAACTCTTGTCGATGTGGTTAGGAGTTGGTTTGCCAACTTGATCCTGTAGGTCTTGTGTTGGCATTCAGGACCAGATCGAGAAGCCTTCGGGCTGAAGATCTCCCGACAGTGGACCAGGAGCTTGAGCTTATTTGCAAATTTGATCTGACCAACCAAAGCGTATTGCAGAGCTCCTGCACTGAGGACCAGATTGAAAGAAGCTCCGGGCTTGCGAACCAGTGAAGATCAGAACCTCCAAGCAGCGGGCCGGTGAAGATCAAGACCTCCAAGGTTCCCTTCTTTTTCTATTTTTAGAGGACTTTTGAGCCTCCTTACTGTATTTTGCATTTCTTTTCTGTAACCCATGTAATGAGGAAATTACATTTAATAAAAAATGAAGTTTGTAACGAAATGTGTATTCTGTATCTCTGCATTCTTTTTTTGCTTTATCTGTGCTGCTTTTCTTTGCACTTCTGTGCTGCACTGCTTGTTCTGCATTTTTTGTGCTATGTTTCTGCACTTCTGTTGCTTGCACTGCTTTTTTCTTGCATTTCTGTGCTATTTTTCTGCACTTCTGTGCTTGCACTGCTTCGTCTTTCAAATACTGCTATTAGCCGAGATGAGCCCAGATTTCGAGGATCTCGGCTGTGCGAGCATGAGTCCGGGGTCGATCTCGCGGGGTGTATGACCCAGAGTTTTTAGGAGCGACTGGGTTGTATGAACCTCCTAAGTCAGTCCATAGGTGTGTGAACCCAAAGTTTAGGGAAGACTGGATGTGTGAATCCGAAGTCAGTCCCACGGGTGTATGAACCCAGGGTTTTAGGAGCGACTGGGTGGATGAACCCTAAGTCGGTCCATGGGCAACGTGAACCCAAAGTTTAGGGAAGACTGGATTTGTGAATACGAAGTCAGTCCCAGGGTGTATGAACCCAGGGTTTTTAGGAGCGACTAGGTGTATGAACCCTAAGTCAGTCCTAATGGGGCGTGTGAACCCAAGTTTAGGGATGACTGGATGTGTGAATCCGATAGTCATTCCCAGGGTGTATAAACCCAAAGGTTTTAGGAGCGACTGGTTGTATGAACCCCTAAGTAGCTCAACTTGGGCGCCGGTTGAACCCAAAGTTTCCGGGAAGACTGGATGTGTGAATTCCGAAGTCATCACAGGGTTGTATAAACACGAAGTTGCCGACACTCAGATAGAGATGCACAGATTGATAACAGGGCGAAGTTGCTGCTTTTATTGATCATGAGACTCTCATTACATCTTAGAAAAAGAACTCTCTTCAAGTGGGATGCATTCCATGTCTCGGCAACTGCCTACCTTCCAAGTCTTCGATTTGTAAGAAAATCGTCCTGCCACTGAAACCACCCTGAATGGGCCATGCTAGTTCGGGGCCAGTTTACCTTCGTTTGGATCTCTGTCAGCCGACATAGTCTTTTTTAGGACCAGTTCTCCTACTGAGAAACTTTCTCTCCCTGACCTTCATTGTATCCTCTGGCTAGCGTTGCTGATAGTCGCTAGTCGTATGGCCGCTGCTTCTCGGCGCTCGTCGGCTAGGTCCAGTTCCATTGCCAGGTTCATCTCGTTTCGGCCTTGGTCGACAGCTCTGTTCTCAGGGTAGGGAGACCAATTTCCAAGGGAATGACCGCCTCCATCCCATAGACCAGAGAGAAAGGTGTCGCCGAGGTGGAACGCCTCGGAGTTGTCTTGTATGCCACAACACGCTGGGGAGCTCCTCTACCCATCTTCCTTTCGCTCTGTCCAATCGCTTCTTCAGGCCGTCAAGCAGTACTTTATTAGAAATTTCGGCCTCATCATTGCTCTGTGGGTACGCCGGGTGGAGTAGTGGTTCCTGATGCCATGCTTTTGACAGAAGTCTGAAGAAGTTGGAGTCGAACTGAGTCCCATTGTCCGAGATCAGGGTCCTGGGGATGCCGAACCTCGTTATGATGTTCTTCCATATGAAATTTTTGGAGTCCCTTTCAGTGATGGAAGACAACGGTTCAGCTTCTACCCACTTCATGAAGTAATCTGTGGCAACTATCAGCCATCTTTGTTCCCTGAAGCCCGGTGGAGATGTCCCACAATGTCCAGCCCCCATTGGGCGAAGGGCCATGGACTAAAGAGGGGGCTCAGGTCCTGTGCTGGCTAATGAAGAGAATGGGAGAACTTTTTGGCATTTTTCACATTTCCTGGTGTATACCTGTGTGTCCTTCTGCATATACGGCCACCAGTAACCTTGGCTTATGGCTCGGTAGGCCAGCGACCGTCCTCCGATGTGACTTCCGCAGATTCCTTCGTGGATCTCATACAAAAAGTCGTCCACCTTGCTTGGATGGACGC